>CM038678.1:105770790-106970790 GCA_021605205.1 Aegilops longissima
TTTTTCATTTTTTCTGATTTTTTTTCTTTTTTCATAAATTCACAAGATTCAATAAATGTTGCAATTTTCATAAATTTGTTCAGTGTTCTATAATTGTTCGTGTTTATCAAATTTAAAAAATATATCAAAATGTGTTCATCGGAAAGAAAACTAATATTCTAGCGAGATTATCTCCATCGTAAGAAGAGAAGAACGCGAGCTGTCGTGTAGTGTAGAGTTATAGTACGACTAGCAACAACAACAGAAAGTGTCGCGAGTTGTTGTGTATTGTAGTGTAGTATTGTAGTACAACTAGCAGCAACAAAACGAAGGGAAGCGAGCTGTCGTTTGTAGTAGTACGACGACTAGTAGCATTAGCAAAGGAGCAGCGACATTGGTAAGCTTGTTTGTAGTAGTATTAGCAGCATTAAGCAAAGGGAGCAGCAACAGCGGCAAGCCTGGCCATGCGAACATGCTCTGGGTGGCCCTTTTTTTAGTCGTGCTTGGTGATTCTCAAAAAACAAAAATGACGCTGGGCTGGACAACAACAAACAAGTGCTAAAAATTAACTAAGATGATGTCATGTTAGATGTGAAGTATTATCTCACATATAGATGTGACACAGACAGACCCTTAAAAAAATCATGATCATTTCTTTGCTATAGACAAACATTTTATTTTGATATTCATGAATATTTATTTTTAACCACGCATGGACATTTTGTATTGGCATGTGAAACCATTTTATTTTGAAATATGTGAGTATTTTTTCTATTCGATATGTGTGAACATTTGTTTACACATCTACATTTTTTACAACACGAAAATAAAAAAAATCACATACGAAAACCTTAAAAATTACATGGGATATTCTTTTGATATACTTGCACATTTTTTGGTACATAAACTGTTTTTATTGAATTAAAAAATTACAAAATTAGTTAAATAAATATATTTTTTGATTTATATAAACCAATAGTGTCTTTAATGGAACGCACCAAAATACATTCCATGTCATGATGGGTCGCGAACTAGTTGTGCGTTTTCGCCCCTGTTGCTCACAATAAGAGGCATATAGGTGCTTCCGCTCGTACGTACGATCACAATACAAGAAACTCCACTAAGAAAACATTGCATAGTTCCCATGATTATTGCATGGAGCTCTTCTTGTGGGCAAATCGGTCAATGTCCCTCACCTCCTATGCATGGTGGGTGTAACGCCCCGGATTCGATGCGCCAGGTGTCTGCCAGTTATTCGCCGTCGTTGCCATATCATTTGCTTGCATGTCTCTCTTTGCCATGTCATCATCTGCATTTCATATCATGTCATCATGTGCATTTCATTTTGCATACGTGTTCGCCTCATGCATCCGAGCCTTTTCCCGTTGTCCGCTTTTGCAATCCGGCACTCCTATGTCTCCCGGCGCCCCCTTTTACCTCTTTTCATGTGCGGGTGTTAAACGGTCTCGGAATGAACCGAGGTTTGTCAAGCGGCCTTGGTATAGCACCGGTAGACCGCCTGTCAAGTTTCGTGCCATTTGGAGGTCGTTTGGTACTCCAACGGTTAACCGGGTAACCGCAAAAGCCCCTTTCTCCTTGCAGCCCAACACCCCTTCCAAAGTGGCCCAAAACCCAGCAAACTTCCCTCCATGCTCTCGGTCGTTCGATCACGATCGTGTGGGCGAAAACCGCACCTCATTTGGACTCTCCTAGCTCCCTCTACCTATAAATACACCTCCCCCTCCGAAAATCGCAGTCCAATCTCTCAAACAATCCCGCGAAACCCTAAAATCGCCACGTCCTCCGCCGCCGGACATGAGGTTGCCCCCCCGGCCGCTTCTCCGCCGCCGCCGCGTAACCGGGCTGCCCTCGCCGCTGGCCTCCGCCGCCTCCATGCCATCTCAGCCGCCTCCGCCATTGCAGTCTTGGTGCCCTAAATGCTGTTGGAAGAGTGCTATGTGATGTTAGTTTCAGATTCTTATCGTAACATGCACTTTTGTCATTTTTGCCATGATTGATGTGTGCACCCTATGATCTTGAGTCCTACATGTGTTTTGTAATATGCCATGCCATATTTACAGGGTGTATGCCACGTATTTTGTGATCTCTGTGGTGACTAGCACAAGCATGCAAACTAGGCTTCATGATGTTGCTGATTTCAGCCCTGCTTTTTTGATATTTTTATGCCATGTTAACTTGATGCTACAGAGAGATCCATGCTTATTTTGAGATACTTCAGTAAGGATGTTTTGTTAAACATGTCTTGTTCTATCCATACATGCCCTTGTTTGCAATTATGGAGTGCCATAGCTTGAGTCAATCGAGCTCTACTTTTGCTATAAAATGTTTCCTGGTAGATTGTTTACATGTTATTCAATTTTGCCAAGGTTGTTGTAGTTGATCCTTGCACCCTATGATGTTGTTCTTGCCATGTATAGTTTCTATGCCATGTCTTCTTACTGTAAGTTGCCTTGCAATGCCATGTATTGCTCTGTGGTGAGTGGTTCAAGCTCACCAACATGACTACTTATCGTTGTTCCTGCCATGTATGAATCTGTAATAAGTGTATGTGTTGAACTGTTCGCTTTTGAGGTGCTCTATATGAAACTTGCTTGATTTTGCATGTAGTTTCATATTATCATGTTGCATCCTTGTTTTGAGGTGTTTGCTTGATGTTTGTATGCATTTTGCATCAATGCCATGTTTAGCTTGTTTTGCTCATATCTTCTAGGCAGAGTCTAATCTAATGAACTTTATATGTAACTTGACTAGAATTAGATCATCGGTGCATCTTAACTTGCTGTTTAACAACTTGAACATAATATTTTTCCAGATCTGGACCAATTTCGAAATTTGTATATGAGGACTTACCGAATTGTTCTATGTTGTTTCCGCCCATTTAAACTTGCCTTTGATGTGTTGCTCTTGTTTGCATCATCTCTTGCCATGAGTAGCCTCATCTAGATTTGTCATGCATCATGCTTGTTGTGCATCATGTCTTGTTCATGTGTGGTGTGTTTACCTGTTGTGTGCTTCTTCTGTTAGTTCCGCTTGCTGCGATCGTGGAGGATTCGCTCGCTCACGCTTGGTCTGCTTTCGTGGCTTCTTCTTCTTCATGGACTCGCTTCTTCCTAGCGGGATTTCAGGCAAGATGACCGCTACTCGATCTCACTACTATCATATGCTAGTTGCTTAGTTCTATCGCTATGTCGCGCTACTATTACCTGCTTATCAAGCCATCCCAAATTGCCATGTCGTTTCTAACCTTTGCACCCTTCCTAGCAAACCGTTGTTTGGCTATGTTACGCTTTCTCAGCCCTCTTATAGCGTTGTTAGTTGCAGGTGAAGATGAAGTTTGTTCTTTGTCGAACATGGAGATGTTGTTCCTTGTTGAACATGTTTACTTGTTAGGATATCACAATATATCTTATTTAATAAATGCATCTATATACTTGGTAAGGTGGAAGGATCGCCTTATGCCTGGTGTTTTGTTTCACTCTTGCCGCCTAGTTTCCGCTATATCGGTGTTATGTTCCGGATTTTGCGCCCCTAACGCGTCGGGTGATTTATGGACCCCTTGACGCTTCGCTTTGAATAAGACTTTCTTCAGAAGGCCCAACATTGGTTTTACATTTGCCTCACTTAGTTTTTTTCCCTTGGGAGTCGCGATCCCAAGGGTCATCTTTATTTAACCCCCCGCCAATGCTTGTCTAAGTGTTGGTCCAAACTAGAGCACCGCGGGACCATCCTTGGCAACTTGGGTTACGCCGGTATTGTGACGCTTAGCTTATCCGGTCGCGGTCGAGACGAGATACGCGCGGCTACTATCGGTGTCGCACGGAGGTCAGGCTGGTTTTGTTTTATTACTGTCAAATGTCTTGTAGCCGGATTCCGACGATCGGGTCTTCCCGGAGAAGGAATATCTTCGCTGATCGCGAGAGCTTATCATGGGCTGTTGGGACACCCCGCAGGTATAAACTTTCGAGAGCCGTGCAGCCGGTCATGTGGCGATGGGAATTTGTTAATATCCGTTGTAGTAAACTTGAAACAAACTCTTCTAAAATACACCAACTGCAAGCGTGAACGTGAGTCTCTTTTCGGGTTGATCGAGAGGAGAACACGGTTTCGGGTTATGTCTGACGAAGTAGGAGTTCAGGATCACTTCTTGATCATTACTAGTTGACGACCATTCCTTTGTTTCTTCTCGCTTCTCATTTGCGATGATGTTAGCCACCATATATGCTTAGTCATTGGCAAACCTCACCACTTTACCCCTTCCTTTCCCATTAAGCTTTTAGTCTTGATATGGTAATGGGATTGTTGAGTCCTCGTGGCTCACAGACATTACACCACCGGGCCAGGTGTACAGGTTTATGATCATGATGAGACGCGAGCTTATGTTTGCTTGTTTGAGTTCTTCTTCGCTTCTTCTTCGATCGGGATAGGTTCTGTGTCGGCAGCCTAGGCCAGGTGGTGGAAGTCGCTTGAGCTTTGCTTATGTTTCATCCAGAGTCGGATGTTGATCTTGTATATGATGTTGATGTATCCTGTGGCATTTGTGCCTTATGTATGTATCCCCATCTATTATGTAATGTTGATGTAATGATATCCACCTTGTAAAAGCGCTTTCAAGATGCGCTTCATCCTTGGTGGGACCTTCGAGTTCCTTTTGGATAGGGTCGATCTTGGCGTGAAGTTGGTATCGAGCCTCGACCACCTTAGGAGCCCCTTGATTGATCGTAGTTTGGCCGTTGTTGAGTCTAGAAGAAAACTGCTTTTAGTCTAGTTATATCGAGAGTAGAATTTTTTACCCTCAAATTTCCGCCTCCGTCGAACTCGACGAGGTGTTGTGAATTACCTCTTCCCTTCAAATTTTTTCTTTAGGATCACGCAGTTGGTTTTCCGATCGCTGGCTCTTAGCTCTTTTCATCCGTGCATTTCGCTGTTGACTCGAGCCTCTTCATCTTTGGGTTCAATCCTCTTCCTCCGACGCCGTTGTTTTTCCTTGTCCGGTTGTCCTTGTTTTTCCCACGCCTCCCTTCTTCCTCTCGAAACTGAGTCCGTAATCGAGCATCCATCCTACTGTGAAGTTTTTGCTCTCTCCTCAATGATTTCAACCGTGTTTTCTATTCAAGATATTCACGATTCTAGTTGCTTTTGTTTTTCCCGCCTCCCACCCTTCTTATTCCCGAGCCCGAGTCTTTTTCACCATCAATTTCATTCTGTGGAGTCTCTTCGCCTTCCTCAATCATTTCAACTGTGAATTCTCGCCCTGTGGACATTCTTCACCCTTTTTCTTCCCTGATTCAATTCTTTTTTTCGTTGTCGATCGATTCTTTCCTCAGCTCAATATTTCCTTTGCTCGCTCTCGCTTCGCCATTTATCCTTCCGGAGTGATGAAGACATCTCAGAGATTCACGTGTTTGAATTAATTCGAGGTTGTCACCTGCTCATATATTTCAATCGCTCCTGCATCATTTCTCATTCAACAATCCTTTCCAATGGTGTTTTCTTTAGTGGGCCCTAACCCACGTGTCTTTTCCCGTGATCTTACTCGACTCTTCTAATTTCCTGAGCTATTCCCAATTCTTTTCAAGTGTGACGAAGAATGGATTTCATCACACATGTGCCTTCTCCAAGATCTCGCTCAAACTCTCTTCATAGCTTTTCGCTTTTTCATTCACCGAGTACCTCAGCTTATTTTGGTGGTGTTTATTTCGTGTCATTCAAGATCAAGAAGAGTTCCTCTTAAATCTTGTCTGCTTCTCCCGGAGGTTCATGGTGCTAGCTCGATGTTATCCTATCCAGCTTGTTTCCGCCAGTAATTTTTTCATCCATCCGAGTACTTGTCTCTTACTTTCCGCCTCAATCATCCGGAGGTCATCTTTTCTAAGATTTCTTCGCTCCAAGTTTTCAAAGTCGCTTTCCATTTATTCTATATCCGTGCTCTTTCTCCTCTTATTCTTCCGGTTGCTGCTCAAGCATCGTTAATCAGTTCACATCTCTTCAATCTCTTTTCTAAATTCCTCAAGTATCTTTTGTGCTTTTCTAATCCTGTCCAGTTGATTCATTCTCTTCCGTCACCATTTCCGAATTCTTACGTGGTTCGCTCAAGATTCTTTTCCTTGTTTATCAATTAATCCATTCGTTATTTTCAATCCTACCGTGATTCATGAAGACTTTCTCAAGTTTTGTCCGATGTTTCCTTAAATTCTTTTTTCAAGAAGAATAAGTAATATGCAAAATCCATTGCTTGTCATAAATTTAATTTGATGAAGGATAAGCATACGATAAATCTTATTTTATTTCCTTGAAGTGATTAACCTTTACTTGAGTTTGTTCTTGATGAAAAATTCTAGTTCCAAGTCTTTTCATCTTTCTTTTCCGGATTTCAATTCCCTAGGCCATCTCGCTTTAACCTTCATCGAATCATCGCAAGGCTTTAGTCTTATTCTTCTTCCTTCATTCTATCTCATCATCCTTTTGTCAACGAGTTCTTCATGGTGGTTCTTCATGATTTAATTCATTCTTCAAGAGTTCATCAAGATTCTTGCTCAAGGAGTTCAAGCATCTTTTCTTCTCGCCTTGAAGTGCAATTAATTTCCGATTTTGAAGTGGAGTTTTGCATTTCTTCGCTCTTCTCACTATTTAATCTTTTCTCGCTTGTAGGTTATCACCTTATGATTTTGAGAGGTTATCCATAAGTCCACGCATGTTTATTCTTTTCATTGTTGATTTTCAACAACTCCTGCTTAAACCTTCCTTCTAAAGATGCTTTATTTCATTTAGACACAAGTTGTCACTTTCTTCTCCGCTCTTTTCATCCAACTCTTTAATTCTTTCCGAGGTTTTGTGTCATGTCTTCATCAAGTATCATTCCATCCTCTCTAGCTCGTGTTCTATTCCTCCATGTTTTAACCGTGTGCTATCTAAATCCTTTCAGTCTTTTTTCGCTTTTTTCTCATTCTAGCCACCTAGAACGAGTGCTTTCATAGTCTATTTGATTCCGTGAGCTCGATTCTCGCCATTCTCGCTGCTCTCTTCTTCTCGAGTGCTCTTGATTCTTTGCTTTCTCTTGAGTTCTTGTTTCACCTCATCCCTTTTTCCTTCCGTTCGGTCCTAAGATCTCGGACGAGATCTCTTGTTAGTGGAGGAGTGTTGTAACGCCTCGATTCGATGCGCCAGTGTCCGCTTAATTATTCATTGTCGCTGCTATGTCATGTGCTTATGGTCTCTTTGCCATGTCATCATCTGCATTTCATATCATGTCATCATGTGCATTTCTATTTTGCATACGTGTTCGCCCTATGCATCCGAGCTTTTCCTCATTGTCTGCTTTTAATCCGCACTCCTATGTCTCCCCACTCTTTACCTCTTTTTCATGCGGTGTTAAACGGGTTCGAATGAACCGAGGTTTGTCAAGCTGCCTGGTATAGCACCGTAGACCGCCTCGCAAGTTTCGGCCATTTGGAGGTCGTTGGTACTCCAACGGTTAACTGGTAAACCGTAAAGCCCCTTTCTCCTTGCAGCCCAACACCCTTCCAAAGTGGCCTAAAACCCAGAAACTTCCCTCCATGTTTCGGTCGCTCGATCACGATCGGGCGAAAACCGCACCTCATTTGACTCTCCTATTTCTACCTATAAATACACCTCCTCCGAAAATCGCAGTCCAATCCTTCAAACCCTAACGCCGGACATGTCCACTCCCCGGCCGGACGCTTCCGCCGCCAAGGCCGCAACATTGCTACGTGGCCCCGCTGGCTCACATGGTTCACATACTTCGAGGTCAGCCATCACCACACATACGTTCCCGTCATTTACTGGCCTCCCCGTCTGGTCACACACACTGGCCCGGCCTTCACTGCCTTGCCTCCCATGCTCACACACAGCCATGGGAGTCCATCCTTCGCCTTCATTCACCAGGGCAGCATTGCCGCCACATTACCACATCGTGGAGTCGGCCACCCACGCTGCCCGCTTCCGCCTCGCCTGCCGCTGCCACACACACGCCTGCATCATACGCCTGGCCCCGCCTCTGCCACTGCTGCTTCTCCTCCTCGACTCGGCCGTCACGGAGACTCCTGCTTGGGTTTCTGCTGATCCGCCGGTGGATGAGATCCACCACCACCGATCCAAACGCCTGACCTCCCTCATCCCGAACCCCTTCATTTTCGCGAGGTTAATTTCACCAAGTCCCATTATATGTTATTTTGTTGCATTTTCATCATGCCATAACTCTGTCATCGCTGTCTGTTTTATGTGTATATATGTCAAATTGTTCGCCCTACGAGTATATCATTTCATCTCATTGCATCATTTTCATTTGAGCTCATCTTGGTGCCCTAAATGCTGTTGGAAAGGTGCTATGTTATGTTTCTTTGATTCTTATCGTAACATGCACTTTTGTCATTTTTGCCATGATTGATGTGTGCACCCTATGATCTTGAGTCCTACATGTGTTTTGTAATATGCCATGCCATATTTACGAGGGTGTATGCCACGTATTTTTGTGATCTCTGTGGTGACTAGCACAAGCATGCAAACTAGGCTTCATGATGTTCTTGATTTCAAATTGCTTTGTTTTTTTTTTTTTTTTGCCATTTTAACTTGATGCTGCTGTAGAGATCCATGCTTATTTTGAGATACTTCAGTAAGGATGTTTGTTAAACATGTCTTGTTCTATCCATACATGCCCTTGTTTGCAATTATGGAGTGCCATAGCTTGAGTCAATCGAGCTCTCACTTTTGCTATAAAATGTTTCTGGTAGATTGTTTACATGTTATTCAATTTTGCCAAGGTTGTTGTAGTTGATCCTTGCACCCTATGATGTTGTTCTTGCCATGTATAGTTTCTATGCCATGTCTCTTCATCAAGTTGCCTTGCAATGCCATATATTGCTCTGTGGTGAGTGGTTCAAGCTCACCAACATGACTACTTATCGTTGTTCTCGCCATGTATGAATCTGTAATATAACTTGCCATGTATACGGTGCCATCATATTTTCTCGATCCTTTTGGCTTATGGTCAAGAAGGTACTTTTGTTCTATGGTTTGAGTAGATTCATGCTATGCCTTGTTTTGCTATTATAAGTTCTTGTAGCTTGTTGTTTGATAGCTCTAACATTGCAACCGATGTTATTTCGCTAAAGTCTAAACTGTTATTATTTGCAATCTTGCCATGTCATTTTGAGCATGTTTTAGTGATTTGAGATAGCACAGTGTTCATGTTTTGTAATTTTACCTGTACATCATGTCCATGCCTTTGTTATCACGTTGAGGTGCTGTAGTATTTTGATGCTTGCAATATGCCTAGTTGCTGCTTTTGGACATTGTTGCTATAGAGTGTATGTGTTGAACCGCTGTCTGAATTTGAGTGTGCTCTGTATGAAACTTGCTTGATTTTGCATGTAGTTTCATATTATCATGTTGCATCCTTGTTTTGAGGTGTTTGCTTGATGTTTGTATGCATTGCATCAATGTTTAGCTTGTTTTGTTTCATATCTTCTAGGCCGTGAGTCTTAATCTAATGAACTTTATATGTAACTTGACTAGAATTTTGTAGATCATCGTGGTGCATCTTAACTTGCTGTTTAACAACTTGAACATAATATTTTTCCAGATCTGGACCAATTTGAAATTTGCATATGAGGACTTACCGGAATTGTTCTATGTTGTTTCCGCCTCATTTAAACTTGCTTTGATGTGTTGCTCTTGTTTGCATCATCTCTTGCCATGAGTAGCCTCATCTAGATTTGTCATGCATCATGCTTGTTGTGCATCATGTCTTGTTCATGTGTGGTGTGTTTACCCTGTTGTGTGCTTCTTGTTAGTTCCTGCGAATGTGAGGATTCGCTCGCTCACGCTTGGTCTGCCTTTCGTGGCTTCTTCTTCATGGACTCGTCTTCTTCCTAGCGGATTTCAGCAAGATGACCGCTACTCCGGATCTCACTACTATCATTGCTATGCTAGTTGCTTAGTTCTATCGCTATGTCTGCGCTACCTATTACCTGCTTATCAAGCCATCCCAAATTGCCATGTCAGCCTCTAACCTTTTTACCTTCCTAGCAAACCGTTGTTTGGCTATGCACGCTTTTCAGCCTCTTATAGCGCTTTAGTTGCAGAAGATGAAGTTTGTTCCTTGTCGAACATGGAGATGTTGTTCTTGTTGGAACATGTTTACTTGTTGGGATATCACAATATATCTTATTTAATAAATGCATCTATATACTTGGTAAAGGTGGAAGGATCGGCCTTATGCCTCGGTGTTTTGTTTCACTTGCCGCTCTAGTTTCCGCCATATCGTTATGTTCCCGGATTTTGCGTCCCTAACGCTGTCGGGTGATTTATGGGACCCTTGACAACTGAATAAGACTTTCCAAAGAAGGCCCAACATTGGTTTACATTTGCCTCACTTAGCCTTTTTTTGGGAGTCGCGATCCCAAGGGTCATCTTTATTTAACCCCCGCCAATGCTTGTCTAAGTGTTGGTCCAAACTAGAGCACCGTGGGACCATCCTTGGCAACTTGGGTTACCGTATCACGCTTAGCTTATCCGGTCGGGCTCGACGAGATACGCGCTTACTATCGTGGTGTTTGGCAGGTCATGCCGGTTTTGTTTATTATCACAAATGTCTTGTAGCCGGATCCCAGACTGATCGGGTCTTCCCGGAGAAGGAATATCCTTCGATCGCGAGAGCTTATCATGGGCTGTTGGGACACCCCGCAGGTATAAACTTTCGAGAGCCGTGCAGCGGTCATGTGGCGATGGAATTTGTTAATATCCGTTGTAGTAAACTTGAAACAAACTCTTCTAAAATACACCAACCGTAGCGAATCGTGAGTGTCTCTTTTCGGGTTGATCGAGAGGAGAACACGGTTTCGGGTTATGTCCGACGTAAGTAGGAGTTCAGGATCACTTTTGATCATTACTAGTTGACGCATTATCTTTTGTTTCTCTCTCGCCTCATTTATGTTAGCCACCATATATGCTTAGTGCTGCCGCAACCTCACCACTTTACCCCTTCCTTTCCCATTAAGCTTTGCTAGTCTTGATACCCATGGTAATGGGATTGCTGAGTCCTCGTGGCTCCAGACACACCACCAACAGTGTACAGGTTTTATGATGATCATGACGCGAGAGCGATGTTTGCTTGTTTGGAGTTCTTCTTCGCTTCTTCTTCGATCAGGATAGGTTCTGTGTCGCAGCCTAGGCTAGCAGGTGGAAGTCGCTTGAGCTTCATATTATGTTTCATCCGTAGTCGGATGTTGATCTTGTATATGATGTTGATGTATCCTTGTGGCATTTGTGCCTTATGTATGTATCCCCATCTATTATGTAATGTTGATGTAATGATATCCACCTTTAAAAGGTTTTCAAGATGCGCTCTATCCTTGGTGGACCTTCTTGGTTCTTTGGATAGGGTCGATTCATGACAAGTTGGTATCAGAGCCTCGACCGACCTTAGGAGCCCCTTGATTGATCGTAGTTTGGCCGTTGTTGAGTCTAGAAGAAAATGTTTTCTAGTTATATTCGAGAGTAGGAATTTTTTTACTCCTCAAATTTCTGGCTTCCGTCGTGAACTCGACGAGGTGTTGTGAATTACTCCTCTTCCCCTTCAAATTTTTTCTTTAGGATCACGCAGCTTGGTTTTTTCCTGATCGCTGGTCTTAGCTCTTTTCATCCGGCATTTTCTGGTTGACTTTGTTTCTTCATCTTTGGGTTCAATCTCGCCTTCCTCCGACGTTGTTTTTTTCCTTGTCCGTTGTCCTTGTTTTTTCCAATTCGCCTCCCTCTTCCTCTCTTGAACCGGAGTCCGTAATCGAGTATCCATCCTACTGTGAGTTTTTGCTCTCTCTCTCAATGATTTCAACCGTGTTTTCTATTCAAGATACCGATTTCTTCTAGTTGCTTCTTTTTTTTCCCGCCTCCCACCCTTCTTATTCCCGAGTCGAGTCTTTTTCACCATCAATTTCATTCGTGGAGTCTCTTCGCTTTCCTCAATCATTTCAACCGTGAATTCTCGCCCTGTGACATTCTTCACCTCTTTTCTTCCCGTGGATTCAATTCAAGTTTTTTTCGTTGTCGATCGTGATTCTTTCCCAGCCCAATATTTCCTTTGCTCGCTCGCCTCGCCAGCATCCTTCCGGAGTGATGAAGACATCTCGTGAGATTCACCGTGTTTGAATTAATTCGAGGTTGTCACCTCGCTCATATATTTCAATCGCTCCGCATCATTTCTCATTCAACAATCCTTTCCAATGGTGTTTTCTTTAGGCCCTAACCCATGTGTCTTTTCCCAGATCTTACCCGACTCTTCTAATTTGAGCTATTCCCAATTTTTCAAGTGTGACGAAGAATGGATTTCATCAACATGTGCCTTTCCAAGATCTCGCTCAAACTCTCTTCATTGTTAGCTCAACTTCTTCGCTTTCTTCCTACGGAGTACCTCGCTTATTTTGGTGGTGTTTTATCGTTGTCATTCAAGATCAAGAAGAGTTCCTCTTAAATCTTGTCTGCTCTCCCGAGGTTCATGGTGCTAGCTCGATGTTATCCTATCCAGCTTGTTTCCAAGCCAGTAATTCTTTTTCATCCATCCGAGTACTTCAGTCTTACTTTCCGCCTCAATCATCCGGAGGTCTTTTTCGAAGATTTCTTCGCTCCAAGTTTTCAAAGTCGTTTCCATTTATTCTATATCCGTGCTCTTTCGCTCCTCTTAATATTCTTCCTGGCGCTCAAGCATTCGTTAATCTTCATGATCTCTTCTTCAATCTTTTTCTAAATTCTCAAGTATCTTTTGTGCTTTTCTAATCCTGTCCAAAGATTCATTCTTCTTCCGTCACCATTTCCAATTCTTACGGTGGTTCGCTCAAGATTCTTTCCTTGTTTATCAATTAATCCATTCGTTATTTTCAATCCTACCGTGATTCATGAAGACTTTCTCAAGTTTTGTCCGATGTTTCTTAAATTCTTTTTCAAGAAGAATAAGTATGCAAAATCCATTGCTTGTCATAAATTTAATTTGATGAAGGATAAGCATACGATAAATCTTATTCTTATTTTCTTGAAGTGATTAATCCCTTTACTGAGTTTGTTCTTGATGAAAAAATTCTAGTTCCAAGTCTTTTCATCTTTTTTTTTCCGGATTTCAATTCCTAGGCCATCTGCCGGAACCTTCATCGGAATCATCGCAAGGCTTTAGTCTTATTCTTTCTTCCTTCATTCTATCTCATCATCCTTTTGTCAACGGAGTTCTTCATGGTGGTTCTTCATGATTTAATTCATTCTTCAAGAGTTCATCACTTTCAAGATTCTTCGCCCAAGTGAGTCCAAGGATCTTTTCTTCCTCGCCAGCCTCGCTAGGTTATCACCTGAGAATTAATCTCCTGATTTTCATTGTTGATCAACTCCGCTTAAACCTTCCTTCTAAAGATGCTTTATTTCATTTGTGACAAAGTTGTCACTTTCCGCTCTTTTCTTTTCATCCAACCTTTTAATTCTTTCCGGAGGTTTTGTGTCATGTCTTCATCAAGTATCATTCATCCTCTCTAGCTCGTGTTCTATTCTCCATGTTTTAACTGTGTGCTATCTAAATCCTTTCATTTTTTTCGCTTTTTTTCTCATTCTAGCCACTCCGTTAGAACGAAGTGCTTTCATAGTCTATTTGATTCCGTGAGCTGATTTCGCCATTCTCGCTGCTCCTCTCTTCTTCTTCGAGTGCTCTTGATTCTTTGCTTCTTCTCTTGAGTTCTTGTTTCACCTCATCCCTTTTTCCCTTCCGTCCGGTAAGATCTCGGACGAGATCTCTTGTTAGTGGAGGAGTGTTGTAACGCCTGATTAGATGCGCCTGTGTGTCCGCTAATTATTCGCATTGCTAAGCATGTCATGTGCTTATGTGTCTCTCTTTGCCATGTCATCATCTGTATTTCATATCATGTCATCATGTGCATTTCATTTTGCATACGTGTTCGCCTCATGCATCCGAGTTTTTCCCCTGTCTGCTTTTGTAATCCCAAGACCTATGTCTCCCATTCTTTTACTTTTTTCATGTATGGTGTTAAACGGTCTGAATGAACTGGTTTGTCAAGCGGCCTGGTATAGCACCGTAGACCGCCTGTCAAGTTTCGCCATTTGAGGTCGCTTATACTCCAACGGTTAACCGTAACCGAAAAGCCCTTTTCCTTGCAGCCCAACACCCTTCCAAAGTGGCCAAACCCAAATCCATGCTTCCTGGTCATTGATCACGATCGTAGGTAAAACCGCACCTCATTTGACTCTCCTAGCTCCTCTACCTATAAATACACCTCCTCCGAAAATCGCAATCTAACTTCAAACCTTAAATTTCTCCGCCGCCGACATGTCCACCCCTGCCGGACGCTTCCGCCGCCAAGGCCAACTGGCTGCTGTCACAAGCACTGGCTGGCCTCTGGCCAGTTCGTCCCGAGGCTGCCCGCCAACAAGCATACGCTCATTTCACCGCCCCCGCCTGTCGTACACAAGGCTCTGTCTACCAAGGCTGCCATTGCTCAGTCTGAGATCTCATGTCATTCTGCTTGGCCATTGCTGGCATCGTCATTGCTGGGCCACATCAGTGGAGTTGGGCACTTCACGCTGCCTGGCCTTGGGCTCACATTGCGCAGATTCATTGCTGCCTTTTCACATCATGTTGCTTCTTTTGTGGCTCCTCAAGCCATGGTTGCCCTCGATCATTGCCGGAGATTTGTCAAGGCTGCCTTGCTGATCCGGCTTGGGATGAGATCCACCACCACCGATCCAAACGCCTGCTACTGGACCTCTCTCCATCCCAACCCTTCGGCCCATTTTTAGGTGGTTTTCACCAAGTCCCATTATATGTTATTTTGTTGCATTTCATCATGCCATAACTCCGCTATCGCTGTCTGCTTTGCTGCGGTAATATGTCAAATTGTTCTCTCGACGAGTATATCATTTCATCTCATTTCATCATTTTCATTTGAGCTCATCTTGGTGCCCTAAATGCTGTTGGAAAAGTGCTATGTGATGTTAGTTTCAGATTCTTATCGTAACATGCACTTTGTCATTTTTGCCATGATTGATGTGTGCACCTATGATCTTGAGTCCTACATGTGTTTTGTAATATGCCATGCCATATTTACAGGTGTATGCCACGTATTTTTGTGATCTCTGTGGTGACTAGCACAAGCATGCAAACTAGGCTTCATGATGTTGCTGATTTCACCCTGCTTTGTTGATATTTTATGCCATGTTAACTTGATGCTGTAGAGATCCATGCTTATTTTGAGATACTTCAGTAAGGATGTTTTGTTAAACATGTCTTGCTCTATCCATATCATGCCCTTGTTTGCAATTATGGAGTGCCATAGCTTGAGTCAATCGAGCTCTACTTTTGCTATAAAATGCTCGCAGATTGTTTACATGTTATTCAATTTTGCCAAGGTTGTTGTAGTTGATCCTGCATCTATGATGTTGTCTTGCCATGTATAGCTTCTATTCCATGTCTTCTTCTTTACTGTTGCCATGCCATGTATTGCTCTGTGGTGAGTGGTCAAGCTCACCAACATGACTACTTATCGTTGTTCCTGCCATGTATGAATCTGTAATATAACTTGCCATGTTTACGGGTGCCATCATATTTTCTGATCCTTTTGGCTTATGGTCAGAAGGTACTTTTGTTCTATGCTTTGAGTAGATTCATGCCATGCCTTGTTTTGCTATGATAAGTTCTTGTAGCTTGTTGTTTGATAGCTCTAAACATTGCAACCTCGATGTTATTTCGCAAAGTCTGAAACCTATTATTTGCAATCTTGCCATGTCATTTTGAGCATGTTTTAGTGATTTCGGAGATAGCTCAGTGTTCATGTTTTGTGTTTTACCTGTACATCATGTCCATGCCTTTTGTTATCATGTTGAGGTGCTGTAGCATATTGTTTTGATGCTGATTCAATTCAAGTTTTTTTCGTTGTCGATCGATTCTTTCCTCAGCTCAACATTTCCTTTTGCTCGCTCGCCTTTCGCCAGCTTTATCCTTCCGGAGTGATGAAGACATCTCAGAGATTCGCCTGTGTTTGAATTAATTCGAGGTTGTCACCGCTCATATATTTCAATCGCTTCGTGCATCATTTCTCATTCAACAATCCTTTCCAATGGTGTTTTCTTTTAGTGGGCCCTAACCCACGTGTCTTTTCCTGTGATCTTACCCGACTCTTCTAATTTCCCTGAGCTATTCCCAATTCTTTTCAAGTGTGACGAAGAATGGATTTCATCACCATGTGCCTTTCCAAGATCTCGCTCAAACTCTCTTCATTGTTAGCTCAACTTCTTCGCTTTTCATTCTACCGAGTACCTCGCTTATTTTGGTGGTGTTTTATCGTTGTCATTCAAGATCAAGAAGAGTTCCTCTTAAATCTTGTCTGTTTCCCGAGGTTCATGGTGCTAGCTCGATGTTATCCTATCCAGCTTGTTTCCAACAGTAATTTTTTTCATCCATCCGAGTACTTCAGGTCTTACTTTCCGCCTCAATCATCCGGAGGTCATCTTTTCGAAGATTTCTTCGCTCCAAGTTTTCAAAGTCGTTTCCATTTATTCTATATCCGTGTCTTTCGCTCCTCTTAATATTCTTCCGTGCTGCTCAAGCATTCGTTAATCAGTTCATGATCTCTTCAATCTCTTTTCTAAATTCCTCAAGTATCTTTTGTGCTTTTCTAATCCTGTCCAGTGATTCATTCTCTTCCGCTACCATTTCCAATTTTACGGTGGTTCGCTCAAGATTCTTTTCCTTGTTTATCAATTAATCCATTCGTTATTTTCAATCCTACCGTGATTCATGAAGACTTTCTCAAGTTTTGTCCGATGTTTCCTTAAATTCTTTTTTCAAGAAGAATAAGTAATATGCAAAATCCATTGCTTGTCATAAATTTAATTTGATGAAGGATAAGCATACGATAAATCTTATTCTTATTTCCTTGAAGTGATTAATCCTTTACTTCGAGTTTGTTCTTGATGAAAAATTCTAGTTCCAAGTCTTTTCATCTTTTCTTTCCGGATTTCAATTCCTAGGCCATCTCGTCGGAACCTTCATCGAATCATCGCAAGGCTTTAGTCTTATTCTTTCTTCCTTCATTCTATCTCATCATCCTTTTGTCAACGGAGTTCTTCATGGTGGTTCTTCATGATTTAATTCATTCTTCAAGAGTTCATCAAGATTCTTGCTCAAGGAGTTCAAGTATCTTTTCTTCTCGCCTTGAAGTGCAATTAATTCTCCGTATTTCTTTTGAAGTGGAGTTTTGCATTTCTTCGCTCTTCTCAGCTATTTAATCTTTTCTCGCTTGTGGTAGGTTATCACCTTATGATTTTGAGAGGTTATCCATAAGTCCACGACAAGTTTATTCTTTTCATTGTTGATTTTCTCAACAACCCGCTTAAACCTTCCTTCTAAAGATGCTTTCTATTTCATTTGTGACAAGTTGTCACTTTCTTCTCCGCTCTTTTCATCCAACTCTTTTAATTCTTTCCGGAGGTTTTGTGTCATGTCTTCATCAAGTATCATTCCATCCTCTCTAGCTCGTGTTCTATTCTCCATGTTTTAACTGTGTGCTATCTAAATCCTTTCATTTTTTTCGCTTTTTTTCTCATTCTAGCCACTCCGTTAGAACGAGTGCTTTCATAGTCTATTTGATTCCGTGAGCTTTCGATTCTCGCCATTCTCGCTGCTCTCTCTTCTTCTCGAGTGCTCTTGATTCTTTGCTTCTTCTCTTGAGTTCTTGTTTCACCTCATCCCTTTTTCCTTCCGTTCGGTCCTAAGATCTCGGACGAGATCTCTTGTTAGTGGAGGAGTGTTGTAACGCCTGGATTCGATGCGCCTGTGTGTCTCGCCAATTATTCATTGTCTATGTCATGTGCTTATGGTTCTCTTTGCCATGTCATCATCTGCATTTCATATCATGTCATCATGTGCATTTCATTTTGCATACGTGTTCGCCTCATGCATCCGAGCTTTTCCCTGTTGTCCGCTTTTGTAATCCGCACTCCTATGTCTCCCGCGCCTTTTACCTCTTTTTCATGTAAGGGTGTTAAACGGTCTCGAATGAACTGAGGTTTGTCAAGCGGCCTTGGTATAGCACCGTAGACCGCTTCGCAAGTTTCGTAGGCATTTGAGGTCGTTTGGTACTCCAACGGTTAACCGGTAACCGCAAAGCCCTTTCTCCTTGCAGCCCAACACCCTTCCAAAGTGGCCTAAAACCCAGCAAACTTCCCTCCATGTTTTCGGTCGCTCGATCACGATCGTAGGGCGAAAACCGACCTCATTTGACTCTCCTAGCTCCTCTACCTATAAATACACCTCCTCCAAAATCGCAGTCCAATCTCTCAAACCCTAAAATCGCCTCCGCCGCCACGGACATGTCCACTCCTGCCGGACGCTTCCGCCACCATTGCTTAACTTAACTAGCTACGTGGTTTCCCGCCTGGCTGGCTGCTGTTCATGGGCTCGAGGTCGCCTGCTGGGCTCAACACTGCTTCACAGCTTCACCGCCGCTTTCCCTGGTCGCTGGTGCACACACACTGCGCTTCTCTCGCCGCTTCATGGCGCTCTCATGTTGCCCACTGGCTGGCCATGGCCATGGAGTCCATCCCAAGGCTGTCTGCTTCACCAGGGCTGGCTGGGCGGAGGCCACTACCGCCGCCGCCTGGCCATCATGGTGGAGTCGGCCACCTCCACGCTGCCCGCTTCGCCTCGCCTGGCCAGATTCACCATTGGCTGCGGCGACTGGCTGGCTGCTTGCTGGCTTCCGCTTCGCCATGGTCACAGCCTCGATTCGCCACGCCACGGAGACCTCGTTTGGCCGCCTGCTGATCCGGCTGGGATGAGATCCACCACCACCGATCCAAACGCCTGCACCTTGACCTCCTCATCCCAACCCCTTCGGCCCATTTTCAGGAGGTGGCTAATTTCACCAAGTCCCAGACACATGTTATTTTGTTGCATTTTCATCATGCCATAACTCTGCATCGCTGTCTGCTTTATGCTGTAATATGTCAAATTGTTCGTCTCGACGAGTATATCATTTCATCTCATTGCATCATTTTCATTTGAGCTCATCTTGGTGCCCTAAATGCTGTTGGAAGAGTGCTATGTGATGTTAGTTTCAGATTCTTATCAGAACATGCACTTTTGTCATTTTTGCCATGATTGATGTGTGCACCCTATGATCTTGAGTCCTACATGTGTTTTGTAATATGCCATGCCATATTTACAGGGGTGTATGCCACGTATTTTTGTGATCTCTGTGGTGACTAGCACAAGCATGCAAACTAGGCTTCATGATGTTGCTGATTTCAGCCCTGTTTTGCTGATATTTTTATGCCATGTTAACTTGATGCTACAGAGAGATCCATGCTTATTTTGAGATACTTCAGTAAGGATGTTTTGTTAAACATGTCTTGTTCTATCCATACATGCCCTTGTTTGCAATTATGGAGTGCCATAGCTTGAGTCAATCGAGCTCTACTTTTGCTATAAAATGTTTCCTGGTAGATTGTTTACATGTTATTCAATTTTGCCAAGGTTGTTGTAGTTGATCCTTGCACCCTATGATGTTGTTCTTGCCATGTATAGTTTCTATGCCATGTCTTCTTACTGTAAGTTGCCTTGCAATGCCATGTATTGCTCTGTGGTGAGTGGTTCAAGCTCACCAACATGACTACTTATCGTTGTTCCTGCCATGTATGAATCTGTAATATAACTTGCCATGTTTACGTGGGTGCCATCATATTTTCTGATCCTTTTTGGCTTATGGTCAGTAAGGTACTTTTGTTCTATGCTTTGAGTAGATTCATGCTATGCCTTGTTTTGCTATTATAAGTTCTTGTAGCTTGTTGTTTGATAGCTCTGAACATTGCAACCTCGATGTTATTTCCTAAAGTCCTAAACTCATATTATTTGCAATCTTGCCATGTCATTTTGAGCATGTTTTAGTGATTTCGGAGATAGCTCAGTTCATGTTTTGTAATTTTTACCTGTACATCATGTCCATGCCTTTTGTTATCACGTTGAGGTGCTGTAGCATATTGTTTTGATGCTTGCAATATGCCTAGTTGCTGTTTTGGACAGATTGTTGCTATAACTTGTATAGAGTGTATGTGTTGAACTGCTGTCTGCTTTTGAGTGTGCTCTATATGAAACTTGCTTGATTTTGCATGTAGTTTCATATTATCATGTTGCATCCTTGTTTTGAGGTGTTTGCTTGATGTTTGTATGCATTTTGCATCAATGCCATGTTTAGCTTGTTTTGCTCATATCTTCTAGGCCGAGTCTCAATCTAATGAACTTTATATGTAACTTGACTAGAATTTCGTAGATCATCGTGGTGCATCTTAACTTGCTGTTTAACAACTTGAACATAATATTTTTCCAGATCTGGACCAATTTCGAAATTTGCATATGAGGACTTACCGAATTGTTCTATGTTGTTTCCGCCTCATTTAAACTTGCCTTTGATGTGTTGCTCTTGTTTGCATCATCTCTTGCCATGAGTAGCCTCATCTAGATTTGTCATGCATCATGCTTGTTGTGCATCATGTCTTGTTCATGTGTGGTGTGTTTACCCTGTTGTGTGCTTCTTCTTGTTAGTTCCTGCTTGCTATGATCGTGAGGATTCGCTCGCTCACGCTTGGTCTGCCTTCGTGGCTTCTTCTTCTTCATGGACTCGTTCTTCTTCCTAGCGGGATTTCAGGCAAGATGACCGCTACCTGGATCTCACTACTATCATTGCTATGCTAGTTGCTTCGTTCTATCGCTATGCTGCGCTACCTATTACCTGCTTATCAAGCCATCCCAAATTGCCATGTCAGCCTCTAACCTTTTGCACCCTTCCTAGCAAACCGTTGTTTGGCTATGTTACCGCTTTGCTCAGCCCTCTTATAGCGTTGTTAGTTGCAGGTGAAGATGAAGTTTGTTCCTTGTTGAACATGGAGATGTTGTTCCTTGTTGGAACATGTTTACTTGTTGGGATATCACAATATATCTTATTTAATTAATGCATCTATATACTTGGTAAAGGGTGGAAGGATCGGCCTTATGCCTGGTGTTTTGTTTCACTTTGCCACTCTAGTTTCCGCTATATCGGTGTTATGTTCCCGGATTTTGCGCCCCTAACGCTGTCGGGTGATTTATGGGACCCCTTGACAGTTCGCTTTGAATAAGACTTTTCCAAAGAAGGCCCAACATTGGTTTTACATTTGCCTCACCTAGCCTTTTTTCCCTTGGGAGTCGCGATCCCAAGGGTCATCTTTATTTAACCCCCGGCCAATGCTTGTCTAAGTGTTGGTCCAAACTAGAGCACCGTATGGGACCATCCTTGGCAACTTGGGTTACGCCGGTACTCAGACGCTTAGCTTATCCGGTCGTGGCTCGAGACGAGATACGCGGCTACTATCGGGGTGTCGGACGCCGGAGGTCATGCTGGTTTTGTTTTATTACTGTCAAATGTCTTGTAGCCGGATTCCAGACTGATCGGTCTTCCCGGGAGAAGGAATATCCTTCGTTGATCGCGAGAGCTTATCATGGGCTGTTGGGACACCCCGCAGGTATAAACTTTCGAGAGCCGTGTCAGCCGGGTTATGTGGCGATGGGAATTTGTTAATATCCGTTGTAGTAAACTTGAAACAAACTCTTCTAAAATACACCAACTGTAGCGTGAATCGTGAGTGTCTTTTTCGGGTTGATCGAGAGGAGAACACGGTTTCGGGTTATGTCTCGACGAAGTAGGAGTTCAGATCACTTGATCATTACTAGTTGACGACCATTCCTTTGTTTCTCTTCTCGCCTCATTTATGTATGTTAGCCACCATATATGCTTAGTCGCTGCTGCAACCTCACCACTTTACCCCTTCCTTTCCCATTAAGCTTTGCTAGTCTTGATACCCATGGTAATGGGATTGCTGAGTCCTCGTGGCTCACAGATTACACACCACCAGCTGCCAGCAGTACAGGTTTATGATGATCATGACGCGAGAGCGATGTTTGCTTGTTTGGAGTTCTTCTTCCGCTTCTTCTTCGATCGTGGGATAGGTTCTGTGTCGGCAGCCTAGGCTAGCAGGGTGGAAGTCGCTTGAGCTTCTGTTTATGTTTCATCCGTAGTCGGATGTTGATCTTGTATATGATGTTGATGTATCCTTGTGGCATTTGTGCCTTATGTATGTATCCCCATCTATTATGTAATGTTGATGTAATGATATCCACCTTGCAAAAGCGCCTTCAAGATGCGCTTTATCCTTGTGGACCTTCGAGTTCCTTTTGGATAGGGTCGATCTTGGCGTGATAAGTTGGTATCGAGCCTCGACCGACCTTAGGAGCCCCTTGATTGATCGTAGTTTGGCCGTTGTTGAGTCTAGAAGAAAACTGTTTTGAGTCTAGTTATATCGAGAGTAGGAATTTTTTACCCTCAGCCCTTCTTCGTCCTTCCCGTCAGAATCTCGACGAGGTGTTGTGAATTACTCTCTTCCCTTCAAATTTTTTCTTTAGGATCACGCAGTTGGTTTTCCGATCGCTGGCTCTTAGCTCTTTTCATCCGTGCATTTCTCGCTGTTGACTCGAGCCTCTTCATCTTTGGGTTCAATCTCGCTCTTCCTCCGACGCCGTTGTTTTTCCTTGTCCGGTTGTCCTTGTTTTTCCCAATTCGCCTCCCTTCTTCCTCTCGAACCGAGTCCGAATCGAGTATCCATCCTACTGTGAAGTTTTTGCTCTCTCCTCAATGATTTCAACCGTGTTTTCTATTCAAGATATTCGCCGATTTCCTTCTAGTTGCCTTTGTTTTTCCCGCCTCCCACCCTTCTTATTCCCGGAGCTCTAGTCTTTTTCACCATCAATTTCATTCGTGTGGAGTCTCTTCAGCCTTCCTCAATCATTTCAACTGTGAATTCTCGCCTCGTGGACATTCTTCACCTCTTTTCTTCCCCGTGGATTCAATTCAAGTTTTTTTCGTTGTCGATCGATTCTTTCCTCAGCTCAACATTTCCCTTTGCTCGCTCGCTTCGCCAGCTTTATCCTTCCGGAGTGATGAAGACATCTCAGAGATTCACCTGTTTGAATTAATTCGAGGTTGTCACCTCGCTCATATATTTCAATCGCTCCGTGCATCATTTCTCATTCAACAATCCTTTCCAATGGTGTTTTCTTTAGTGGGCCCTAACCCACGTGTCTTTTCCTGTGATCTTACCTCGACTCTTCTAATTTCCCGAGCTATTCCCAATTCTTTTCAAGTGTGACGAAGAATGGATTTCATCACCATGCCTTCTCCAAGATCTCGCTCAAACTCTCTTCATTGTTAGCTCAACTTCTTCGCTTTCATTCTACCGGAGTACCTCGCTTATTTTGGTGGTGTTTTATCGTTGTCATTCAAGATCAAGAAGAGTTCCTCTTAAATCTTGTCTGTTCTCCCGGAGGTTCATGGTGCTAGCTCGATGTTATCCTATCCAGCTTGTTTCCAGCCAGTAATTCTTTTCATCCATCCGAGTACTTCAGGTCTTACTTTCCGCCTCAATCATCCGGAGGTCATCTTTTCGAAGATTTCTTCGCTCCAAGTTTTCAAAGTCGTTTCCATTTATTCTATATCCGTGCTCTTTCGCTCTTCTTAATATTCTTCCGTGTTGCGCTCAAGCATTCGTTAATCAGTTCATGATCTCTTCAATCTCTTTTCTAAATTCCTCAAGTATCTTTTGTGCTTTTCTAATCCTGTCCGTGATTCATTCTCTCCGCTACCATTTCCTAATTCTTACGGTGGTTCGCTCAAGATTCTTTTCCTTGTTTATCAATTAATCCATTCGTTATTTTCAATCCTACCGTGATTCATGAAGACTTTCTCAAGTTTTGTCCGATGTTTCTTAAATTCTTTTTCAAGAAGAATAAGTAATATGCAAAATCCATTGCTTGTCATAAATTTAATTTGATGAAGGATAAGCATACGATAAATCTTATTCTTATTTCCTTGAAGTGATTAATCCTTTACTTCGAGTTTGTTCTTGATGAAAAATTCTAGTTCCAAGTCTTTTCATCTTTTCTTTTCCGGATTTCAATTCCTAGGCCATCTCTGCCGGAACCTTCATCGGAATCATCGCAAGGCTTTAGTCTTATTCTTTCTTCCTTCATTCTATCTCATCATCCTTTTGTCAACGGAGTTCTTCATGGTGGTTCTTCATGATTTAATTCATTCTTCAAGAGTTCATCAAGATTCTTGCTCAAGGAGTTCAAGTATCTTTTCTTCTCGCCTTGAAGTGCAATTAATTCTCCGTATTTCTTTTGAAGTGGAGTTTTGCATTTCTTCGCTTTTCTCAGCTATTTAATCTTTTCTGCTTGTGGTAGGTTATCACCTTATGATTTTGAGAGGTTATCCATAAGTCCACGATAAGCTTATTCTTTTCATTGTTGATTTTCTCAACAACTCCGCTTAAACCTTCCTTCTAAAGATGCTTTCTATTTCATTTGTGACACAAGTTGTCACTTTCTTTCTCCGCTCTTTTCATCCAACTCTTTTAATTCTTTCCGAGGTTTTGTGTCATGTCTTCATCAAGTATCATTCCATCCTCTCTAGCTCGTGTTCTATTCCTCCATGTTTTAACCGTGTGCTATCTAAATCCTTTCAGTTTTTTTTCGCTTTTTTTTCTCATTCTAGCCACCCTGTTAGAACGAGTGCTTTCATAGTCTATTTGATTCCGTGAGCTGATTCTCGCCATTCTCGCTGCTCTCTCTTCTTCTCGAGTGCTCTTGATTCTTTGCTTCTTCTCTTGAGTTCTTGTTTCACCTCATCCCTTTTTCCTTCCGTTCGGTCCTAAGATCTCGGACGAGATCTCTTGTTAGTGGAGGAGTGTTGTAACGCCTGGATTAGATGCGCCTGTGTGTCTCGCCAATTATTCATTGCCGTTGCTATGTCATGTGCTTATGTGTCTCTCTTTGCCATGTCATCATCTGCATTTCATATCATGTCATCATGTGCATTTCATTTTGCATACGTGTTCGCCTCATGCATCCGAGCTTTTTCCCGTTGTCTGCTTTTGTAATCCGCACTCCTATGTCTCCCGGCGCCTTTTACCTCTTTTTTTGTAAGGGTGTTAAACGGTCTCGAATGAACTGAGGTTTGTCAAGCGGCCTTGGTATAGCACCGTAGACCGCCTGTCAAGTTTCGTGCCATTTGAGGTCGTTTATACTCCAACGGTTAACCGGTAACCGCAAAGCCCTTTTCCTTGCAGCCCAACACCCTTCCAAAGTGGCCTAAACCCAGCAACTTCCTCCATGTTTCGGCCGCTCGATCACGATCGTGGGCGAAACCGCACCTCATTTGACTCTCCTAGCTCCCTCTACCTATAAATACCTCCTCCGAAAATCGCAGTCCAATCTCTCAAACCCTAAATCGCCTCCGCCACGGCCGACATGTCCACCCTGCCGGACGCTTTCGCCACACGCCACGCTTAACTGGGCTGCCACGTGGCCTCCTGCCTGCCTTCACATGGTCTCATGGGCTCGAGGTCGGGCTCGCCTGCCCATACACGCTTCAAGGCTTCCCATCACTGCTTCCTCGCCTGGTCACACACATACATTCTAAGCCGCTCTTGCTGCGCTTCGGCCTTCATGGTTGCCTCTCACTGGCCTCACATGGAGTCCATCTCAAGCTTCTGCCTCAGGGGCTGCCACTTCGCTGGAGTTGCACTGCCGCCGCCACATCACTGGTGGAGTCGGCCACCTCACGCGCCGCCTGGCTCTTCGCCTCGCCGGCCAGATTCGCCACATTTTTCACGGCGATCATGCCGCTTCTTGCTGCCCCGCTTCGCCATGGTCAAGGCCTCGACCTCGGCCACGCCGCCGGAGATCTGCCGGCGGTCAGCCTGCTGATCCGTCGGGTGGGATGAGATCCACCACCACCGATCCAAACGCCTCGCCTGACCTCCTCATCCCAACCCCTTCGGCCCATTTTCATGAGGTGGCTAATTTCACCAAGTCCCAGACATATGTTATTTTGTTGCATTTTCATCATGCCATAACTCTGCATCGCTGTCTGCTTTATGCGGTAATATGTCAAATTGTTCGTCTCGACGAGTATATCATTTCATCTCATTTCATCATTTTCATTTGAGCTCATCTTGGTGCCCTAAATGCTGTTGGAAGAGTGCTATGTGATGTTAGTTTCAGATTCTTATCAGAACATGCACTTTTGTCATTTTTGCCATGATTGATGTGTGCACTCTATGATCTTGAGTCCTACATGTGTTTTGTAATATGCCATGCCATATTTACAGGTGTATGCCATGTATTTTTGTGATCTCTGTGGTGACTAGCACAAGCATGCAAACTAGGCTTCATGATGTTGCTGATTTCAGCCCTGCTTTTATTGATATTTTTATGCCATGTTAACTTGATGCTACAGAGATCCATGCTTATTTTGAGATACTTCAGTAAGGATGTTTTGTTAAACATGTCTTGCTCTATCCATACATGCCCTTGTTTGCAATTATGGAGTGCCATAGCTTGAGTCAATCGAGCTCTACTTTTGCTATAAAATGTTTCCTGGCAGATTGTTTACATGTTATTCAATTTTGCCAAGGTTGTTGTAGTTGATCCTTGCACCTATGATGTTGTTCTTGCCATGTATAGCTTCTATTCCATGTCTTCTTACTGTAAGTTGCCTTGCCATGCCATGTATTGCTCTGTGGTGAGTGGTTCAAGCTCACCAACATGACTACTTATCGTTGTTCCCGCCATGTATGAATCTGTAATATAACTTGCCATGTTTACGTGGTGCCATCATATTTTCTCGATCCTTTTGGCTTATGGTCAAGAAGGTACTTTTGTTCTATGCTTTGAGTAGATTCATGCCATGCCTTGTTTTGCTATTATAAGTTCTTGTAGCTTGTTGTTTGATAGCTCTAAACATTGCAACCTGATGTTATTTCTCGCTAAAGTCCTAAATGTTATTATTTGCAATCTTGCCATGTCATTTTGAGCATGTTTTAGTGATTTGGAGATAGCTCAGTGTTCATGTTTTGTAGTTCTTACCTGTACATCATGTCCATGCCTTTTGTTATCACGTTGAGGTGCTGTAGCATATTGTTTTGATGCTTGCAATATGCCTAGTTGCTGTTTTGGATGATTGTTGCTATAACTTGTATAGAGTGTATGTGTTGAACTGCTGTCTGCTTTTGAGTGTGCTCTATATGAAACTTGCTTGATTTTGCATGTAGTTTCATATTATCATGTTGCATCCTTGTTTTGAGGTGTTTGCTTGATGTTTGTATGCATTTTGCATCAATGCCATGTTTAGCTTGTTTTGCTCATATCTTCTAGGCCGTAGCTCAATCTAATGAACTTTATATGTAACTTGACTAGAATTTCGTGTAGATCATCGTGGTGCATCTTAACTTGCTGTTTAACAACTTGAACATAATATTTTTCCAGATCTGGACCAATTTCGAAATTTGCATATGAGGACTTACCGGAATTGTTCTATGTTGTTTCCGGCCTCATTTAAACTTGCCTTGATGTGTTGCTCTTGTTTGCATCATCTCTTGCCATGAGTAGCCTCATCTAGATTTGTCATGCATCATGCTTGTTGTGCATCATGTCTTGTTCATGTGTGGTGTGTTTACCTGTTGTGTGCTTCTTGTTAGTTCCTGCTTGCTATGCATCGTGAGGATTCGCTCGCTCACGCTTGGTTCGCCTTCGTGGCTTCTTCTTCTTCATGGACTCGTTCTTCTTCCTAGCGGGATTTCAGCAAGATGACCGCTACCTCGATCTCACTACTATCATTGCTATGCTAGTTGCTTCGTTTCTATCGCTATGCTGCGCTACCTATTACCTGCTTCATCAAGCCATCCCAAATTGCCATGTCGCCTCTAACCTTTTGCACCCTTCCTAGCAAACCGTTGTTTGGCTATGTTACCGCTTTGCTTAGCCCTCTTATAGCGTTGTTAGTTGCAGGTGAAGATGAAGTTTGTTCCTTGTTGAACATGGAGATGTTGTTCCTTGTTGGAACATGTTTACTTGTTGGGATATCACAATATATCTTATTTAATTAATGCATCTATATACTTGGTAAAGGGTGGAAGGATCGGCCTTATGCCTGGTTGCCCGGGGGGCGGACATCGCTCGGTTTGGGCCAGCACGGAAAAGCAGGTGGGGGTAAAATAAAGATGACCCTCGAGCGCGACTCCCAAGGGAAAAAGGGCTAGGTGAGGCAAATGTAAAACCAATGTTGGGCCTTCTTTGAAAAGTCTTATTCAAAGCGGTATGAGGGGGTCCCATAAATCACCCGACCCGCGTTAGGGGCGCAAAATCCGGGAACATAATACCGATATGGCGGAAACTAGGGCGGCAAGAGTGGAACAAAACACCAGGCATAAGGCGGCCTTCCACCCTTTACCAAGTATATAGATGCATTAATAATATAAGATATATTGTGATATCCCAACAAGTAAACATGTTCCAACAAGGAACAACATCTCCATGTTCAACAAGGAACAAACTTCATCTTCACCTGCAACTAACAACGCTATAAGAGGGCTGAGCAAGCGGTAACATAGCCAAACAACGGTTTGCTAGGAAGGGTGACAAAGGTTAGAGGTTGACATGGCAATTTGGGATGGCGATAAGCGGGTAATAGGTAGCGCGACATAGCGATAGAAACGAAACAACTAGCAAAGCAATGATAGTAGTGAGATCCGGTAGCGGTCATCTTGCCTGAAATCCAAGGAAGAAGAGCGAGTCCATGAAGAAGGCGAGCGGATGAAGCCGAACCAGCGTGAAGCAAGCGAATCCTCACGATCGCGAAACGAACTAACAAGAAGAAGCACACAACATAAACACACCACACATGAACAAGGTATGATGCACAACACGCATGATGCAAGACAAAGCTACATGAAGCTACTCATGGCAGAGATGATGCAAACAAAACAACACATCACAGCAAGTTTAAATGAGGCCGAAACAACATATAACAATTCGGTGAAGTCCTCATATGCAAATTTCGAAATTGGTCCAGATCTGAATTAACTTTATGTTCAAGTTGTTAAACAGAAAGTTAAGATGCACCACATGATCTACAGAAATTCTAGTCAAGTTACATATAAAGTTCATTAGATTGAAGACTACGGGCTAGAAGATATGAGCAAAACAAGATAAACATGGCATTGATGCAAAATGCATACAAACATCAAGCAAACACCTCCAAAACAAGGATGCAACATGATAATATGAAACTACATGCAAAATCAAGCAAGTTACATATAGAGCACAATCAAAGCGACAGTTCAACATACACAATACAAGACAAGACAACAATCTGCCAAAACAGCAACTAGGCATATTGCAAGCATCAAAACAACATGATACAGGACCTCAACATAATAACAAAAGGCATGGCCATGATGTACAGGTAAAGCATTACAAAACATGAACACTGAGCTATCTCCAGAAATGACTAGAACATGCTCAAAATGACATGGCAAGATTGCAACTAATAACAGTTTCAGGCATTGGCAGAAATAACATCAGGTTGCAATGTTTAGAGCTATGAAACAACATGTTACAGGAACTTATCATGGCAAACAAAGGCATGGCATGAATCTACTCAAAGCATAGAACAAAAGTCCCTTACTGACCATAAGCCAAAAAGGATCAGAAAATATAGTAACACCCATGTCAATATTGAAAGTTTAGTTAACAGATTCAACATGGCATGTCAAAACTGATAACAAGTAGGCATGTTTACAAGCTCAATGCACTCACTACAGAGCCTTAAATGAAAACTAAGCATACATACATCAATAAGACATGGCATAGAAGACATACATGGCAAGAACAATAACATAGCATAAATGGATCAACCACAACAACCTAGGCAAAATTGAATAACATGTAAACAATCTGCAGGAAACATTTGATAGCAAAAGTAGAGCTCGATTGACTCAAGCTATGGCAATCCATAATTGCAAACAAGGGCAATGATGGATAGAGCAAGACATACTTTACAAAACATCCTTACTGAAGTATCTCAAAATATGCATGGATCTCTTGGTACAATCAAGTCAACATGGCAGCAAAATATCAGCAAAACAGGGCTGAAAACAGCAACAACAAGACACCTAGTTTGCATGCTTGTGCTAGTCACCACATAGATCACAAAAATACATGCAAGCACCACTGGAAAGAAGACATGGCATATTACAAAACACATGTGGGACTCAAGTCCATAGGATGCACACATCAATCATGGCAAAAATGACAAAAGTGCAAGTTCGATAAAATCAGAAACTAACATCACATAGCACTCTTTCAACAGCATTTCGGGCATCAAGACGAGCTCAAAAAGAAAATGATGCAATGAGATGAAATGATCTACTCTTCAGGCGAACATTTTGACATATTATACGCTCGAAACAGACAACGATGACAGAGTTACGATGCAATGAAAATGCAACAAAATATATGCGAGAAAAGGACTTAGAGGATTTTTAGAGAAATCAACCTGCGTGCACGGTTCTGAGAAGCGGATGCGAACACTCGCGGAGATGCGGTAAATGGCGGAGGAAGAAGCCAGGAGATGGGGCAGCCGGATCCAAGATGCAGGCGGCGAGGCTCAGCCGGCCCGCTGTGGCAACAGGCGAGGCAGCGCCCGGCGAAGGCTCACCAGGCGGCCAGGCAAGGCGGCAATTGGCGGCGGAGGACAAAACCATGAGCCTGCGTGTGTAGGCGGGCAAGCGGCAGGCGGCAAAATGACCGCCAGCTCGACTCGCCGCCGGGCGGCCTTGGCAAATCGGTCACAGCCAGGAAGGCCAGGCAAGCCAGGCCTTCGAATGGGCCGGAGCGGCGGCGGCGGAACTGGGCCGGCGGGCGCGATAAACCGGGCAGCGGTGGGAAGGCGGAGGGGCGCGGTGGCGTGGCGGCGGCAGTTGGCGGCGGCGGCGCTGGCGGCGTGTCAGCGCCATTGGCGGCGATGTGGCTGGCTGGCGGCGGACATGTCCAGGCGGTGGGGAGGTGTCCGTGGCGCGAGGAGAGGATGACTAGGGTTTCATCTGCGAATTTTGGGAGGCACCTATAAATAGGTAGAGGACTAGGAGGTCCAAAGCCCCTTGATTGATCGTGTAGTTTGGCGTTGTTGAGTCTAGAAGAAAACTGTTTTGGTCTAGTTATATCGGAGTAGGAATTCTTTTACTCCTCAGCCCTTCGTTGCTCTGTCAGGAATCTGGCGTAGGTGTTGTGAATTACTCCTCTTCCCCTTCAAATTTTTCTTTAGGATCACACAGTTGGTTTTCGATCGTTGGCTCTTAGCTCTTTTCATCCGGTGCATTTCTCGTCAAGTTGACTCGAGCCTCTTCATCTTTGGGTTCAATCCTCGGTTCTTCCTCCGGCGTCGTTGTTTTCCTTGTCCGAAGTTGTCCTTGTTTTTCCCACCGCCTCCTTCTTCCTCTCGGAACGGAGTCCGTGTCAGTATCCATCCTACTCGTGTGAAGTTTTGCTCTCTCTCCTCAATGATTTCAACGGTGTTTTCTATTCAAGATATTAAATCGATTTCCCCTTCCAGTTGCCTTTGTTTTCCGCCCTCACCCTTCTTATTCCCGAGCTGAGTCTTTTTCGACCATCAATTTCATTCGTGTGGAGTCTCTTCAGTCTTCCCTCAATCATTTCAACTGGTGAATTCTCGTCTCGGTGGACATTCTTCACCTCTTTTTCTTCCCCGGTGGATTCAATTCAAGTTTTTTTTCGTTGTCGATCGTATTCTTTCCCTCAGCTCAAATATTTCCCTTTGCTCGTTCGCCTCTGCTTGATTTATCCTTAGGAGTGATGAAGACATCTCGGAGATTACTTTGTGTTTGAATTAATTCGAGGTTGTCACCTCGTTCATATATTTCAATCGTTCTGGTGCATCATTTCTCATTCAACAATCCTTTCCAATGGTGTTTTCTTTTAGTGGGCCCTAACCCACAGGTCTTTTCCCAGGATCTTACCTGACTCTTCTTATTTCCCCGGAGCTATTCCCAATTCTTTTCATGTGTGACGTAAGAATGTATTTCATCAGTCACAGGCCTTCTCCAAGATCTCGTTCAAACTCTCTTCATTGTTAGCTCAACTTCTTCGCTTTTCATTCTACCGGAGTACCTCAGTTATTTTGGTGGTGTTTTATCGTTGTCATTCGAAGATCGAAGAAGAGTTCCTCTTAAATCTTGTCTATTCTCCCGGAGGTTCATGGTGCTAGCTCGATGTTATCCTATCCAGTTGTTTCCAGTTGTGCAATTCTTTTCATCCATCCGGAGTACTTCAGGTCTTACTTTCCGTCTCAATCATCCGGAGGTCATCTTTTCGGAAGATTTCTTCGTTCCAAGTTTTCAAAGTCGTTCTCCATTTATTCTATATCCGTGCCCTTTCGTTCTTCTTAATATTCTTCCGGTGCTGCGTTCAAGCATTCGTTAATCAGTTCGCGATCTCTTCAATCTCTTTTCTCTAAATTCCCTCAAGTATCTTTGTGCTTTTCTAATCCTGTCCGGTGATTCATTCTCTTCCGTCAGTCATTTCCGAATTCTTACAGTGGTTCGTTCAAGATTCTTTTCCTTGTTTATCAATTAATCCATTCGTTATTTTCAATCCTACCGGTGATTCATGAAGACTTTCTCAAGTTTTGTCCGATGTTTCCCCTTAAATTCTTTTTCAAGAAGAATAAGTAATATGCAAAATCCATTGCTTGTCATAAATTTAATTTGATGAAGGATAAGCATACAATAAATCTTATTCTTATTTACTTGAAGTGATTAATCCCTTACTTGAGTTTGTTCTTGATGAAAAATTCTAGTTCAAGTCTTTTCATCTTTTCTTTTCGGTTTCAATTCCCTAGGCCATCTCGTCGGAACCTTCATCGGAATTATCGCAAGGCTTTAGTCTTATTCTTTCTTCCTTCATTCTATCTCATCATCCTTTTTGTCAACGGAGTTCTTCATGGTGGTTCTTCATGATTTAATTCATTCTTCAAGAGTTCATCAAGATTCTTGCTCAAGGAGTTCAAGTATCTTTTCTTCTCGCGTCTCGAAGTGCAATTAATTCTCCGTATTTCTTTTGAAGTGGAGTTTTGCATTTCTTCGTTCTTCTCAGCTATTTAATCTTTTCTGCTTGTGGTAGGTTATCACCTTATGATTTTGAGAGGTTATCCATAAGTCCACGACAAGCTTATTCTTTTCATTGTTGATTTTCTCAACAACTCCGTTTAAACCTTCCTTCTAAAGATGCTTTCTATTTCATTTGTGACACAAGTTGTCATTTTCTTCTCCGTTCTTTTCATCCAACTCTTTTAATTCTTTCCGGAGGTTTTGTGTCATGTCTTCATCAAGTATCATTCCATCCTCTCTAGCTCGTGTTCTATTCCTCCATGTTTTAACCGGTGTGCTATCTAAATCCTTTCGGTCTTTTTCGTTTCTTTTCTCATTCTAGCCACTCCGGTTAGAGCAGTGCTTTCATAGTCTATTTGATTCCGTGAGCTTTGATTCTCGTCATTCTCGTCGTTCCTCTCTTCTTCTCGAGTGCTCTCGATTCTTTGCTTCTTCTCTTGAGTTCTTGTTTCACCTCATCCCTTTTCCCTTCCGTCTCGGTCCTAAGATCTCGGGGCGAGATCTCTTGTTAGTGGAGGAGTGTTATAGCGCCCGGATTCGATCGCGCCGGTGTACGCGATTATTCGCCGTCGTTGCCATGTCATGTGCTTGCGTGTCTCTCTTTGCCATGTCATCATCTGCATTTCATATCATGTCATCATGTGCATTTCATTTTGCATACGTGTTCGTCTCATGCATCCGAGCCTTTTCCCCGTTGTCCGTTTTGCAATCCGGCACTCCTATGTCTCCCGGCGCCCCCTTTTACCTCTTTTCATGTGCGGGTGTTAAGCGGTCTCGGAATGAACGAGGTTTGTCAAGCGGCCTTGGTATAGCACCGGTGAACCGCTGTCAAGTTTCGTGCCATTTGGAGGTCGTTTGGTACTCAGCAGTTAACAAGGGTAACCGCAAAGCCCTTTCTCCTTGCAGCCCAACACCCTTCCAAAGTGGCCCAAAACCCAGCAAACTTCCCTCCATGCTCTCGATCGTTCGATCACGATCGTGTGGTAACCGCACCTCATTTGGACTCTCCTAGCTCCCTCTACCTATAAATACACCTCCCCTCCAAAATCGCGGTCAATCCCGAAACCCTAAAAATCGCCTCCGCCGCGGACATGTCCACCCGGCGGGCCTTCTCCGCCGCCGCCCGCCCAACAAGGGGCTGCCACGTGGCCTCCGCCGCCTCCGCCGCCCGCCCGCGGGCCGAGGCCGCCCGCCCGAACCCAGCCTTGCCCGCGCCCGCCTCCTCGCCTCCCGGCCGTCGCGCCGCCGCCCGCCTCCTCCGCCTCCGCGCGTCCCGCCGCCGCCGGCGCCTCCCATGACCGTCCGCCGCCGCCGCCGCCGCCGAGTCCATCCGCGCCTCGTCGCCTCCGCCGTGGCCTTCGCCTCGCCGGAGTTGCCACCGGCCGCCGCCGCCGTCACTCGGTGGAGTCGGCCACCTCCACGCCGCCGCTCCGCCTCCCTCGCCCGGCCGCGGATCCGCCGCCCGCGCCGCCGCCCGCGGCCGCGTCACCGGCGTCCCGCCCGCCATGGCGCGCCTCCCTCGACTCGGCCGCCGCCCTCGCCGGAGACCTCGTCGGCAACCGCCCGCTTCGGATCGGTCGGGTGGGATGAGATCCACCCGACCACCGATCCAAACGCCCCGCGCCCTGGACCTCCTCATCCCGAACCCCTTAGTCCATTTTCACGAGGTGGCTAATTTCACCAAGTCCCAGATTACATGTTATTTTGTTGCATTTTCATCATGCCATAACTCTGTCATCGTTGCTCCGTTTTGCGCGTGTAATATGTCAAATTGTTCGTCTCGACGAGTATATCATTTCATCTCATTTCATCATTTTCATTTGAGCTCATCTTGGTGCCCTAAATGCTGTTGGAAGAGTGCTATGTGATGTTAGTTTCAGATTCTTATCAGAACATGCACTTTTGTCATTTTTGCCATGATTGATGTGTGCACCCTATGATCTTGAGTCCTACATGTGTTTTGTAATATGCCATGCCATATTTACAGGGGTGTATTCCACGTATTTTTGTGATCTCTGTGGTGACTAGCACAAGCATGCAAACTAGGCTTCATGATGTTGCTGATTTCAACCCATGTCTTCTTACTGTAAGTTGCCTTGCCATGCCATGTATTGCTCTGTGGTGAGTGGTTCAAGCTCACCAACATGACTACTTATCGTTGTTCCTGCCATGTATGAATCTGTAATATAACTTGCCATGTTTACGTGGGTGCCATCATATTTTCTGATCCTTTTTGGCTTATGGTCGATGAAGGTACTTTTGTTCTATGCTTTGAGTAGATTCATGCCATGCCTTGTTTTGCTATTATAAGTTCTTGTAGCTTGTTGTTTGATAGCTCTGAACATTGCAACCTGATGTTATTTCTGCTAAAGTCTGAAACTGTTATTATTTGCAATCTTGCCATGTCATTTTGAGCATGTTTTAGTGATTTCTGGAGATAGCTCAGTGTTCATGTTTTGTAGTTCTTTACCTGTACATCATGTCCATGCCTTTTGTTATCACGTTGAGGTGCTGTAGCATATTGTTTTGATGCTTGCAATATGCCTAGTTGCTGTTTTGGACAGATTGTTGCTATAACTTGTATAGAGTGTATGTGTTGAACCGTTGCTCCGTTTTGAGTGTGCTCTATATGAAACTTGCTTGATTTTGCATGTAGTTTCATATTATCATGTTGCATCCTTGTTTTGAGGTGTTTGCTTGATGTTTGTATGCATTTTGCATCAATGCCATGTTTAGCTTGTTTTGCTCATATCTTCTAGGCCGTAGCTCCGAATCTAATGAACTTTATATGTAACTTGACTAGAATTTCGTGTAGATCATCGTGGTGCATCTTAACTTGCTGTTTAACAACTTGAACATAATATTTTTCCAGATCTGGACCAATTTCGAAATTTGCATATGAGGACTTACCGGAATTGTTCTATGTTGTTTCCGGCCTCATTTAAACTTGCCTTGATGTGTTGCTCTTGTTTGCATCATCTCTTGCCATGAGTAGCCTCATCTAGATTTGTCATGCATCATGCTTGTTGTGCATCATGTCTTGTTCATGTGTGGTGTGTTTACCCTGTTGTGTGCTTCTTGTTAGTTCCCGTTTCGTTGCGATCGTGAGGATTCGTTCGTCTACGCTTGGTTCGTCTTCGTGGCTTCTTCTTCTTCATGGACTCGTTCTTCTTCCTAGCGGGATTTCAGGCAAGATGACCGCTACCCTGGATCTCACTACTATCATTGCTATGCTAGTTGCTTCGTTCTATCGCTATGCTTTGCGCTACCTATTACTGTTTATCAAGCCATCCCAAATTGCCATGTCAGCCTCTAACCTTTTGCACCCTTCCTAGCAAACCGTTGTTTGGCTATGTTACCGCTTTGCTCAGCCCCTCTTATAGCGTTGTTAGTTGCAGGTGAAGATGAAGTTTGTTCCTTGCTGGAACATGGAGATGTTGTTCCTTGTTGGAACATGTTTACTTGTTGGGATATCACAATATATCTTATTTAATTAATGCATCTATATACTTGGTAAAGGGTGGAAGGATCGGCCTTATGCCTGGTGTTTTGTTTCACTCTTGCCGCCCTAGTTTCCGTCATATCGGTGTTATGTTCCCGGATTTTGCGTCCCTAACGCGGTCGGGTGATTTATGGGACCCCTTGACAGTTCGCTTTGAATAAGACTTTTCAGCAAGGGCCCAACATTGGTTTTACATTTGCCTCACCTAGCCTTTTTCCCTTGGGAGTCGCGCATCCCAAGGGTCATCTTTATTAACCCCGGGCCAATGCTTGTCTAAGTGTTGGTCCAAACTAAACACCGTCTTGGGACCATCCCTTAGCAACTTGGGTTACGTCGGTACACATGCGCTTAGCTTATCCGGTCGTGGCACGAGGCGAGATCTGTGGCTACTATCGAGGTGTCGGCACGCCGGGAGGTCATGCTGGTTTTGTTTTATTCTTGTCAAAATGTCTTGTAGCCGGATTCGAGACTGATCGGGTCTTCCGGGAGAAGAATATCCTTCGTTGATCGCGAGAGCTTATCATGGGCTAAGTTGGGACACCCTGCGGTATAAACTTTCGAGAGCCGTGCCGCGGTTATGTGGCAGATGGGAATTTGTTAATATCCGGTTGTAGTAAACTTGAAACAAACTCTTCTAAAATACACCAACCGTATGCGTAACCGTGAGTGTCTCTTTTCGAGGTTGATCGAGAGGAGAACACGGTTTACGGGTTATGTCGGCGTAAGTAGGAGTTCGGGATCACTTCTTGATCATTACTAGTTGACGACCGTTCCTTTGTTTCTCTTCTCGCTCTCATTTGCGTATGTTAGCCACCATATATGCTTAGCCGCTGCTGCAACCTCACCACTTTACCCCTTCCTTTCCCATTAAGCTTTGCTAGTCTTGATACCCATGGTAATGGGATTGCTGAGTCCTCGTGGCTCACAGATTACTACACCACCAGTTGCAGGTACAGGTTTGCGATGATCATGACGCGAGAGCGATGTTTGCTTGTTTGGAGTTCTTCTTCTGCTTCTTCTTCGATCAGGGGATAGGTTCCAGGTCGGCAGCCTAGGCTAGCAGGGTGGAAGTCGTTTGAGCTTCTGTTTATGTTTCATCCGTAGTCGGATGTTGATCTTGTATATGATGTTGATGTATCCTTGTGGCATTTGTGCCTTATGTATGTATCCCCATCTATTATGTAATGTTGATGTAATGATATCCACCTTGCAAAAGCGTCTTCAAGATGCGCTTCTATCCTTGGTGGGACCTTCGAGTTCCTTTTGGATAGGGTCGCATCTTGGGCGTGACAAGTTGGTATCGAGCCTCGACCGACCTTAAGAGCCCCTTGATTGATCGTGTAGTTTGGCGTTGTTGAGTCTAGAAGAAAACTGTTTTGAGTCTAGTTATATCGGAGTAGAATTCTTTTTACTCCTCAGCCCTTTCGTCGCTCTGGTCGGGAATCTGGCGTAGGTGTTGTGAATTACTCCTCTTCCCTTCAAATTTTTCTTTAGGATCACACAGTTGGTTTTCCGATCGTTGGCTCTTAGCTCTTTTCATCCGGTGCATTTCTCGTCAAGTTGACTCGAGCCTCTTCATCTTTGGGTTCAATCCTCAGTTCTTCCTCCGACGTCGTTGTTTTTCCTTGTCCGAAGTTGTCCTTGTTTTCCCACCGCCTCCTTCTTCCTCTCGGAACGAGTCCGTGTCAGTATCCATCCTACTCGTGTGAAGTTTTTGCTCTCTCTCCTCAATGATTTCAACCGGTGTTTTCTATTCAAGATATTCGTCGATTTCCCCTTCCAGTTGCCTTTGTTTTTCCCGCCCTCCACCCTTCTTATTCCCGGAGCCTGAGTCTTTTTCGACCATCAATTTCATTCGTGTGGAGTCTCTTCAGTCTTCCCTCAATCATTTCAACTGGTGAATTCTCGTCTCGGTGGACATTCTTCACCTCTTTTTCTTCCCCGGTGGATTCAATTCAAGTTTTTTTTCGTTGTCGATCGTATTCTTTCCCTCAGCTCAAATATTTCCCTTTGCTCGTTAGCCTCTGCAGATTTATCCTTAGGAGTGATGAAGACATCTCGGAGATTACTTTGTGTTTGAATTAATTCGAGGTTGTCACCTCGTTCATATATTTCAATCATTACGGTGCATCATTTCTCATTCAACAATCCTTTCCAATGGTGTTTTCTTTTAGTGGGCCCTAACCCACGGGTCTTTTCGAGATCTTACGACTCTTCTTATTTCCGGAGCTATTCCCAATTCTTTTCAAGTGTGGCGTAGAATGTATTTCATCGATCCACAGGCCTTCTCCAAGATCTCGTTCAAACTCTCTTCATTGTTAGCTCAACTTCTTCGCTTTTCATTCTACCGGAGTACCTCAGTTATTTTGGTGGTGTTTTATCGTTGTCATTCGAAGATCGAAGAAGAGTTCCTCTTAAATCTTGTCTATTCTCCCGGAGGTTCATGGTGCTAGCTCGATGTTATCCTATCCAGTTGTTTCCAGTTGTGCAATTCTTTTCATCCATCCGGAGTACTTCAGGTCTTACTTTCCGTCTCAATCATCCGGAGGTCATCTTTTCGGAAGATTTCTTCGTTCCAAGTTTTCAAAGTCGTTCTCCATTTATTCTATATCCGTGCCCTTTCGTTCTTCTTAATATTCTTCCGGTGCTGCGTTCAAGCATTCGTTAATCAGTTCGCGATCTCTTCAATCTCTTTTCTCTAAATTCCCTCAAGTATCTTTGTGCTTTTCTAATCCTGTCCGGTGATTCATTCTCTTCCGTCAGTCATTTCCGAATTCTTACGGTGGTTCGTTCAAGATTCTTTTCCTTGTTTATCAATTAATCCATTCGTTATTTTCAATCCTACCGGTGATTCATGAAGACTTTCTCAAGTTTTGTCCGATGTTTCCCCTTAAATTCTTTTTCAAGAAGAATAAGTAATATGCAAAATCCATTGCTTGTCATAAATTTAATTTGATGAAGGATAAGCATACAATAAATCTTATTCTTATTTCCTTGAAGTGATTAATCCCTTACTTCGGAGTTTGTTCTTGATGAAAAAATTCTAGTTCCAAGTCTTTTCATCTTTTCTTTTCCGGATTTCAATTCCCTAGGCCATCTCGTCGGAACCTTCATCGGAATTATCGCAAGGCTTTAGTCTTATTCTTTCTTCCTTCATTCTATCTCATCATCCTTTTTGTCAACGGAGTTCTTCATGGTGGTTCTTCATGATTTAATTCATTCTTCAAGAGTTCATCAAGATTCTTGCTCAAGGAGTTCAAGTATCTTTTCTTCTCGCGTCTCGAAGTGCAATTAATTCTCCGTATTTCTTTTGAAGTGGAGTTTTGCATTTCTTCGTTCTTCTCAGCTATTTAATCTTTTCTGCTTGTGGTAGGTTATCACCTTATGATTTTGAGAGGTTATCCATAAGTCCACGACAAGCTTATTCTTTTCATTGTTGATTTTCTCAACAACTCCGTTTAAACCTTCCTTCTAAAGATGCTTTCTATTTCATTTGTGACACAAGTTGTCATTTTCTTCTCCGTTCTTTTCATCCAACTCTTTTAATTCTTTCCGGAGGTTTTGTGTCATGTCTTCATCAAGTATCATTCCATCCTCTCTAGCTCGTGTTCTATTCCTCCATGTTTTAACCGGTGTGCTATCTAAATCCTTTCAGTCTTTTTCGTTTCTTTTTCTCATTCTAGCCACTCCGGTTAGAACGAGTGCTTTCATAGTCTATTTGATTCCGTGAGCTTTCGATTCTCGTCATTCTCGTCGTTCCTCTCTTCTTCTCGAGTGCTCTCGATTCTTTGCTTCTTCTCTTGAGTTCTTGTTTCACCTCATCCCTTTTTCCCTTCCGTCTCGGTCCTAAGATCTCGGGACGAGATCTCTTGTTAGTGGAGGAGTGTTGTAGCGCCCGGATTCGATCGCCTGTGTCGCCGATTATTCGCCGTCGTTGCCATGTCATGTGCTTGCGTGTCTCTCTTTGCCATGTCATCATCTGCATTTCATATCATGTCATCATGTGCATTTCATTTTGCATACGTGTTCGTCTCATGCATCCGAGCCTTTTCCCCGTTGTCCGTTTTGCAATCCGGCACTCCTATGTCTCCCGGCGCCCCCTTTTACCTCTTTTCATGTGCGGGTGTTAAACGGTCTCGGAATGAACCGAGGTTTGTCAAGCGGCCTTGGTATAGCACCGGTGAACCGCTGTCAAGTTTCGTGCCATTTGGAGGTCGTTTGGTACTCAGCAGTTAACAGGGTAACCGCAAAAGCCCTTTCTCCTTGCAGCCCAACACCCTTCAAAGTGGCCCAAAACCCAGCAAACTTCCCTCCATGCTCTCGATCGTTCGATCACGATCGTGTGGTAACCGCACCTCATTTGGACTCTCCTAGCTCCCTCTACCTATAAATACACCTCCCCTCCAAAATCGCGGTCAATCCCCGAAACCCTAAAATCGCCTCGCCGCCGCGGACATGTCCACCCGGCGGGCGCTTCTCGCCGCCGCCGCGCCAACCGGGGCTGCCACGTGGCCTCCGCCGCCTCCGCCGCCCGCGACCGCGGGCGAGGGCAGCCCGCCGCCCGCCAGCAGCTGCCCAGCCCCGCCGCCTCGCCTCCCGGCCGAGTCGCCGCCGCCCGCCGCCCTCCCTCGGCGCGTCCCGCCGCCGCCGGCGCCTCCATGACCGTCCGCCGCCGCCGCCGCCCGAGTCCATCCGCGCCTCGTCGCCTCCGCCGTGGCCTTCGCCTCGCCGGAGTTGCCACCGCCGCCGCCGCCCGTCACTCGGTGGAGTCGGCCACCTCCACGCCGCCCGCTCCGCCTCCCTCGCCCGGCCGCGGATCCGCCGCCCGCGCCGCCGCCGCCGCGGTGACCGCGTCACCGGCGTCCCGCCCGCCATGGCGCGCCTCCCTCGACTCGGCCGCCGCCCTCGCCGGAGACCTCGTCGGCAACCGCCCGCTTCGGATCCGGTCGGGTGGGATGAGATCCACCCGACCACCGATCCAAACGCCCCGCGCCCTGGACCTCCTCATCCCGAACCCCTTAGTCCATTTTCACGAGGTGGCTAATTTCACCAAGTCCCAGATTACATGTTATTTTGTTGCATTTTCATCATGCCATAACTCTGTCATCGTTGCTCCGTTTTCTTGCGTGTAATATGTCAAATTGTTCGTCTCGTAGTATATCATTTCATCTCATTTCATCATTTTCATTTGAGCTCATCTTGGTGCCCTAAATGCTGTTGGAAGAGTGCTATGTGATGTTAGTTTGATTCTTATCGAACATGCACTTTTGTCATTTTGCCATGATTGATGTGTGCACCCTATGATCTTGAGTCCTACATGTGTTTTGTAATATGCCATGCCATATTTACAGGGTGTATTCCACGTATTTTGTGATCTCTGTGGTGACTAGCACAAGCATGCAAACTAGGCTTCATGATGTTGCTGATTTCAACCCATGTCTTCTTCTTGTAAGTTGCCTTGCCATGCCATGTATTGCTCTGTGGTGAGTGGTTCAAGCTCACCAACATGACTACTGTCGTTGTTCCTGCCATGTATGAATCTGTAATATAACTTGCCATGTTTACGTGGGTGCCATCATATTTTCTCGATCCTTTTTGGCTTATGGTCGATGAAGGTACTTTTGTTCTATGCTTTGAGTAGATTCATGCCATGCCTTGTTTTGCTATTATAAGTTCTTGTAGCTTGTTGTTTGATAGCTCTGAACATTGCAACCTGATGTTATTTCTGCTAAAGTCTGAAACTGTTATTATTTGCAATCTTGCCATGTCATTTTGAGCATGTTTTAGTGATTTACGGAGATAGCTCGGTGTTCATGTTTTGTAGTTCTTTACCTGTACATCATGTCCATGCCTTTTGTTATCACGTTGAGGTGCTGTAGCATATTGTTTTGATGCTTGCAATATGCCTAGTTGCTGTTTTGGACAGATTGTTGCTATAACTTGTATAGAGTGTATGTGTTGAACCGTTGCTCCGTTTTGAGTGTGCTCTATATGAAACTTGCTTGATTTTGCATGTAGTTTCATATTATCATGTTGCATCCTTGTTTTGAGGTGTTTGCTTGATGTTTGTATGCATTTTGCATCAATGCCATGTTTAGCTTGTTTTGCTCATATCTTCTAGGCCGTAGCTCCGAATCTAATGAACTTTATATGTAACTTGACTAGAATTTCGTGTAGATCATCGTGGTGCATCTTAACTTGCTGTTTAACAACTTGAACATAATATTTTTCCAGATCTGGACCAATTTCGAAATTTGCATATGAGGACTTACCGGAATTGTTCTATGTTGTTTCCGGCCTCATTTAAACTTGCCTTGATGTGTTGCTCTTGTTTGCATCATCTCTTGCCATGAGTAGCCTCATCTAGATTTGTCATGCATCATGCTTGTTGTGCATCATGTCTTGTTCATGTGTGGTGTGTTTACCCTGTTGTGTGCTTCTTCTTGTTAGTTCCCGTTTCGTTGCGATCGTGAGGATTCGTTCGTCTACGCTTGGTTCGTCTTCGTGGCTTCTTCTTCTTCATGGACTCGTTCTTCTTCCTAGCGGGATTTCAGGCAAGATGACCGCTACCCTGGATCTCACTACTATCATTGCTATGCTAGTTGCTTCGTTCTATCGCTATGCTGCGCTACCTATTACCTGTTTATCAAGCCATCCCAAATTGCCATGTCAGCCTCTAACCTTTTGCACCCTTCCTAGCAAACCGTTGTTTGGCTATGTTACCGCTTTGCTCAGCCTCTCTTATAGCGTTGTTAGTTGCAGGTGAAGATGAAGTTTGTTCCTTGCTGGAACATGGAGATGTTGTTCCTTGTTGGAACATGTTTACTTGTTGGGATATCACAATATATCTTATTTAATTAATGCATCTATATACTTGGTAAAGGGTGGAAGGATCGGCCTTATGTGTCACGCCCAATATGCGACCCTATCCAAAAGGAACTCGAAGGTCCCACCAAGGATAGACCCGCATATTGAGACGCTTTTGCAAGGTGGATATCATTACATCAACATTACATAATAGATGGGGATACATACATAAGGCACAAATGCCACAAGAATACATCAATATCATATACAAGATCAACATCCGACTACGGCTGAAACATAAACGAAACTCAAACAATATCCACCACCTTTAGCCAGGCTGCCGACACGGAACCTATCCCCGATCGAAGAAGAAGCAGAAGAAGAACTCCAAAACAGAAACATCGCTCTCACGTCATGAGCATCGAAACCTGTACCTGCAACTGGTGGTGTAGTAATCTGTGAGCCACGAGGACTCAGCAATCCCATTACCATGGGTATCAAGACTAGCAAAGCTTAAAGGGAAAGGAAGGGGTAAAGTGGTGAGGTTGCAGCAGCGACTAAGCATATATGGTGGCTAACCAACGCAAATGAGAGCGAGAAGAGAAACAAAGGCGGTCGTCAACTAGTAATGATCAAGAAGTGATCCTGAACTCCTACTTACGTCAAACATAACACAGAAACCGTGTTCTCCTCTCGATCAACCCCGAAAAGAGACACTCACGGTTACACACACGGTTGGTGTATTTTAATTAAGATCAACTTCGGGTTTTCTACAACGGACATTAACAAATTCCCATCGCCACATAACCGCGGGCACGGCTTTGAAAGTTCAAACCCTGCGGGGTGTCCCAACAAGCCCATGATAAGCTCTCGCGATCAACGAAGAATAGACCTTCTCCCGGGAAGCCCGATCAGTCTCGGAATCCGGCTACAAGACATTTCACAAGAATAAAACAAGACCAGCAAAGCCGCCGGATGTGCCGACAAATCTGATAGGAGCTGCACATATCTCGGTCTCGGGGCACACCGGATGAGCAAGGCGTCGGGTTGGCATAGACCCTGATTGCCCGGGGGCGGACATCGCTCGGTTTGGGCCAGCACTTGGAGAAGCACTGGTCCGGGGGTAAAATAAAGATGACCCTCGAGCGCGACTCCCAAGGGAAAAAGGGCTAGGTGAGGCAAATGTAAAACCAATGTTGGGCCTTCTTTGGAAAAGTCTTATTCAAAGCGAACTGTCAAGGGGTCCCATAAATCACCCGACCGCGTTAGGGACGCAAAATCCGGGAACATAATACCGATATGACGGAAACTAGGGCGGCAAGAGTGGAACAAAACACCAGGCATAAGGCCGAGCCTTCCACCCTTTACCAAGTATATAGATGCATTAATAATATAAGATATATTGTGATATCCCAACAAGTAAACATGTTCCAACAAGGAACAACATCTCCATGTTCAACAAGGAACAAACTTCATCTTCACCTGCAACTAACAACGCTATAAGAGGGCTGAGCAAAGCGGTAACATAGCCAAACAACGGTTTGCTAGGAAGGGTGACAAAGGTTAGAGGTTGACATGGCAATTTGGGATGGCTTGATAAGCAGGTAATAGGTAGCGCAGCATAGCGATAGAAACGAAACAACTAGCAAAGCAATGATAGTAGTGAGATCCTGGTAGCGGTCATCTTGCCTGAAATCCATAAGGAAGAAGAACGAGTCCATGAAGAAGGCGAGCGGATGAAGCCGAACCAAGCGTGAGCGAGCGAATCCTCACGATCGCATAGCGAAGCAGGAACTAACAAGAAGAAGCACACAACATAGTAAACACACCACACATGAACAAGGTATGATGCACAACACGCATGATGCAAGACAAAGCTACATGAAGCTACTCATGGCAAGAGATGATGCAAACAAGAGCAACACATCACAACAAGTTTAAATGAGGCGGAAACAACATATAACAATTCCGGTAAGTCCTCATATGCAAATTTCGAAATTGGTCCAGATCTGAATTAACTTTATGTTCAAGTTGTTAAACAGAAAGTTAAGATGCACCACAATGATCTACACGAAATTCTAGTCAAGTTACATATAAAGTTCATTAGATTCGGAGCTACGGGCTAGAAGATATGAGCAAAACAAGATAAACATGGCATTGATGCAAAATGCATACAAACATCAAGCAAACACCTCCAAAACAAGGATGCAACATGATAATATGAAACTACATGCAAAATCAAGCAAGTTACATATAGAGCACAATCAAAAGCGAACAGCGGTTCAACACATACACACAATACAAGACAAGACAACAATCTGCCCAAAACAGCAACTAGGCATATTGCAAGCATCAAAACAACATGATACAGGACCTCAACATAATAACAAAAGGCATGGCCATGATGTACAGGTAAAGCATTACAAAACATGAACACTGAGCTATCTCCAGAAATGACTAGAACATGCTCAAAATGACATGGCAAGATTGCAACTAATAACAGTTTAGGGCATTGGCAGAAATAACATCGGGTTGCAATGTTTAGAGCTATGAAACAACATGTTACAGGAACTTATCATGGCAAACAAAGGCATGGCATGAATCTACTCAAAGCATAGAACAAAAGTCCCTTACTGACCATAAGCCAAAAGGATCAGAAAATATAGTAACACCCATGTCAATATTGAAAGTTTAGTTAACAGATTCAGCAACATGGCATGTCAAAAACTGATAACAAGTAGGCATGTTTACAAGCTCAATGCACTCACTACAGAGCCTTAAATGAAAAACTAAGCATACATACATCAATAAGACATGGCATAGAAGACATACATGGCAAGAACAATAACATAGCATAAATGGATCAACCACAACAACCTAGGCAAAATTGAATAACATGTAAACAATCTGCCAGGAAACATTTGATAGCAAAAGTAGAGCTCGATTGACTCAAGCTATGGCAATCCATAATTGCAAACAAGGGCAATGATGGATAGAGCAAGACATACTTTACAAAACATCCTTACTGAAGTATCTCAAAATATGCATGGATCTCTTGGTACAATCAAGTCAACATGGCAGCAAAATATCAGCAAAACAGGGCTGAAAACAGCAACAACAAGACACCTAGTTTGCATGCTTGTGCTAGTCACCACATAGATCACAAAAATACATAGCAAGCACCACTGGAAAGAAGACATGGCATATTACAAAACACATGTAGGACTCAAGTCCATAGGATGCACACATCAATCATGGCAAAAATGACAAAAGTGCAAGTTCTGATAAAAATCAGAAACTAACATCACATAGCACTCTTTCAACAGCATTTCGGGCATCAAGACGAGCTCAAAAGAAAATGATGCAATGAGATGAAATGATCTACTCTTCGAGGCGAACATTTTGACATATTATACGCTCGAAACGGAGCAACGATGACAGAGTTACGATGCAACGAAAATGCAACAAAATATATGCAGGAAAAGGACTTAAGAGGATTTTTAGAGGGGGGAAGTCAACCCTGCGTGCACGGTTTACGAGGAAGGCCGGAGAGCTCGCCGGAACACTCGCCGGAGATGCGGTAGAGGCGGCCGGGGAGGAAGGAGAGGCCACCGGAGATGGGGCCGGCGGATCCGGGTACGGGCGGCGAGGCTCGCCGGCCGAGCCTGCCGAACTTGAGACGGCAGCCCGGAGGAACTGCCGGGCGGCGGCGAGGCGCAGCCAGCGGCGGTTGAGGCGGGCGGCGGAGGACCCGAAACCAGCAGGGCGTGTGGCGGCGCGCGAAGCGCGGACGGCGACAAGCGACAAGGCGGAGCCGCCGAGCTCGATGACTTCGCCGCCCGGGGCGGGCGCGGCGAGTCCGGCCAGCAGGGAGGAGCCGGGCGGCGAACCTTCGGGCTGGAGCGGGCAGCGGCGGCGGAACTGGGCGGCGGGCCGCGATAAACTTCCGGGCAGCAGCGGGGGAGGCGGCGGAGGGAGGCGAGGTGGCGTGGCGGCGGCGGGCTGCGGCGGCGGCGCTGGCGGCGTGTCACGCGCCCATTGGCGGCGATGTGGCTGGCTGGCGGCGGACATGTCGAGCGGTGGGGAGGTGTCCGTGGCGCGAGGAGAGGGATGACTAGGGTTTCATCTGCGAATTTTGGGAGGCACCTATAAATAGGTAGAGGAGCTAGGAGAGTCCAAATGAGGTGCGGTTTTCGGCCACGCGATCGTGATCGAACGACCGAGAGCATGGAGGGGACTTAGGTGGGTTTTGGGCAACTTTGGAAGAGGTGTTGGGCTGCACACAAAAGAGGACTTTACGGTTACCCGGTTAACCGTTGGAGTATAAACGACCTCCAAATGATCCGAAACTTGACAGGCGGTCTACGGTGCTATACCAAGGCAGCTTGACAAACCTCGGGCATTCGAGAACGTTTGACACCCGCACATGAAAAGAGGTAAAAGGGCGCGGGAGACATAGGAGTGCCGGATTGGAAAACGGACAACGGGAAAAATGCTCGGATGCATGAGACGAACATGTGTGCAAACTGAAATGCACATGATGACATGATAAAAATGCAGATGATGACATGGCAAAGAGGACACATAAGCACAAGACATGGCAACGACGGCGAATAATGGCGGACACAGGCGCGCGTCGAATCCGGGCGTTACAACACTCCTCCACTAACAAGAGATCTCGTCCGAGATCTTAGGACCGAGACGGAAGGGAAAAAGGGATGAGGTGAAACAAGAACTCAAGAGAAGAAGCAAAGAATCGAGAGCACTCGAGAAGAAGAGAGGAACGACGAGAATGAAGAGAATCGAAAGATGAAGGAACTAGATAGACTCTGAAATCACTCGTTCTAACCGGAGTGGTTAGAATGAGAAAAGAAACAGATAAGACTGAAAGGATTTAGGTAGCACTCCGGCTGAACATGGAAAGAATAGAACACAGCTTGAGAGGTTGGAATGATACTTGATGAAGACATGACACAAAATCTCCGGAAAGAATTGAAAGAGAAATGAATGGAAAGAACTGGTAAGAATATGACAACTTGTGCCACGAATGAAATAGAAAGCAACCTTAGAAGAAAAGATTGAATGGAGTTGTTGAGAAAATCAACAACGAAAGAATAAGCTTGTTGTGGACTTATGGAAAACATCTCGAAATTAATGAGGTGATAACCGGCCACAAACGGAAATGATAGGATAGGTTAGAAGAATGAAGGAATGCAAAACTCCACTTCAAAAGAAAATGAAGAATTACTTGCTCTTCACGACGGGAGGAGAAGGATATTTGAACTCCATCAACAAAATCTCGATGAACTCTTGAAGAAAGAAATAAGTCATGAAAATCCACCATGAAGAACTCCGGTAACAAAAGGTGATGAGATAGAAATGAAGAATGAAAAGAATAAGATGAGCCTGCGATGATTTAGATGGAGGATTCCGACGAAATGGTCGAGGAAATAATAGAACTCCGGAAAAGAAAAGATGAAAACACTAGGAACTAGAATTTATTCCTCAAGAACAAATTCCAAAGGAAGGGATTACTCACTTCGAGGAAATAAGAATAAGATTTATTGCATGCTTATCCTTCATCAAATTAAATTGATGACAACCAATGGATTTTGCAAACTACTTATTCTTCTTGAAAAAGAATTGAGAAGTGACATATCGCAAACTTGAGAAGGTCTTCATGAACCACCGGTAAGATTGAAGAGAACGAAAGGATTAAATGATAAATAAAGAAAAAGAATCTTGAACGAACCACCGTAAAAATGAAAATGAACAAAGAGAAGAGAACGGATCGCCGGAAAGAATTAGAAAAGCATGAAGATACTTGAGGGAATTAAAATGCAAGAGAACAAAGAGATCGCGAACTGACAGAAGAATACTTGAACGAAGCACCGGAAGAATATTGAGATGAACGAAGCTGAAAACTTGGAACGAAGAAATATTCCGACAACATGACCTCCGGATGATCGAGAGCGAAAGCAATACCTGAAGTACTCCGGATGGATGAAAAAAATTGCACGACTGGAAACAATTAGATAGGATAACATCGAGCTAGCACCATGAATCTCCGGGAGAACGGACAAGATTTAGAGGAAAAAATTCTCTTCAATCTTCAAATGGCGACGATAAACACCACCAAAATAAATGAGGTACTCCGGTAGAATGAAAAGCGAAGAGATTGAGCCAACAGTGAAAATGATTTTAAAAGAGATATCGGGAAGGCGTCTGACTGATGAAATTCATTCTTACGTCAAACTTCAAAAGAACTTTAGAATAACTCCGGAATAATTAGAAGAGTCGGGTAAGATCCTGGGAAAAGACCTGTGGGTTAGGGCCCACTAAAAGAAAATACCGTTGGAAAGGGATGTTGAACAGATAGATGATGCACCGGAGCAATTGAAATATTTGAATGAGGTGACAACCTCGAATTAATACAAACACAGACGAATCTCCTGAGATGTGTTGAACACTCCGGAAAGATAAACTGGCGAGAGGCGAACGAGCAAGGGGAAAAACACTTGAGCTGAGGAAAAGAATATGATCAACACCGAAAAACTTGAATTGAATCCACCGGAAAAGAAAGAGATGAAGAATGACGTACAAAACGAGAATTCACCGGTCGAAATAATTGAGAAAAGACTGAAGAGGCTCCACACGAATGGAATTGATGGTCGGAAGAAACTCGAACTCCGGGAATAATAGGGTGGGAGGGCGGGAAAAACAAAGGCAACTTGGAAGGGAAAACCGACGAATATCTTGAAGAGGAAACACCGGTTGAAATCATGGAGGAAAGAAGGCAAAGACTTCACACGAGTAGAAAGGATACTCGATTACGGACTCCGGTTCCGAGAAGAAGAAGGGTGGGCGGGTGGGAAAAAACAAGGACAACTTCAGACAAGGAAAAACAACGACGTCGGAGGAAGAACTGAGGATTGAACTCAAAGATGAAGATGGTCGAGTCGACTTGACGAGAGATGCACCGGACAAAAGAGCTGAGGAACAACTACCGGAAAACCAACTGCGTGATCCTAAAGAAAAATTTGAAGGGGAAAAGGAGTAATTCAAAACACCTACGTCAAGATTCCTCACCAGAGCGACGAAGGGACTGAGGAGTAAAAAGAATTCCTACTCTCCGATATAACTAGACTCAGAAAACAGTTTTATTCTAGACTCAACAACGGCCAAACTACATGATCAAATCAAGGGGGCTCCTAGGGTCGGTCGAGGCTCTGATACCAACTTGTCACGCCCAATATGCGACCCTATCCAAAAGGAACTCGAAGGTCCCACCAAGGATAGACCCGCATATTGAGACGCTTTTGCAAGGTGGATATCATTACATCAACATTACATAATAGATGGGGATACATACATAAGGCACAAATGCCACAAGAATACATCAATATCATATACAAGATCAACATCCGACTACGGCTGAAACATAAACAGAAACTCAAACAATATCCACCCTGCTAGCCCAGGCTGCCGACCTGGAACCTATCCCCTGATCGAAGAAGAAGCAGAAGAAGAACTCCAAAACAGAAACATCGCTCTCACGTCATGAGCATCGCAACCTGTACCTGCAACTGGTGGTGTAGTAATCTGTGAGCCACGAGGACTCAGCAATCCCATTACCATGGGTATCAAGACTAGCAAAGCTTAAAGGGAAAGGAAGGGGTAAAGTGGTGAGGTTGCAGCAGCGACTAAGCATATATGGTGGCTAACCAACGCAAATGAGAGTGAGAAGAGAAACAAAGGAACGGTCGTCAACTAGTAATGATCAAGAAGTGATCCTGAACTCCTACTTACGTCAAACATAACACAGAAACCGTGTTCTCCTCTCGATCAACCCCGAAAAGAGACACTCACGGTTACACACACGGTTGGTGTATTTTAATTAAGATCAACCGGGTTTTCTACAACCGACATTAACAAATTCCCATCTGCCACATAACCGCGGGCACGGCTTTGAAAGTTCAAACCCTGCGGGGTGTCCCAACAAGCCCATGATAAGCTCTCGCGATCAACGAAGAATAGACCTTCTCCCGGGAAGCCCGATCGAGTCTCGGAATCCGGCTACAAGACATTTCACAGCAATAAAACAAGACCAGCAAAGCCGCCGGATGTGCCGACAAATCTGATAGGAGCTGCACATATCTCGGTCTCGGGGCACACCGGATGAGCAAGGCGTCGGGTTGGCATAGACCCTGATTGCCCGGGGGGCGGACATCGCTTCGGTTTGGGCCAGCACTTGGAGAAGCACTGGTCCGGGGTAAAATAAAGATGACCCTCGAGGCGCGACTCCCAAGGGAAAAAGGGCTAGGTGAGGCAAATGTAAAACCAATGTTGGGCCTTCTTTGGAAAAGTCTTATTCAAAGCGAACTGTCAAGGGGTCCCATAAATCACCTGACCGCGTTAGGGACGCAAAATCCGGGAACATAATACCGATATGACGGAAACTAGGGCGGCAAGAGTGGAACAAAACACCAGGCATAAGGCCGAGCCTTCCACCCTTTACCAAGTATATAGATGCATTAATAATATAAGATATATTGTGATATCCCAACAAGTAAACATGTTCCAACAAGGAACAACATCTCCATGTTCCAACAAGGAACAAACTTCATCTTCACCTGCAACTAACAACGCTATAAGAGGGGCTGAGCAAAGCGGTAACATAGCCAAACAACGGTTTGCTAGGAAGGGTGACAAAGGTTAGAGGTTGACATGGCAATTTGGGATGGCTTGATAAACGGGTAATAGGTAGCGCAACATAGCGATAGAACGAAACAACTAGCAAAGCAATGATAGTAGTGAGATCCAGGGTAGCGGTCATCTTGCCTGAAATCCCGCAAGGAAGAAGAACGAGTCCATGAAGAAGATGAACGGATGAAGCCGAACCAAGCGTGAGCGAGCGAATCCTCACGATCATAGCAAACAGGAACTAACAAGAAGAAGCACACAACATAGTAAACACACCACACATGAACAAGGTATGATGCACAACACGCATGATGCAAGACAAAGCTACATGAAGCTACTCATGGCAAGAGATGATGCAAACAAGAGCAACACACCACAGCAAGTTTAAATGAGGCCGGAAACAACATATAACAATTCCGGTAAGTCCTCATATGCAAATTTCGAAATTGGTCCAGATCTGAATTAACTTTATGTTCAAGTTTTTAAACAGCAAGTTAAGATGCACCACAATGATCTACACGAAATTCTAGTCAAGTTACATATAAAGTTCATTAGATTCGAAGCTACGGGCTAGAAGATATGAGCAAAACAAGATAAACATGGCATTGATGCAAAATGCATACAAACATCAAGCAAACACCTCCAAAACAAGGATGCAACATGATAATATGAAACTACATGCAAAATCAAGCAAGTTACATATAGAGCACAATCAAAACGGAGCAACGGTTCAACACATACACACAATACAAGACAAGACAACAATCTGCCCAAAACAGCAACTAGGCATATTGCAAGCATCAAAACAACATGATACAGGACCTCAACATAATAACAAAAGGCATGGCCATGATGTACATGTAAAGCATTACAAAACATGAACACTGAGCTATCTCCAGAAATGACTAGAACATGCTCAAAATGACATGGCAAGATTGCAACTAATAACAGTTTCAGGCATTGGCAGAAATAACATCGGGTTGCAATGTTTAGAGCTATGAAACAACATGTTACAGGAACTTATCATGGCAAACAAAGGCATGGCATGAATCTACTCAAAGCATAGAACAAAAGTCCCTTACTGACCATAAGCCAAAAAGGATCAGAAAATATAGTAACACCCATGTCAATATTGAAAGTTTCGTTAACAGATTCAGCAACATGGCATGTCAAAAACTGATAACAAGTAGGCATGTTTACAAGCTCAATGCACTCACTACAGAGCCTTAAATGAAAAACTAAGCATACATACATCAAGAAGACATGGCATATAAGACATACATGGCAAGAACAATAACATAGCATAAATGGATCAACCACAACAACCTAGGCAAAATTGAATAACATGTAAACAATCTGCCAGGAAACATTTGATAGCAAAAGTAGAGCTCGATTGACTCAAGCTATGGCACTCCATAATTGCAAACAAGGGCAAGGATGGATAGAGCAAGACATACTTTACAAAACATCCTTACTGAAGTATCTCAAAATATGCATGGATCTCTTGGTACAATCAAGTCAACATGGCATCAAAATATCAGCAAAACAGGGCTGAAAACAGCAACAAGACACCTAGTTTGCATGCTTGTGCTAGTCACCACATAGATCACAAAAATACATATCAAGCACCACTGGAAAGAAGACATGGCATATTACAAAACACATGTAGGACTCAAGTCCATAGGATGCACACATCAATCATGGCAAAAATGACAAAAGTGCAAGTTCTGATAAAAATCAGAAACTAACATCACATAGCACTCTTTCAACAGCATTTCGGGCATCAAGATGAGCTCAAAAGAAAATGATGCAATGAGATGAAATGATCTACTCTTCGAGGCGAACATTTTGACATATTATACGCTCAAAACGGAGCAACGATGACAGAGTTACGATGCAACGAAAATGCAACAAAATATATGCAGGAAAAGGACTTAGAGGATTTTAGAGGGGGAAGTCAACCCTGCGTGCACGGTTTACGAGGAAGGCGGAGAGCTCGCGGAACACTCGCGGAGATCTGGTAGAGGCGGCCGGGAGGAAGGAGGCCACCGGAGATGGGGCCGGCGGATCCGGTCTGGCGGCGAGGGCTCGCCAGGCCGAGCCTTGGCTTGTGGCGAGGACGGCGCCAGCGAGTTGCCGGGCGGCGGCCCGCCTTGCTGGGCGGCGGTTGAGGCGGGCGGCGGAGGGACCTGAGCCAGGAGGCGCGTGGCGGCGGGCGCGGACGGGCGACAGCGACAAGTGAACCGCTGAAGCTCCGGCGACTTCGCCGGCCGGAGAAGCGGGCGCGGCGGAGTCTGGTCACCGGCGGGAGGAGCCGGGCGGCGGAGCAGCTTCGGGCTGGAGCGGGCAGGCGGCGGCGGAACTGGGCAGGCGGGCCATGATGGCTTCCCGGGCAGCCAGTGATGGGAGGCGGCGGAGGGAGGCGCGAGGTGGCGTGGCGGGCGGCGGCCAGGCGGGCGGCGGCGGGCGGCGTGTCCGCGCCCATTGGCGGCGGCGTGGCTGGCTGGCGGCGGACATGTCGAGCGGTGGGGAGGTGTCCGTGGCGAGAGAGAGGGATGACTAGGGTTTCATCTGCGAATTTTCGGGGGGAGGCGCCTATAAATAGGTAGAGGGAGCTAGAAGAGTCCAAATGAGGTGCGGTTTTCGGCCACGCGATCGTCATCGAACGACCGAGAGCATGGAGGGGACTTAGGTGAGTTTTGGGAAACTTTGGAAGAGGTGTTGGGCTGCACACAAAAGAGGACTTTACGGTTACCCGGTTAACCGTTGGAGTACCAAACGACCTCCAAATGATCCGAAACTTGACAGGCGGTCTACCGGTGCTATACCAAGGCCGCTTGACAAACCTCGGGGCATTCCGAGAACGTTTGACACCCGCACATGAAAATAGGTAAAAGGGGGCGTCGGGAGACATAGGAGTGCCGGATTGGAAAACGGACAACGGGAAAAATGCTCGGATGCATGAGACGAACATGTATGCAAACTGAAATGCACATGATGACATGATAAAAATGCAGATGATGACATGGCAAAGAGGGACACGCAAGCACAAGACATGGCAACGACGGCGAATAACTGGCGGACACCTGGCGCATCGAATCCGGGGCGTTACATTGTGCCTGGTGTTTTGTTTCACTCTTGCCGCCCTAGTTTCCGTCATATCGGTGTTATGTTCCCGGATTTTGCGTCCCTAACGCGGTCGGGTGATTTATGGGACCCCCTTGACAGTTCGCTTTGAATAAGACTTTTCCAGCAAGGCCCAACATTGGTTTTACATTTGCCTCACCTAGCCTTTTTCCCTTGGGAGTCGCGCATCCCAAGGGTCATCTTTATTTAACCCCCCGGGCCAATGCTTGTCTAAGTGTTGGTCCAAACTAGAGCACCGTGCGGGACCATCCCTTGGCAACTTGGGTTACGTCGGTACCTGTACGCTTAGCTTATCCGGTCGTGGCTCGAGGCGAGATCTGTGCGGCTACTATCGAGGTGTCGGCACGCCGGGAGGTCATGCTGGTTTTGTTTTATTCTTGTCAAAATGTCTTGTGGCCGGATTCCGAGACTGATCGGGTCTTCCGGGAGAAGAATATCCTTCATTGATCGCGAGAGCTTATCATGGGCTAAGTTGGGACACCCTGCAGGTATAAACTTTCGAGAGCCGTGCAGCGGTTATGTGGCAGATGGGAATTTGTTAATATCCGGTTGTAGTAAACTTGAAACAAACTCTTCTAAAATACACCAACCGTAAAGCGTAACAGTGAGTGTCTCTTTTCGGGGTTGATCGAGAGGAGAACACGGTTTCGGGTTATGTCGGCGTAAGTAGGAGTTCGGGATCACTTCTTGATCATTACTAGTTGACGACCGTTCCTTTGTTTCTCTTCTCGCTCTCATTTGCGTATGTTAGCCACCATATATGCTTAGCCGCTGCTGCAACCTCACCACTTTACCCCTTCCTTTCCCATTAAGCTTTGCTAGTCTTGATACCCATGGTAATGGGATTGCTGAGTCCTCGTGGCTCACAGATTACTACACCACCGATTGCAGTACAGGTTTGCGATGATCATGGCGAGAGCGATGTTTGCTTGTTTGGAGTTCTTCTTACGCTTCTTCTTGATCGGGGATAGGTTCGGTCGGCAGCCTGGGCTAGCAGGTGGAAGTCGTTTGAGCTTACATTTATGTTTCATCCGTAGTCGGATGTTGATCTTGTATATGATGTTGATGTATCCTTGTGGCATTTGTGCCTTATGTATGTATCCCCATCTATTATGTAATGTTGATGTAATGATATCCACCTTGCAAAAGCGTCTTCAAGATGCGCTTCTATCCTTGGTGGGACCTTCGAGTTCCTTTTGGATAGGGTCGCATCTTGGGCGTGACAAGTTGGTATCAGAGCCTCGACCGACCTTAGGAGCCCCCTTGATTGATCATGTAGTTTGGCCGTTGTTGAGTCTAGAAGAAAACTGTTTTCGGAGTCTAGTTATATCGGAGAGTAGGAATTCTTTTTACTCCTCAGCCCCTTCGTCGCTCTGGTCAGGAATCCTGACGTAGGTGTTGTGAATTACTCCTCTTCCCCTTCAAATTTTTTCTTTAGGATCACGCAGTTGGTTTTCCGATCGTTGGCTCTTAGCTCTTTTCATCCGGTGCATTTCTCGTCAAGTTGACTCGAGCCTCTTCATCTTTGGGTTCAATCCTTAGTTCTTCCTCCGACGTCGTTGTTTTTCCTTGTCCGAAGTTGTCCTTGTTTTTCCCACCCGCCCTCCCTTCTTCCTCTCGGAACCGGAGTCCGTAATCGAGTATTCATCCTACTCGTGTGAAGTTTTTGCTCTCTCTCCTCAATGATTTCAACCGGTGTTTTCTATTCAAGATATTCGTCGATCGTATTCTTTCCCTCAGCTCAAATATTTCCCTTTGCTCGTTCGCCTCTCGCCAGTTTATCCTTCCGGAGTGATGAAGACATCTCAGGAGATTCGCCTGTGTTTGAATTAATTCGAGGTTGTCACCTCGTTCATATATTTCAATCGTTCCGGTGCATCATTTCTCATTCAACAATCCTTTCCAATGGTGTTTTCTTTTAGTGGGCCCTAACCCACAGGTCTTTTCCCAGGATCTTACCTGACTCTTCTAATTTCCCCGGAGCTATTCCCAATTCTTTTCAAGTGTGACGTAAGAATGGATTTCATCAGTCACAGGCCTTCTCCAAGATCTCGTTCAAACTCTCTTCATTGTTAGCTCAACTTCTTCGCTTTTCATTCTACCGGAGTACCTCAGTTATTTTGGTGGTGTTTTATCGTTGTCATTCGAAGATCGAAGAAGAGTTCCTCTTAAATCTTGTCTGTTCTCCCGGAGGTTCATGGTGCTAGCTCGATGTTATCCTATCCAGTTGTTTCCAGTTGTGCAATTCTTTTCATCCATCCGGAGTACTTCAGGTCTTACTTTCCGTCTCAATCATCCGGAGGTCATCTTTTCGGAAGATTTCTTCGTTCCAAGTTTTCAAAGTCGTTCTCCATTTATTCTATATCCGTGCCCTTTCGTTCCTCTTAATATTCTTCCGGTGCTGCGTTCAAGCATTCGTTAATCAGTTCGCGATCTCTTCAATCTCTTTTCTCTAAATTCCCTCAAGTATCTTTGTGCTTTTCTAATCCTGTCCAGTGATTCATTCTCTTCCGTCAGTCATTTCCGAATTCTTACGGTGGTTCGTTCAAGATTCTTTTCCTTGTTTATCAATTAATCCATTCGTTATTTTCAATCCTACCGGTGATTCATGAAGACTTTCTCAAGTTTTGTCCGATGTTTCCCCTTAAATTCCTTTTCAAGAAGAATAAGTAATATGCAAAATCCATTGCTTGTCATAAATTTAATTTGATGAAGGATAAGCATACAATAAATCTTATTCTTATTTCCTTGAAGTGATTAATCCCTTTCTTCGGAGTTTGTTCTTGATGAAAAAATTCTAGTTCCAAGTCTTTTCATCTTTTCTTTTCCGGATTTCAATTCCCTAGGCCATCTCGTCGGAACCTTCATCGGAATCATCGCAAGGCTTTAGTCTTATTCTTTCTTCCTTCATTCTATCTCATCATCCTTTTTGTCAACGGAGTTCTTCATGGTGGTTCTTCATGATTTAATTCATTCTTCAAGAGTTCATCAAGATTCTTGCTCAAGGAGTTCAAGTATCTTTTCTTCTCGCGTCTCGAAGTGCAATTAATTCTCCGTATTTCTTTTGAAGTGGAGTTTTGCATTTCTTCGTTCTTCTCAGCTATTTAATCTTTTCTGCTTGTGGTAGGTTATCACCTTATGATTTTGAGAGGTTATCCATAAGTCCACGACAAGCTTATTCTTTTCATTGTTGATTTTCTCAACAACTCCGTTTAAACCTTCCTTATAAAGATGCTTTCTATTTCATTTGTGACACAAGTTGTCATTTTCTTCTCCGTTCTTTTCATCCAACTCTTTTAATTCTTTCCGGAGGTTTTGTGTCATGTCTTCATCAAGTATCATTCCATCCTCTCTAGCTCGTGTTCTATTCCTCCATGTTTTAACCGGTGTGCTATCTAAATCCTTTCAGTCTTTTTCGTTTCTTTTTCTCATTCTAGCCACTCCGGTTAGAACGAGTGCTTTCATAGTCTATTTGATTCCGTGAGCTTTCGATTCTCGTCATTCTTGTCGTTCCTCTCTTCTTCTCGAGTGCTCTCGATTCTTTGCTTCTTCTCTTGAGTTCTTGTTTCACCTCATCCCTTTTTCCCTTCCGTCTCGGTCCTAAGATCTCGGGACGAGATCTCTTGTTAGTGGAGGAGTGTTGTAACGCCCCGGATTAGATGCGCCAGGTGTCTGCCAATTATTCGCCGTCGTTGCCATGTCATGTGCTTGCGTGTCTCTCTTTGCCATGTCATCATCTGCATTTCATATCATGTCATCATGTGCATTTCATTTTGCATACGTGTTCGTCTCATGCATCCGAGCCTTTTCCCCGTTGTCCGTTTTGCAATCCGGCACTCCTATGTCTCCCGGCGCCCCCTTTTACCTCTTTTCATGTGCGGGTGTTAAACGGTCTCGGAATGAACCGAGGTTTGTCAAGCGGCCTTGGTATAGCACCGTGAACCGCTGTCAAGTTTCGTGCCATTTGGAGGTCGTTTGGTACTCAACAGTTAACAAGGTAACCGCAAAAGCCCTTTCTCCTTGCAGCCCAACACCCTTCAAAAGTGGCCCAAAACCCAGCAAACTTCCTCCATGCTCTCGGTCGTTCGATCACGATCGTGTGGTAACCGCACCTCATTTGGACTCTCCTAGCTCCCTCTACCTATAAATACACCTCCCCCGAAAATCGCAGTCAATCCCCGAAACCCTAAAATCGCCTCCGCCGCCGCGGACATGTCCACCCGGCCGGACGCTCCGCCGCCACCGCGCCCAACAGGGGGCTGCCACGTGGCCTCCGCCGCCTCCTCCCGCCCATGACCATGGGCGAGGCCGCCGCTGCCCATAACCAGCACCTCTGCCCGCCACCGCCTCGCCTCCCGGCCGGGTCGCCGCCGCCGCCTTTCCCGCCTCCGCGCGTCCCGCCGCCGCCCGGCGCCTCCAGCGACCGTCCGCCGCCGCCGCCATGAGTCCATCCGCGCCTCGTCGCCTCGCCGTGGCCTTCGCCTCGCCGGAGTTGCCACCGCGCCGCCGCCCGTCACTCCGGTGGAGTCGGCCACCTCCACGCCGACCGCTCCGCCTCCCTCGCCCGGCCGCCGGATCCGCCGCCGCCGCCGCCGCCGGCGCCGCGTCTCCGGCGTCCCGCCCCGCCATGGCCGCGCCTCCCTCGACTCCGGCCGCCGCCCTCGCCGGAGACCTCGTCGGCGGCCGCCCCGCTTCGGATCCGGTCGGGTGGGATGAGATCCACCCGACCACCGATCCAAACGCCCCGCGCCCTGGACCTCCTCATCCCGAACCCCTTCGTCCATTTTCGCGAGGTGGCTAATTTCACCAAGTCCCAGATTACATGTTATTTTGTTGCATTTTCATCATGCCATAACTCTGTCATCGTTGCTCCGTTTTGCGCGTGTAATATGTCAAATTGTTCGTCTCGACGAGTATATCATTTCATCTCATTGCATCATTTTCATTTGAGCTCATCTTGGAGCCCTAAATGCTGTTGGAAGAGTGCTATGTGATGTTAGTTTCAGATTCTTATCAGAACATGCACTTTTGTCATTTTTGCCATGATTGATGTGTGCACCCTATGATCTTGAGTCCTACATGTGTTTTGTAATATGCCATGCCATATTTACAGGGGTGTATGCCACGTATTTTTGTGATCTCTGTGGTGACTAGCACAAGCATGCAAACTAGGCTTCATGTTGTTGCTGATTTCAACCCTGTTTTGCTGATATTTTTATGCCATGTTAACTTGATGCTACAGAGAGATCCATGCTTATTTTGAGATACTTCAGTAAGGATGTTTTGTTAAACATGTCTTGCTCTATCCATACATGCCCTTGTTTGCAATTATGGAGTGCCATAGCTTGAGTCAATCGAGCTATACTTTTGCTATAAAATGTTTCCTGGCAGATTGTTTACATGTTATTCAATTTTGCCAAGGTTGTTGTAGTTGATCCTTGCACCCTATGATGTTGTTCTTGCCATGTATAGCTTCTATTCCATGTCTTCTTACTGTAAGTTGCCTTGCCATGCCATGTATTGCTCTGTGGTGAGTGGTTCAAACTCACCAAAATGACTACTTATCGTTGTTCCTGCCATGTATGAATCTGTAATATAACTTGCCATGTTTACGTGGGTGCCATCATATTTTCTGATCCTTTTTGGCTTATGGTCAGTAAGGTACTTTTGTTCTATGCTTTGAGTAGATTCATGCCATGCCTTGTTTTGCTATTATAAGTTCTTGTAGCTTGTTGTTTGATAGCTCTGAACATTGCAACCTGATGTTATTTCTGCTAAAGTCTGAAACTGTTATTATTTGCAATCTTGCCATGTCATTTTGAGCATGTTTTAGTGATTTCTGGAGATAGCTCAGTGTTCATGTTTTGTAATTCTTTACCTGTACATCATGTCCATGCCTTTTTTATCACGTTGAGGTGCTGTAGCATATTGTTTTGATGCTTGCAATATGCCTAGTTGCTGTTTTGGACAGATTGTTGCTATAACTTGTATAGAGTGTATGTGTTGAACCGTTGCTCCGTTTTGAGTGTGCTCTATATGAAACTTGCTTGATGTTTGTATGCATTTTGCATCAATGCCATGTTTAGCTTGTTTTGCTCATATCTTCTAGGCCGTAGCTCCGAATCTAATGAACTTTATATGTAACTTGACTAGAATTTCGTGTAGATCATCGTGGTGCATCTTAACTTGCTGTTTAACAACTTGAACATAATATTTTTCCAGATCTGGACCAATTTCGAAATTTGCATATGAGGACTTACCGGAATTGTTCTATGTTGTTTCCGGCCTCATTTAAACTTGCCTTGATGTGTTGCTCTTGTTTGCATCATCTCTTGCCATGAGTAGCCTCATCTAGATTTGTCATGCATCATGCTTGTTGTGCATCATGTCTTGTTCATGTGTGGTGTGTTTACCCTGTTGTGTGCTTCTTCTTGTTAGTTCCCGTTTCGTTGCGATCGTGAGGATTCGTTCGTCTACGCTTGGTTCGTCTTCGTGGCTTCTTCTTCTTCATGGAATCGTTTTTCTTCCTAGCGGGATTTCAGGCAAGATGACCGCTACCCTGGATCTCACTACTATCATTGCTATGCTAGTTGCTTCGTTCTATCGCTATGCTGCGCTACCTATTACCTGTTTATCAAGCCATCCCAAATTGCCATGTCAGCCTCTAACCTTTTGCACCCTTCCTAGCAAACCGTTGTTTGGCTATGTTACCGCTTTGCTCAGCCCCTCTTATAGCGTTGTTAGTTGCAGGTGAAGATGAAGTTTGTTCCTTGCTGGAACATGGAGATGTTGTTCCTTGTTGGAACATGTTTACTTGTTGGGATATCACAATATATCTTATTTAATTAATGCATCTATATACTTGGTAAAGGGTGGAAGGATCGGCCTTATGCCTGGTGTTTTGTTTCACTCTTGCCGCCCTAGTTTCCGTCATATCGGTGTTATGTTCCCGGATTTTGCGTCCCTAACGCGGTCGGGTGATTTATGGGACCCCCTTGACAGTTCGCTTTGAATAAGACTTTTCCAGCAAGGCCCAACATTGGTTTTACATTTGCCTCACCTAGCCTTTTTCCCTTGGGAGTCGCGCATCCCAAGGGTCATCTTTATTTAACCCCCCGGGCCAATGCTTGTCTAAGTGTTGGTCCAAACTAGAGCACCGTGCGGGACCATCCCTTGGCAACTTGGGTTACGTCGGTACCTGTCGCTTAGCTTATCCGGTCGTGGCACGAGGGCGAGATCTGTGGCTACTATCGAGGTGTCGGCACGCCGGGAGGTTATGCTGGTTTTGTTTTATTCTTGTCAAAATGTCTTGTAGCCGGATTCCGAGACTGATCGGGTCTTCCGGGAGAAGAATATCCTTCGTTGATCGCGAGAGCTTATCATGGGCTAAGTTGGGACACCCTGCAGGTATAAACTTTCGAGAGCCGTGCCCGGTTATGTGGCAGATGGGAATTTGTTAATATCCGGTTGTAGTAAACTTGAAACAAACTCTTCTAAAATACACCAACCGTAATGCGTAACCGTGAGTGTCTCTTTTCGGGTTGATCGAGAGGAGAACACGGTTTCGGGTTATGTCGGCGTAAGTAGGAGTTCGGGATCACTTCTTGATCATTACTAGTTGACGACCGTTCCTTTGTTTCTCTTCTCGCTCTCATTTGCGTATGTTAGCCACCATATATGCTTAGCCGCTGCTGCAACCTCACCACTTTACCCCTTCCTTTCCCATTAAGCTTTGCTAGTCTTGATACCCATGGTAATGGGATTCTTTGAGTCCTCGTGGCTCACAGATTACTACACCACCGATTGCAGGTACAGGTTTGCGATGATCATGGCGCGAGAGCGATGTTTGCTTGTTTGGAGTTCTTCTTACGCTTCTTCTTGATCGGGGATAGGTTCGGTCGGCAGCTGGGCTAGCAGGTGGAAGTCCTTTGAGCTTCTTTATGTTTCATCCGTAGTCGGATGTTGATCTTATATATGATGTTGATGTATCCTTGTGGCATTTGTGCCTTATGTATGTATCCCCATCTATTATGTAATGTTGATGTAATGATATCCACCTTGCAAAAGCGTCTTCAAGATGCGCTTCTATCCTTGGTGGGACCTTCGAGTTCCTTTTGGATAGGGTCGCATCTTGGGCGTGACAGTGGGTGAGGTGGGGCGATCACCACCGCATTCGAAGCTCTATGCTAGGGCTTCCTATCCTCGTCCTTGTCGGTGAAGTGAAATATATGATGACACCTGGAATAACGGTGATTTGATTTGTTAGGTTGGTATCTCATGAATCTGGTATGTTAGTTCATGTGGGCTTGTTTGGGTATTTGGTTCTTCAATTTCCTACATTGACGTTCTTGATGGTGTTCTTTCTCTTTTCATGGTGTTGTGAAGATGAAAAGGTAGACCTTCCTTTTGTGAAAGGGGCAAGGCTTGAGATGAAACATACTTTTTGTTCTCAAGTTCCTACTCTTTATGGTAGGCGACAGGTTTGTAAGCCATTTTCATGTTGTCTAGTAGGTATGGAAGCGATGAGCTTATCAACCTTTTGCACCTTCTTTTTTTCAAATCCAATGTCAAAGACGATATCCATGTATTGTGCTTGTACTACGTCCCTCTTAATAATAAATTAGCCGTGTCTCTAGAAAAATGAGAATCAAGAACCAGAAAAAGTGATGTTCTAGAAAGTTGCAATGTTCCCTAAAAGGAGAAGTTGGGTCTCAGTTGTACATGCACCCTATTATAGTGGAAACAAAACGTGAAGATCGACAAAATTGGTCATTTTCTAGTTCAGCAAGAAAAATGACCTTTCACCTAACTTTAATCAAATATAATCCTTTTGCTCAACAACAACCTCTGCGATGTTAAACTTGGCTACAATGTCACAGGAAACAGCTAAGCGTTTCACCGTCAAAACAAAGATTACATGGGCAATGCCAAAGTCGCTAGCTTTGAACTATTTAGAGCTTAACAAAACACTCTCTGGCGTTGACCACTTTCAATTTGGTCACATCCTGCATGTCTCATGGGTCAATGACATACTCTTTGGCACTAAGCTCTAATCATGTGCCAGCGGAAATTGGTTATACCGTTCATGCAAAGAGGTGATGGTAGTCCATGTGGTGGAGGAAACGGTTATGCCTCTCATGGAAAGAGGCGAGGGTACTTCATGGATGCAAAAGGGAAATCAAAATAAGAAGATAGAGGAGATCTGGCCCAACTACTCCTACTCCTTCAGAATATAAGGTGTATTTTTACAAAATTCAGACTTCTATTGTTTTACCAAGTCTATAAAACAAGATATCAACACCTAAAATACCAAATAAATGAAAGATTAAAACACATTTCATTTCACAGTGGAACTAAAGATATGAATATGATATTGTAGATATGGAAATAGTTTTCTAATAACTTGGACAAACATAGAAATTGTTGGCATTTGAAAAAAAAATATAGACATACATTTTGAAACGGATGGAATATGTTTTTTAAGACGTTTGACATAACCACTTAATGAGCCTGGATTGTCTTCCTTTAACCAACAAAGGGTTATGGCTAAATAGGCTATAAGCCCAATCAATTTTTTGTTTGAATGATTTTAAAAAGATCGCTCAATTGTGGTTCACAACAAATACATTTCAAATGTAATTGAGATTTGCCTAATGAAGAAAAACTATTTTCCTTTCCTTTTTGAGTGAGCCACACGGATGGACCCCAAAAAAATGCAACCACATGTTGACATCTCATAAGCGTATGCGTATATATTGGCAATAGGTACTTGGCCATCACCAGTTTTTTTGCACAATACATTATAGTTTCTACTCCAACAAAAATTCTTTGCACACAACAAATTCATATGGTGGTAGTAGTTATTAAAACTAAAATATGTTTGAATGAGAATGTAACATTGCAACAAAAAAATGTTGGCAAGAAAGGCGCTATATTCTTTTGGAGAGCCCAAAACAATGGCCCAGCAGTCCTACATCGAAAGAAGACCGATCGATGTAGGGGAATCTATCATTTCCACACAAGTACTAGGCAGGGGTGAGAACGAATCATCGGCACATAGCCAAGTATATCACATGAAAAAAAGGCAAGAGCACCACCGTAGGAATATAGATTGAGGTAACACTACAAATAGGTATTTCCACAAAAATAAAATTCACTTATTTTATCATTGTAAAATAAAATGATAAAATAAATGTAATAATTGTAAAAGAAAATCTTAGTATGAATAAAATCACAACAAATTCATTTATGTAATCGCTGTAAAATAAAAAATGTTTGGTAAAATCATTGTTTTGCAGTAAAAGTTGGAATTTATATTTATAAAGGTAAAATCAATCGCAACAAAATCAGAGTAATGTTAGTTGAGCTATTAAAGCTTAATGCCATACTCTGTAAATAGTCAATTTGTTTGCAACAACGATCTATCATTGTAAAAAATTGTTGCAGCAAAAATAATAATGTAACACACATAAAAATTGTGGCAAGATAAATGAACTATTACCATGAATTTAACATTGTAAAAGATAAATTACAATGACAACAAAACCAGAGTATTGCTAGATTAGCTATTAGAGCTTAATGTCATACTCTATGGTGTTGACCCTTTTAATTCGACACTACACTTCCGCATGTCTCAGGGGCCAATGCCATACTCTTTGGCACTAAGCTCTAACCAGGTGTTAGTGAACATTGGTTATGTCTCTCGTGCAAAGAGGCAACGATGGTCCATGTGCTGGAGGAGATGGGTCATAGTTCATGGATGAAAAAATATATATAAAAGAGAAAACAAATCGACCTAACCTACTCCCCCCTTTTAAAAATATAAGATATTTTTTAAAGTCAATCTTTCCTTCTTCTTTTTTACCAAATCTATAGAATGAACTATCAACATCTAAAATACCAAAACAATAAAATATAGAAATATATTCATTTTGTGATGGAGCTAAAGATACTAATATGGTATTTTTAGGTATTGGAAATCTTTTTTCTAAAAAGTTGATCAAACATAGAAAGTTTTGGATTTTGAACAACTTAGCGTACCTTGTTATTATTTTGAAATGGACAGACTATATTTCTTTAGAATGTTTGACATAACTACCTAATGAGCCTAGTTGTCTTCCTTTAACTGACCAAGAGTTGTGGCTAAATAGGCTATAAGCCCAATCAACTAGTTTGTTTCAAAGGATTTTAAAATGATATTTTCACTCAATTGTAGTTCTCTGCAAATGTATTTATGACGTACTTGCGATTTGTTTAATGGAGAAAAACCAATTCATTTTTCTTTTTGAGAGAGGTGCACCAGCAGATGCAAATAAATGCAACCGTGCGGGGACATCACATAAGGACAAGTCCATAGTTGGCGTATATTGGCAATAGTACCCAGTCCTCACCAATTTATACTAAATTCTTTGCGCAAAACAAATTTAAATAGTGGTAGTCGTTATTAAAACTAAAATATATTTGAATGAAAATGTACTATTGCAATAACAACAAAAATGCTCGCAAGAAATAAAATACATCACACGGGGGAAAATGTGTTGCAAATAACAAGTATTTTTCTGCAGCAAAAGTCATGGGTACCACCACAGGAATATAAATCAGGGCAGCAACACATAGGTATTGCAAAAAAAATTAAAAAATCATTGCAACCTCTGCGATGTTAAACTTGGCTACAATGTCACAGGAAACAGCTAAGCATTGCACCGGCAAAACCAAGATTACATGGGCAATGCCAAAGTCGCTAGCTTTGAGCTATTTAGAGCTTAACAAGACACTCTCTGGCGTTGACCACTTTCAATTTGGTCACATCCTGCATGTCTCATGGGTCAATGACGTACTCTTTGGCACTAAGCTCTAATCATGTGCCAACGGAAATTGGTTATACCTTTCATGCAAAGAGGTGATGGTAGTCCACGTGGTGGAGGAAACGGTTATGCCTCTCATGGAAAGAGGCGAGGGTACTTCATGGATGAAAAAGGGAAATCAAAATAAGAAGATAGAGGAGATCCGGCCCAACTACTCCTACTCCTTCAGAATATAAGGTGTATTTTTACAAAATTCAAACTTCTATTGTTTTACCAAGTCTATAGAACAAGATATCAACACCTAAAATACCAAGTAAATGAAAGATTAAAACACATTTCATCTCACTATGGAACTAAAGATATGAATATGATATTGTAGATATGGAAATAGTTTTCTAATAACTTGGACAAACATAGAAATTGTTGGCATTTGGGAAAAAATATACACATACATTTTGAAACGGATGGAATATGTTTTTTAAGACGTTTGACATAACTACTTAATGAGCCTGGATTGTCTTCCTTTAACCAACCAAGGGTTATGGCTAAATAGGCTATAAGCCCAATCAAATTTTTGTTTGAATGATTTAAAAAAGATCGCTCAATTGTGGTTCACAACAAATACATTTCAGATGTAATTGAGATTTGCCTAATGAAGAAAAACTATTTTCCTTTTCTTTTTGAGTGAGCCACACGGATGGACGCCTAATAAATGCAACCACATGCTGACATCTCATAAGCGTATGCGTATATATTGGCAATAGGTACTTGGCCATCACCAATTTTTTTGCACAATACATTATAGTTTCCATTCCAACAAAAATTCTTTGCACACAACAAATTATATGGTGGTAGTAGTTATTAAAACTAAAATATGTTCGAATGAGTATGTAACATTGCAACAAAAAAATGTTGGCAAGAAAGGCGCTATATTCTTTCGGAGAGCCCGAAACAATGGCCCAGCAGTCCTATATCGAAAGAAGACCGATCGATGTAGGGGGGTCTATTGTTTCCACACAAGTACCAGGCAGGGGTGAGAACGAATCCTTGGCACATAGCCAATTATATCACATGAAAAAAATGTACTGTGATAACAAGTATTTTTTTTGTAGTAAAAGGCAAGAACACCACCATAGGAATATAGATTGAGGTAACACTACAAATAGGTGTTTCCACAAAAATAAAATTCACTTATTTTATGATAGTAAAATAAAATATAAAATAAATGTAATAATTGTAAAAGAAAATCTTAGTATGAATAAAATCGCAACAAATTCATTTATGTTATCACTGTAAAATAAAAAAATGTTTGGTAAAATCATTGTTTTGCAATAAAAGTTAAAATTTATCTTTATAAAGGTAAAATCAATCGCAACAAAATCAGCGTAATGCTAGTTGAGCTATTAAAGCTTAATGCCATACTCTGTAAATAGTCAATTTGTTTGCAACAACGATCTATCATTGTAAAAAAAAATGTTGCAGCAAAAATAATTATGTAACAAATTGTGGCAAGATAAATGAACTATTACCATGAATTTATCATTGTAAAAGATAAATTCAATGACAACAAAACCAGAGTATTGCTAATTTAGCTATTAGAGCTTAATGTCATACTCTGTGGTGTTAACCCTTTTAATTCGACACTACATTTCTGCATGTCTCAGGGGCCAATGCCATACTCTTTGGCACTAAGCTCTAACGAGGTGTTAGTGGACATTGGTTATGTCTCTCGTGCAAAGAGGCAACGATGGTCCATGTGCTGGAGGAGATGGGTCATAGTCCGTGGATGAAAACATATATAAAAAAGAGAAAACAAATCGACCTAACCTACCCCGGTTTAAAAATATAAGATATATTTTTAAAGTCAATCTTTCCTTTTTTACCAAATCTATAGAATGAACTATCAACATCTAAAATACCAAAACAATAAAATATAGAAATATATTCATTTTGTGATGGAGGTAAAGATACTAATATGGTATTTTTAGGTATTGGAAATCTTTTTTCTAAATGGTTGATCAAACATAGAAAGTTTTGGATTTTGAACAACTTAGCGTACTTTGTTATTATTTTGAAATGGATAGACTATCTTTCTTTAGAATGTTTGACATAACTACCTAATGAGCCTAGTTGTTTTCCTTTAACTGATCAAGAGTTGTGGCTAAATAGTCTATAAGCCCAATCAACTAGTTTGTTTCAAATGATTTTAAAATGTTATTTTCACTCAATTGTAGTTCTCTGCAAATGTATTTATGACGTACTTGCGATTTGTTTAATGGATAAAAACTAATTCATTTTTCTTCTTGTGAGAGGTGCACCAGCAGATGCAAATAAATGCAACCGTGCATGGACATCACATAAGGACAAGTCTATAGTCGGCGTATATTGGCAATAGTACCCAACCCTCACCAAGTTATACTAAATTCTTTGCGCAAAACAAATTTAAATAGTGGTAGTCGTTATTAAAACTAAAATATATTTGAATGAAAACGTACTATTGCAATAACAACAAAAATGCTCGCAAGAAATAAAATACATCACACGGGGAAAATGTGTTGCAAATAACAAGTATTTTTTTTGCAGCAAAAGTCATGGGTGCCACCACAGGAATATAAATCAGGGCAGCAACAAATAGGTATTGCAACAAAAATAAAAATCATTGCAACACATCATATTACCACGAAACCAGAATTTGTGGCAATAAACAACCACTTGTTGCAACAAAAATAAGAGTGACAACAAACATACAAACTGTGGTTGTAAAAGATAGATTCATCACAACAAAATCGGAGTACTATATCGTTTTCTTTCCGTTGTAATGGGTAGAAATCCAAGGGTGCCCTACTTGATTTTGGTCAAATTTGCCAGCCAAACCACACGAGTAAAGGCAGCACAATTCCCCCAAAAGATGAATTCCTTCACTTGGAAAGCAAACAGGCGACTCCTCGGATTATGTGTCGACGATCCAAATTCCAAAATGGAGCCTTAAATTTACTAGACGCTGGTGGTTGAAGCAGCACTACAGTTGCACTATATAAAGCGAGACCAAGCCATGAACAGCTATCACTACGACGCAAGCTCTCTGCACTGGTAGCTCACGGCAGAGCGGCGAAGATGGCCACCACGCGCCACACCGTCCCCTTCGGCTCCGCCCGGATCAACACGACGGTCACCAGCGACACCGACGCCGCCGACGAGTGGGTCCGCCGCGTGCGCGCCGCCAACGACTCCGCCGGCCGCGGCCTCATCGTCGGCCTCGACTGCGAGTGGAAGCCCAACTACAGCTCGTGGACGACCTCCAAGGTCGCCATCCTGCAGCTCTGCGTCGGCACCAGCTGCCTCGTCCTCCAGATGTTCTACGCCAACCGCGTGCCGGCGGCCATCCGGAGCCTCCTCGGCGACCCCGCGGTGCGGTGCGTCGGCATCGGCGTCGGCGAGGACGCCGCGAAGCTGGCCGACGACTACGGCCTCGTGTGCGCCGCGCCGGTCGACCTGGAGGGCCGGTGCAACGAGTACCTCGGCATCGGCGGCGGCCCGGGCAGGACGAGGCTGGGGCTCAAGGGCTACGCCAGGGAGGTGCTGGGCCTGACCATGGAGAAGCCGCGGCACGTCACCATGAGCAACTGGGAGAGGCGCCAGCTTGACGTCGCGCAGGTCCAGTACGCCTGCATTGACGCCTACGTCTCCTACAAGCTGGGCAAGCGTCTCCTGGACAACTGACGTACGGCAAGATACTATTGCAGCTTTGTCACTTGGAGCTACTACTATTAATTATGTGGTGCTTAATTGTATTCGGTAACCTACCTTAATCGTATTCTGCAACTTCTGTTTTGGACTTTGCCAGTGTGGTGCCGCAGCTTGAGTAAGCATGTTCTATTGTGTTGGTCGTTTGCTTGTATCCTCGACAGTTAATGCAATGTGGCCGGGCGGATTGAAATGTTTAATTGTAGTACTTCTGAGACACTTTGCTTCTGAATTTCTGTTTGTTTTACACTCACAAACATGCATCAAAATGCATTTCGTTTGGTATTAGAAGAACGCCAAGAAGACACGACCGAAAGCATACAGAACCAAACGAAACAAATGAAAATACAAAAGCTAAGAGACCCAAAACCAAAACAAGCAAAAGAAGGAGGGATGATATAAACGAAAAATGCCAACAAAGGCCGAGCTCTAGCGAGCTTGTTTTCAAATATTATTTTTTTGAAGTGCAAAAATTTCCAAATTTATTTGTAAACACACGTGCAAAATTTCACAGCATTATAATTTTACATGTGGCGTACAGAAAAAAGACAAATAATCATTTTAAAACGGGCCTTTTACTTTTGTTATTGGGCCGGATTTTTTTGTACAGCCTACAAATTGCAACATTTTTGACAAAATTTGACACGTTCTTGCTGAATACATATATTTTCATGGTTTTTTTTTCAGATTTTTTTGAAACTTTTAAATATGCTTTTTGGTATTTTCAGAATACCGATCTCACCGGAGCTCAGCTTAAAAAAATCCACACTCAGATATAAACCGCTAAAATAACAGAAAACTAGTGGTTAGGGGGCCAAGAGTATTTTAAATTTCTCCATTGCATGGACTGATGCTGCCAAAGCATTGGTGTCAGCATAATATTAGGCCCGAATATCGAACTCACTTTTCTGCTTGTCGATGTACAAAAGTAGGGGTTCTTCTTTTGACCTCTTTACTTGTGCACGGGCAGTCAGAGCCGCGCGCCGCGGCCATACTTAGCAGGGCAGAGGAGGGAAGCCAGAGAGAAGCCGAAGCACAAGACAACCAATGCAATGCCAAGACCAGAAACGCAGGAGAGCAAGAGGGCGAGGTGGACTCCCTAGGCAAGATCCTTGCCGAGGCCGCCTCCGCAGCCCCGACAAGAGCCTTGTCGGGGCAACTTGCCTGACGCCAGCAGAGCAAGCCACCCTTGAGCCCACGGGTTCCAACACCACCAACTATCCACGTTAGGACCAAGGCTCGGGAGGCGCCTCTATGGTGACATACAGATCTTCGTCAAGATCATAAACATGTGAGATCAGATGAGAACCAGAAGATGGCGACCCTCGGCGGGATCCTAGCCGAGGAAATCCACAAGACCCCCGGCAAGCGCCTTGCCGGGGACGACTGCAGCGACACGGCAAGACCCTTGACGGGCCCCCGGCAAGGCCCTTGCCGAGGGCATCAGTGGGGCCACAGCCAGGCCCGCGCCTGCCAAGACTCCACCGCCGTCCCCAAGCAGCAGCTAGCTCAACCAGCTGGGCAGGCACCTGCGTGGTGACGGGCAGCCTCTACACCGACCCAGCAAGCACCTGTGTGGTGTCATGCTACCCTTCATGAAGGCTCCACCACCGCGCCAGCCCAGCAGCCAGCCAACGTGGCACCGCAAGGCCTCGTCAGCTCGGGCGCGTGTCAAAGCTAGGCGAGGCGGCGACAGCTGGGACGTGCTTCCTTACCGTCCCCGATAAAGCGAGAGGGACACGTCGGCAGCGCATTAAATGCGTTTGTCCGACGGTGCCAGAGGATAACTCATCCACTGTACACCTTTCCACCTCCTGTGTGCCACTGTGGCGACCCCTTTTGCCTATAAAAGGAGGCCCGAGGCGACCAGGAGGACGATTCGGATCTTTTGGGCAGATTACACCCCGTAGCTAGCTCAAGAACACAAGAACACTCAATACATCCACCAAAGCAGGACTAGGGTTTTACGCATCCTCGCGGCCCGAACCTGGGTAAACGATCCGTGTGCTTCCTGTCAGACCCGCTCTTTGCACAACCTCGCGCCCGCCAATCGTAGAAGGGATCCCAGTGACCCCATAGGTGTCGTTTCCACCGACATCTTTGGCGCGCCAGGTAGGGGGCGCAGTTGTGAAAATATGGTCTGATCGAAGCGGCGGCTTCATCGTGGCTGTCGTTCCAAGGAAGAAGATGACCAAGCCTGACGGCACCGTTTGCAGATGCGGTGGGTGCCCTTGCAATGACAGAAAAGCTAAGTCATGTGAAACTTTGAGCAATTTCTTTATATATATATGGTTATTATCCTCGAACGTCCTGCCCTATGTACGGAAAACCTGCACGCAAAGGGGCCCTTCCGCAATTGGCAACGCCCTTGTTCTGTTTCGAGTCCGCTCAACAGCTCAAGCGGCCACGTTGGGAGCGGCAGGGTGGCCTTCCGCAATTGGCAACGCTCTCGATTCTGACTTGAGTCAAGCTCGACAGTTCGAGCGGCCGCGTTGAGAGCGGTAAGGTGGTTCACTCGGCAACATGCACACCTGGCAGGCCATTGGGATCCGTCCTCAAGGTGCCGCCCTGGGTTTATGCGCCGGCAAGCCTACCCGGTTAACGTAGGGCGGACATACAAGGGAAGATCAGACGGGAAAATAACATGCATTGTGTCAAAAGTACTGCAGAGTTATATTACATCAATTGTTACCGCGGTTCTAACTAAAGATAGAAATTGTCTTGGTCATGAACTTGCAGCGGCAATGAGAAAGGGGTGCCTAATCCCGGCGCAGGCCCTCCACCCTCTGGATTCCATCGATGCGGCTGATGATGGGCTTGATACGCTCCTTGAGTGCTGCGATGTCCGCATCCTCTGGCAAGCTCTCCAGCGCGACGTCGAAGTCGAGGTTAGGATTCCAATGCGCCACCTTGGTGAGGACCTTGGTCATGGCACCCCGGCAAAGCCTTCGGGCCTCATCGGCCAGGGAGGCCGCCCGATTGGAGTGGAGCTGCTCTAGGGCCCCGAGGACGCCCTCGAAGAAGATGGTCAACTTGGTTTTGGGGCTCACGTTGCGCTCCGGGGTATACCTCACATTTGGCATCCCCATGGTAGCCAACTGCATGGTGATCCTGCCGGCGACGCCTTCGAGGCGCCCGATCCAGCGATTCTCACCCTCCACAAAGTCTTTGTGGTTGGTGGTCTCGTTCTTCCGCAGCTGCTTCTCGGTCTCAAGGTCCTTGGCCAGGGTCTCCTCCGGGCCTTGCCCTCCGACATCATCCCCTCGAGACCCTCCAGCTTCAGCTTGAGGTCTTTGATGGAGTTGTTGGCCTCGGAGAGCTGCCCAGCCCTACTGAGGGTCGCACCCTGCGCCTCAACCAGAGCGCTGTTGAGCGTGTCCTTCTCCTTGGACAGCTTCAGGACCTAGTCTTTCAGCCCGTCCCGCTCCACCTCCAGCTCCTTCACCTTGTCGGCGTGAACCAGAGCCTGGGCATTGAGTGCCTTTCCATGCCTCTGCTCCAGCTCCTGGGTCTGCTGCACGACAAGCTTCTCCACCTCCTCATCCTTGCTGTGGAGCGTTGCGGCAAGCTTCTCCTCACGCACGACAAGGTCCTCCTCCCGGGAGTTCAGCGCAACCTAGTGTTGGGTTCAAGCGGCCTCGACTTTGGCGACCAGGTTCTTCGCCATCTCCTGGGCCTTCTCGATGTCGGCCCGCTTCATGGTGAGCTCCACCTCACGCTTGGCCAGCTCGCCCTGGGCGGCCTTCAGCTCCTCACAAGCCTGGCGAAACCAAGTTTGTGTCTCGGTGACGCGTCCCTTGAGGCCCGCTTCCGCCTTGTCCACCGTTGCCATCCTGGGACTTGGCCTTGTCCAGGCGGGCACGGTGGAGCGCCTAGAGCTTCCGAAAGCTGGCGCCCATGGCCTGGAGAAGCCGCTCCTCCTGAGAACCGTCGCCACCGGTGCTCGGCTCGTCAACGACCTCGAGCCCGGCAGCGGCAAGCACCTCCTCGTCAAACACCTCTCCCTTGATGGGCGTCCCGGAGCTCGACGTCCCTGGAAGGTGGACGAACAGGTCGTCGCTCACCTTCAGATACCTGCCGGAGCCAGAGGCAGCGGAGGAGGAAGGCTGGTCATCAACCACCTCCTCCTCGACAGCAACCTTGCCGGCCTCCCCGACAGGCCCCTTGCCGGCCTCCTCGGCAGCAGCCTTGCCGGGCTCCCCGGCAGACCCCCTGGCGGCGTCCTCAGCAGCGCCCTTGGCGGTCTCCTCGGCGGCGATCTTCTCGGTCTCCGCCGCGGCGGTCTTGGCGACATCCTCTATGACGGTGTCTATGTCCTCCTGGCCCGCCGAGGGAGGATCTGCATATCAAGAAGGGGATGAGGCGGAGCGAAGACCAAGATTCAAAAAGAAGAAGAAAGGGCAGGGATGAGAGGCGAATGATGTACCTGTGCCGGGCTAGGAAGAAGTAGCCCCTTTCTCGCCAACATCTGGCGCCGAGGTGGAGCCGCCGGCGCCCAAGTTCTCCTCCTCCTCCTCCGTGTGCATGGGCTCAGTGCTTGACACCCTTGCCGGGGACGCCCCTCGGGGCGGCGTGGTCGATGGGGGCGGCGCGTCGGGGGTGGCCCTCAGTGGCTCCTCCTGCTGCCGTCCTCCTCCTGCGATCTCGGCAAGGTCAGCGCCAGTGACTCATACCCCCCAACACACACGTCGACGAGGGGCGAGTGGCGAACTTACGCTGGGGGCTGCTGTCCGGGCTGCTCACCACCACCAGTGGCGCCCTCGAGGTGCCCGCCATGGGCTGGCCGTCCGCCGAGGACCTGGCCCTCTTCACCCTCTGGGCCAGCGTCTCCACGTCCCTGCAAAAATGAAAACAATCCAAGATAAGTGGCACAGTAGGCAGAGATGACAAAAGAGAGGGGGGAACAAGAAGCTTACTCCTCCTCCTCCACCTCCTCCTCTGCTGCCTTCCTCTTCCTCCTTGGGCTGAGGGACCCGAAGTCAAAGAAGACCTCCATGTCAACGTCTGCCGGAGGAGGGGAAGAAGGTGGAGTCTGAGCGCTCTTAGACGAAGAAGAGGCGGATGCTTTCTTCTTCGCCACCCCGGCCTTCACCAATTTCTTCGCAGCCGCGGCCCTCGTTTGGCGCACGGACGCCTCCTGGGCTTGCCGGGGTTGCACAGCCCTGCCGGGCCGAACCGACTCGCTGGAGCTGGACCGTCGCAGGACCCGCCCTCTCGCCGTGGCTGGAGGATCGACAGCCTCGACCTCCTCCTCCTCCTTCGATGATTCGTTGACCACATCCTCAATGAGAGGGGCCCCGGTGCCGGTGCTGCTGGCCTCCCCAGCGGACTCCGCCCACTGGGCGAGCTCCCTCTCCTCCTCGGCCGTCGCGGCTTTGTCCTCCATGCCGCCGGCTCTGCCGGCCTCCTTGGCGAGCTCCGCCTCTGCCGCCCGGGCAGCAATGCAGTCCAGCTCCGCCTTGGTGGTGTCCTGGACGAGTCGCGGCTCGTCGCGGACATACTTCTCCTCAAAGGTGTCGAAAAATTCCTGCACTTCGTCCTCCAGCGGCTCGACCCAAGTTGGGATGAGGCCGTGTGCGTTGAACTCCGGCATCATGGAGATGATGTCGTTTCGGCACGAGTTATTGCTCAGCGGGACCACCCCTGCCGGCAACCCAAACAAGGGCCCCTTGGTGACCTTTCCGATTTTGGCAGCCTTGCCGGACCGCTCGACCTTGCCGTCAGGGTTCACGTCGAGCTGGAAGAGCCGCTGGCAGAAGTGGGCGTGTCCCATCACCGTGAGGTTGTGGTCCAAACCGGGGCAAAGCCTCATGATGTCGGCCGCGTTCGTAAAGAGCCAGGCCGGCCTCCCCTTGTTATGCAGCAGAGCGATTCGGTGACGAATGAAATCCGCCCCGATCATCTCAAGGGTGAGCCCGGCCTCGGTGAGGTGAAGAATCCTGGTGGTAGCGACCGTGAGCTTCGCGTCATCAGCATCGACATTGCTCCAGTCGCTTCTGCGAACCGGCGGCGCCTGGCGAACCAGCAAAATTCCTGTGGATCCTCCTCCTCGATCCAGCACCACCGGCCCTGCCATTCTTCCCACCTCTCCTTCTGGGCACCCTCCGGGTATGTCCCCTTGGATCTTGGGATCCAGGCGACGCAACTGGAAATGGCGCCCCCCTTCTGGATCCGAGGGAAGAAGTAGTGGCGGAAGAGCACCGTGTTGGGATGCACCCCGACGAAGCCCTCGCAGAGATGCGCAAAAAGTGCCATGCACGCCATGACATTTGGGGTAAAATCCAGAAGATGAAAGCCGTAGGTGTGCATGATATCATTGAAGAAATCAGAGAAGGGGGGCAGAGGCCGCATGAGAAGTAGTCGACGAAGAACGGGTACTGATTCGGGCCGGCCTCGGCGAAGGCAGCAGGGAAGACGCGCGTGGCCGGGTGCCGCGTTGTCTCCCCACCGTCTTGCACCCCCACAGATGCTTGAAGTAGTACTGAAGGTGGACTGCGTCGACCGCCGTGGGGAAGTAGGCGGATTGCATCCGCCGCACCGCCAACTCGCTCTCCGGCGGCTCGCTCGTTCCGGCATCCTTGGCCACTCCCTTGCCTTTGCTGGTTTTGGGTGCCATGGCGGCTGCGGGAGGCGAGGAATGAAGGATGGCGAAGGTGCGGCGGCGGCGAGCGAAGGAAAGAGCTTGAAAGTGAGGAAGAAGGGGACGGCGGTTCCGAGATTGGGGAAAGCACGGAGGGTAAATGAGCAGTGCGCCCGCGGTTATTCCTTTTTACGGGGAAGGCGCGGGCCGCCTCTTTTCCCATTTATTGTGATGTGACGCATGCGTGCGGAGACCTCCCCACGCATGACCCGCACGTCACGCGCGATCTTCCACGTCGTGCGTTCAACGCGGGTCGTGGGGAAGCGCAGTGGACGAAACAATTACTACAGTAAAATCTGCCCCACCTGCCCGCGTACTGATAACCCACAAGTATAGGGATTGCAACAGTTTTCGAGGGTAGAGTATTCAACCCGAATTTATTGATTCGACAAAAGGGGAGCCAAAGAATATTCTCAAGTATTAGTAGTTGAGTTGTCAATTCAACCACACCTGGATAACTTAGTATCTGCAGCAAAGTATTTAGTAGCAAAGTAATATGGAAGTAACGGTAACGGTAGCAAAAGTAATATTTTTGGGTTTTGTAGTGGTTGTAACAGTAGCAACAGAAAAGTAAATAAGCGGAGAACAATATGTGAAAAGCTTGTAGGCATTGGATCGGTGATGGAGAATTATGTCGGATGCGGTTCATCATGTAACAATCATAACATAGGCTGACACAGAACTAGCTCCAATTCATCAATGTAATGTAGGCATGTATTCCGAATATAGTCATACGTGCTTATGGAAAAGAACTTGCATGACATCTTTTGTCCTACCCTCCCGTGGCAGTGGAGTCCTAATGGAAACTAAGGGATATTAAGGCCTCCTTTTAATAGAGTACCGGACCAAAGCATTAACACATAGTGAATACATGAACTCCTCAAACTACGGTCATCACCGGGAGTGGTCCTGATTATTGTCACTTCGGGGTTGCCGGATCATAACACATAGTAGGTGGCTATAGACTTGCAAGATAGGATCAAGAACTCACATATATTCATGAAAACATAATAGGTTCAGATCTGAAATCATGGCACTCGGCCCCTAGTGACAAGCATTAAGCATAGCAAAGTCATAGCAACATTAATCTCAGAACATAGTGGATACTAGGGATCAAACTCTAACAAAACTAACTCGATTACATGATAAATCTCATCCAACCCATCACCGTCCAGCAAGCCTATGATGGAATTACTCACGCACGGCGGTGAGCATCATGAAATTGGTGATGGAGGATGGTTGATGATGACGACAGCGATGGATTCCCCTCTCCGGAGCCCCGAACGGACTCCCGATCAGCCCTCCCGAGAGGTTTTAGGGCTTGGCAGCGACTCCATATCGTAAAACACGATGCATCTTTCTCTCTGATTTTTTTCTCCCTGAACACGAATATATGGAGTTGGAGTTGAGGTCGGTGGAGCTCTAGGGGGCCCACGAGGCAGGGGGGCGCGCCCCCACCCTCATGCTCAGGGGTGTGGGCCCCCTGACCTTGATTCTTTCGCCAATATTTTTTCTATTTTCCAAAAATAAGCTCCGTAAAGTTTCAGGTCATTCCGAGAACTTTTGTTTCTGCACATAAATAACACCATGGCAATTCTGCTGAAAACAGCGTCAGTCCGGGTTAGTTCCATTCAAATCATGCAAGTTAGAGTCCAAAACAAGGGCAAAAGTGTTTGGAAAAGTAGATACGACGGAGACGTATCAAATCCCCCAAGCTTAAACCTTTGCTTGTCCTCAAGCAATTCAGTTGATAAACTGAAAGTGATAAAGAAAAACTTTTACAAACTCTGTTTGCTCTTGTTGTTGTAAATATGTAAAGCCAGCATTCAAGTTTTCAGCAAAGATTATGAACTAACCATATTCACAATAACATTTAGGTCTCATGTTTACTCATGTCAATGGCATAATCAACTAGCGAGCAATAATAATAAATCTTGGATGACAACACTTTCTCAAAACAATCATGATATGATATAACAAGATGGTATCTCGCTAGCCCTTTACGAGACCAAAAAACATAAATGCAGAGCACCTTTAAAGATCAAGGACTGACTAAACATTGTAATTCATGGTAAAAGAGATCCAGTCATAGTCATACCCAATATAAATTAACAGTAATGAATGCAAATGACAGCGGTGCTCTCCAGCTGGTGCTTTTTAATAAGAGGGTGATGACTCAACATAAAAGTAAATAGATAGGCCCTTCGTAGAGGGAAGCAGGGATTTGTAGAGGTGCTAGAGCTCGGTTTTGAAATAGAGATAAATAATATTTTGAGCGACATACTTTCATTGTCAACATAACAACCAAGAGATGACGATATCTTCCATGCTACACACATTATAGGTGGTTCCCAAACAGAATGGTAAAGTTTATACTCCCCCACCACCAACAAGCATCAATCCATGGCTGGCTCGAAACAACGAGTGCCTCCAACTAGCAACAGCCCCGGGGGAGTTTCGTTTGCAATTATATTGATTTAGTTTGCATAGAGCATGGGACTGGGCATCCCGGTGACCAGCCATTTTCTCGTGAGTGAGGAGCGAAGTCCACTCCTCTTGAGAATAACCCGCCTAACATGGAAGATAAGGACAACCCTAGTTGATACATGAGCTATTCGAGCATAGAAAACAGAATTTCATTTGAAGGTTTAGAGTTTTGCTCATACAAATTTACTTGGAACGGCAGGTAGATACCGCATATAGGAAGGTATAGTGGACTCATATGGCATAACTTTGGGGTTGAAGGGATTGGATGCACAAGCAGTATTCCCGCTTAGTACAAGTGAAGGCTAGCAAAAGACTAGGAAGCGACCAACTAGAGAGCGACAACAGTCATGAACATGCATTAAAATTAATAAACATTGAGTGCAAGCATGAGTAGGATATAATCCACCATGAACATAAATATCGTGAAGGCTATGTTGATTTTGTTTCAACTACATGTGTGAACATGTGCCAAGTCAAGTCACTCGAATCATTCAAAGGAGGATACCACCCCATCATACCACATCACAAACATTTTAATAGCATGTTGGCACGCAAGGTAAACCATTATAAACTCCTAGCTAATTAAGCATGACATAAGCAACTATAATCTCTAATTGTCATTGCAAACATGTTTATTCATAATAAGCTGAATCAGGAACGATGAACTAATCATATTTACAAAAACAAGAGAGGTCGAGTTCATACCAGCTTCTCTTATCTCAATCAATTCATCATATATCGTCATTATTGCCTTTCACTAGCACGACCGAACGATGTGAATAATAATAATAGTGCATGTGCATTGGACTAAGCTGGAATCTGCGAGCATTCAATAAACAGGAGAAGACAAGGCAATATGGGCTCTTGGTTAAATCAACAATAATGCATATAAGAGCCACTTCAACAATTTCATTATGGTCTTCTCCTATCGACCCCCAAAGAAAAGAAAAGAAATAAAAACTATTTACACGAGAAAGCTCCCAACAAGCAAAAGAAGAACGGAAAATATTTTTGGGTTTTCTTTTAATTATTACTACTACAGCAAGAAAAGTAAACTAGCTAAAGCTACAACTAATTTTTTTTGTTTTTCTTAAGGTTTATCAAACACACAAGAAGAAAGCAAGAAAAAGGAAAATAAACTAGCATGGATATTACAGTGAAAAAGTATGAGCACCGATATCTAGCAATGAGCGTGTGAACATAAATGTAATGTCGATGAGAAATACGTACTCCCCCAAGCTTAGGCTTTTGGCCTAAGTTGGTCTATTGCCACGGATGGCCTGGTGGATATCCAAAGTTGTAGTTGGGGTCATACTGAGATGCAGCAGTCATTGCATCGTGGGCTGCAGCTTGGAGGCGAGCTATCTTAGCCCTCCTCTTATACTCTTCCGCCTCCTCTCTGGTTATGTAATATCTCCCCTTTGCCTGAAATTCAAAGAAAGTAGAAGCAGGGAGAGCGACATGATAGGTGCGTCCTCTGTTAATGATTGGTCGGTACTGGAGGAACTGATCGTTCCTCTCAACAAAACGATGACACACCATAGTCTCATAATATAAATGAGCGGGAGGTAACTCAATATCATCCTCACGTATGGTTATACCAAGAAAATTAGCTATACGGGTTGCATAAATTCCACCAAAGAAATCTCCATTAAATCTATTATGATGCAACCTACGTGCAACAATGGCTCCCAAATTATAATGTTTATCTCCTAACACAGCACTCCTGAGAATACTGAGGTCAGGGACACACATGTGACATGCTTCATCCTTACCATTTATGCACCTACCAATGAAGAGAGCAAAATAATGTAAAGCAGGAAAATGAATGCTCCCTATGGTACCTTGCGCTATGTCTCTAGATTCCCCCACCGTTATACTAGCAAGAAAATCTCTAAATTCAGATTTGCGAGGTTCACTAGTACTACCCCATTGTAGAAGTTTGCAAGCAGTGGTAAAATCCTCTAAGTCCATAGTATAAGAATTTTCATAAAGATCAAACATGACAGTTTGAGAACTGCGTGTAGATGAAAATTCAAACCTCCTCACAAAGGAACTAGTGAGATAGTGGTACTGACGGCACTTTTCTGCCTCGAAGCTCATAAGATCAGCGTTGCGCAAATATGCGTTAAATTCTTCCTTAATTCCTGCTTGATCCATGAAGTCCTCTGAAGGCCATTCACAAGGCCGCACTAGGGCGTCCCTTGGTGGTTCATCATCAGCATCACGCATTGCAAGCCTGGGTCCTTGCTTCCTTGAAGGACCACCTTGGTACATTTTCCTAAACATATTTCTTCCTCTGAAAAATTTCTGAAATTTTTAGTAACTTGAAATAAAAGTGAACCAAGCTCAACAAAATTGATAGCAACTACTCCTACAAGTAACTAGAGCTTATATCATGCATTAGAACTACTTGGAACCATATAAATTTGACATGCAAGCTCAAGAACATGGTCACCTAGGCAGCACAAATTTGCAAAGAATAAAGCACCAGAACAAAAACTAATTGGACCAATGGAGGAGTCACATACCAAGGAACAATCCCCCAAAGCAGTTTTGTGAGAGGTGCTTTGAGCAAGGAGATAGAAAATCGCAGCAAAATGAGCTAGAACTCGTGCTTGAGCTGGATGGTGATTTTTTTGGGAGGAAGAAGAAGTGTGTGGGTGCAGGAATAAGTGGAGGGAGCCACCATGGGCCCACGAGGCGGCGCGCCTGGGGGGGCGCGCCCTGGACTCTCGTGCCCAGGTGCTTGCTCCCCTGCTGTGTTCTCAGTGCCAAATATTCTCAAATATTTCAGAAAAAATCATATTAAATTGGCAGGGCATTTGGAGAACTTTTATTTTGAGGTATTTTTTATTGCACAGATAATTCAGAAAACAGACAGAAAATACTAATTTTACTTTATTTCAACTAAATAACAGAAAGTAAAGAGAGTGTACAGAAGGTTGTGCTTTCTAACTTCATCCATCTCATGCTCATCAAAAGGAATCCACTAACAAGGTTGATCAGGTCTTGTTAACAAACTCATTTCGAATCGCATGAAACCGGAGAAATTTCGAATAACACTATGTTACCTCAACGGGGATATGCACATCCCCAATAATAAGAATATCATATCTCTTTTTGACAGTAGGAAGAGGAAATTCAAAACCTCCAAAAATAATCGATGGAATTTTTCTAATAGAATTGATACTGTGGACTTGAGGTTGTTTCCTTGGAAAGTGTACCGTATGCTCATTACCATTAATATGAAAAGTGACATTGCCTTTGTTGCAATCAATAACAGCCCTGCAGTATTCAAAAAGGGTCTTCCAAGAATAATAGACATACTATCGTCATCGGGAATATCAAGAATAACAAAGTCCGTTAAAATAGTAACGTTTGCAACCACAACAGGCACATCCTCACAAATACCGACATGTATAGCAGTTGATTTGTCAGCCATTTGCAAAGATATTTCAGTAGGTGTCAACTTATTCAAATCAAATCTACGATATAAAGAGAGAGGCATAACACTAACACCGGCTCCAAGATCACATAAAGCAGTTCTAACATAATTTCTTTTAGTGGAGCATGGTATAGTGGGTACTCCTGGATCTCCAAGTTTCTTTGGTATTCCACCCTTAAAAGTATAATTAGCAAGCATGGTGGAAATTTCAGCTTCTGGTATCTTTCTTTTATTTTGTAACAATATCCTTCATATATTTAGCATAAGGATTCATTTTGAGCATATCAGTTAATCGCATACGCAAAAAGATAGGTCTAATCATTTCAGCAAAGCGCTCAAAATCCTCATCATCCTTTTTCTTGGATGGTTTGGGAGGAAAAGGCATGGGTTTCTGAACCCATGGCTCTCTTTCTTTACCATGCTTCCTAGCAACAAAGTCTCTTTTATCATAACGTTGATTCTTTGATTGTGGGTTATCAAGATCAACAACAGGTTCAATTTCTACATCATTATCATTACTAGGTTGAGCATCAACATGAACATCATCATTAACATTATCACTAGGTTCATGTTCATTACCAGATAGTGTTTCAGCATCAGAGATAGAAATATTATTTTGATTCTCAGGTGTCAACAACAGGTTCACCAGAAGCATGCAAAGTCCGGTCATTTTTCTTTTTCTTCTTTTTAGAAGGACTAGGTGCATCTATATTATTTCTCTGGGAATCTTGCTCAATTCTCTCAGGATGGCCTTCAGGATACAAAGGTTCCTGAGTCATTTTACCAGTTCTAGTAGCCATTCTAACAGCATAGTCATTATTCTTATTATTCAGTTCATTGAGAAAATCATTTTGAGCTTGAAGTACTTGTTCTACTTGAGTGGTAACCATGGAAGCATGTTTACTAATGAGTTTAAGTTCACCTTTAACTCTAGACATATAATCACTCAAGTGTTCAATCATATCGGAATTTTATTTTAATTGTCTACCAATATAAGCATTGAAGTTTTCTTGTTTAACAATAAAATTGTCAAACTCGTCTAAGCATTGTCTAGCAGACTTATAGTGAGGAATATCACCTTCATCAAATATATTAAGAGAATTTACCTTTACTACCTGTGTCGAGTTATCAAGACCATGTGTTTCTTCAATAGGTGATGGATTAAGACCATATATTTCTTCAACAGGTGGTAAATTAAGACCATGTATTTCTTCAATAGGTGGTAAATTCTTAACATCTTCAGCTTTAATACCCTTTTCTTTCATAGATTTCTTTGCCTCTTGCATATCTTCAGGATGAGAAATAGAACACCCCTTTTCTTCGGAGTTGGCTTAGGAGTTGGTTCAGGAAGCGTCCAATTATTTTCATTTGTCAACATATTATTCAATAGAATTTCAGCTTCATCTGGTGTTCTTTCCCTGAAAATAGAACCAACACAACTATCCAGGTGGTCTCTGGAAGCATCGTTAGTCCATTATAAAAGATATCAAGTATTTCATTTTTCTTGAGAGGATGATCAGGCAAAGCATTAAGTAATTGGAGAAGCCTCCCCCAAGCTTGTGGGAGACTCTCTTCTTCAATTTGCACAAAATTATATATTTTCCTTAAAGCAGCTTGTTTCTTATGAGCGGGGAAATATTTAGCAGAGAAGTAGTAAATCATATCCTGGGGACTACGCTCGCAACCAGGATCAAGAAAATTAAACCATATCTTAGCATCACCCTTTAATGAGAACAGAAATATTTTAAGGATATAAAAGTAGCGAGTTCTCTCATCATTAGTGAACAGGGTGGCTATATCATTTAATTTAGTAAGATGTGCCACAACAGTTTCAGATTCATAGCCATAGAAAGGATCAGACTCAACCAAAGTAATTATATCAGGATCAACAGAGAATTCATAATCCTTATCTGTAACAAAGATAGGTGAAGTAGTATAAGCATGATCATATTTCATTCTAGCATTCAGAGTTTTTTGTTTAAGCTTAGCTAATAATTTCTTAAGATCACTTCTATCATTGCAAGCAAGAAAGTCTCTAGCAGTTTCTTCATCCATAACATAGCCCTCAGGCACAACAGGCAATTCATATTTATTGGGAGAGCCTTCATCATCACTTTCATTAATATTATCAGTTTCAGTAATTTCATTCTCTCTAGCCCTAGCAAGTTGTTCATCAAGAAATTCACCAAGTGGCACAGTAGTATCAAGCATAGAAGTAGTTTCATCATAAGTATCATGCATAGCAGAAGTGGCAACATCAATAACATGCGACATCGAAATTAATAGCGTAAGCAGGTTTAGGTGTCGCAAGCTTACTCAAAATAGAAGGTGAATCAAGTGCGAGCTAGATGGCGTTCCTTACCTCCCCTCGTAGTTGAGGGATAAATTTTGTTTTCTCGTCTTTCAAGTTCCTCATAGTGACCAGCAGATATAAATCCCAAGTGACTCAAAGAATAGAGCTATGCTCCCGATAACGGCGCTTGAGAAAATAGTCTTGATAACCCACAAGTATAGGGATCGCAAGCAGTTTTCGAGGGTAGAGTATTCAACCCAAATTTATTGATTCGACACAAGGGGAGCCAAAGAATATTCTCAAGTATTAGCAGTTGAGTTGTCAATTCAACCACACCTGGATAACTTAGTATCTGCAGCAAAGTATTTAGTAGCAAAGTAATATGGAAGTAACGGTAACGGTAGCAAAAGTAATATTTTTGGGTTTTGTAGTGGTTGTAACAGTAGCAACGGAAAAGTAAATAAGCGGAGAACAATATGTGAAAATCTCGTAGGCATTGGATCAGTGATGGAGAATTATGCCGGATGCGGTTCATCATGTAACAATCATAACATAGGGTGACATAGAACTAGCTCCAATTCATCAATGTAATGTAGGCATGTATTCTGAATATAGTCATACGTGCTTATGGAAAAGAACTTGCATGACATCTTTTTTCCTACCCTCCCGTGGCACTGGGGTCCTAATGGAAACTAAGGGATATTAAGGCCCTCCTTTTAATAGAGTACCGGACCAAAGCATTAACACGTAGTGAATACATGAACTCCTCGAACTACGGTCATCACCAGGAGTGGTCCTGATTATTGTCACTTCGGGGTTGCCGGATCACAACACATAGTAGGTGACTATAGACTTGCAAGATAGGATCAAGAGCTCACATATATTCATGAAAACATAATAGGTTCAGATCTGAAATCATGGCACTCGGGCCCTAGTGACAAGCATTAAGCATAGCAAAGTCATAGCAACATCAATCTCAGAACATAGTGGATACTAGGGATCAAACCCTAACAAAACTAACTCGATTACATGATAAATCTCATCCAATCCATCACCGTCCATCAAGCCTAAAATGGAATTACTCACGCACGGCGGTGAGCATCATGAAATTGGTGATGGAGGATGGTTGATGATGACGACGGCGACGGATTCCCCTCTCCGGAGCCCCGAACGGACTCCCGATTAGCCCTCCCGAGAGGCTTTAGGGCTTGGCGGCGGCTCCGTATCGTAAAACGTGATGAATCTTTCTGTCTGTTTTTTTCTCCCCGAACACGAATATATGGAGTTGGAGTTGAGGTCGGTGGAGCTCCAGGGGGCCCACGAGGCAGGGGGTGCGCCCAGGGGGGTAGGGCGCGCCCCCACCCCCGTGACCAGGGTGTGGGCCCCCTGACCTTGATTCTTTCGCCAATATTTTTTATATTTTCCAAAAATAAGCTCCGTGAAGTTTCATGTCATTCCGAGAACTTTTGTTTCTGCACATAAATAACACCATGGCAATTCTGCTGAAAACAGCGTCAGTCCGGGTTAGTTCCATTCAAATCATGCAAGTTAGAGTCCGAAACAAGGGCAAAAGTGTTTAGAAAAGTAGATACGACAGAGACGTATCACGCAGCGTTCTGGGCCTGGCCCAACAACGCGTCGCGCTTATGTGTGGTCAAGACCCGGGGGCTCCAGTCGGTGTACAAAAGTAGGGGCTCTCCTTTTGACCCCTTTACTTGTGCAGGCAGTCGAGCAGCCATGCCACACTTAGCAGGGCAGAGGAGGGAAGCCGGAGAGAAGCCGAAGCTCAAGACAACCAAGGCAACGCCAAGACCAGAAACGCAGGAGAGCAAGAGGGCGAGGTGGACTCCCTCGGCAATATCCTTGCCGAGGCAGCCTCCGCAGCCCCGGCAAGAGCCTTGCCGGGCCAACTTGCCCAACGCCATCAGAGCAAGCCACCCTTGAGCCCACGGGTCCCAACACCACCAACTATCCACGTTAGGACCAAGGCTCGGGAGGTGCCTCTGTGGTGGCATGCAGATCTTCGTCAAGATCATAAACATGTGAGACAGATGAGAACTAGAAGATGGCGACCCTCGGCGGGATCCTAGCTGAGGAAATCCACAAGACCCCCGGCAAGCGCCTTGCCGGGGACGACTGCAACGCCACGGCAAGACCCTTCTGGGCCCCCGGCAAGGCCCTTGCCAAGGGCATCAGTGGGGCCACAGCCAGGCCCGCGCCTGCCAAGACTCCACCGCCGTCCCCAAGCAGCTGCTAGCTCAACCAGCTGGGCAGGCACCTGCGTGGCGACAGGCGGCCTCTACACCGATTCAGCAAGCACCTGCGTGGTAGCATGCGACCCTTCGTGAAGGCTCCACCACTGCGCCAGCCCAGCAGCCAGCCAACGTGGCGCCGCAAGGCCTCTTCAGCTCGGGCGTGTGTCAAAGCCAGGCGAGGCAGCGACAACTGGTACGTGCTTCCTTGCCGTCCCCGATAAAGCGACAGGGACACGTCGACAGCGCATTAAATGCGTTTGTCCAATGGTGCCAGAGGATAGGCTCATCCACTGTACACCTTTCCACCTCCCGTGTGCCACGGTGGCGACCCCTTTTGCCTATAAAAGGAGGCCCGAGGCGACCAGGAGGAGGATTCAGATCTTTTGGGTAGATTACACCCCGTAGCTAGCTCAAGAACACAAGAACACTCAATACATCCACCAAAGCAGGACTAGGGTTTTACGCATCCTCGCGGCCCGAACCTAGGTAAACGATCCGTGTGCTTCCTGTCAGACCCGCTCTTTGCACAACCTCGCGCCCGCCAACCGTAGAAGGGATCCCAGTGACCCCATAGGTGTCGTTTCCACTGACACTAGTTGGCCAGTTCTCTGGTCTTTTGAAACACTCCTTCAATTTTCATGCATTTTGTTAGGATTTTACTATTTTGATAGTGCTTGAGAAATAACTTTGTCCAATTTGATTTAAGGATTTCTGTGATTACAAAAGTAAGGATGAGACCTTATGCCTACGAGCAGCTAGAATAAAAAGACATTTTTCTCTAAGCTGACTAAGACATAGTCACTCCAAACAATGTTACTACCTAGCTATCTCCTTGAAGAGCTAGTGACACTACTGTAAAATAGGTCAACACAGTGCAAAGATGTGTATGTGGAACCCAACTATTTAAGGGGTTATAGCAAGTGTTGCTTTGTAAAACCGTTTGAAATACTTTCTCGTAGGCTACTGATAAGAGTTGACAAAGAACCTTTCACTTGTGCTGAGAGTCGTTTTCTCTAATCGAGCTAAAGCAAGTGGTTTTTCTATCCAAACACCAACGATTTCTGGCTCATGGTTATATTTTGGCCAAGTCTTGGGTCACAACCAAGTCTTCCCTTCCCCTTCACATTGGTAATAACCAAGTCTTGGAGTTGTTTCTTTCCTAACCCTAGTTGCAGCCTGACATGTCATCCTTGTCTCTATCAATGTCGCAAAAGGTGACATTGCCTCCTTTACTGTTGTTTCACATTAAGGCTAGTCAGAGTCCGGTAATGAGATGGTTCACTGTGCGGGTCCAGGGGGATCCAGAGAAGGCATGTGGTGACTCGTCGAGAGGGATCCCGAGAAGGTTCCTAGACGCGCTTTGTGGAGGATTCTGAAGGAAATATGCCCTAGAGGCAATAATAAAGTTGTTATTTATATTTCCTTATATCATGATAAATGTTTATTATTCATGCTAGAATTGTATTATCCGGAAACTTAGTACATGTGTGAATACATAGACAAACAAAGTCTCCCTAGTATGCCTCTACTTGACTAGCTCGTTAATCAAAGATGGCTAAGTTTCCTAACCATAGACATGTGTTTTCATTTGATGAACGTGATCACATCATCATTAGAGAATGATGTGATGGACAAGACCCATCCGTTAGCTTAGCATTATGATCGTTTAGTTTTATTGCTATTGCTTTCTTCATGATTATACATATTCCTCTGACTATGAGATTATGCAAATCCCAAATACCGGAGGAACACTTTGTGTGCTACCAAACATCACAACGTAACTGGGTGATTATAAAGATGCTCTAAAGGTGTCTCCGATGGTGTTTGTTGAGTTGGCATAGATCAAGATTAGGATTTGTCACTCCGTGTATCGGAGAGGTATCTCTGGGCCCTCTCGGTAATGCACATCACTATAAGCCTTGCAAGCAATGTGACTAATGAGTTAGTTACGGGACGATGCATTACGGAACAAGTAAAGAGACTTGCTGGTAACAAGATTGAACTAGGTATGATGATACCGACGATCGAATCTCGGGCAAGTAACATACCGATGACAAAGGGAATAACATATGTTGTTATGCGCTTTGACCGATAAAGATCTTCATAGAATATGTAGGAGCCAATATGAGCATCCAGGTTCCGCTATTGGTTATTGACCTGAGATGTGTCTCGGTCATGTCTACATAGTTCTCGAACCCGTAGGGTCTGCACGCTTAACGTTCGATGACGATTTGTATTATATGAGTTATGTGTTTTGATGACCGAATGTTGTTCGGAGTCCCGGATGAGATTACGACATGACGAGGAGTCTTGAAATGGTCGATACATAAAGAATGATATATTGGACGATACTATTCGGACATCGGAAGAGTTCCGAGAGGTACCGGGTAAAAATGGAGTGCCGGAGGGGTTACCGGAACCCCCCGGGGAAGTAATGGGCCAACATGGGCCTTAGGGGAGAGAGAGGGCAGGCCGCGAGGAGGTGGCACCCCCATGGGGAGTCCGAATAGGACTAGGGGAAGGGGCGCGACCCCCCTTTCCCTCTCCCTCGCCCTCTCCCTTCCTTCTTCCCCCTTCCACCAAGTGGAATCCTACTAGGACTTGGCGCGCCTTACAGGGGCCGGCCGACCTCCCCCTCCCCCTCTCTAATATTTTCTGTCTGTTTTCTGAATTATCCTTGCAATAAAAAATACCCCGAAAATAAGAGTTCTCCAAATGCCCCGAAATTGAAATATGATTTTTTTGTAGAATATTTAAGAATATCTGGCACTGAGAACACAGCAGAGGGGGCCACCACCTGCCCACGAGGGTCCAGCGCGCCCACCCCCTGTCGTGAACCCCACGTGGCCCCCTCCACTTATTCCTGCACCCACACACTTCTTCTTCCTCCAGAAAAAATCCTCCCCTAGCTCAAACCCGTGTTCTAGCTCATCTTGCTGCGATTTTCGATCTTGCTCAAAGCTCCATTCACAAAGCTGCTTTGGGGGATTGTTCTTCGGTATGTGACTCCTCCAATGGTCCAATTAGTTTTTGTTCTAGTGGTTTATTTATTGCAAATTTTTGCTGCTTAGGTGAGCCTGTTCTTGAGCTTGCATGTCAAATTTATTTGGTCCAAAGTAGTTTTAATGCATGATATAGCCTCTAGGCACTTGTGGGAGTAGTTGCTATCAATCTTGTTGAGTTTAGTTCACTTTTATTTTGAGTCACTTAAAATTTCAGAAATTTTTTAGAGGGAGAAAATGTTGAAGAGATTGTTGAGAGGCTCTTCGAGCCGAAGCTCGAAGGATAAGCAAAGTGAAGAGAATATGAAGCCCAAATATACTCTTCCTCACACCGCGGAGGTTCGGCCGTGTGAATGGCCTTGTGATGAGTTCTTGCGAGCCGCCGAAATCTATGAGGATTTTTATTACTTGGTTGAGAATGCAGGCCTCATCGACTTCCTCCGCGACCAGCGTGAACAGTATCTCCTCCTCACCAATATTTTCGTGCAAAATTTTTACTTTCATGCTAAGAAATCACTACCTTCGGTGGAATTTCACTTATATGATGAGGTTAAGGAGATGTCACTATATGATTTCTGTCGGGTCTGTAAGATACCCTTTGCGGGCAGCATAGAGGAACCACATCGTAATGATGTGGAAGGGTTTATTGATATGATTGCTGTAGGGGAAACAAGGAAAGTTTCCGATACAAGAATCCCTAGCATACATTTTCCTGTTCTACGTTACTTTGCAATATTTGATAGTAGATTTTTAATTGGTCGCGAGAACAGTGGAAATCTCAGTGCTCCTGATATTGTTATTTTGTGCCATGCTTTGTTTCGTGATACAACTTTCAGTTTAGGCGCTATTATTGCTAAACAATTAAGTCTTAACTGTACAAAGGGCCCCATCTTTGGTGGCATCTTTGCTTCACGCCTTGCTGCACACTTTAACATACCTAGTAGGCATTATGAGAAAGAGGAAAAGTTGCTGCCTCCTATTTTTCTAGATTATAAGAGTATGGTAGCACATGATTTTATTGTTAAGGATAAGAAGAAGATGCTTAAATATAGATTGATATTTGATAAAAACTACTATGAGATATTACCTTGCCTGCTCCCTCTTTGTTTAACATATTTTCAGGCACGTACCTTGTGTTGCCGGAGGCCGTTCATGCATACTGGAGCCTGACATCAGCCCCAGAGCCTGAACCGGAGCCACCACTTGATCCTTACCATCAGTATGTTTATCAGTGGGATCCGGAGGAGATCGCCAACCAGTGGCACCCAGAGGACACTCCTCCGTACACCGGAGAGGGGCAGCTTTGAGCCGTGGCCATAGACCAACTTAGGCCAAAAGCCTAAGCTTGGGGGAGTACGTATTTCTCACCGATATTACATTCATGTTCACACACTCATGCCAGTTGTCGGTGCTCATACTTTTTCATTGTACCATCCATGCTAGTTTATTTTTTGTTTTAAGCCTTCTTCTTGTGTGTTTGAAAAACCTTAAGAAAAACCAAAAAAAATTAGTTGTAGCTTTTAGCTAGTTTACCTTCCATGCCTGTAGTAGTAATGATTAAAAGAAAATCCAAAAAGATTTCTCGTTCTTCTTTTGCTTGTTGGGAGCTTTCCCGTGTAAATAGTTTTATTTCTTTTCTTTGGGGGTCGAGAGGAGAAGACCATGATGAAAATGTTGAGTGGCTCTTATATGCATTATTGTTGATTTAACAAAGAGCCCATATTTCCTTGTCTTCTCCTGTGTATTAAATGCTTGCAGATTCCAGCTTAGTCCAATGCACGTGCACTATTATTATTATCCACACCGTTCGGTCGTGCGAGTGAAAGGCAATAATGATGATATATGATGGACTGATTGAGATGAGAGAAGCTGGTATGAACTCCACCTATCTTGTTTTTGTAAGTATGGTTATTTCATCGTTCCAGATACAGCCTATTATGAATGAAACATGTTTGCAATGACAATTAGAGATTATAGTTGCTCATGCCATGCTTAATCAGCTAGGAGTTTATAATGGTTTACCTTGCGTGTCAACATGCTATTAAAATGGTTGTGATGTGGTATGATAGGGTGGTATCCTCCTTTGAACGATTCGAGTGGCTTGACTTGGCACATGTTCACGCATGTAGTTGAAACAAAATCAACATAGCCTCCACGATATTTATGTTCATGGTGAATTATATCCTACTCATGCTTGCACTCAGTGTTGATTAATTTTAATGCATGTTCATGACTGTTGTCGCTCTCTAGTTGGTCGCTTCCCAGTCTCTTTCTAGCCTTCACTTGTACTGAGCGGGAATACTGCTTGTGCATCCACTTCCATAAACCCCAAAGTTATTCCATATGAGTCCACCATACCTTCCCATATGCAGTATCTACCTGCCGTTCCAAGTAAATTTGTATGTGCCAAAATTTAAACCTTCAAATGAAATTCTGTTTTGTATGCTCGAATAGCTCATGTATCAACTAGGGATGTCTGTATCTTCCATGCTAGGTGGGTTATTCTCACGAGGAGTGGACTCCGCTCCTCACTCACGAGAAAATGGCCGGTAACCGGGATGCCCAGTCCCATGCTCAAATCAAAATAATTGTAAACAAAACTCCCCCAGGACTGTTGTTAGTTGGAGGCACCCGTTGTTTCGGGCAAGCCATGAATTGATGCTTGTTGGTGGTGGGGGAGTATAAACTTTACCATTCTTTTTGGGAACCACCTATAATGTGTGTAGCATGGAAGATATCGAGATCTCTTGGTTGTTATGTTGACAATGAAAGTATGCCGCTCAAAATATTATTTATCTCTATTTAAAAAATCGAGCTATGGCTCCTCTACAAATCCCTGCTTCCCTCTGCGAAGGGCCTATCCATTTACTATTATGTTGAGTCAGTTGGAGAGCACTGCTATCATTTGCATGCATTACTATTAGTTTACATTGAGTATGACTGGATCTTTTTTTACCATGAATTACAATGTTTAGTCAGTCCTTGATCTTCAGAGGTGCTCTACATTTATGATTTGTGGTCTCAGAAAGGGCTAGCGAGATACTATCTTGTTATATCATATTATGATTGTTTTGAGAAAGTGTTGTCATCCGAGATTTATTATTATTGCTCGCTAGTTGATTATGCCATTGATATGAGTAAACATGAGACCTAAGTGTTATTGTGAATACGGTTGGTTCATAATCTTTGCAAAAAACTTGAATGCTGGATTTACATATTAACAACAACAAGAGCAAACAGAGTTTGTAAAAGTTTTTCTTTATCACTTTCAGTTTGTCAGCTAAATTGCTTGAGGACAAGCAAAGGTTTAAGCTTGGGGGAGTTGATACGTCTCCAACGTATCTCATTTCCAAACACTTTTGCCCTTGTTTTGGATTCTAACTTGCATGATTTGAATGGAACTAACCCGGACTGACGCGGTTTTCAGCAGAATTGCCATGGTGTTATTTTTGTGGAGAAATAAAAGTTCTTGAAATGACCTGAAACTTCACGGAGAATATTTTTAGAATATATAAAAAATATTGGCGAAAGAATCCACACTAGGGGGCCCACATCCTGTCCACGAGGGCGGGGGGGCGCGCCCCCTGCCTCGTGGGTCCCCTGAGGCTCCACCGACCTCAACTCCAACTCTATATATTCACGTTCAGGAAGAAACAAATCAAAGAGAAAGATTCATCGTGTTCTACGATACGGAGCCGCCGCCAAGCCCTAATCTCTCTCGGGAGGGCTGATCTGGAGTCCGTTTGGGGCTCCGGAGAGGGGAATCCATCGCCGTTGTCATCATCAACCTTCCTCCATCACCAATTTCATGATGCTCACCGCCGTGCGTGAGTAATCCCATCGTAGGCTTGCCGGACGGTGATGGGTTGGATGAGATTTACCATGTAATCGAGTTAGTTTTGTTAGGGTTTGATCCCTAGTATCCATTATGTTCTGAGATTGATGTTGCTATGACTTTGCTATGCTTAATGCTTGTCACTAGGGCCCGAGTGCCATGATTTCAGATCTGAACCTATTATGTTTTCATGAATATATGTGAGTTCTTGATCCTATCTTGCAAGTCAATAGTCACCTACTATGTGTTATGATCCGGTAACCCCGAAGTGACAATAATCGAGACCACTCCCGGTGATGACCGCAGTTTGAGGAGTTCATGTATTCACTAAGTGTTAATGTTTTGGTCCGGTACTCTATTTAAAGGAGGCCTTAATATCCCTTAGTTTCCAATAGGACCCCGCTGCCATGGGAGGGTAGGACAAAATATGTCATGCAAGTTCTTTTCCATAAGCACGTATGACTATATTCGGAATACATGCCTACATTACATTGATGATCCGGAGCTAGTTCTGTGTCACCCTATGTTATAACTGTTGCATGTGGAATCGCATCCGACATAATTATCCATCACTGATCCAATGCCTACGAGCTTTTCACATATTGATCTTTTCTTAGTTACTTTACCGTTGCCACTGTTACAATCACTACAAAACTGCTACTGTTACTTTTGCCACTGCTACCGTTACTTCCATACTACTTTGCTACTAAATACTTTGCTGCAGATATTAAGTTTTCCAGGTGGGTTGAATTGACAACTCAACTGCTAATACTTGAGAATATTCTTTGGCTCCCCTTGTGTCGAATCAATAAATTTTGGTTGAATACTCTACCCTCGAAAACTGTTGCGATCCCCCATACTTGTGGGTTATCACTTACCACCAACGTCTTACTTTGATTCGGTGGTATTGTTGGATGAAGCAGCATGGACCGACATTACATGACCGCGTTCATGAGACTGGTTCTACCGACGTGCTTGGCACAAAGGTGGCTGGCGAGTGTCTGTTTCTCCAACTTTAGTTGAATCGAGTTTGACTACGGCCGGTCCTTGTTGAAGGTTAAAACAACACACTTGACGAAAAATTGTTGTGGTTTTTATGCGTAGGTAAGAACAATTCTTGCTAGAAGCCCGTAGCAGCCACATAAAACTGGCAACAACAAAGCAGAGAACGTCTAACTTGTTTTGGCAGGGCATGTTGTGATGTGATATGGTCAAGATGTAATGAGATATAAATTGTTGTATGAGATGATCATGTTTTGTAAAAAATATTGGCAACTGGCAGGAGCCTTATGGTTGTCGCTTTATTGTATGAAATGCAATCGCCATGTAATTGCTTTACTTTATCACTAAGCGGTAGTGATAGTCGTAGAAGCAATAGTTGGCGAGACGACAATGATGCTACGATGGAGATCAAGGTGTCAAGTGATACGTCTCCAACATATCTATACTTTTTGATTGCTCCATGCTATATTATCTATTGTTTTGGACTATATTGGGCTTTATTTTCCACTTTTATATTACTTTTGGGACTAACCTATTAACCGGAGGCCCAGCCCAGAATTGCTGTTTTTTTGCCTATTTCAGTGTTTCGAAGAAACGGAATATCAAACGGAGTCCAAACGGAATGAAACCTTCGGAACGTGATTTTCTCATCGATAAGACCAGAGACTTGGACCCTCCGTCAAAGAAAGCCACGAGGCGGCCACGAGGTGGAGGGCGCGCCCCTACCTCGTGGGCCCCTCGAGGCTCCACCGACGTACTTCTTCCTCCTATATATACCTACGTACCCCCAACAGATCAAATACGGAGCCAAAAACCTAATTCAACCGCCGCAACTTTCTGTATCCACGAGATCCCATCTTGGGGCCTATTCCGGAGCTCCACCGGAAGGGGATTCCACCACGGAGGGCTTCTACATCAACATCATAGCCTCTTCGATGAAGTGTGAGTAGTTTACCTCAGACCTTCGGGTCCATAGTTAGTAGCTAGATGGCTTCTTCTCTCTTTTTGGATCTCAATACAATGTTATCCCCCTCTCTCGTGGAGATCTATTCGATGTAATCTTCTTTTTGCGGTGTGTTTGTTGAGACCGATGAATTGTGGGTTTATGATCAAGATTATCTATGAGCAATATTTGAATCTTCTCTGAATTCTTTTATGTATTATTGAGTTATCTCTGCAAGTCTCTTCGAATTATCCGTTTGGTTTGGCCAACTAGATTGGTAGTTCTTGCAATGGGAGAAGTGCTTAGCTTTGGGTTCAATCTTGCGGTGTCCTTACCCGAAGGATGTAAAGGGTTGCAAGGCACGTATTGTATTGTTGCCATCGAGGATAACAAGATGGGGTATTTATCATATTGCATGAATTTATTCCTCTACATCATGTCATCTTGCTTAAGGCGTTACTCTGTTTTCATTAACTTAATACTCTAGATGCATGCTCGATAGCGGTCGATGAGTGGAGTAATAGTAGTAGATGCAGGCAGGAGTCGGTCTACTTGTCTCGGACGTGATGCCTATATACATGATCATACCTAGATACTCTCATAACTATGCTCAATTCTGTCAATTGCTCAACAGTAATTCGTTCACCCACCGTAAAATACCTATGCTCTTGAGAGAAGCCACTAGTGAAATGTATGGCCCCCGGGTCTATTTTCATCATATTAATCTTCCTACGCTTTATTATTGCTTTGCTCTTTACTTTGCCTTTTTATTTTACTTTGCATCTTTATACCAAAAATATTATCTATCATCTCTATCAGATCTCTCTCGTAAGTGACCGTGAAGGGATTGACAACCCCTATTCACGTTGGTTGCGAGGAGCTATTTGTTTTGTGTAGGTACGAGGGACTTGCGCGTGGCCTCCTACTGGATTGATACCTTGGTTCTCAAAAACTGAGGGAAATACTTACACTACTCTGCTGCATCATCCTCTCCTCTTCGGGGAAAACCAACACAAGCTCAAGACGTAGCAAGAAGGATTTCTGGCGCCGTTGATGGGGAGTCTATGCAAAAGTCAGCATACCAAGTACCCATCACAATCCCTTATCTCTCGCATTACATTATTTGCCATTTGCCTCTCGTTTTCCTCTCCCCCACTTCACCCTTGCCGTTTTATTCGCCCTCTCTTTCCCAATCTCCTCCTCTTTTTCTCGTTTGCTTGTCGTTATGTCTGAGATTGGGGAAATTATTGCCGATATGGACAATAATAACATGGAAAATTCTGATGCTCCGGCTGAAGAACCCCCTACCTTGCATACAAAAAGATTTCGAATTGGTAGTGGTAATATTATTGGAAAAGGAGTTATTCAAGATTTCTTTACTTGTGCCGGTGCTTTGCCTTTTATGGGCAGTTCTATTCTCCATAGAACTAGTAGTCTTGCGGACGCTATTGCCATGCTTATCGTTGAACTTGAAAGGAAATTTATGCATATGCATCCTTCCACACAAAGGATTTTCCTAGAATTTTCTAATATCGAGCATTCCTCTGTTAAGCGTGCCGCTACAATCTTTTTGGCTCATGAATTCAGATTTATAATAAAAGAGGCCAAAGAAATTTTTGTGCATTATAGGGTGGACGCTGGCCGTCCTCCCATAGAATCTATCCTCTTTGATCAAGAAGAAATAATGCGTTTTCAATCTATTGACTATGTTGCTTTCAATGAAAATCTTAGAAAAAAGGTGCCTACCAATATTTTGATTGATAGAATCTATGAACTTAATGATGATTTGGCTATTCGAAATAATGAGCTAGGATACTCCCTTGAGTATAGGCCCACAAGGTTCTGTCAAAAGAATGCTTATAACGATGAATTGGTTGTGCAATACGAAGGGCCGAAAGAGGAACCTATACCTCCTAAAATTGATCTTGGGGATTTTTGCCCTATTAAATTTAGCCCTTTTGATTACTTTTGCTTGCCTCAAAGAAAACTTGCTGCCGAACGTAGGGAGTATGAAATGAGTTTCCCCGATCTATCTTATTATTACGACACAACCTAGATCTATCCTTGCTTTTATGCCTAGCTAGGGGCGTTAAACGATAGCGCTTGTTGGGAGGCAACCCAATTTTATTTTTAGTTTTTTGTTTTTTTATGTTTAGGAATAAATAATCCATCTACCTTCTGTTTGGATGTGGTTTTATGTTTGAATTAGTGTTTGTGCCAAGTTAAACCTATAGGATCTTCTTGGATAATAGTTATTTGATCTTGCTGTAATTTCCAGAAACTTTCGGTTCACGAAAACAATTGTTAAAAATCACCAGAACGTGATAAAATAGTGATTCCAATTGATGCTGATCAATAAACAAATTTCCTAGGTCGTCCTATTTTTTCTGAATTTTTGGATTTACAGAAGTTTGCGTTAGTTACAAATTACTACAGACTGTTCTGTTTTTGACAGATTCTGTTTTTCGTGTGTTGTTTGCTTATTTTGATGAATCTATGGCTAGTAAAATAGTTTATGATCCATAGAGAAGTTGGAATACAGTAGGTTTAACACCAATATAAATAAAGAAGGAGTTCATTACAGTACCTTGAAGTGGTCTTTTGTTTTCTTTCGCTAACGGAGCTCATGAGATTTCTGTTGTGTTTTGTGTTGTGAAGTTTTCAAGTTTTGGGTGAATTTTTTGATGGATTATGGAACAAGGAGTGGCAAGAGCCTAAGCTTGGGGATGCCCATGGAACCCCCAAGATAATCCAAGGACACCAAAAAGTCGAAGCTTGGGGATGCCCTGAAGGCATCCCTCTTTAAATCCACTTCCATCGGTAACTTTACTTGGAGCTATATTTTTATTCACCACATGATATGTGTTTTGCTTGGAGCGTCTTGTATTATTTGCGTCTTTGCTTGTTAGTCTACCACAATCATCCTTGCTTTACACACCTTTTGAGAGAGCCATACATGAATTGGAATTTGTTAGAATACTCTATGTGCTTCACTTATATCTTTTGAGCTTGATAGTTTTGCTCTATGTGCTTAACTTATATCTTTTGAGCTTGATAGTTTTGCTCTAGTACTTCACCTATATCTTTTAGAGCACGGTGGTGGATTTGTTTTAAAGAAACTATTGATCTCTCATGCTTCACTTAGATTATTTTGAGAGTCTTAAATAGCATGGTAATTTGCTTAATAATAATATGCTTGGTATTCAAGATTTGTAAAACTTTCTTTTGAGTGCGTTGAATACTAAGAAAAGTTTGATGCTTGATAATTGTTTTGAGATATGGAGGTGATAATATCAAAGTCGTGCTAGTTGAGCAGTTGTGAATTTGAGAAATGCTTGTGTTGAAGTTTGCAAGTCCCGTAGCATGCACGTATGGTAACCGTTATGTAACAAATTTGAAACATGAGGTGTTATTTGATTGTCCTCCTTATGAGTGGCGGTCGGGGACGAGCGATGGTCTTTTCCTACCAATCTATCCCCCTAGGAGCATGCGCGTAGTGCTTTGGTTTTTGATGGCTTGTAGATTTTTGCAATAAGTATGTGAGTTCTTTATGACTAATGTTGAGTCCATGGATTATACGCTCTCTTACCCTTCCATCACTGCTAGCCTCTTCGGTACCGTGCATTGCCCTTTCTCACATTGAGAGTTGGTGCAAACTTCGCTGGTGCATCCAAACCCCGTGATATGATACGCTCTTTCACACATAAACCTCCTTATATCTTCCTCAAAACAGCCACCATACCTACCTATTATGGCATTTCCATAGCCATTCCGAGATATATTGCCATGCAACTTTCCACCATACCGTTCTTCATGACACATTCATCATTGTCATATTGCTTAGAATGATCATGTAGTTGACATAGTATTTGTGGCAAAGCCACCGTTCATAATTCTTTCATACATGTCACTCTTGGTTCATTGCATATCCCGGTACACCGCCGGAGGCATTCATATAGAGTCATACTTTGCTCTAGTATCGAGTTGTAATCATTGAGTTGTAAATAAATAGAAGTGTGATGATACTCATTAATTAGAACATTGTCCCATGTGAGGTTAAATAAAAAAAGAGAGGCCAAAGAGCCCACCAAATAAAAAAGAGGCCAAAGAGCCCACCAAAAAAATGAGAGAAAAAGAGAGAAGGGACAATGTTACTATCCTTTTCCACACTTGTGCTTCAAAGTAGCACCATGTTTTTCATATAGAGAGTTTCATATTTTGTCACTTTCATATACTAGTGGGAATTTTTCATTATGAAACTTGACTTGTATATTCCAACCATGGGCTTCCTCAAATGCCCTAGGTCTTCGTGAGCAAGCAAGTTGGATGCACACCCACTTAGTTTCTTTTGTTGAGCTTTCATACATTTATAGCTCTAGTGCATCTGTTGCATGGCAATCCCTACTCCTCGCATTAACATCAATTGATGGGCATCTCCATAGCCCGTTGATTAGCCTTGTTGATGTGAGATCTTCTCCTTTTTGTCTTCTCCACATAACCCCCATCATTATATTCTATTCCACCCATAGTGCTATGTCCATGGCTCACGCTCATATATTGCGTGAAAGTTTATAGGTTTGAGATTACTAAAGTATGAAACAATTGCTTGGCTTGTCATCGGGGTTGTGCATGATGAGAGCATTCTTGTGTGATGAAAATGGAGCATGACTAAACTATATGATTTTGTAGGGATGAACTTTCTTTGGCCATGTTATTTTGAGAGGACATAATTGCTTAGTTAGTATGCTTGAAGTATTATTATTTTTATGTCAATATGAACTTTTGTCTGGAATCTTTCGGATCTGAATATTCATACCACAATTAAGAAGAGTTACATTGAAATTATGCCAAGTAGCACTCCGCATCAAAAATTCTCTTTTTATCATTTACCTACTCGAGGATGAGCAGGAATTAAGCTTGGGGATGCCTGATACGTCTCCAACGTATCTATAATTTTTGAGTGCTCCATGCTATATTATCTATTGTTTTGGACTATATTGGGCTTTATTTTCCACTTTTATATTACTTTTGGGCTAACCTATTAACCAGAGGCCCAGCCCAGAATTGCTGTTTTTTGCCTATTTCAGTGTTTCGAAGAAACGGAATATCAAACGGAGTCCAAACGGAATGAAACCTTTGGGGACGTGATTTTCTCATCAGATAAGACCCAAGAGACTTGGACCCTCCGCCAAGAAAGCCACGAGGCGGCCACGAGGGCGGAGGGCACGCCCCCTACCTCGTGGGCCCCTCGAGGCTCCACCGACGTACTTCTTCCTCCTATATATACCTACGTACCCCCAACAGATCAGATACGGAGCCAAAAACCTAATTCCACCGCCGCAACTTTCTGTATCCACGAGATCCCATCTTGGGGCCTATTCCGGAGCTCCGCCGGAAGGGATTCCACCACGGAGGGCTTCTACATCAACATCATAGCCTCTTCGATGAAGTGTGAGTAGTTTACCTCAGACCTTCGGGTCCATAGTTAGTAGCTAGATGGCTTCTTATCTCTTTTTGGATCTCAATACAATGTTCTCCCCCTCTCACGTGGAGATATATTCGATGTACTCTTGTTTTTGCGTTGTGTTTGTTGAGACCAATGAATTGTGGGTTTATGATCAAGATTATCTATGAGCAATATTTGAATCTTCTCTGAATTCTTTTATGTATGATTGAGTTATCTTTGCAAGTCTCTTCGAATTATCCGTTTGGTTTGGCCAACTAGATTGGTAGTTCTTGCAATGGGAGAAGTGCTTAGCTTTGGGTTCAATCTTGCGGTGTCCTTACCCAAAGGATGTAAAGGGTTGCAAGGCACATATTGTATTGTTGCCATCGAGGATAACAAGATGGGGTATTTATCATATTGCATGAATTTATTCCTCTACATCATGTAATCTTGCTTAAGGCGTTACTCTGTTTTCATTAACTTAATACTCTAGATGCATGCTGGATAGCGGTCGATGAGTGGAGTAATAGTAGTAGATGCAGGCAGGAGTCGGTCTAATTGTCTCGGACGTGATGCCTATATACATGATCATAACTAGATACTCTCATAACTATGCTCAATTCTGTCAATTGCTCAACAGTAATTCGTTCACCCACCGTAAAATACCTATGCTCTTGAGAGAAGCCACTAGTGAAATCTATGGCCCCCGGGTCTATTTTCATCATATTAATCTTCCTACGCTTTATTATTGCTTTGCTCTTTACTTTGCCTTTTTATTTTACTTTGCATCTTTATACCAAAAATATTATCTATCATCTCTATCAGATCTCACTCTCGTAAGTGACCATGAAGGGATTGACAACCCCTATTCGTGTTGGTTGCGAGGAGCTATTTGTTTTGTGTAGGTACGAGGGACTTGCGCGTGGCCTCCTACTGGATTGATACCTTGGTTATCAAAAACTAAGGGAAATACTTACGCTACTCTGCTGCATGATCCTCTCCTCTTCGGGGAATACCAACGCAAGCTCAAGACGTAGCAGCAAGCCGGTGACGTTGGAGATCATGATGGTGCTTTGGAGATGGAGATCAAAGGCACAAGATGATGATGGCCATATCATGTCACATATTTTGATTGCATGTGATGTTTATCCTTTATGCATCTTATTTTGCTTAGTACGGCGGTAGCATCATAAGATGATCCCTCACTAAATTTCAAGGTATAGGTGTTCTCCCTGAGTATGCACCGTTGCTATAGTTCGTCGTGTCGAGACACCACGTGATGATCGGGTGTGATAAGCTCTACGTTCACATACAACGGGTGCAATCCAGTTTTGCACGCGCATAATACTCGGGTTAAACTTGACGAGCCTAGCATATGCAGATATGGCCTCGGAACACTGAGACCGAAAGGTCGAACGTGAATCATATAGTAGATATGATCAACATAGTGATGTTCACCATTGAAAACTACTCCATCTCACGTGATGATCGGACATGGTTTAGTTGATATGGATCACGTGATCATTTAGATGACTGATACGTCTCCAACGTATCTATAATTTATGAAGTATTCATGCTGTTATTTTATCATTCTTGGGTGTTTTACAATTATTTTATAGCAACTTTATATCATTTTTTGGGACTAACCTATTGTCCTAGTGCCTAGTGCTAGTTGCAGTTTTTTGCTTGTTTTTTACATCGCAAGAAATCAATATCAAACGGAGTCCAAACACCACGAAACTTTTTGGAGATTTTTTTGGACCAGAAGGAACCCAATGGGCCAAAGCTGCACCTAGGGGGTGCCCCGCCCAGGTGGGTTGTGCCCACCTCGGTGGCCTCCCTCACGCCCTCTTTGCACTATAAATTCCCAAATATTTTGAAACCCTTTGGGGTTAACCTAGATCAGAAGTTCCACCGCCGCAGGCCTCCGTAGCCACCGAAAACCAATCTAGACCCATTCCGACACTCTGCCGGAGGAGGGAATCATCTCCGGCGGCCATCTTCATCATCTCGGCGGCCACCACGATGAGGAAGGAGTAGTCCACCCTCGGGGCTGAGGGTTTGTACCAGTAGCTATGTGTTTAATCTCTCTCTCTCTCTCTCTCTCGTGATCTATATCATCGGCTTTGTTAATATAGTCGGATCATATGATGTTTATCCCCTCTATACTCTTTTTGTGATGAATTGAATCTTTACCCTTTGAAGTTTTGTCATGTCAGATTAAATGTTCAGATTTGGGAATACATGATGTGTGTCTTGCTGTATGAATACTTGAGGTGACAATGAGGTATCATATTGATTCACTTGATATACGTTATGGCACTCAACTTGCAGATTCCCGCGGTGATATTGGGGTAATCTTTGCATAGGGGTTGATGCATGTTTTTATTATCTTTTCTCGATAGAAACTTTGGGGTCTCTTTGTAGTTCTTTGTGTGGATTGAGTATTATGAATATGAATATGCTTTGGTGTTATTCTAGTACGAACTCTAGGATAGATCGACCAAAAAAAATAGCTTTGCATTATTTTAGTACGAACTCTTGAATATATCGAGCGGAAAGAATAGCTTTGAAGTGGTTTTGTACCCTACAAACGAATTATATCTTTTGTTCTCCGCTAATAGGAACTCGGGAGTGATTCTTTATTGCACTTTGAGGGATAATCATATGATCCAACTATGCTAGCATTGTTGAGAGATTGCACTAGCGAAAGTACGACCCCTAGGCCTTGTTTTAAAGCATTGCAATATCATTTGTGCTCACTTTGGTACTTGCTACCATACTGTTTTTTATTTTCCTATCACAAAAATCAATATCTACTATCGTCACTACACTTTTATCATCATCTCTTCACCGAACTAGTGCACCTATACAAATTACCGTTGTATTTGGTGTGTTGGGGACACAAGAGACTTTTTATTATTTGGTTGCAGGGTTGTTTGAGAGAGACCATCTTGATCCTAAACCTCCCACAGATTGATAAACCTTAGGTCATCCACTTGAGGGAAAATTGCTACTGTCCTAAAAAACTCTGCGCTTGGAGGCCCAACACGAGTCTACACGAATAAAGTTGCGTAGTAGACATCAAGCTCTTTTCTGGCGCCGTTGCCGGGGAGGTGAGTGCTTGAAGGTATATCTTAGATCTTGCAATTGAATCTTTTAGTTTCTTGTTTTATCACTAGTTTGGTTTATAAAAGAAAACTACGAAAAAATGGAATTTAGGTTGCATCCTATTATTGATCATCTTTATAATATTTTTCCTGAAAATGATGGTTCGGAAAACTGTGCTCAATTGTTAGAAGAAGAAGTCAATAAAATGCTTGGCACAAAATATTTGAATAATGAGCATGATTGCAATGTTGTTAGTGTGAATTCTTTGAATATCCAAAATGCTAATGATGATTGCATAAGTCATGACAAAAATGTTTCTTATGAGCATGTCACTTTTTGCGGAGTGCCTTTGCACACCAAAAAGGGAAGATAGATTTTGTAAGAAGCATAAATATTTAGAAACGAGAAAGTTGCAAGAGAGGCTAGATGATTTTGCTGAAAGATTTAATTTTTTTCGCCATCCTTGTGAACTTTACAATGAACATGGTCATTTAAAACTCCAATGCAAATTCTTTCATGATCAAATCGTGTCCAAACATTGTGATAACTTGATTACCCTTGAGCATCATAAAGAGCTTAGTCTCCTTTTGGGGTATGAAGAAATGAAACGTATAACTAAGTGTATTCCAAAATTTAATCTCGAGAGATTTCTTGATTTTGATCTAGGAGAAATTTATATGTTTTGTGCGGTAAATTGCATTGAGAATCCTTATATTGCCAACTACTTAAAGACAAGAAAACAAATGGAGTATGAAGAGAGTACTAATGAAAGGGAATTTTTTCCCCAAAACCCTCCTAGTGTTTATTATGATGAATCAGGTAACGAGGAGGAGCTTCCTATCCAAACAATCTCTTCAACAAGAAGCTTGAAAAAATTAATTAAACCCACACATGGTGTGGTGAAGAAGAAGAAAAGAAGAAAGAATAGAGGTAAAAAGGTATCTCTCCCAAATAATGTTGCTCTCATCACCATCGTGCCTCATGAAAGTGAATCAAATATGTTGATGAAGGATGATGATATTGACGATGATTTTGTTATGCCTATTGCTTGTTGTGATGATTATGATTGGGAAGACAATGATATCCATTATGATCTTGAAAATATTTTTAGCACTTGCTTGGAAGAATATGATAATAATGTTTGCTATACTATTGGTGCCATTCATGCTATTGATAAGATTGATTATGATGATATGCAAAACCACAAGCTTGGGGATGCTATGTTTGATGAGTATGATATGTTTGAAGATTTATTTGCTAGAAATAATGCTTGCCCTAAGCTTGGGGATGCTTTGCTTAATGAATATGATCCTTTGATTCCTTCTACTTTCGATAAGAAAATTTATTATGATGATAGCATGCCTCCTATTTATGATGATTACATTGATGAAAGTGGGTTTGGAAGAGTGTCAACTTTAGGTAGTAGTGACCCCAATATTTTGGAGGGTGTTGAATCTTATTACAATATTGATGAGAGTAGATTTGGAGAGGTCATGACTTTATTTAGTGATACATCCACTATTTTGGAAGAGGTTTCAATTGACAATGACAATAAAGTTGCTATCTATGATGATTATTATGATGACATGTATTCCATAAAGAGTAATAATTTTTCTATGTTTGTGCATCATGAAAAGAGTGATGTATGTGATAGTTATATTGTTGAATCCATTCATGATGCCTCTGAAAATTATTATGAGAAAGGAACTTATGCCCTTACATATCTTAATAATATCAAGTTTCTTCTCTATGTGTTGATTGTTTTGAAGTTACACTTGTTTTGCCTTCCTATGCTAGTTGATTCTTGTTCCCATAAGTTGTTTGCTCACAAAATCCCTATGCATAGGAAGTGGTGTCGGTGTCAAAGCCGGCGGATCTCGGGTAGGGGGTCCCGAACTGTGCGTCTAAGGCGGATGGTAACAGGAGGCGGGGGACACGATGTTTACCTGTGTTCGGGCCCTCTCAATGGAGGTAATACCCTACTTCCTGCTTGATTGATCTTGATGATATGAGTATTACAAGAGTTGATCTACCACGAGATCGTAGAGGCTAAACCCTAGAAGCTAGCCTATGGTATGATTGTTGTTGTCCTCTGCACTAAACCCTCCAGCTTTATATAGACACAAGAGGGGCTAGGGTTACAGAGTCGGTTACAAGGGAGGAGATCTACATATCCGTATTGCCAAGCTTGCCTCCCACACCAAGGAGAGTCCCATCCGGACACGGGACAAAGTCTTCAATCTTGTATCTTCATAATCCAATAGTTTGGATAAAGTATATAGTCCGGCTATCCGAGGACCCCCTAATCCAGGACTCCCTCAGTAGCCCCTGAACCAGGCTTCAATGACGATGAGTCCGGCGCGCAGATTTTCTTTGGCATTGCAAGGCGGGTTCCTCCTCCGAATACTCCATAGAAGATTTCGAACACAAGGATAGTGTCCGGCTCTGCAAAACAAATTCCACATACCACCGTAGAGAGAATAATATTTCCACAAATCTAATCTGCCGACAACTTTTTATAATGTGACATCACACCACGGCCTGGTCATTATTCGGACCGTTTCTCCGGCCCGCCATTGCATGTTTCGCGAGGCGGTTTTATTGGCACGTCTTGTCGAAGCAGAGATCATGTTCACCTTATCACGGGATTCTCATCGATACGGGTATGGGTAACCCAATCGTGCCTGTGGGTATGACTCCCCGATTTTAGGCAAGTTCCAAACGGCCACGCGAAGGACGCTTGATATTCACCTTCTTTATAAAGGGGACAAGGCCTGTCCTTTTCTTCTCGTGCTTAATCGAATCCTTCCCCCACCCTGAGTTCCAACACCCAAGGCTCGGGCTAGGCGCTTCGGACCTTCAATCATGTCCGGATCCAACCTTCAAGGTTGGTGGATGCCCTCCTCTGTCACATAGGAGGACATCAAGAAGCTAACTAGCTACCCCAATACGACAGTGGCACCACTCCCAAAGCCGGTCTCTGGTCATGTGCCGTGTGTGATCTCTACTGAGACTTCTATCCCTAAATCTAAAATCTTCCATTTTGAAAACTTCTGGATATCACACCCTGGTTCCTTTGAAGTTGTGCAATCCACCTAGAACAAAAGTTGTTTTGCTCATAACTCGGCTGCTCTGCTTTGTAAAAAAATTAAACATCTGAGATATGCCCTGAAGAAGTGGAGCAATTTTTTTTCCAGATTGAACCTGTGCATTGACAATTCTAATTGGTCTCTTCTAGAATTGGATGGGATTGAGGATTTGAGGCCTTTCACAACCCCGGAGAAGAAATTCCGTGCTATTCTTAAAGAGAATTTGGTTGTACTCCTTGGTTATAAACGGGAATATTGGAGGAAGAGGTACACGGTACGATGGTTTCAGTGTGGGGGGGGGGGGGGATAACACTAAGTTCTTTCACTCTACAGCGAGTGAGCGTTTCAGGAGAAATTCGATTGCATCTCTGAAGTTGTCTGATGGATCGATTGTTTTTGATCATGCAGGGAAGGCACTTGAGCTATATCAGACATATAAAAACATGTTGGGCAGATCGGAACCACACGAGATGAAATATGATCTTGATTGGCTAATTAAAAAGGTGGAAGGGCTCGATGAACTGACAACACCCTTTACGCATGAGGAGATCGATAAAGTGGTCCAAGGAATTCCATCAGACCGTGCACCTGGCCCCGATGGATTTAATGGGTGTTTTTTAAAATCCTGCTGGCATATCATTAAGCATGATTTTTACACCCTCTGTGCTGACTTCTATGATGGAAAGCTGGATCTGCAGAGCCTAAATTCGGGGTTTATCACCTTGATCCCGAAATCTTACTCACCTGAGACTACAAATGATTACAGGCCCATCACCCTCCTCAACTATTGCCTGAAGTTGATAACCAAGCTCCTGGCTAATCGGTTACACTAAGTAATTCTCAAAATCATCCACAAGAACCAATATGGTTTTCTTAAAGGGAGATCGATACAGGACTGCCTAGCTTGGGCTTTCGATTATATTCATCAACGTCAAGCTTCTGGACGTGCATGCTGTCTGCTCAAGTTAGACTTTGCCAAAGCTTTTGACACAATACAACATGAACCTATGATTGAGGTCATGAGGCACATGGGTTTTGATGAGAAGTGGATTGGATGGATCAGATGTATTTTCTCCACGGGTACCTCTTCTGTGTTGCTCAATGGCACCCCGGGGAAGCAATTCTCTTGCCTATGTGGAGTGAGACAAGGTGATCCACTCTCGCCCCTCATCTTTGTGCTCGTTGCGGACCTCTTGCAAGTGGCGATTAACGAGGCTTGTAGAGCTGGACAACCGCATCTTCCGATTCCATCACACGATAATAACTACCTAGTTATTCAGTACGCCGACGACACGATCTTGGTGTTCCCGGCCTGCCCTAATCAAGCCCAAGTCCTCAAAAAAATCCTATTGGACTACGCCACGTCTGTTGGTCTGAAAATCAACTTCCACAAATCAACACTCGTTCCAATCAACTTGGAGCCGGTAACAGCGACAGAATTAGCAAACATTTTTGGTTGTGTCATGGGACAAATGCCATTCACGTATCTAGGGCTGCCTATGGGGACAACCTGCTCCACAGTAACTGATCTGATGCCCATGGTCGCCGCAGTGCAGAGAAAAATTCCAGCCGCAGTTTCCTTGCTCGACTATGGCTCCAAGCTGACTCTTCTAAACTCAGTTGTGACTTCACTAGCGATATACACAATGTGCTCCATCAATCTAAACCCCAAGATCATTGAACATCTAGACAAGCTTCGCAGATCTTGTCTATGGCTGAAGAAAACTGAGGATGGGACCAAAGGCAACTCTCTCGCGGCTTGGGACCTGGTCTGTAGGCCAAAAAACAAAGGAGGTTTAGGGATCATAAACCTCAGAATCCAGAACCAGGGGCTGTTATTGAAACTACTTCATAAATTCTATAACAAGCAAGATGTTCCATGGGTTCAGCTTGTCTGGAAATCATATTACAATGGTCAAACCCCACATGCAATGGACCCTTGTGGCTCATTCTGGTGGAGAGATCTCATGCAACTGTCTGATATCTATAGAGGGGTTACCAAGGCGTCTGTTGGGTCAGGTGACTCGATCCTTTTCTGGAAGGATGAGTGGAAAGATGGGTTGCTCCAAGACACATTTCCGAGAGCTTTTTCTTTTGCCAAGGAACCAAATATGTCAGTCCAATCCCTACTATCCTCGGAGAGGTTGGGTGATGTGTTCCACCTCCCCCTCTCGGTGGAGGCTCGTCTTGAGGTGACCAATTTGCAGCTGGACACGTCTGATGTGGCTCTGACTGATAGGGATGATATATGGAAATGTGTTTGGGGTGGAATTGATTTCAAAGCCGCTAAGTTTTATGAACACTGCTTCAGAAATATGCAGGTGGACGAGGCCTTTTGCTGGATCTGGAAAACCAAATGTACCATGCAACAGAAAATGTTTGCATGGCTGTTGTTGGCTGATCGTCTGAACACCGGAAATATGCTGAGAAGGAGGCACTACAAAATCCAGAATGATGATTATACATGCCTGCTCTGTCAAAACCCGCCAGAAGAAGACATTACTCACCTCTTCTTTAACTGTCCTTTCAGTAAGAGATGCTGGGATAGTATTGGGATACAATGGCCAATTGGGGACTGTAGGTTCACATTATTGCACGCTAGTAAAAGCTCTTGGAATGGGCACATGTTCATGGAGGTGTTCACGGTGGCAGCATGGGGGATCTGGAAGGAAAGGAATGACAAACACTTTAGAGGGATCCAGCCGACCCTTAGATCTTGGAAGGACAGATTCAAGCATGATTTTGCTCTGCTGGTCCATAGGGCCAAACATGAGTTTGCCCCTTATATCTTGTCACTAGTAGCTGCTTTGTAATTAGGGGTGTATCACCTTCTGTAATCCTCTCTCCCCTCCTTCTCACATGTAGCTGTGACTTGTACTGTAGGTTGTAGGATGACTGTACTGTACTGGACTGTACTAACCCCTTAACGTTTTAATTTAAAGTCAGTGGGACCCTCTCCCATTGTCATCAGTTCTCAAAAATAAACTAAGAGAAGCCAGGTATCTGACCACCGAAATCTTGCACAGACTGCCTGCTCGAGGGCAGGTCATTCCCACTCCCAAACCCAGCGAGAGTGTCATATTCGTCTCCCACTTCCTCTGAGGGCTAGGCTTTAATCTAGATCCCTTTGTTAGAGGGCTCATGTTCTATTACGGGTTCGATTTCCATGATTTGGCCCTGGATTCCATCCTCCACTTCTCGTCGTCCATTGTCGTGTGTGAGGCCTTCCTCCACGTCACCCCACACTTCGTCTTATGGCTCAAGACCTTTAATGTGAAGCCGGAGATGATTAATGGGCGACACGCAGAATGCGGAGGTGCCATAATAAGCAAAGGAGCTGATGCTCCATGGCCAAAGGGTTCCTTCCCGGAGGTGTCCAGCTTATGGCAACGGGAGTGGTTTTACATCACAGCTCCCCGAGGTACTAAGTGGGTAGCCGCCCTTGCCTTCCGCTCGGGCCCCCCGCCACAACCGGCATCATGGGTCAACAAGGGGCTGAAATTGGTGCCAGTAAATGATGTGCCGACATTGCAGAGTCGCATCCGAGATCTCCTCGAGAGAGATGTCAACCTTGTCAAGGTAATGCAAGTCATGCTAGTTCGTCGAGTCCCGACTTGCAAACGTCGACCTCTCCGTATGTGGGAGTTCAACCCGGAAGGACCGCGAACTATTCAGCACTTCTTCGGCGTGACGCTCGAAGAGATGTACAGATTGTTATTCGGATCACGAATAAAGTGTCCGGACACCACCGAGGATGTGGGTCTAAACTGCAATCGTCCAGACACCCAAGTAAGTAATTCTTCGGCCGAACATGTTGTCTCTTTATTTATCACAACATCATTCTGAAAAGTCGCTCTTTGGCCAGGACTCGGTAAAAAAGGCGAAGATGATCAGGTGTTCGGCCCCCCTTCCCGAAGGCTCAACGGATCCAGTACTGGCCAGAATGCTTGAGCTCGCGCCTTATCAAACGCCATCAGGGGAAGATAAAGGGGGGAATAAAGAAGCCGAAAGCGGGCCTCACTCATAATTCATCCAAACCGGGGGAATTAGTGCCTCCGCGAAGGAGGATAACCGGGGAGAAGGGTCTAAAATCCCCTCTCCAAGGAAGGAGGAGGACCACCTCTGAAGACTTGGAAATAATGGTTTCCAAATGAGGGAAGAAATCTTTGTCAGGGGGCCCTACCCCGGGGGGTATCCTTACCGCACAGTGCCCGCAAGAGGATCAGCCCTCCACCAAGCTGTAAGTACACAAAAGTACTCTATAGTAAATATATCCTGCTTTATTTCCGAGGACAATAACCGAGACGTATGTCTTGTAGTTCGGATCGTAGCCCTTCTCGACAGCGTTCATCTTCGGGGGATCTTCTTCTGGAGATGATGGAGAGCGAAACACCTCCCCATGTCTTCCCGCCTCATGAGGCGGACGACCCGGAGGTGTCGTCACAGAGGATTTCTCCTGATCCGCGAAGGCCGGAAGGTAACCCTTCGGCCACCCGAAGTCCGGAGTATTCGGCTCCTAAAGGGAGCAATAGAAAGAGTCCGGAATTGTCCGGTGCGCGACCAGACTCACTGAGGAACCTTCTAGAGCAAGCGACTATCTCAGAAGCGCATCGTACGTTAATGGGTACGGTAGTTGAGAAGATTTCATCCGCCGAAAGCGGGTTGCATGAAGCTTTTATGAGCCTGCTGAAAGGCTTTGAGGTACGCAAAGTAATATGTATATTTTTGACGGTACCGCACATGCCAGGTGTGCCCTATGCAGATAGTAGCCCCTGAGACTCTGGTTGCTGCCAAAAAAAGGCGGCAAACAAAGGATCATAGTCCCAGGTAATAATCATGTTGCCTTCATGTGCAGGTGGCTGAGGGTCCGGTGGCTAGCCGGACTGGTGAGTTTGCTGAACTGAAGCGGCAACTTGATGCGGCAGATGCCGACATCGAGCTTGTAAACAGGCGGCTTGACGAGGCATAGGGTATGTATTCTCCGATGGTCAACATATATTAAGAGGGGCACAAAGCTAGTATCTATAATATGTTGTGACTGCAGATGGAGCTGCCGCCGTGGAGATCCTTCGGGCGGAACTTGCCCGAGCTAAGGAACAAGCCAGGAGGAGTGATGCGGCCGCCCTAAAGGCGGTTGAAGAGTTAAGAGCCAAACAGGCTGCGCATTGCCAGAGCAAAGAGAAAATGGCCAAGATGGCTGTTGAGTTGAAAGATGTCGCCAACCGTTATGAGCTTCTTGAAAGGGAAAGTCAAACGAAGACGACGGACTTGGAGAAAGCCATGGTAGCAGCCAAGGAAACCCGCTCTGAAATCAGAGCGGCGAAGGAGGAGCTACGTCAAGCCGGAAATATCACGCTGGGAAGCCCTTTTTGTTGCGGACGAAGTTCGGAGATCCTAAGTATTCCCTTTGGATCAATTATGGAGTTCTGCGGACGTGTACTTGGATTTGGCAGCGAGTGCTGTTGATGCGACCAAGTTTTTCAAAGATCAAAAAGATCACGAAGTGGAAAAGTTGTTCTGGTCGCAGTTCAATGCTCCAGTGCGTCCGCTGCTGTTAAATGAGCAAATGGCCGAGTGGGCCAAGCTCCATAGGTTGTCCGGATTTGCCATGAGGTCTGTCAAAGATCATCTATGGTCGGAAGGACCAAGGCCGAATAGTTATTTTGGTCTAGTGCAACGATTCCTTGGTGATGTGCCGCATATCGACGTTGTAAAGAGGTCGGTGTGCATAGAGGGTGCGCGGATGGCTCTTGCCCGTGTCAAGACATGCTGGGAAGAGATGGAGGCCACCGCTATTGCAACCCAGAATCCGGCCGTAGGCCAGGTTTCATCCAAGCACTATTTTGAAGAAGTCCTGGAAGGTGCTCATTTAATAGAGGCTCAGTGCTCGAAGAGTGTCATATTCGAGTGACATGTATCCTGATTGTAAAACAATGCTATTTAAATTATAAAGGTTGTGTTTATACTTTTGCCTGAAAGTATTATGATGCCTCCTGTGCGGCCGTTTATGTATATATCACTACAAAAAAAAATACACTTCCGTGATGATACGTGTTTGTCACAGTAGGTCGCGTTTTTTGTCATGCATGTACATCCATGACAAATTTATGACAGAATCAAGATAGTCATACCTGTGCTGTCGTAGAAGTGTTCCATGACATTACCAAAATTATCATCACGGAAGTGTCCACTTCCATGACGATAAATCCTGCGTCACAGAAGTGCTTTCGTCAAGGGTGACCGACATGTGGCATCCACCGTAACGGAACGCCGTTAAGCTATCGGGTCGGATTTTGGATCAGATAACCCGTTAACAGCCACGACCAATGCCGATTTTCCACGTGTAAAATTCTCATTGGCTGACGGATCCACGGTCGCCTACGCGTTGCACAGTGTCACTCATCCAACGGTCGAGATGGGCCTATGATATGTTGACACGTGGACCGGCCGAAAAGTGGCCCACAAAGTTTAAATGGGCCGGCCCAACCGAAGGCCCATAACATTTAGCAGACCATAATGGCCGGCCCAGCTAAAGGCCCACAAAATTTAGCGGGCCATAATGGGTCGGCCCAGCTAAAGGCCCACAAGATTTTGCGGACCACAATGGGCCGGCCCAGATAAAGGCCCACAAGATTCTGCAGACCATAATGGGACGACCCAGCTAAAGGCCCAACATTCTCTGTCAAATCGACCCGTCAACGGCCTGGTCTAAACTTGTCATCAATGCGGCCCATGGTCACTTCATCCCGCTAACGATCCGCTAAGTAATTGGGCGAATTACGGCCCGATGTATTTCGGCCCGTTAAAGGTCCGACTTCATTTGGGCCCATTTACGAGCCATCAAAACTTTCGCCCATAAACGACCGTGAAGGATTTGGGTCATATTCGCTATGTTCGCTATTCGCCCGTTAGAGGCCCACTATAGATTTGTCCCACTTTCGGCCTGTTGTCATTTTCGGCCCGTTAACGCCGGACGTAAACCATGGGCCATATGTGGCCCAACGTCATATCGGGCCCATTAACGCCCATATAAAATGACGATAATCTAGCCCGATCAAGTTCCGCCTGTTAAAGGCCCGTATTAGGTCGGCGATTTACGGCCCGTCCGAATTTCGCCTCACAAATATCCGCATGGTAAATGGGCCACCATTTCGCCTGCTAAGTCCAATGGGTTATTTGGCACAATCAGGCCCAATCTCACTTTTGGTCTATTAAAGGCCCATGTTTTTATGGGCTCGATATATTTACACCTGTAAACGGCCTACTTTTACCGAGGGCCCAAATTATGTTTAGGCACATTAAAGGCCCACTATGGGCACAGCCTACCGTAAAAATTTGAAAGCTTATGCTAATTTAAGCCCAGATATTTTTAGTGGGCTACATGCCAATTTCGGCCCGTAATCATTTTTAGCCCAATTGGAATGGGTCCGACGAATGTTGGCATGTTGGGCTCCTATGAAGCTTTCGTTCGAATACATTACTAAGATAAACCTGCACTATACAGAAATAGCGCCATAATTACTGCAGCCTGTGGCAGCATCATAAATGTTGTATCACAACAAAATAAATTCCAATCATACAACAAAAGGCCTGTTGGCATAAAGTTTACAGTCCTTCCAGATAAAAGCACCATCAGATGTATAGAAGCACAGATCATTTGACCTGAGTGCTAATGTTTCAGGCTGTAGAATCTGATGGAGCAGCACGATCTCCACCTTTTTTCCTCCATTGCTCTTCAACAACGGTTAATGTCCGATAGTCCGGTTTCAAAACCATTCATATCTTGACGGCATTTCTCAACCACTATTCTTGTTTCCAAACAACGCCCATTAGGGATTGGACTTGTGTCGGAGCATGATATATCACTGCCTAGCAGGAAGATTTTGTTCAAGAGGGCGATTTGGACGAGGTTACCTTGACAACCAACCCGTAATTACGCAGAAGGTGCTTTTTGCATCGTTAGTGGAGAGATACCGACGACCGCAACAAGAGGTGACATTGTGCTTGTAGTAGCCTCGCCACCTTCAGTGGTTGTGGCTGTTCAATCATTTGTTCGATAGCTTCCTAAAGTTTGAACTTGTAGATTAGTGTACCGTGAGTTACTAATGAGATAAAAACAAACAAAGTAGGTTAAACGCTTATACATAACTTATTTTGGTGAACTACGTAATACATTAGCATGTATTGTAGTGCCAACTACATAATAAAATCACTTTGGAACATATGTCCATGTAGCATGCCTACTGTATTGTCTATTTCCTCACATTCGTTGACATCTAAGGATAAAGAGACATGGTTTAAAGTAGGATGAACATAGTATGACATCATTCATATCATGGGCAAACATATATCAAACAAACAGGCTATTTTATCATTGTGTGCGCACGTGAACATAACAACTAGATTACAGATCAAGACCAAAATAATATCCTTCATCTCTTTTAAACCATGTAAGGTGAAATGATACGTTAAGACAACTGTGTATAAAAGTGAACAGAGTAACTGACATTGGCTGCAAACCAAGTAGTTAAATGAACACATCACAGTACCAATCAATTCAAGGCAGGAGGAGTAAGGACTTACAACAGCGGCTTGAACTGGTGTGCTCATGCCCTTCATCTTGCTGGTGTGGCAATCCTTGAAGATTTGCACTACATTCGGTTCAGGTTCTTTTTGGTCCGCACGGGCTTTCCGCTGTATTTGGAACAAGTCAATATAGATACGATAAAATGGCACAAAAAGAAGAAGGAAGTAGCAGCTATTTACAAGAGCCTCGCAGTGTGCAATATAGCTACGAGATCCTGTTGTCTGTTGGAATTTCACTTTAGAACGGTTGGTTTTGTTTTTCAAACATTTAGCCTAGAAGAAGATACACTTGTAAGGCACATACATAAATACAAGTTCAATATGTGGTCCGATCAAATACATATAGCCTACGATACTTTGGATCGACCGGTGTTTAACGAGGGCTGTCCAGTCTTCATCTATAATATATTCACCGAGATGTTTGGGCGATTTCATTGTTAGCCTTGCCTTCAAAGTGAGATTTTCTAAGGTGGTACCGATCATCGTCAGCAGAGCGCATGAAAAACATGAGTGCATGCTTGTTTAGTTGCATCATCTTTGGATCCAACTTGAACCTCATCTGCTGAAAAAGAATGTGAGTCTTATAAGGAGGAAGCTAGAAAGTATGGGACAAAGCAAGACAATATGACTAATTATGATGAATAACATTACTTACGTATAAATGGTCAAGGAAGGTGTTAAACTGGGTATTGTCTTTCTCATTCCTGATCGGATCCACGTTGGGAGGATACGTGCATGACACCTAACGGAAAGGCTGCCTCGATACTAACTTGGCTGACTCAGAGCATCACGTGGCCTTTTAAACCTGCCTCAAAATGGATATCCATTCTTCCTCCTTTAGATTTTGTTAATATGTCAAGCATTATCCCTGATGTCTGTTTCCGCTTGCGCCATGGTGCTAGTTCAACAACGAATATGGAAAGTGTTAGTGTACATCAAACTGTGAGAGTACATATAAAGGAGCATGCAACTGCAACTTGACTCGGTCAGGTACCGTCTTGGTGTTGATGCTCATGAGGTTCATATGATCTTGCCAAGTCCTATTGTGTCAACAGTGCTTCGGAAGTAGTGTTAGGTGTGAAGACAGCTTGGGAACTGGCCAGTTCCGGAGCAAACAAACGAGTAACTGGTTGAGATGCTGGTACAGTTGAAGCGGATGCTGCAGCTGGTGGAGCAGGTGATACTGTGTTTGTAGATTTAGCCGGTGGACTTGGACCTTCTACTGCACTATAAGTACCAGCAGAATCTCGACGGCAGAGCCTTTTCCATTTCACCCGACGAGTAACAGCACTCCCTACTATACTATTTTCCTTTCTCTTTTTTGACTTCGCCATGTCAAGCTGTACCCACAAAAAAAAGAATAAAACCACTCTTCAGAACTCATTGATGCATGATACAGACAAGCAATACTTTGATGTAAGACAACCGTATGAGGATGGAATATGTAAGAAAAACAGACGACATGACATATTCACAGCTACGATGTGCAAACTAAGGTATGATTTTCAAGAAAATAGAAGTAATGCAAGCTAGACACCATATGAAAGATGCAACCAATATTACTCGCCAAGTTAAATGTGTCTTGTCATAAGTGGCAATTCAAAAATTAGAAGCAAGACAACATAGAAATCAATGCAAGATGCAACCACTATCAAACTGCCATGTTAAAAGCGTCCAATCATGAGTAACTGATGCGGGATACACAACATCAGTACTTTGATGTAAGAACATGGTATGATAGATAGATGCAGTGTATTCTAGACACAGAAAGCCATGTCATATGCACATGTATAACGTATAAACTCAGCAGGTGCAATTTAATCAAAATAGAAGAAATAAAGGCTAGACAACATATGCAACATGAAACCAATTATCACACTGTCAACTTAGAGCAAGCACCTGCGATGGTGGAGTGCGGGAAATGAACTCATCATGTAGACTTGGGACTTCAACTTCATTAGCAGTAGCAGTGGCAAATCTAGAGAGTCTCTGTTTGCGTCAGTGCGGAGTACCACCAACATCTTCTAACTTACTCTTTTCCTTCCTATTTTCTGATATTGCCTTATGAAGTCAAAACCACAAGAAGATGAATAAAATTAGCTCCGCATAACTGGTTGATGCATGATACAGACGAACACTACTTTGATGTAAGGCAAGCGCAGGAGGATGGAATATATACAAAAAAGACAGCGTTTCATATTCACACGTTTATAGGAGGATGGAATATGTATGAAAAACAGAAGCGGAAGGCATTTCAACAAAATTAGAAGAAATGAAAGCTAGGCACCATATGAACATGCAACCAATATCACTCTATCATGTAAAAAGTGTCTCGTCAGAAGTGCCATTTCAAGAAATTAGAAGCAAGACAAGCTAGAAGACAATGCAAGATGCAACCTACATCACAGTCCCAAGTTAAATGTGTCTTATGGGTAAGTGATTGTTGCAGGTATAAGTTGTAAGCTACGCAGATGCAATACAAGCTAGACATCATACGCAACATGGAACCACATATAATAGTGCCAAGTTAGAGCAAGCACTGTGATGGTGGAGTAGGGAGATGTGCTCATCATCTACACAGCTCGTTGATCTGCCTAGCCTTGCGTTGTCTTGCGAATCTTGTTGGGAGGATGGCGGAGTAAAATATGTAGAGAACCTCCGTTTGAGCTTGCTCGGAAGGACCACCATCATCCAATGCCTTGCCAATTTCCTTCAGCTTTATTGATTTTGCATTGTGAGGTCATACCGACAAGGAAAAGGAATATCATTCGCTCTTCAGAACTCATTCATGCATGATACTGACGAACACTACTCTGATGAAAGGCAAAGTCATGATACGAGGATGGAATATGTATGAAAAATGGACGGACTTGACATATTCACACCTATGATGTGGTAACTAAGCGTAAGGCACTTCAACAAATTAGAAACACTACAAGACACCATATGGAAGGTGCAATCAATATCACTCAGCCAAGTTAAAACTGTCTCGTCATAGGTGGCGCTTCATCAAACTAGAAGCAATACATGCTAGAAATCATATTCAAGACGCAAACCAATATCACACTGCCAACTTAAAGGTGTCCCATCATAAGTGACTGATACATGATACACAAGAAGGTAGTTTCATGTAAGAACATGGTGTGATAGATGATATAGTATGTACCAAAAACAGGAAAGCGTGTCATATTCACATGTATCATGTGTAAGCTAAGCAGATGCAGCTTACACTAATTAGGAGCAATACGAGCTAGACACCATATGCAACATGCAACCAGATATCACACCGCCAAGTTAGAGCAAGCACCTTGGATGGTGGAGTAGGGAGCGGAGACTTGGACCATGTAATGCACTATCAAGACAAGGAGAATCGGTACAGATGCTCCGTTTATGTTGTCTGAGAGGACCACCATCATCGCCTTCCTTACTTTTTCCTTCCTCTTTCTTGATTTTGCCTTGTCAAGTCAAACCCACAAGAAAAAGGAATAAAATTTGCTCTTCAGAACTTATTGATGCATGATACTGACGTACACTACTTTCATGTAAGGTAGCCACATGATTGGAGGATGGAATATGTATGAAAAACAGGACGGCGTGACATATTGACATGTATGATGTATAAAGTGTAAACTAAGCACAAGGTGCTTGAACTTGTTAGAATCGATGCAAGCTAGAAACCATATGAAAGATGAAACCAATATCACTCGCTAAATTAAAAGGGTGCCCTAACAAATGTATTTGACCAAATTAGAAGCAATACATGGCAACAAAGTTAGAAATAATATGCAATATGCAACGAATAAAGGTGACTCATCATAAGTAATTGATGCAGGATACAGAAGAGAGGTAGTTTCATGTAAGAACAAGGTTAACACATAGATGTAGTGTGTACCAAAAACAGGAAGGCATGTCAGGTATAATGTGTTAACTAAGCAGATGCAATTTACCCTAATTAGAAGCATTACAAGGTAGACACCATATGCAACATGCAACCACATATCACACCGCCAAGTAAGAGCAAGCACCTGCGATGGTGGTGTGGGGAATTGCGTGATCAACTAGAGAGCTACGTTGACTATCTTCATTTAGCCTTGCTGTTTCTTGAGAATCATGTGGGAGGATGACATCGCACTCTTTAAACGAGTAGGGCGCCTCACAAGAACCCACCCGGTGACTGCTCATCATAAGTGATCGACGAGGGATACAAAAGAGCATTAGTTTGATGTACTAACATGGTTAATAGACATATGTAGTATGTATCAAAAACAGGAAGGCATGTCATTATCAAAGGTATAATGTGTAAAGTAAGCGATGCAATTTAACCAAATTGGAAGCAATACAAGCTAGACACCATATGCAACATGCAACCACATTTGACAAATAGCGAAGTTAAAGCAAGCACACAGGATGGTTGTGTGTGCAATTGAGATCATCAATCTGCAGAGCTACTTTTATCGTCTCCAATCACGACGCTGCAGCCATTAGAGCGTTGAAACGCTTACTGCTTATCTTAGAATTACACTGGAGCGACTTCTGTCTTTTCTTTTCTGCATTCATCAACACTGCGTTAGAGTCTGAAATACCCATGCATAAGAAAACAATAGTGTGAGTATGGGTGAAGTGTGTGCACAATTAGTAAAGTGTAAAGGTAGCAGATAGCAGGTCAGTGAGAAATAAATGACGGGAGACATATGATAGCTCTACAACATGCATGGCACACTCAATTACTACAGGATTCTATGAAAATAACAGTCGACTGAAAGCAAATAGGCTACCCATTTTTTCTCACCGTCCGATGTACAAAGAACGGGAGATCGCCTTCATCTACCTCCAGCCAGTCGGTGTTGACGATCTTCCTCAAACGCCAATGACCACCGCCTAGTATTCCTCCCTCGCTGCGCCCTCCCTCGACCTCACCGCACCGCCGTGCTTGGCACCACCCCGCCATCCATTCAAGCCCGCCGACCTCCAGATCGGGCGCAAGCAGCTCCTGCGCCCCACCCCTATGATAGACACCGATCGCCGCTTCCCGGGGAACATGCGGACTAGGTGCTCCGCGCGCCTAAGCGGGTGCTGCTTTTTTAATTGCGGTTCGATCGACCAATTGAAATCCAAAGGGCTACCGACCTCTAGAAAAGGTGAAATAGTAAAAGGGAGGAAACCTTGTGCATTTAGTATCACGAAGAAGATGCAGTAAGAAGCGCTCAACTAGTTTCTTTCGTGGGATGAATACGGTGTGAGCGGAGACGTAAGATTTGCATGAATAAGGGAAGAGGAGTACCTCTTTCTGCTGGTAGTGCTGTGTCCTCCTTCTGTTTTTCCGACGATCTTGTTGTTCGCCGGAAACCGGAAGTTGTGGAGGATGGTGCAGCCTTGGACGAGCCCATGGCCAAGTTGTTGAGTGTGGTGCGGTGACCGTCTGTCGGCGGCAGGGAAGCAGATCCGAGGCAGCGAACGACGGCGTAGCGGGAACAAGTCTGGTGTGGTGGACGGTTGCGACAGTGGAGCCGCAGCAGTGAGGCGCAGGACGGCGTGGTCGGAGTGGTTCTGGTACGGTGCACGTCGGCGTCGGTGTCGTGGAGGCAGCTCTGCCTCGGCTTCAGCTGCTAAGTCCTTGAGGGTGTTGCGGTTGTGGTTGCGTTGGATGACGACGTCGGGGTACCGGCTCCGGCGTGATGGAGGAGGGCGGTGGTGGATTGGCCGCTATGAGGTGGAGGACGGAGGAGGTTGGGGTTTCGCGGCTGGTGGAGAGGGTGTTTTCGCGCCCACGGAGTATGAATGGGGAAACAGAGGGAGGCGGGCTGGCGGGGAACTAAGGGAGAACAATGTTTCGGTTTGAGACGCGCTTGTTTGAAATTTGGGGAAAGTTACAAACTTTGCCCCCATCTAAAATTTCGGACATATTATGGGTTGGGGTAGGACAGTCATGTCGGTGTCCCAAATGTATGGGATAGATTTCGCCGAGCGCATGGGTGTTTAGGCGCCCACGGCGTATGAATGCTTCTCGAGGCGGTTGAGACTGACGCCTTGGTGAAGTTACAAACCTACCCCGTTTAGACCTTTGGACATCGGGCGATAGGCTACATGGGCCGAGTCGGACAGTAATTTCCTACCACCAAAACATTAGTCTCATGCGGTTTCGGGTGACCAGAGGCCTATTTGGCGCTTCGCTCAATATTTGGGAGCGTAAGCATTAACATTTTCGTTCTCTTGAATTGAACTTTCAGGATTTGTCAAACTTCACAAATCTTTACTCTTGAAAATCCTAAAGATATGATTATTTTGGAATGGAGGGGTTCATTTTAATATACATTGTACACGTATATATTAAAAATATGCAACTTACCACAGTTCATGCATGGTTCCGTATAATCTCCTTGGTTGCAAAAAAAGTTAGATATGCGTATGAATATATATACCATGTTCAAACTCACAACAAAGATTGATGCCCCTTTTACATCTGATTTACAAATGCCATTATCTCGGTTCAAATAGATGAATGCACTTCCTATGAATTCAATCTTCAAACCCCTTTATGTTGAATTAGACATGTATTTTATTTCATAGCTAGCAATTTGGAATGTATCCATGCAAGTGACAAATGTATAAAGTGCTTCACACTAACAACATGGAGTGCACTAATTAATGTTTATATATGAATTGCAAAAAGCATCCATTGCCTGTATTTCAAACCGCTCTCACTCTACGGATCGATAATATGAAATAAACACATGCACATGCTAGAATTCAATAGAGTATGGGTGTCTGATAGACCGATTTTAGTCGCAATTTTGCAAAATTCATGATCTCATCCAAAAATAATAATGCCATTTATATTTTAATTTAATGCGTAGAACCGCCTTTTACATGTAGATATCTCTCTATCTAACGCATAAGTGCACACACTTTATATGCATCGGCATTTCTCTTTCACACATGCTCACAATCTCTCTCAGGGTGTCGGGGTGTGTAACGCACATGCTCTCTCTGTTTCTCTATCTCTCTTTCTGACTACTATGTACCACTCTTTTCACTAATCTCAGTTGGAAAACACTATTTCTCTCACATGCATATATAAACATGCACGGTCTCTACTAGCCCTCTATACGCACATATATGTGCCTACGTGTCTCCCTTTTACACATTATCTTTAGGCCTCTCTCGCACACATTGCCCCCGACACACCTCTCTAATAGTAGTTGGCGAGATATGATTTCATCATATCATTCGATAGGATATCCTCGGCTGTTAGGCTGGATGGTATACGAGGCAAAGTTTTACCCTAGTTCGATCGAACCCTTGCAGTTGAAGAAAGAGCCTACTCCTGCATCAGTATATTAGTGTTAGGGGTGTGTACAAAGTACACGTGAATACCAGTGCATTGTGCGTGTGTATATATACTATCGACGAACTAGCCCCCAAGCTTGTATAACATACTAAGGGCCTAGGGTTACAAATCATATATAGTCGGCTTATCACTGGGGATAGAGTCCTCCGCGACTCTAGCTTCTTCGTGTTGTACACCGAGTCCTCCACATGGGTCTCCAGATAACACGCCTCGGTCCAACCTATATGTGGCGCAGGATGGAACCGACCCATGAGTCTTCATGTTGACCCACCACAACTAGAAATGATGTGCCCACCACACCACACACGCAATCGGCCACTAAGAAAATAAGCATATACGATAGTACAACGGTATCTAGCTCATGATACGTCTCCATATTTTGTTGATGACACTGACAAACTTTGCATTTGATGCGTGCTCCATATTTTGTTGACGACACTTACGGTCATTGTATTTGAAGCGAAAGCACGATATGGTCACTGGACTTCAGAATAAGCTCATCACGGTCACCACATACATTTTGTCGTGCTAACCAACATGTGGTTGGATGGTTAGAGGACAGTGGTTTCTCGAGCCCACCAAGGTTAAAGTCCCGGTGCTCGCATTTATCTTGTGTTAATTTCAGTATTTTCCGACGATGTACGTTCAGTGGGAGGAGACGTTCCACTCGACTACGAGGCACGACTACGAGGCACCTATGGTGACTTCGTAAAATCTCAAGATCATATATGCTGGCCCACTCTCTCGATGGTGCGGCGGTGGACCGGCGGTGGGGAGTGGTTTCGGGAGGGCGGGCGGCCGGGCGCCGGGCGGTTCGCCGGTGGTGGTTGGCGGCTCGGGGGTGGAGTTTGATGATAAACTGGAGGCCCTTGATTTCGTATCCAATGGCTAGAAAATCTAATGACCAGAGATGAAAAAGTTAGTCGACTGACGTGTAGCCTCACCCCGCACGTACACATGCATGCATGCAAGACACGCACGCATGTAGGCGTGCAACACTGACACGTACACATAAGTACACATGCACGCATGATGGCGTGCAACACTGACACGTACACATGCACTCACGAACACACGCACGTACGCACCCATGCATGCAACACTGAAACACACCCTTGCACGTACGCACCCATGCATGCAACACTGAAACACACCCTTGCACGCATGCAACACTCGCACGCCTGCATGCACACAGCACACGACGCAAGACACACGCTTAACTACATGAAAAACATGACATCACACTCAATGAACAATCATCGGTTTATGAAATGCCCGCTTCTGACCGCCCTGGCCCACCAAAGGTTCCTTCCGCCAGGCGCTGCTGCGTTGGTCATCGACATGCAGGCCATGCACCCAAAGAGCCCACACGCCGGTGGAAGAATGATGCGTGTCCTAGGTCGAGTCGAGGGCGCCACTCGCTGCACGCCCGGCTGAACACGCCCGCGCCACATTCAAACCCCTCCATGAAACCCGCCTGTGGAAGCCGAGAAACCCACTCGACACACGTCCGTTCATGATCGGGCCGGCGTTAAGCGCAACGCCGCCGAGCTCCTCCCGACGCCGCCTATTTAATCTCCTATTTAAATGAGGCCAACGCCGCCAAGAATCGCACACCTCCGCCGCTCCCCTATCTCCTCCACCATTTTGTCCACTCTTACAATGGCTTACGAAGAGTAGTTATTCGCATCCAAGCCGGCTGGGTAGCTCGCGGATACGAAGCTATGCCGCCGCTGAACCACCTCCTCCTCACCCGACGGAGCTGGGCTTGCCGCCCCAAGCCGGGCGTGTGGTTCAACAAATCGCCGCTCGAGCCAGCTCGACGAGGAGCGGCGCCGGGCATCATTGTCTGTCGCCCGCCGCCGCCTCGCACGCGCCTCCCATTTCGTGGCCGAGACTCCCATGCCGGCGGCCGCGCCATGCAAGCAGCGATAGAAGCCGGGTGCGTGGAGAGCGACGAGTCGGTGGCCAGCGCCTCCGCGTCCGCCGCCATCATCGAGGATAAGTAGAACACGGGAGGCCGCCGCCACTTGGGTCCCATGAAGGCCACCGCGAAGGCAACGCCGGCGTACACAGCAGGTGTCTTGCCGGATTCTTTTGTTGCGAGGACCTTCGTCGACCCCGCATGGGCTCCACGGAAGAGGTCAATGTTAGGATGAACTCGAGCCGGTGCCGGCCATGGCGAAGTAGTGGCCGGTGATGAACTCGAACCGGTGTCAGCCACCATCATCTTTGGCACCAGCCAATGATATCAGTTGGGCAGTGGGGAAGCGAGCCGTCCTTTGCGCTGAAGCATATACCTCCGGGGCTCTCGGCAGTCTGGTGATCGTGCTGCCGGAATGAGGAACACAAATCGATCGGCGGGCGACCATTTAGGCCATTTATTATATACCTGTGCTGTCCAGAACTAGCACCGCGTAGTTCATTTGAATGTAATGAAATCCGTCATGTTTGTGTGAAAAATCCAGTATTTTATATGATTTCCGTCGTTGTTTATATGAAATACTCCGGTGGTTGCGTGAATGAATATCAGTTTGTCTACGTGTTTGCATGAATTTCGTCCGGTTGGTTGAGTTGCTGTCATAATGTGTGCGGCTGCGGTTGGATGGCGTAATTTGCGGGTCGCCGGTCGGTCTGCGGGCGGCTCGGGCGGCGTTGTGGGACAAAAAAACACAGCTCATGCGAGCTCGTCTGCAACATGCGCGCTGGAGATGCATGACAGCATGAGCACCCGAGCCGTCCGGGTACAAAGCCTGTTGTCGGTGTCAAAACCGGTGGATATCGGGTAGGGGGTCCCGAACTGTGCGTCTAGGCGGATGGTAACAGGAGACAAGGGACACGATGTTTTACCCAGGTTCGGGCCCTCTTGATGGAGGTAAAACCCTACGTCCTGCTCGATTGATATTGATATTGTGGATGTTTACAAGAGTGGATCTACCACGAGATCAAGGAGGCTAAACCCTAGAAGCTAGCCTATGGTATGATTGTAAGGGTTGTTGATGATGTTGTCCTACGGACTAGAGCCATCCGGTTTATATAGACACCGGAGAGGGCTAGGGTTACATAGAGTCGGTTACAATGGTAGGAGATCTACATATCTCAGATCGCCAAGCTTGCCTTCCACGCCAAGGAAAGTCCCATCCGGACACGGGAGAAGTCTTCAATCTTGTATCTTCATAGTTTTGGAGTGGGGTCGATGATGATAGTCCGCCAATGATAGTTCGGTGATGATGGTAGTCCGCTATCCGGACACCCCTAATCCAGACTCCTCAAGAGCTCTCGAACCAGGCATCAATGACGATAAGTCCGTCACGTATGTTGCTTGGCATTGCAAGGCGGGTTCCTCCTCCAAATGATAGAAGATTGTGAACACCGTGATAGTGTCCAGCTCGCAAAATAAATTCCACGCTCCACCGTAGAGAGAATAATAATATATACACAAGTTCAATCTGCCGACGCTTTACGTGACATGACGTCACACCACTACCAAGCCATTACTCGAATTGTTTTTTACTTTACCACCTCAGCGCAAATAGCGAGGCGTTTCCTTGGCACGCCTTGTCGAGCAGTAGATCGTGTTTCCCTTAATCCGGGATTCTCATCAATACGGACGTGGGTAACCCAACCGCGCTTCGCCGCCACGCCTCTATCGGCGCAGTCCCAAACGGTCACGGAGACGGCTCTTGGTATTCTCCCTCTTTATAACGGGACCAAGGCTTGTTTCTTTTCTTCAATCCTCCATCGAATCCTCTCCCGCTCCAAGTTCCAGCACCTAGAGCTCCAGATTCGAGCGCTTCGGACCTTCAACGATGTCCGATTCCGACCTCCAGGGCCGGTGGATGGCCTCCTCCGTCACGGAGGAGGACGTGCTAAAGCTGCGGGATGCCAAGTACCTGTCTTACGAGATTTCGCACAGGCTGCCTGCCGAAGGGAAGGCCATCCCCACCCCCGAGCCCGGCGAGTATGTCGTTTTTGTATCCCACCTCCGTCGGGGTTTAGGCTTCCCGATGGATCCTTTTGTGAGAGGGCTCATGTTTTACTATGGGTTGGAATTCCATGATTTGGCTCCGGAGTCCATCCTCCATATTTCCGCATTTATCGTCAGTCTCATGCAAGCCTTCCTCCACATCACCCCTCACTTCGCCCGTGGTCAAGACCTTTAATGTGGCGCCAAGATGATCGGGGCGCTGCGGAGTGTGGCGGGCGCCATAAGTAGGAGGGCCGATGCCCTGCGGGTCCGCCGCTCCTTCCAAGAGGAGCTCGGCTGTGGCAGCAAGAGTGGTTCTATATTACCGCTCCGAGGGGCCGCAGACAAAGCCGCCGCCTTATTCCGCTCGGGACCTCCACGACGGTTGATGTCGGGTCAACCAAGGGCTCAACTGGGGCCGCCAAAGGACGTGCCTCTCATCCGCAGGGCCGGATTCGAGATCTCCAAACGAGGGAGGTCGATATGGTTGTGGCGATGCAGGTTATGCTGATTAGGCGCCTCCTGCCTGCAAACGCCACCCTCTCCGGCTATGGGAGTTCAATCCGAGGGTCCACGGATTCTTCAACACTTCATGGGTATGACACCTCGAGATGTACAATTCATTCTTCGGATCGCAAGAGGTGCGTCCGAATTGACCGAGGATGCTGGCCTGCTGCATTCGCCGGATACTCAAGTAAGTAGTTCCAGTCCGGACATACCGCTTGTTTGCCTTTCAATGATTCGCTTATGACCAACTTCCTTCTACACAGGAGTGGATAGCGGAAGCAAAATTGATACGGTGTCCGCCCCTCCCCGAGACCGCTGCGCGGATCCCGTGCTGGTCCGGATGTTGGAGGTTGCGCCTTCAGAGGAAGGCGAAGGGGAAAGAAAGAAAGCTACCGCCTCGCCTAAGGAGGCTCTTGAAAGAGGGGATCGAGAATCCTCCCTCCAAGGGGAGAAGAGGACTGCCTCCGAGGACCTGGGGCAAAGCCCCAAACGGGGAAGAAATCTCGCCAGAGGGTCTCGCGTCCGGGAGGCCCCGCCGCACAATCTCCCTTAATGAGTCAGCCCTCCAACGAGCCGTACGTAGAAAGAAAGGAGTTTTATAATAAGGACATCCCTATTTGTGCTTCGAGGATAACTAAAGTGTTTACCTTGTAGTTCGGATCTCCGCCCTTCGCAAATGAGCTCGCTTCGGGGACCTTCTTCCGAGATGATGGAGAGCGAGACGCCCGTCCGGGCGCCGTTGGATAGGGCGGACGAGCCTCAAGTGTCGCCACGGAGGGAGCCCGGATTTGGCAAAGCCGGATAGTTCGCGCCAACGGTGTACGGTCAAGGATCTGCTTGAGAAGGCGTTTATCTCGTAAGATCAGCACACGCTGATGAGCGTGGTGATTGAAAGGATTTCGTCCGCCGAAGGCGGGTTGCATGATGCCGTCAGGAGTTTGCTGGCGGGGTTTGAGGTACGTAAAAATGACACGCCTTTTAACAGTTTTGCATATAGAATGCGCCCTGTATAGATAGTAGCCCCTGAGACTCGGTAGGTTGTCGAAATTGACAGCGTGCCGAGGATCAAAATCGCAGGTTTAAATTCCCATCGTGCCGATGCAGGTGGCGGGTCGTCCGGGGGCCAGCCGGACTGATGGAGTTGCTGAACTAAAGCGGCAACTCGATGCTGCGGATGTGGACATCACGCTGGTCAACAGGCGACTTGATGAGTCGCAAGGTAAGTATTACTGCGCGGTCACTTGGTAAGGGAGCCGAAGCCATCTCCTTACAACATGTGCGTGAAATGCAGATAGTGCCGCTACCGTGGAGAGCCTTCGGACGAACTTGCTCAAGCCAAGGAGCAGGCCGGGAGGGGTATGCGGCGGACCTCGGCGCGCCGAGGAGTTGGCGGCCGAAGGGTCGCACACCGCCGAGCAGGAAAGAGATAGCCGAATGGCCGTGAAGTTAAAGGATGCTACCGACCGCTATGAGGCTCTTGTGAAGGAGTGCCTAGCGGGCAAGAAGACCTGAGAAGGCCACCGCCGGTTAAGGATGCCCGCTCTGCAATGCGGGCTATAAAGGAGGAGCTGCGCCAGTCGAGATATTGTAGCCGGTAAGCCCTTTCGCTGCGCCAAGGTTCACGGATCCAAAGTATGCTCACTGGGCCAACTGTGGGGTTCAGAGGACCCTTATATGGACTTAGCAGCGAAAAGGGCGGATGCCGCAGCATTTTCGGAGCCGAAGGATCACAAGACTAAGAGCTGTTTTGGTCTCAATTCCATAGTCCGGAGCGTTCACTTCCGTTGACCGACCGTTTGGCCGAGTGGGCTGAGCTAAATAGGTTGTCCGGGCTTGCTATGACGGATATAGTGACCCATATCTGGCCGGATAGGCCCAAGCCGAAGAGTTACTTTGGATTATTGCAGCAATTTCTTGGGGCGGTGCCGCATATCAAGGCGATGAAGCGGTCGGCCTGCATAGAGGGTGCGCGGATGGCGCTCGCCCGTGTGAAGACACATTGGACAGAGATGGATGCCACCGCTGTTGCGACCCCGGGTTCGGATGATAACCGGTTGCTCGCCGAGCACTATTTTGGTGAAGTGCTGCATGGTGCTCGTGTAATAGAGTCGTAGTGCGCAAAAAATGTTACGTTCACATGAACGTTTTTATGATGTAAAACAATATTTATGATGTAAGCGCCTTTTATACTTGTGCGTTCAAGTAATAGAATATCTCCTATGCGGCCATTCATGTATACGTGTGTATAACCCGAAGATGGCGCTGTCGGCTTCAGCCCCCACGCACAAGGTGCGGGGGTGTTCGCAAAAAATAGCGTGTTTTCACACTTAATCCGACGTCTCGGTCCTGTAAAGGAGGTGGTAGCGTAGGAAACGAGGCAACCGGACTATAATGCTTTATCACTTTCACTTAGCCATGGAGTTCGAGGGTGGGGCTACGACATAGCCCCTGGGGCACCGCGCTCTCGAATTTGGGGCGCAGATGTGCTCGGACGGAAACGCCTTCACAAAGCGGAGGAATCCTAAACATTCCCATAGTCGATCGAGTGGTTGACTAGTCTCTCACTTGTATCATGACAGTCAGTTTTGGCTTTCATCGAGGTGCTCGCCAAATTAACCGGGGCACAATCGCAGAGTTCTCCCGAGTCGCGTTAGCCGATGATACGGAACGTAAGGCAGCAAAACACAGTGAGCCGGGCAAACCCAACATTTGACCAAAGACATGATTCGAGCTGATGCATATAAGGCCTAACTCGAGATGCCAACACTCCCGAAGGTGTTCGGTCTTTATAATAGCGGCAAAACAAAGCCCTAAGCCCCTTGTGTCCGTGCACGGCAGGTTCTTCCGCGCGGCCGATGCCAAAACGCCAGTCTCCACACTGGTTATAATGATAAACCAGGGGATTATAGCAACAAGAGACAGTAAGAAAGGTTTATGTAGGGTCTTAGTCTGAAAAGAGTCCTTCCAACGGGTCCCTACTGCACGTTTGCGCCTGTGTCTCCGTTGTGCCGTATCCTGGATGGGTGTGCACGCTGTTCATCTGTAAAAAGAGAGGAACTTGGTTGGAAAAGAAATCGTGCGAGAAAGTGCATAAAAAATTGAAATATAGAGTAAGAAAGCTGAGCCTATGCTAGCTCATTATGGCTTATATGTGCAAACCCTTGTGAAGGGATGTGCGGCTAGGTAGCCCCTAGCTTATTTATTCCGGACTCGTCCAGCCGTGTCCGGGGTCTCAAACGACCTTTTAGTGAAATGATGCCACGTGGACCGGGCATTTTAAGCGTAAGAGACGCGTAATGTGGTATTGCATTGAAGCGACGAAAGCTTCCGTCCCAGTGATGCTTGATAGCTACTTTTAAATGGGGCGACATGAAAGGTTAGCTTTTCTCGTCGGAAGTTGTCGTGACCCGACACAACTTCTAGTAATAATAAAACTGCACACGGCGTAAGGGCTCGGCGCCACTCCTTTGAGGAAGTGCGGCTATGCCAATTGTAGTAGGGTCTATCCCAACTTGCGGATTGTGTCCGGAAATAGCAGGTTCAAGTCACTGCCGCCGTCCCATCAAAACCTCGTTAATTGCAGTCCGCCTATTATGGGATCCAATATCGTGGCAGTCTATCCTGCGCTACGAATACTTCGGACTAATCCAGATTGTCGAAAGTGATTGATTTTGACGTCCAATCTCGGTCCACTGGGTGGATCGTACGACACTTGTCTTAGTGGGTGCCGTGTTGGCTTTCCGTACTATCACATGAAGCGAATTTACTGTTTTGACTTCTTGTGGGAAAGTCTTTTGACTTCCTGCTCGCTGGTGGGGTTCACATCGCCCTCGCCATGATCGAGCCCCTTGTGTCCGGCGTTGAGTCTACCGGACTGTTTAAAACCCAACAATTTCGGTTGGTATGGTTTGCGTGCCTTCCGAGGTATCAGTATTTGACATATCCGATCTAAAATTTTGTTTAAATTTGATAGCTCGCTCTCGTTCTCCTTAAGAGGCCGTGTTGTATTGTTTGGCCGTGAGCTTTTGAATCCGCGTTGACCGCCGTGCCATTTGGGCTTTTTTCTTTATTCCGCGCTGGTCTTTCCTCTACCCGTGATCGTCTGCTTCCATCTCCGATCTCGATGTACTCGGTCATTGGTGCTGCATCTTGCTAGCCACCTGTCTTCTCGCGCAAAAGCGCCATGAGGCTTGTTAGCGCGGCCATTGTTCTTGGCTTCTCTTGGCCGAGGTGTCCGGCGAGCCATTTGTCTCTTGACGTTGTGTTTAAAAGCTGCTAGGGCTTCGCGTCCGGACAATCGACTATTTGGTTCTTTTGGTAAGGAACCTGTTCCAGAATTCTATGCTACGACTCTCCGGGCTGTTGGGTTATATGACTCAGATCGTCAGATCCGGAGGGCGGACATAAGTCCCTTGAAAATTTGTTCTAAACGCATCCTCAAGCTCTTCCCAACTTCCAACAAGATTTTCTCGGGAGGCTTTTGAGCCAATGCCGAGCTGGCCCTTTGAGCTTGAGGGTAGGTATTTTATGGCGTGAGATCATCTCCTCTAGCCATGTGTATGTGTAGTATATAATCTTCTATCCGCACTCCGGTCTGTTGTGCGTCAGATGCCTCTATGTTTATGGGTTTGAACCCTCGCTGAAATTCATGATCCAGACCTCATCGGTAAAATATAGCGGGTGCGGCGCTCAGATTTGGGTGTGCCGCTGTCTTCAACACTTGTCGGTGTGTTACTTCCTGGGTCCTCTTTTGGCCCGTAGATGGACCTAGTTGGGCCGTCTGCTTTCCTAGGATTATAATTCGCTTGTGTGCAGCCCCGCTTGTCGCCTGGGCCTGCTATCCTGTCCGCCTATCCGCCAGCGGCCTCTTTATTTTTGACTGTGAAGGCTCTATGGCTTCCTCACAAATTCTGGCAGCAACTTGCGCTCGGTAGTTTTAGTTTGATGGCCATTGCCATATTTGTTCTGCGGTCTTGAATACTTTGCTCCACTTCATTTTGAGCGTGTCTTCTGCTGTTTTGAGCTTCCGCTTTTCTTCAAACTTCTTGTAGTGGCGACGAGTTTTTGTGTATGTTCTTATGTTCGTGTTGTGTCCGGACTGTTGATTGCTCCGTGAAGGGGTTGATTATCCAGCTCGCCCTGTTCGCTGTCGTCTGCTGGTCTGCCCTGCTCTATCGCTGGGTCGTTAGGAAGGCTGCTTTGATCGAGGCGGGACTTAGGGCGGTGTCTACGTCGCCGTTTTGGTTCTTTATCGGTGAGATTATCCTCCGCCGCGTCCCGTTGTTCCTTGTTATCGCTTCCCTTTGGGTGTCCACCATGTATATGTCGATGACGAGGTGGTCTTCCAAAGGTCCTGTAGGCACCGGTTCTTGATAGTCTCCGCATCGCCGCCCATACCGCCGATGTCTTCGGAGTCGTAGTCGAGTACGCCGTTAAATTGTCGATGGTGGCTACGGCGGGTGGTGGTGGGGTCTGAATTTCTTCGCTATTCGCCCCCAACCATCCTGGCCGTAGTTCAGCTAGGGCTCTCCGGATAGCGAGATGCTTCAGGAATTTATGATATCGCCAAGGGCGAAAAGGCCGAAAGATGTCCGCAGCGTAAATTCCATGATCGGTGCCAATCGGATTTGACCGGTAGGGGCGCAGGAGGTTCGGAGTCCGCGGGAGTCCGCACCTCGAGTCATGAGCTTTATGCGGACAAGGTAGGTGTTCGCTCTGTCGCCAGAGAAGTTGCAGCTCCCGAGGCGGTGTCCAGCCATCCGCCCTCGATCCGAGAGATCGGCTCCGGACCGTGAGTCGGAGCGGATTCGCAGCGGCTCCAAGGTGCTGTCCGCGGCGTAGTTAGGTCATGCCCATCGTGACAGCGCTGCACGCCGGGTTGCAGCTCGATCCATCAAGATCAAGTCTCCGTGGATATTGGCCGTGAAGTTTAGGTTTCAAACCTGACCCGACGCCAGGGGCGTAGCTTAATCGCTCCAGATGGCTGCGAGTTGGCCGCAGCGCGAAGCCTCCGAATCGAAGATCTGTCCAGGAGAAAAGTCTCACCCAGACTGCGGCGTTGTTGATTGAAGAGGCCATCAAGTTTATCGGTGACGACACGAGGAACTCTCAACGAAAGCACCAATGTCGGTGTAAAACCGCGGATCTCGGTAGGGGGTCCCGAATCAGCGCCTAGGCGGATGGTAACAGGAGACAAGGGACACGATGTTTTACCCAGGTTCGGGCCCTCTTGATGGAGGTAAAACCCTATGTCCTGCTCGATTGATATTGATATTGTGGATGTTTACAAGAGTGGATCTACCACGAGATCAAGGAGGCTAAACCCTAGAAGCTAGCCTATGGTATGATTGTAAGGGTTGTTGATGATGTTGTCCTACGGACTAGAGCCATCCGGTTTGTATAGACACCGGAGAGGGCTAGGGTTACATAGAGTCGGTTACAATGGTAGGAGATCTACATATCCGTATCGCCAAGCTTGCCTTCCACGCCAAGGAAAGTCCCATCCGAACAAGGGGAGAAGTCTTCAATCTTGTATCTTCATAGTTTTGGAGTCGGGTCGATGATGATAGTCCGGCCATTGATAGTTCGGCTGATGATGGTAGTCCGGCTATCCGGACACCCCCTAATCCAGGACTCCCTCACCTGTCCTTTTCTTCTCGTGCTTAATCGAATCCTTCCCCCACCCTGAGTTCCAACACCCAAGGCTCGGGCTAGGTGCTTCGGACCTTCAATCATGTCCGGATCCAACCTTCAAGGTTGGTGGATGCCCTCCTCTGTCACATAGGAGGACATCAAGAAGCTAATCTAGCTACCCCAATACGACAGTGGCACCACTCCCAAAACCGGTCTCTGATCATGTGCCGTGTGTGATCTCTATTGAGACTTCTGTCCCTAAATCTAAAATCTTCCGTTTTGAAAACTTCTGGATATCACACCCTGGTTCCTTTGAAGTTGTGCAATCCACCTGGAACAAAAGTTGTTTTGCTCATAACTCGGCTGCTCTGCTTTGTAAAAAATTTAAACATCTGAGATATGCCCTGAAGAAGTGGAGCAAAAAAATTTCCAGATTGAACCTGTGCATTGATAATTTTAATTGGTCTCTTCTAGAATTGGATGGTATTGAGGATTTGAGGCCTCTCACAACCCCGGAGAAGAACTTCCGTTTTATTATTAAAGAGCATTTGGTTGTACTCCTTGGTTATAAACGGGAATATTGGAGGAAGAGGTACACGGTATGATGGTTTCAGTGTGTGTGTGTGTGTGGGGGGGGGGGGGGGATAACACTAAGTTCTTTCACTCTGCAGCGAGTGAGCGTTTCAGGAGAAATTCGATTGCATCTCTGAAGTTGTCTGATGGATCGATTGTTTCTGATCATGCAGGGAAGGCACTTGAGCTATATCAGACATATAAAAACAGGTTGGGCAGATCGGAACCACACAAGATGAAATATGATCTTGATCGGCTAACTAAAAAGGTGGAAGGGCTCGATGAACTGACAACACCCTTTACGCATGAGGAGATCGATAAAGTGGTCCAAGAAATTCCATCAGATCGTGCACCTGGCCCCGATGGATTTAATGGGTGTTTTTTAAAATCCTGCTGGCATATCATTAAGCATGATTTTTACACCCTCTGTGCTGACTTCTATGATGGAAAGCTGGATCTGCAGAGCCTAAATTCTAGGTTTATCACCTTGATCCCGAAATCTTACTCACCTGAGACTGCAAATGATTACAGGCCCATCACCCTCCTCAACTGTTGCCTGAAGTTGATAACCAAGCTCCTGGCTAATCGGTTACAGAAAGTAATTCTCAAAATCATCCACAAGAACCAATATGGTTTTCTTAAAGGGAGATCGATACAGGACTGCCTAGCTTGGGCTTTCGAATACATTCATCAATGTCAAGCTTCTGGACGTGCATGCTGTCTGCTCAAGATAGACTTTGCCAAAGCTTTTGACACAATACAACATGAACATATGATTGAGATCATGAGGCACATGGGTTTTGATGAGAAGTGGATTGGATGGATCAGATGTATTTTCTCCACGGGTACCTCTTCTGTGTTGCTCAATGGCACCCCGGGAAGCAATTCTCCGCCTATGTGGAGGAGAGACAAGGTGATCCACTCTCGCCCCTCATCTTTGTGCTCGCTGCGGACCTCTTGCAAGCGGCGATTAATGAGGCTTGCAGAGCTGGACAACTGCGTCTTACGATTCCATCACACGATAATAACTACCCAGTTATTCAGTACGCCGACGACACGATCCTGGTGTTCCCGGCCTACCCTAATCAAGCCCAAGTCCTCAAAAAAATCCTATTGGACTACACCACGTCTGTTGGTCTGAAAATCAACTTCCACAAATCAACACTCGTTCCAATCAACTTGGAGCCGGTAACAACGACAGAATTGGCAAACATTTTTGGTTGTGTCGTGGGACAAATGCCATTCACGTATCTAGGGCTGCCTATGGGGACAACCCGCTCCACAGTAACTGATCTGATGCCCATGGTGGCCGCAGTGCAGAGAAATATTCCAACAGCAGTTTCCTTGCTCGACTATGGCTCCAAGTTGACTCTTCTAAACTCAGTTGTGACTTCACTAGCGATATACGCAATGTGCTCCATCAAGCTAAACCCCAAGATCATTGAACATCTAGACAAGCTTCACAGATCTTGTCTAAGGCTGAAGAAAAATGAGGATGGGACCAAAGGCAACTCTCTCGCGGCTTGGGACCTGGTCTGTAGGCCAAAAAACAAAGGGGGTTTAGGGATCATAAACGTCAGAATCCAGAACCAGGGGCTGTTATTGAAACAACTTCATAAATTCTATAACAAGCAAGATGTTCCATGGGTTCAGCTTGTCTGGAAATCATATTACAATGGTCAAACCCCACATGCAATGGACCCATGTGGCTCGTTCTGGTGGAGAGATCTCATGCAACTGTCTGATATCTACAGAGGGGTTACCAAGGCGTCTATTGGGTCAGGTGACTCGATCCTTTTCTGGAAGGATGAGTGGAAAGATGGGTTGCTCCAAGACACATTTCCGAGAGCTTTTTCTTTTGCCAAGGAACCAGATATGTCAGTCCAATCCCTACTATCCTCGGAGAGGTTGGGTGATGTGTTCCACCTCCCCCTCTCGGTGGAGGCTCGCCTTGAGGTGACCAATTTGCACCGGACACGCCCGATGTGGCTCAATCGATAGGGATGATATATGGAAATGTGTTTGGGGTGGAATTGATTTCAAAGCCACTAAGTTTTATGAACACTGCTTCAGAAATATGCAGGTGGACGAGGCCTTTTGCTGGATCTGGAAAACCAAATGTACCATGCAATGGAAAATGTTTGCATGGCTGCTGTTGGCTGATCGTCTGAACACCAGAAATATGCTGAGAAGGAGGCACTACAAAATCCAGAATGATGATTATACATGCCTGCTTTCCACAAAACCCGCCAGAAGAAGACATTACTCACCTCTTCTTTAACTGTCCTTTTCAAGAAGAGATGCCGGGATAGTATTGGGATACAATGGCCAATTGGGGACCAGAGGTTCACATTATTGCACGCTGGTAAAAGCTCTTGGAATGGGCACATGTTCATGGAGGTGTTCATGGTGGCAGCATGGGGGATCTGGAAGGAAAGGAATGACAAACACTTCAGAGGGATCCAGCCGACCCTTAGATCTTGGAAGGACAGATTCAAGCATGATTTTGCTCTGCTGGTCCATAGGGCCAAATAGGAGTTTGCCCCTTATATCTTGTCACTAGTAGCTGCTTTGTAATTAGGGGTGTATCACCTTATGTAATCCTCTTTTCCCTCCTTCTCACATGTAGCTGTGACTTGTACTGTAGGTTGTAAGATGACTGGACTGTACTGGACTGTACTAACCCCTTAACTTTTTAATTTAAAGTCAGTGGGACCCTCTCCTAGGACTGGGCGTTCGGTTAAACCGAACCGTTCGGTCCGGTTCTTCGGATTTTGAACAAGTTCGGTTTTGGAAAAAGAATGACCGATCGATGATCTGAAAAACTGCTAACCGAGCATTCGGGGGACCGAGATTTCGGGTCGGTCCTCGGTTAAGGCCTAATTGACTGATATATCAGAGAATGAAACAAAAACAGGGGCACCTCTGATGCGTATAGACAAGAAGTAGATCTCGTGAGTAGAAAAATCAGATCCTACTAGCAAGAACCATCACGTGAACTCATCAGGATCTCACGAGCTTATCAAGAAGTTCCAAATCATATAGAATTAGAGAAATATGCTAGCATCAAGCAATCGAAGAGGAGGCGGGAGATCATAGGGAAGAGATATGCGTAGGCCGGAGGCCACCACCGTCGCCCGTTGGGGTTCAGAGCGAGGAGAAGGAGAGGCGGCGCGCTGGCGGCTAGGGTAAGGAGTGGGGAATCGATCGGGAGTGAGGCTGAGATTAGTAGGATGGGCCGCTGGAGGAGGCGTATGTACAGGAGGAGCAAAGGCTTGAGATGTTGGGCTGTGTGTGGGCCGGTTTTTACGTAGAAATTTGTCGTAATGTGCACATCTAATCGGTCTCATCGGTTACTTCGGTTAACTAAAATACAAGACCGAAATTCCTTAGTTAATTTCGGTTTTTACAAATTGCAGACCGAACTAAGGATCAGAATTTTCGGTTTCGGTCTTTTCGGCTTCGCTCCCGGTGTTTTCGGTTCGGTAGTTCGGTGCTCGGTTAATATGCCCACCCCTACCCTCTCCCACTGTCATCAATTCTCAAAAAGAAGCTAAGAGAATCCAGGTATTTGACCGCCGAAATCTCGCACAGGCTGCCTGCTCGAGGGCAGATCATTCCCACTCCCGAACCCAGCGAGAGTGTCGTATTCGTCTCCCACTTCCTCCGAGGGCTAGGCTTTAAGCTAGATCCCTTTGTTAGAGGGCTCATGTTCTATTACGGGTTCGATTTCCATGATTTGGCCCCGGATTCCATCCTCCACTTCCCGTCGTTCATCGTCGTGTGTGAGTCCTTCCTCCACGTCACCCCACACTTCGGATTATGGCTCAAGACCTTTAATGTGAAGCCGAAGATGATTAATGGGCGACACGCAGAATGCGGAGGTGCCATAATAAGCAAAGGTGCCGATGCTCCATGGCCAAAGGGTTTTTGCCCCAAACCCGGTTTGCCCAAGGGGACCCCATCCCTTCCCCCACGGTAAAATTTTTTTAAATTCCCTTGATTTTAAATGGATGATCCCAGTTTTAAAAATTTAAAATTTTGGGTCCAAGAATTTTGGGGAAAAGAAAAAAATTCCCAGGAAAGGGTTTTTTAAAAAGGGTATAGGCGGGCAAATTTTAAAAAAAATTTAACCTTTTTTAAAAGTTTAAAATTTAAAAAAATCTATTGGGGAACCCCAAAAATTAAAAGAACCGGAAAAACCCCCCTTTTTCCCTTCGCCCCCAACCTTCTTTTCCCCCCCGGTTTAAACATTTTCCCCCCCAAACCCCCCCCCCGGTTTTTCCTCCTTGGGAAAAAGGAACCTTCCTAAATTGGTTTTTAAACCCCCATAGCGTTGGTTTTATTTCCCCCCCGAATAAACCGGTTGGGAGGGGGTTAAAGGGGGATGAAGGGGAGGCGATTTGGGGAAGGGGGCCAAGGGGAAAAGGGGGGAAAAAGGTTTTTTTCCCAGGGCAATACTTTGGGCCCAAAAAACCTTTGAAAGGGCCGGGGGGCCCCCCTTTTGTTTGGGGCCCCCTTTTGCCCCCCCAAAGGGTTTTAAATTCCCCCAAAAATTTTAACGCCCGGGGGAAAAATAGAATAGGGTGAAGGCCCAATTTCTCCCCCGGGATGGGGGCCCCCCGGGGGAGATTTAAAGTGGGGGAAAGGGGGTAAAGGGGGAATTTGGGGGGAAAGAAAAACCCACCCTTAGTTTTTCCCCAAAGGTGGTTAGGGGAAATTTCCCTTTCTTTTTCGACCTTTTTCCAAAGGCCTAATTTAAACTTAGGGTTTTAAAATTTAAATTAAGGGCCGTACAGTTTACTGCCAAAACCCCTCTTCCCCCTTGGGTTTCAAGTTTGGCTCTTTTTTTCCTAGCTCATTGCCTTTAACCAAAAGGGCCTTAAAATTTTTTTTTTTTCCTTTTCTCTTCGACCCCTCCAATTTAAACCCATTTACAGTTATCAAAACTTTCGCCCATAAACCATCGTGAAGGATTTGGGTCATATTCGCCATGTCTCGCTATTCGCCCGTTAGAGGCCCACTATAGATTTGGCCCACTTTCGCCCGTTGTCATTTTCGCCCGTTAACGCCGGACGAAACCATGGGCCATATGTGGCCCAACGTCATATCGGCCCATTAACGCCCATATAAAATGACGATAATCTAGCCCGACAAGTTCCAGCCTGTTAAAGGCCCGTGTATTAGGTCGGCGATTTACGACCCGGTCAATTTTGGCCTCACAAATATCCGCATGGTAAATGGGCCACCATTTCGCCTCTAAGTCCAAAGGTTATTTGGCACAATCAGTAGCCCAATCTCACTTTCGGTCTATTAAAGGCCCATGTTTTTATGGGCTCGAGATATTTACACCTGTAAACGGCCTATTTTTACCGAGGGCCCAAATTATGTTTAGGCTCGTTAAAGGCCCACTATGGGCACAGCCTACCGTAAAAATTTGAAAGCTTATGCTAATTTAAGCCCAGATATTTTTAGTGGGCTACATGCCAATTTCGCCCGAATCGCTTTTAGCCCAATTGAATGGGCCCATGAATGTTGGCATGTTGGGCCCCTACTAAGCTTTCGTCCAATACATTACTAAGATAAACCTACACTATACAAAAATAGCGCCATAATTATCGCAGCCTGTATAAAAGATCATAAATGTTGTATCACAACAAAATAAATTCCAATCATACAACAAAAGGCCTATTGGCATAAAGTTTACAGTCCTTCCAGATAAAAGCACCATCGATGTATAGAAGCACGATCATTTGACCTGAGTGCTAATGTTTCAGTCAGAGAATCTGATGGAGCAGCACGATCTCCACCTTTTTCCGCCATTGCTCTTCAACAACGGTTTAATGTCCGATAGTCTGGTTTCAAAACCATTCATATCTTGACGGCATTTCTCAACCACTATTCTTGTTTCCAAACAACGCCCATTAGGGATTGACTTGTGTCCGAGCACGATATATCACTGCCTAGCAGGAAGATTTTGTTCAAGAGGGCGATTTGGACGAGGTTACCTTGACAACCAACCTGTAATTACGCAGAAGGTGCTTTTGCACTGTTAGTGGAGAGATACCGACGCACCGCAACAAGAGGTGACATTGTGCCTGTAGTAGCCTCGCCACCTTCGTGTGGTTGTGGCTGTTCAATCATTTGTTCCATAGCTTCTGAAAGTTTGAACTTGTAGATTAGTGTACCAAATAAGTTACTAATGAGACAAAAACAAACAAAGTAGGTTAAACGCTTATACATAACTTATTTTGGTGAACTACTGTAATACATTAGCATGTATTGTAGTGCCAACTACATAATAAAATCACTTTCGAACATATGTCCATGTAGCATGCCCACTGTATTGTCTATTTCCTCACATTCGCTGACATCTAAGGATAAAGAGACATGGTTTAAAGTAGGATGAACATAGTATGACATCATTCATATCATGGGCAAACAGATATAAAACAAACAGGCTATTTTATCATTGTAAAAGACGTGAACATAACAACTAGATTACAGATCAAGACCAAAAGAATATCCTTCATCTCTTTTAAACCATGTAAGGTGAAATGATACGTTAAGACAACTGTATAAAAGTGAACAGAGTAATCGACATTGGCTGCAAACCAAGTAGTTAAATGAACACATCACAGCACCAATCAGTTCAAGGCAGGAGGAGTAAGGACTTACAACAAATGCGGCTTGAACTGTGTGCTCATGCCCTTCATCTTGCCGGTGTGGCAATCCTGAAGATTTGCACTCGCATTCGTTCAGGTTCTTTTGGTCCGCATGGGCTTTCCTCTGTATTTGGAACAAGTCAATATAGATATGATAATATGGCACAAAAAAAGAAGGAAGTAGCAGCTATTTACAAGAGCCTCGCAGCAGTGCAATATAGCTACGAGATCCTCGTTGTCTGCTGGAATTTCACTTTAGAACGGTTGGTTTTGTTCTTCAAACAGTTAGCCTAGAAGAAGATACACTTGTAAGGCACATACATAAATACAAGTTCAATATGTGGTCCGATCAAATACATATAGCCTACCCGATACTTTGGATCGCATCAAGTGTTTAACGAGGGCTGTCCATTTTTCATCTGTAATATATTCCATCGAGATGTTTGGGCGATTTCATTGTTAGCCTTGCCTTCAAAGTGAGATTTTCTAAGGTGGTACCGACATCGTCAGCAGAAAGCATCGAAAAACATGAGTGCATGCTTGTTTAGTTGCATCATCTTTCGGATCCAACTTGAACCTCATCTGCTGAAAAAGAATGTGAGTCTTATTAGGAGGAAGCTAGAAAGTATGGGACAGAGCAAGACAATATTACTAATTGTGATGAATAACATTACTTATGATAAATGGTCAAGGAAGGTGTTAAACTGGGTATTGTCTTTCTCATTCCTGCATCGATCCACGTTGGGAGGATACGCATGACACCTAACGGCAACGGCTGCCTCTCGATACTAACTTGGCTGACTCAGAGCATCACGTGGCCTTTTTAAACCTGCCTCAAAATGGATCTCCATTCTTCCTCCTTTAGATTTTGTTAATCTGTCAAGCATTATCCCCGATGTCTGCTTTCGCTGCACTGTGGTGCTAGTTCAACAACGAATATGGAAAGTGTTAGTGTACATCAAACCGTGAGAGTACATATAAAGGAGCATGCAATCGCAACTTGACTCGGCCGTACCGCCTTGGTGTTGATGCTCATGAGGTTCATCTGATCTTGCCAAGTCCTGTTGTGTCAATAGTGCTTCGAAGTAGTGTTAGGTGTGAAGGCAGCTTGGGAACCGCCGCCCGAGCAAACGAACGAGTAACTGGTTGAGATGTCGGTACAGCTTGAAGCGGATGCTGCAGCTGGTGGAGCAGTGATACCGTGTTTGTAGATTTAGCCGGTGGACTTGGACCTTCTATCGCACTATAAGTACCAGCAGAATCTCGACGGCAGAGCCTTTTCCGCTTTCACCCGATTTAGTAACAAAGACTTTACTATATTATTTTCCTTGCTCTTTTTGACTTTGCCATGTCAAGTTGTACCCACAACACAAAAGAATAAAATCACTCTTCGAACTCATTGATGCATGATACGCATAAGCAATACTTTGATGTAAGACAACCGTATGAGGATGGAATATGTAAGAAAAATAGGACGGCATGACATATTCACAGCTACGATGTGCAAACTAAGGTATGATTTTCAAGAAAATAGAAGTAATGCAAGCTAGACACCATATGAAAGATGCAACCAATATTACTCGCCAAGTTAAAAGTGTCTTGTCATAAGTGGCAATTCAAAAATTAGAAGCAGACAACGAGAAATCAATGCAAGATGCAACCACTATCAAACCGCCATGTTAAAAGCGCCCAATCATGAGTTATCGATGCGGATACACAACAGCAAAGATTTTGATGTAAGAACATGGTATGATAGATAGATGCAAAGGTATTCTAGACACGTAAAGCCATGTCATATGCACATGTATAACGATAAACTCAGCAGGTGCAATTTAATCAAAATAGAAGAAATAAAGGCTAGACAACATATGCAACATGAAACCAATTATCACATCACAACTTAGAGCAAGCACTCGCGATGGTGGAGTGCGGAGATGAACTCATCATGTAGACTTGGGACTTCAACTTCATTAGCGAGAGTGGGCAAATCTAGAGAGTCTCTATTTGCGTCAAAAGGAGTACCACCAACATCCCCTAACTTACTCTCTTTTCCTTCCTATTTTCTCGATATTGCCTTATGAAGTCAAACCACAAGAAGATGAATAAAATTAGCTCCGCATAACTGGTTGATGCATGATACGTATTTAACACTACTTTGATGTAAGGCAAGCGCAGGAGGATGGAATATATACAAAAAGATAGCGCTTTCATATTCACACGCATTTATAGGAGGATGGAATATGTATGAAAAAATAGTAAGCGGAAGGCATTTCAACAAAATTAGAAGAAATGAAAGCTAGGCACCATATGAACATGCAACCAATATCACTCTATCAGTAAAAAGTGTCTTGTCGAAGTGCCATTTCAAGAAATTAGAAGCAAGACAAGCTAGAAGACAATGCAAGATGCAACCTACATCACAAATTCCCAAGTTAAATGTGTCTTATGGGTAAGTGATCGCTGCAGTATAAGTTGTAAGCTACGCAGATGCAATAGAAGCTAGACATCATACACAACATGGAACCACATATAATAGTGCCAAGTTAGAGCAAGCACCTGTGATGGTGGAGTAGGGAGATGTGCTCATCATCTACACAGCTACGTTGTCTGCCTAGCCTTGCGTTGTCTTGCTAATCTTGTTGGGAGGATGGCGGAGTAGAATATGTAGAAAACCTCCATTTCAGCTTGTTCTAAGGACCACCATCATCCAATGCCTTGCCAATTTCCTTCAGCTTTATTGATTTTGCATTGTGAGGTCATACCGACAAGAAAAAGGAATATCATTCGCTTTCGTAACTCATTCATGCATGATATCGACGTAACACTACTCGATGAAAGGCAAAGTCATGATACGAGGATGGAATATGTACGAAAAAATGGACGGCTTGACATATTCACACCTATGATGTGGTAACTCAAGGTAAGGCACTTCAACAAATTAGAAACACCGCAAGACACCATATGGAAGGTGCAATCAATATCACTCGCCAAGTTAAAACTGTCTCACATAGGTATGCTCATCAAACTAGAAGCAATACATGCTAGAAATCATATTCAAGACGCAAAACCAATATCACACTGCCAACTTAAAGGTGTCCCATCATAAGTGACTGATGCATGATACACAAGAAGAGTAGTTTCATGTAAGAACATGGTGTGATAGATAGATATAGTATGTACCAAAAACAGGAAAGCGGTCATATTCACATGTATCATGTGTAAGCTAAGCAGATGCAAGCTTACACTAATTAGGAGCAATACGAAGCTAGACACCATATGCAACATGCAACCAGATATCACACCGCCAAGTTAGAGCAAGCACCTTGGATGGTGGAGTAGGGAGCGAGACTTGACCATGTAATGCACTATCAAGACAAGGAGAATCGCACAGATGCTCCATTTACGTTGTCAGCAGAGGACCACCATCATCGCCTTTCTTTTTTTTCCTTCCTCTTTCTTGATTTTGCCTTGTCAAGTCAAACCCACAAGAAAAAGGAATAAAATTTGCTCTTCGTAACTTATTGATGCATGATAGTGACGAACACTACTTTCATGTAAGGCAGCCGCATGATAGGAGGATGGAATATGTATGAAAACAGACGGCGTGACATATTGACATGTATGATGTATAAAGTGTAAACTAAGCACAAGGTGCTTGAACTTGTTAGAATCGATGCAAGCTAGAAACCATATGAAAGATGAAACCAATATCACTCTGCCAAATTAAAAGGGTGCCCTAACAAATGTATTTGACCAAATTAGAAGCAATACATGGCAACATGCTAGAATAATATGCAATATGCAACAAATAAAGGTGACTCATCGTAAGTAATTGATGCAGGATACAAAAGAGAGGTAGTTTCATGTAAGAACAAGGTTAACACATAGATGTAGTGTGTACCAAAAAAGGAAGGCATGTCATATTCACAGTATAGTGTGTAAACTAAGCAGATGCAATTTACCCTAATTAGAAGCATTACAAGCTAGACATCAGATGCAACATGCAACCACATATCACACGCTGTTGGAGCAAGCACTGTGATGGTGGTGTAGGGAAGTGTTGTCTTCGTGCACAAAGCAACGCTCAATATCTTCATTTAGGCTTGCTGTTTCTTGAGAATCATGTGAGAGGATGAAATTGCATTCTTTATAAGAGTATTATGCCTCATATTAACCCACGCTGGACTGTCTCATCATAAGTTTATAGACGCAGGATACACAAGAACAAGAGTTTGATGTAAGAACATGGTGTGATAGGCGATGTAGTATGTACCAAAAACAGGAAGGCGGTCATATTCACATGTATAATGTAAGCTAAGGAGATGCAATTTAACAAATTAGGAGCATTGATGAGGGATACACAAGAGAAGTAGTTTGATGTAAGAACATGGTTAATAGAAAGACGTAGTATGTACCAAAAACAGAAGGCATGTCATATTCACATGTATAATGTGTTAACTAAGCATATGCAATTTACCCTAATTAGAAGCATTACAAGGTAGACACCATATGCAACATGCAACCACATATCACATCGCCAAGTAAGAGCAAGCACTGCGATGGTGGTGTGGGGAATTATGGGATCAACTAGAGAGCTACGTTGACTATCTTCATTTAGCCTTGCTGTTTCTTGAGAATCATGTGGGAGGATGACACCGCACTTTAAACGAGTAGGGCCTCACAAGAACTCCACCCGGTGACTGCCTCATCATAAGTGATTGACGAGGATACAAAGAGCATTAGTTTGATGTACTAACATGGTTAATAGACATATGTAGTATGTATCAAAACAGGAAGGCATGTCATTATCAAAGGTATAATGTGTAAAGTAAGCAGATGCAATTTAACCAAATTGAAGCAATACAAGCTAGACACCATATGCAACATGCAACCACATTTGACAAATACGGGTTAAAGCAAGCACTGGATGGTTGTGTGTGGCAATTGAGATCATCAACTGCAGAGCTACTTTTATCGCTCCAATCGCCGACATCGCAGCCATTAGAGCGTTGAAACGCTTAGTGCTTATCTTCGAATTACACCGAGCGATTTCTGCTTTTCTTTTCTCGCATTCATCAACACCGCGCCGTAGTCTGAAATACCCATGCATAAAAAACAATAGTGTGAGTATGGGTGAAGTGTGCACAATTATAAAGTGTAAAGGTAGCGATAGCAGTGTCGGTGAGAAATAAATGACGGAGACATATGATAGCTCTACAACATGCATGGCACACTCAATTACTACAGGATTCTATGAAAATAACAATGATCGAAAGCAAATAGGTCAGTCCATTTTTTCTCGCACCGTCCGATGTACAAAGAACGGGAGATCGCTTTCATCTACCTCCAGCCAAGCTGTTGACGATCTTCCTCGAACGCCAACACCATCGGCCCAAGATTCTCCCCTCCGCCTCCCTCGACCTCACCGCACCGCCGTTTGGCACCGCCCGCCATCCATTCAAGCCCCGCCGACCTCCAGATCGGGCGCAGCAGCCCCGCGCCCCACACCCCTATGATAGACACCGATGCGCCGCTTCTCGGGGAACATGCGACTAGGTGCTCCGCGCGCTTAAGCCGGTGCTGCTTTTTAATTGCGGTTCGACCGACCCTGAATTGAAATCCAAAGCGGCTATCACCTCTAGCAAAGGTGAAATAGTAAAGGGAGGAAACCTTGTGCATTTAGTATCACAAAGAAGATGCAGAAGAAGCGCCAACTAGTTTCTTTCGTGGGATGAATACGGTGTGAGCGGAGACGAAGATTTGCATCAATAAGGGAAGAGGAGTACCTCTTTCACCGGGCAAGTGTGTGGTCCTCCTTCTGCTTTTTCCGACGATCTTGTTGTTCGCCAAACCGAAGTTGTGGAGGACGGTGCAGCCTTGGACGAACCCATGGCCAAGTTGTTGAGTGTGGTGCGGTGGCCATCCGTCGGGCGGGGGAAGCAGATCCGAGGCGGCGAACGACGGCAGAAGGGAACAGCTCCGGCGGTGGACGGTTACATAAAGGAGCCGCAGCAGTGAGGCGCAGGACGGCGTGGTCGGAGTGGTTCTGCACGGCGCACGCCGGGCGCGGCGGCCGTGGAGGCAGCTCTTCCTCGGCTTCAGCTGCTAAGTCCTTGAGGGCGCTATGGGTTATGCGGTTATGTTGGACGACGACGCCGGGTACCGGCCCACGTGATGGAGGAGGGCGGCGTGGATTGGCCGCTATTGGGTGGAGGACGAGGAGGTTGGGGTTTCAAGGGCTGGTGGAGAGGGCGCCACGCCTACGGAGTATGAATGGGGAAACGGAGGAGGCGGGCTGGGGGAACTAAGGGGAACAATGTTTCGTTTGAGACGCTTGTTTGAAATTTGGGGAAAGTTACAAACTTTGCCCCATCTAAAATTTCGGACATATTATGGGTTGGGGTAGGACAGTCATGTCGTGTCCCAAATGTATGGGATAGATTTTGGCCGAGCGATGGTGTTTAGGCGCCATGGCGATGAATGCTTCTCGAGGCGGTTGAGATCAAGCGCCTTGGTGAAGTTACAAACCTACCCCTGTTTAGACCTTTGACATCGGGCCGATAGGCTACACGGGCCAGTCAGACAGTAATTTCCTACCACCAAAACATTAGTCTCACGCGGTTTTGGGTGACCAGAGGCCTATTTGGCGCTTGCTCAATATTTGGGAGCGTACATTAACGCTTTTGTTCTCTTGAATTGAACTTTCAGGATTTGTCAAACTTCACAAATCTTTACTCTTGAAAATCCTAAAGCTACGATTATTTTGGAATGGAGGGGTACATTTTAATATACATTGTACACGAGTATATATTAAAAATATGCAACTTACCTCAGTTCATGCATGGTTCTGTATAATCTCCTTGGTTGCAAAAAAAGTTAGATATGCGTATGAATATATATACCATGTTCAAACTCACAACAAAGATTGATGCCCCTTTACATCTGATTTACAAATGCCATTATCTCGGTTCAAATAGATGAATGCACTTCCTATGAATTCAATCTTCAAACCCCTTTATGTTGAATTTACATGTATTTTATTTCGTAGCTAGCAATTTGGAATGTATCCATGCAAGTGACAAATGTATAAAGTGCTTCACACTAACAACATGGAGTGCACTAATTAATGTTTATATATGAATTGCAAAAGCATCCATTGCCTGTATTTCAAACCGCTCTCACTCTATGGATCGATAATATGAAATAAACACATGCACATGCTAGAATTCAATAGAGTATGGGTGTCTGATAGACCGATTTTTGTCCATACGCAATTTTGCAAAATTCATGATCTCATCCAAAAATAATAATGCCATTTATATTTTAATTTAATGAGTAGAACCGCCTTTTACACGTAGATATCTCTCTATCTAACGCATAAGTGCACACACTTTATATGCATCGGCATTTCTCTTCACACATGCTCACAATCTCTCTCGTGGTGTCGGGTGTCTCACGCACATGCTCTCTCTATTTCTCTCTCTCTTTCTCGACTACTATGTACCACTCTTTTCACTAATCTCAGCTTGAAAACACTATTTCTCTCACATGCATATATACACATGCACGGTCTCTACTAGCCTCTATACGCACATATATGTGCCTACGTGTCTCCCCTGACGCACATTATCTTTAGGCCTCTCTCGCACACATTGCCCTTCCCCGGACACACCTCTCTAATAGTAGTTGGCAGATATGATTTCATCATATCATTCGTAGGATATCCCTCGCTGTTAGGCTGGATGGTAATACGAGGCAAAGTTTTACCCTAGTTCGGATCGACCCTTGCAGCTTGAAGAAAGAGCCTACTCCCTGCATCAGATATTAGTGTTAGGGTGTACAAAGTACACGTGAATACCTGCATTGTGCGTGTGTATATATACTATCGATTTAACTAGCCCCCAAGCTTGTATAACATACTAAGGGCCTAGGGTTACAAATCATATATAGTCGGCTTATCACTGGGGGATAGAGTCCTCCGCGACTGTAGCTTCGTGTTGTACGCCGAGTCCTCCACATGGGTCTCCAGATAACACGCCTTGTCCAACCTATATGTGGCGCAGGATGGAACCGACCCATGAGTCTTCATGTTGACCCACCACAACTAGAAATGATGTGCCCACCACACCACAAACGCAATCGGCCACTAAGAAAATAAGCATATACAATAGTACAATGGTATCTAGCTCACGATACGCCTCCATATTTTGTTGATGACACTAACGGACTTTGCATTTGATGCGGTTCAGATTTTGTTGATTTACACTTATGGTCATTGTATTTGAAGCGAAAGCACGATATGGTCACCGGACTTCGAATAAGCTCATCACGGTCACCACATACATTTTGTCGTGCTAACCAACATGTGGTTGGATGGTTAGAGGACAGTGGTTTCTCGAGCCCACCAAGGTTAAAGTCCCGTGCTCACATTTATCTTGTGTTAATTTCAGTATTTTCCGCAATGTACGCTCAGGGGAGGAGACGCCCACTCGACCACGAGGCACCTATGGTGACTTCGTGAAAATCTCAAGATCATGTATGTTGGCCCACTCTCTCGGCTGCAGCGCGGACCGGGCGGTGGGGAGTGGTTTCGGGAGGGCAGGCTGCCGGGCGGCGGGGGGCAGGCGGTTCGCCGGTGGTGGTTGGCGGCTCGGGGTGGAGTTTGATGATAAACCGAGGCCCTTGATTTTGTATCCAACGGCTGGAAAATCTAATGACCAGAGATGAAAAGTCGAGATCGACGTAGCCTCACCCCGCACGCATACACATGCACGCACGCAAGACACGCACGCATGTAGGCGCAACACCGACACGCATACATAACGCACACACGCACGCATGCCGGCGCGCAACACCGACACGCATACATGCACTCATGAACACACGCACGACGCACCCATGCATGCAACACCGAAACGCACCTTGCACGACGCACTCCATGCATGCAACATCGAAACGCACCTTTGCACGCACGCAACACTCGCAGACGCCTGCATGCACACAGCACACGACGCAAGACACACGCTTAACTACATGAAAAGATGACGCCACACTCAATGAACAATCATCGGTTTATGAAATGCCCGCTTCGACCGCCTCGCCCACCAAAGGTTCTTCGCTGTGCGCTGCTCATGCGGTCACCGACATGCAGGCCATGCACCCAAAGAGCCCACACGCCGCTGGAAGAACGGCGCGTGTCCTAGGTCGAGTCGAGGGCGCCACTCATGCACGCCCGCTGAACACGCCTGCGCCGCATTCAAACGCCCATGAAACCCGCCTGTGGAAGCCGAGAAACCCACTCGACACACGTCTGCTCATGACCGGCCAAGCTTAAACGCAACGCCGCCGAGCTCCTCCCGTCCGCCTTCTATTTAATCTCCTATTTAAACGAGGCCAAACGCCGCCAAGAATCGCACACCTCCGCCGCTCCCCTATCTCCTCCACCATTTTGTCCACTTACAATGGCTTACGAAGAGTAGTTATTCGCGATCCAAGCCGGGCTGGGTAGCTCGCCGGATACGAAGCTATGCAGCTCGCTGAACCACCTCCCTCCCCGCCCGACGGAGCCATTTACGCCTAAGCCGCGCGCTGCTGTTCAGCAACTCGCCGCCTGTGCCAGCTCGACGAGGAGCGGCGCACGGGCATCGTTGCTGCTGCCCACGCCGCGCCATACCGCTGCCTCCTGCTTCGTGGCCGAGACTCCATGCCGGCAGCCGCGCCATGCAAGCAGCGATGTAAGCCGGTGCGTGGAGAGCGACGAAGTCGGTGGCCAGCGCCCACGTCCCGCCGCCATCATCGAGGAGAAGTAGAACACGGAGGTCGCCGCCGCTTGGGTCCTATGAAGGCCACCGCGAGGCGACGCCGCGCATACAGCAGGTGTCTTGCCGATCCTTTTGTTGCGAGGACCTTCGCCGACCGCATGGGCTCCACGGAAGAGGTCAATGTTAGATGAACTCGAGCCGGTGCCGCCATGGCGAAGTAGTGGCCGTGATGAACTCGAACCGTGCCGCCACCATCATCTTCGCACCAGCCAATGATATCAGTTGGGCAGTGGGGAAGCGAGCCGCCCTTTGCGCTGAAGCATATACCCGGTTCCGGCAGTCCGGTGATCGTGCTCCGGACATGAGGAACACAAATCGATCGGCGGGCGCACCATTTAGGCCATGTATTATATACCGTGTTGTCCGTAACTAGCACCGCATAGTTCATTTGAATGTAATGAACCGCCATGTTTGTGTGAAAATCCGTATTTTATATGATTTCCGCCGTTGTTTATATGAAATACCCAGTGGTTGCGTGAATGAGTATCGTTTGTTCACGGTTTGCGTGAATTTCGTCCGTTGGTTGAGTTGCTGTCATAATGTGTGCGGCTACGTTGGATGGCGAATTTATGGGTCGCCGGTCGGTTCATGGGCGGCTCGGGCGGCGCTAGGGACAAAAACACAGCTCATGCGAGCTCGCTCCAACGTATGCTACTGGAGGATGCATGACAGCATGAGCACCGAGCTGCTCTCGCTCATCGGTGGCAAAGGCACTGTGGACAAAAGGGTCGCCAATATTTTGGCTACCCCGGCAAGATCCAAACAGCCCTCCCAACAGATTCAAATCCTCATTCACCGTGGAATTTTGCCATGTGTTGTTTTCATGGACTAGTAAGATGCCCGCATTGCACGGAACATCAAGATGCATTTTTTACAAACTCCCGCATGCATGCAAGGGATAATTAATGTCCTCCTTTGCGAGTACCACGAGGCAAACACCATTAATATTGCATCGGTTAGTGTTAGTGGCCTTGTATATCTGCAAATTGTAATTTTGATAGTGGCCCCTTGTATATAAAAATGGAGGGAGAAATATGAGAGATAAGGTGAGGAGGAGTGGGGCATGGTGCCGTGGTGGTGACTGGTGGTCCGACTGGGCGGAGGCATGGGGATGGACGGCGCATTATGTCTAGGTTTGTATCTCTCTCACACACACCCACGTAGGTGGGACACGTGCATGAAGAGAAGAGGTGCACGCACGGGGAACGTACTCCCGTCTCTTTCCCAACCACACCCGCTGGTACACGGTGGAGCCTATTTCAGATTTAAAAAGGCAGCCCACGTGGTAATTTGGCACGGTAATCGTTGTCCACTTGGTGGAGGGAGGATCGCCTACCACGGGTGAACAAACAAATTGCGACTTGACGCGTTATGTTAAATTAAAAAGAGGCAAACCATGTGGGCCTACCTTAGAGGCAAGGCTCTATACACCGGAGTACTTTTGATGTGTCCCACAACTCGCAGAATGAGGAGAAACTTGCTTAGTACGCTGCCTCCTCACCACGGGCGCGGTGGCTCGCAGGATGAGGTGAAGCTGAGTACCATCAGACGCTTTACGCCTCGCCTCCTCGCCATCGCTGCAGGTGGCTCGCAAGACGAGGAGAAAATTTTACTACACCCTCCGCTTACTCCTCGTCCCTACTATGCACTTTGGTTAGTACTCCTCTATTTACTTATAAAAGGCCACTATAAAAAATACATTTTGCATCTATACAAGGCCACAAATAGTAATCGAGACAAAAGTTACTACTCCTCCTTTCCAGTTTATGGCTCAATTTCAAAATCTCTCCAACCAAGGTAGACGGTGAGTGGTCGAATTAATTTCGTAGTTTGCATAGTACGCCTGCTTTTCTCAAGAAGTTATGTTTACCGAGGCATTAATTAGAACGAATGCATGAATGACCACTAAATTTCCATGAACTTGTACATGCATTGGTTAGTTTCTCTTGACATCGCTATGCCGGGTGATCTAACGCACTCAAATCCAACATGTAATGGTACTACTACTAGTATAGTACTAGAATTGAGACTTATCAAACGGAAAACGAATGTTTTTAGATGAGCCCTATAAACCCTAGTGGGTACATATCGTAAAAACAGATTTTTCCAAAACTAAGTCGCCCTTTCATGAATTCTGTAGTATACCTCCGCCGACGCCCCTTTCATGAATTTGTATTCCGTCACCGACATGTGGGACATATAGCAACCGGTCGACGTGTCAAGCACCAAATAACAAAGCAGTAACAGCAGGGGACGACCCCACCTGCATCGCCCAAAGGTTAGTAATGAGCAATGAGACGCCAAATCACAATGTCGCACCTTCCTGCACGGACGGCAACCATTATTTCACACTTCGTTCGACATCATCTCAAACCACGACTAGTATTGCTTCGCTCAAGAGGGACACGCGATCGCTTGGTACATCATGACACGGGGACCGCATGACAGCCATGCCCCCGCCCGATCGCCGGGTAAAATCACCTCATTTTTACTATACTTCCTCCGGATCGTTTACTACATGGCATGCACGCTGCTCTAGGTTGAGAATTTAATCGCAATATATATATATATATATATATGTGATGAACAGACGCTAGCCTTTTAAAAATGTATACTTTTGTACAGAGTACTCCACTATCGATGGATTGCGCCATGGAGCAAAAATTGAAATTTTAAAAAAGGTGGTACATATAGAGAGCGCTGTCGCCAAATTATGCATATAGTACTATTAAAAAGCTAGTACGTGCTTAATTGGGGTGCTAAATTCTATTAAAGAAATACTAGTACTAGTATGTACATATCAAGAGTTAAAGTAACGAGAAGAAACATAACATAGTTCTCATTGGGGCTCAGACAACACACCCTCAAATTAAACTAAGCACACCTGAAATTAAACTATGCAACTAATCCGTAGACACTACATTAGAAGTTTAGAACCGCCATGAGCAACGACATCGCCACCTTACTCGGAGTCCTCGCCCACGCCCTCCACTTCGCCCTTGTCCTCTTCCTCTTGGCCGATACTTTTGCTTGAACCGCCAACTTGGCTGTTGCTCTTCATCCAACCCTTGTAGATATTGAAACAAAGGTAGCCATCCATTGCAGCGTAGTGGATGTGGTCTATATCTAGTACATTCCGCTGCCATGCATGACGATGAAACATGTAATGAGGTTTCTCCAGCTTATGTACGGGATGAACCATGGCTCCGCCAGGTCAGCATTGAGGGCTGACGAGAGGGCACCACCGATTCTTCCGAGGTCAAGGGGTTGCCTACAACGAGGCCTATCCGACGCAGGACTTCTTTGTCGTTCTTAAAGTCTACGAACGAATTTGACTGTTTTGTCCTCGAGGAAGTTCTTAAAATCTCGCACTCAACGCCGGCATGGCATATGTGGTAGACCAAGCAAACGTTATGTACGCAAACCTGGATCACGGCGGCTTCTTCCTCTCTTCGCCCTTAGATCCTTCTCTGTCCCACGACTGTGGTGTACTCAACATCTAGCCCAGCCACCCACTCATCATGTGAGTTTTCAACATGCGCCCAAGCGAGAAAGGCATCCTTTCACCGTCATGAAGTAAGGGTGTAGATGACGCCGAACTCATCGCCGGTGATGGTTCTAACCTTGTACTCACCGCCGATCGGGAGATTTGGGACGCCATGGATTTGGGAGGAGGGTTAGGATTAGTGGAACTGCCGAATGTGAATGGACGGACGACTAGGAGCGAACCGCCGTAGTATTAAAGGACGGCGGGAAAGAGTAGGAGCGAATCGCCAGCCGCGGCGAACGCAGTGGTAGTGGCTTTCATTCTCCCATGATACGGGCTTCCGAGAGCCCTTGGATCTGAGATCAAACGGTTGCATGGCGTGATTCTAGACCTATGGGTGAATATCCTATCCTCGAGGGTTATTCTTAAAATTTTCAGCAACTTAGCATGCGACCGCTTGATTCAGATCCAAGGGCTGCCAAGAGCTCAGATCATGGTCGCGCTTACCACGACTGCCGCTCCGCCGCGTGGTCGCGCCTTTGGAGATTTAACACGGTGCTAGGGCTATCCGATGTTGGCATGTCATACATAGTCATCACTTAGTCACTCATACTACAACAAGGTTGGCTATAAGTGTATTTTTTACCCTCTCTATCTTTTTCAGATTCTCTCCGTCTCCATATTATAAGAACGCTTTTGACACTAGCTAGTGTAGTGTCAAAACGCTCTTATATAATGGGACACAGGAGTACTAGTATTTATTGCATTTGCCAAGGAGTGACCTCTTCCAATGAAATGGTGTTGCTAAGTTTGCTTCATTTAATTAGCTATAGACTCAAAATTGTCTCTTCACCTAGGTACACGCGCTAGCACCGCTTTCTTCCTTGGGTCACCAAACTAGTCTCTCTCTTCTTGATTAACTTGCCACATAAGACTTTATGCCTATGTGGCAAGCTTAAGCACCTGTAGGAGCAAGTAAGTACAATAGTGCGCTTTACATGGCATTTTTGCATATGTGGAGGAAAGAGAGGCAAGGAAAAGTGGAGAAGTGGGCTCATGCAAGAGCCAGCCTCTACTACTACATGGTGGAGCATTGGGAGAGGCACCTGATGGAGGTGGTCAGAATCGGGAGACTCACGCCGGTCGTAGCGCCGCAGTTAAAATGATAATGGCAAGTCAAATCACGGGGCCCCACCTGTCCAGCAGTACCACGCTGTCAAATCACACAGCCCTACATTTGCAGCAGCCTACTCCCTCGCTTCTCGCTCTCTGTTGAACCGACTAGGCGGAACTGCCCCGCCTATCAAGCAGAAAAGCCCCGCCGACTTTTAAATACAACTACTCCCTCCGTCGATGTGTTTGGTTGAAGGTATCGATGAATGGATTGGGACCATTCAATTTTTGGGATTGAACCATTCAATTCATGTGTTTGGCTGAATATAAGAGATGAGCTAATTATTTAAGACGGACCACCAATATGCTCACATAGTCATGCATGCAAAGGGTGGCCATTTGATTCGACCGATTTGGTTGGGTGGAATGGTTCAAGATCTTCAAGGCATATTCTTTTTTGACTCAAACCATTCATGTGCTTTATAACCAAACATGTCTATTTTCTGAACGATCCCAACCCATTCATGACCACCCTTGCAACCAAACGCACGCCATCTTACTTAAACCAAATAATCCCACAATACTAAAGCGCTGCATTAACTTCTACCTCGCTTCTTGTTTCTTCACATATCAACCAATAAGAATCCAATGATATACTTTTGTGACATAGTAACTCATATTTAGTTAGTCAAATGGATGACCTAGAACTACGTGCAGTGCCCTATAAACCGAGACGCCTACAAATAAAAAACCGAGACGAGAGGGTAGTTCAGACGTATCTTTTAGATCAATATAGTCGGATTCACCAAGGAGCAAAACCAAGTGGTAGGCTGCTCCTGCCGTGTTGGCGTGTAGCAACTCAAGTAGGGTCAGTCCGCACACCTAAATGGCTACACACTTAACAGACCCCTTTGGCACATGTGGCTCATCCACCGCCTTGTTCCACGCATGATGCACCAAATTACAGTTCGGAGCAGCGGTTGAATTGAGGCACCCCGGTCAGAAGCGCCACAAAGAGTAGAAAATGAGCGATGAGGGGTCAAATCACAAAGCCCCACCTTTCCCGCATTGTCGGACGGACGAAGCAACCATCATTTCACTCTAGCGCAAGAGCATAAAGAAAAGAGAAAACAATGATGCGTATGGCAGCTACCTAGGGCACCCTAGGTAGGGTCTCCACCATGCATCCTTTTTGAAAGCGCCCACTACAAATCGGCTTCTCCTCGCCCTCTTGAAGAAAACCGATGATGAGTGCGGCGGTAGGGTTTAGGAGTACTACGGCGCAAGGGGCCACGTCGAGTAAACGGGTTCGAGTCGACGCCTTAAATATGTGTGGGCCGCTGGTTTTACGGAACGAGGCAGCATTTTGGGTTCGGGGACCAAGGGAGATATAGCACGCATAAAAATTGTGGACGAGGTTCGACCGAAAGGCAATGATGCATGGGCCCTGATTTTGATATACCCGGGCTGCGGAAATTTGCTACTCTACTCAAAACTAGTAAGGTACACATGTATTGAACGATGAGATTTCAAACCAAATTATGAATAAATACACACTATAGCATGTAAAGCTTTGAGTCATATATGCATGATGTAGATGTTCGCTTAGTTCTTATAGTTCATCTCATTCAAAATCAATTAGTTTTATAAAATGTTAAGATTCATGGGGTTGTGCATTGTAAATCATAAAGTAAAAAACAAATAATGGCAATTCATTTAGAAAAAAAAATCAATTATGATACGTAAGATTCTAGAACAAAGGAGAAGTGCTTGTGTTTTGAGGTTTGTGCATTATGCTTAAGTTCAACCATGGAGTCTTCTAAATTGTACATGTGGTAGATCTGTGGAATGTTGATGATATCCAACGGCCAAGAGTGCTCGGATTTGCCCATCTCTCAGACCGTCGGGTTAGCTTCATCCAAATGTACCATCTTTCAAAGTTATTGGCACACTATATAGTTCTTGTGCCATAGTTGCATGTTTTGGAAAAAGCTACTAGTGGGTTGTACTATCTATTTAGGAATAGAAGATGCATACATGGAAGTTGTAGGAAAGAGATGACATGGAGCATCTCAATTCCTATGAGTAGGGATTGGAAAAGAGATGTCATTTGGTTCACATCATAGGAACTTTTCTATTGAATCTAGAGATGACATGTATCTCAATTCCTATGAGGAGGGATTAGTAAAGAGATGTAATTTGGTTCATATCATAGGAACTTTTCTATTGAATATACGCTAATGTTTATTTTCCTTTGAAATTAAGGGAGTATAGGAATCCATTCATATGAACCAAGTGGCTCTAAAGCTATAGAAATGATATCATGTTTATTTCCTTTGAAATGTAGAGTATATGAATCTATTCCTATGAACCAATTGGCTCTAAAGGAAAAAATCCTATAAAAATCATATCATATAGAGTTCCTATGATATTCCTCACACTAAAGGATGGTTGAAATTGCTGCGGTGATACGATGGTCTTTCTTTGTAGACTCCTCACCCATCTTTATAGTTACCTATCAAGATGAATGAAATGATATATACAGGGTATTCTACATGTGCAATTTGGTACACGAAAACTCGGTAAAAGTTTGCAGGTTCTAATTTTCAATAAAGCTATATGCACTGCATTTCGAACGGAGGGAGCATACGCAGTTGCTAACACTCACGTGGAAGATTTGTGTGTAGGAGGAGTGGCTGTTCTGTTAAATGACATGGCAAACCGACACTCGGATGCCGATCTAACGGTTCTTACGGCGCTCGTCAGAAAAGGCTTGTGGCTAACGCTTGTCGGATAATGATTTACTGACACATGCATTGCATTGATACGCGCCCCTCTCTCTCACGCACACGCACCTCACGAGTCACGACTCTCCCGAGTCCTCTCGCAGACTCGCACGTCGCACCCATCCTCTATCTCAGGTAGACGCCACGCATATGTGCTCTTCACACCCTACCTCGTAACTTCTAAAACAAAAGACGGCGCAAGACATTTTATTTTAGCTCACACGCCACACACTTATACTATTACTCTTGGGGTGAACGCTCTTGGGCATAGTATATATTATACTCTCACGAAGAGAAGCGTGCACGCACGCACTAGTTCTCTCACACCCACTCATGGGTACACGAGGGAGCGCATTTTTTGAAGCCGTACAACAAAATCACTCCACTATATATAAAAGCAGAGCCTTAGCGCTTGCTTTACTAGGGTTCCTCTCTGCACTCTCTCATGCTCTCCAGATCTAAGCAAGACATAGGTGGCCACACTCTCTCTCTCAGCTCACGGCTGGTCACAAATCCCCGGACAACCTCGACCGGGCAGGGGTGTAGGTGCATCGCTCACGCTGTCGCCGACAAGCGAGGAGGAGACCAACGGCTGCCCAAGGTGGCCCGATCGGGCTGCCGTGGCGTTTCTCCGAGAGAGCTGCCTCGGGAGGGCCTCCGACCCTTCTTCCTCCCTCATGTATTGTGGCTAAGATGCGGCCTCCGACGCCGCCTTTGCCACATGCCGACGACCTCGTATATATTCCTTCAAACCTGCCTTGCTCAACTGCCCCAGCTCTTCCCCTTCGTGGATCCTTTTCTACTCCGTCCGCTGTTACAAAGCCACCTAGACTTCTACTATTATTAGAAGTAAAGCTAGTTCATACAATGAACTCAAAGCGTTGGTTCAAACAGGAAGAAAGTGGAAAGTCTGTAGCATGAATCTAGGACTTGGTTCTAAGAGGAAACGGGGAAAGTAGTAATATGTGTCACTGCTTAAATAACCGATTTCAGATTTGCGCAAACAGGGATGTATGTCTCCATATCGCTTCGGATGTCTGCTCTCAGATCGCTTCTATCCGCTGCAATCAAAAGCACACACCTCAGTTTTAGTACAACTGCAAAAAATGAGATGGCTATCCTCGCTGCCTCGCCTAACCTCCCGCCTTCAAGGTATCCCTACATTGGTAGTAACTAAGGTAGAATGACCAACACAATCTAAAAGAAGCTGATTCATACATTTTACTTCCTGATTGCAAGGTGGACGAGCGAAAACAACTGCATCCTAGTCCGAATGCACTTTCTACCAGTTCATCCATGGACCGAGGACTAGCTGGCACGGCTGCACGACAGTTTTTGGACAAAAGTGCGGACAAGAGGCATTGTGGTCTGCTTATTTCTGCAAATAGCGGTGCTTAAATTTAGTGGAATGCACAAGCATTTCAGCTGGTCAAGACATCGCATGGTTCAGTTCAACATTCCAAATGAGACCACAATTATAACTGGTTATTCGGAATGAGAGAACCTAACCCCGAATGGTGGCAACAAGAAAAACCAGAGTGAACTCCAGAAATTTAAGCTTCACCGGGAGGCCCTTTGCTCGTAGAAGCCTTGCTTGTTTTTTCCTGATTTGTAAACCTTCTCACAACTTTGTCTTTTGCTGTGAACTAGTATATGTTTGTTATGTTCTATGAATCATTGAGATGTATAAAATTGCTTAACTTATGCTTTTCAAGATTTTTATGAAGACGAAGTTTAATTGTGAGTGTTCCACATGAGCGCTGGAGTAGCGTAGAACGCTTGGAATTTATTACATTGTGGCCTCAATTAACTGCATGAACCATCGTAATAAGATACATAGTAGTTGCTTATATGTCGACAAGAGATTGTTGATTGTTAGCTGGTCGATAGCCTAGTGTTGAAGCGAAGCTGAGCCAATGTGCCGTGGTTTTGCACAACTGCATAAGTGGGGTAGCACCAACAGTGTTTACAAGTACTTATGTATACGTCGGCGCACGGTTCTCGAACGAGTGCTGTATTTCATCAAAACACACACTGCTCATATGATAAACCATGAAAACTTATGTCTTACCATGCCATATTCATGAAAAAACTAGTGAGGACACATCTGTTTTGGCAACAATTACGATGGTTCTCACATGATTCACGGGCACACAAAACTAGCAGCAGTTCCCGTAGACGGATTCAAACAGAGCACTAGCCCCAGAGGGGTCGATAACATGCAAGGTTCGGATAATTAGACACAATCCAAACTACTATTAAACACTAGCTGGGGCAACTATTTCATGCCTCGATCTAATTTGGGCTGGACACAAGACGGACCTTGCCATGAACATCATCAAGGACGCCCCGCAGCAGCTCAACTCGTGAACCTTCATGAAGACAACCTTGTGGCCTTGCCATCGATAAACTTGTTTGTGGAGGCATGCCACGCCATCTTCTCGCGTAAGCTTGACAAGAACAAAGATGCCTCACAAACTAAGGAGTAGCTTTGAACTTTTGTGCTTCAAGACACCCCGGACAACACGCTGACAACAAAGTGAGGCTGGAATACAACTCTTCATTGGTATAACCGCAAATGGCTTCCAGATCCAAGAGCCTAAGAACTCGTTTTTCCCAAAGGCGATATTCAGGTCGTCTACCTCATAGCGAGTGACATGCACAACCACACAACTTTGTCTCGATCGGGCTCTAATTGAAATAGAAACAAATTCTGAATTACTTTTCAAAGATAAGAACCACAAGTTATTTAAACCACTATGTATAGCATGGCATCTAAGCTAATAAAATTTTGCATTATTAATCACCACAGATCGGCAAAGAAGGAAATCACCTTGGGCAGCTCAGCGGGGGGGGGCACATCCTCGAAGGGGGAAAACTGCTCTCGCAGTGCCACGGGGGTCAGAACCTCAAACGGGCGCTGACCATCTCAAGAGTGGCCGTGCGCGATCCGGGTAGGCTCGGTGGCTGCCTCCATCTTCTTGGAGCTCTCTATCTCGTGGGATCAGCCTCCCGCCTGCTCCAATATCGGCAGATCTTTGCCTCGTTCTCCTTGGTCCATCATGAAACCGATTAATACTAGGAGACCACCGAAAGGAAAACACAATCGCAATGACAATGAAACAAAAAGAGAGTGAGGATCGTTATCGCTTTGCAAAAGTTCTTTTTTTTCTCTCGAACGAAAATATACCAACATCACGGATCCGCTTACCTTCCCTTTGTTGGGAGAGAAGAACAGGGCAGATGCGAAAAGTTGCCTTTTCTTGAAGACGGTGAGGGAGAAGGGATTCAGCGAGAGTGAAATGATGGTTGCTTCGTCCACAAACTTAGATCATGGGAGGTGGGGTTTGTGATACGACGGCTCACATCGCCAAGGCCACGACTGGGTGACTCTCCGCCAGATACGCCTTCTAATTTGGTGGATGGCATTTGGGCCCAAGCTGCATGGCCCGCATGTCGGTGACAAAAGTATAACGACATTCAGAGAGGGAGACGTTTCAATGACCTAGGAGGAGCCGTAAGCGTAGAGTGTCTCCACTATACTAGTAGTAATTGTTTTTGGGTAGCTGAGAGTGTCTCCACTGCACTAGTAGTAATTGTTTCTGGGCCCAAGACAAAACAGCCAATCCACACTAGTAAATAGTAAAATCAATTCAAAAGGCGCCACCCACACCCAAAGACACCGCCTCCCCCACAAAAAACCCTGGTGCTCTTCTTCCTCCTCGCCCCACCCACTCACGCCACCGCCCACTGCACTCCCAAATTCCTCACCTCACTCCTACAGAAACCCCAGCCCCTTCTTCCTCACTCCTACGTAAAACCCCAGCTCCCTTCTTCTTCGTCAGACTACAACTAGGCTCGCTGCTCACATTTCGCTCAAACCGTGAGCGACGCGACGCCTCGAGGAAAATGGAGTCGGCTGACCCCACGCCAAGAAGATGAGGCTCCCGCCAGCGGTGACGCCTGTAGATCCCAGACCGGCAGCGCTGGGAGAAGCGGCGATCCCGCCCCCACCGGATCCCAGAACCCAGAGAATCTCGGTGGACCACATCAGCGATCTCCTGACGCCATCCTTGGGGAGATCATCTCGCTTCCCCACCAAGGATTGCTGCCGCACCCAAGCCCTCTCAATTCGGTGGCGCCTCTATGGCGCCACTGCGCCCCTTAATCTCGACTCGCCACCATCTCTTCAATGATTTTGAAATCCCTAGAGCCATCATCTCCTCCCACCAGGCTCCGCTCAAAGCCTCTCGATCCCGCCATGCTACCCGAGCAAGCATACCATGCCCTCGCACGGTGGACGCCTCGCTGAAATCCTCAAATCACAGTAACTACATCCGCTTGAGTTCTACTATTCCCCGAAATCACATACCACATACGTAACGCCATGAACTTGTGCCCTCAGACCGATGTCCATCTCGCGGTTTTCCCCTCTCTCCACACCGCCACCTTTGCGCTGTGCTACCTTCTAGATAATCTGGTACTAAACCTTCGACTCCCATTTCTCAAGAAACTTTCACTTGTGCGGGTTCAGATATCGGAGGCCTCATTGCACAAAGATCATCCACTCCAGCTTGTTCTCTGCTGGAGTGCTTGGTGCTTGTTTTCACAGCTAGAATCGGTTGTCTCCAAATAAAGTCGCCTAACCTTGTAAGAATTGGAATTTCTTTGACGGAAGGCAGCTCATCATCCAAGATGCCCTTCACTTCAAAGGTTGATCCTTGATTCTAGTTATTCACCTTGCAAATAACCGCCCTCTCGCGCCTAAACCGAGACCTTGGGTGTAATACATGATCTCTGTGCTCATTTCAATATGGTGTTTGGCTCCACAGCTCTTCGTGTACTTTATATTATCATCTACACTTGTAACCATATGCTGCATTTTAAATTTCAAGCATAATTTATATATCATCTTGGAGTACACTTTTGTACTAATATTATGTTCTATGCTCAATGAAGAGTTTCTCCATGGATGGCCTATCAATGGTGCTGGATTCTCACAAGATCTTATATATCCAAATGAATAGTTTTGATCTCGAACAAGATTATTGGCTTGTCGCAATGCTTTCCATGTCCGGAGAAGTTGTATATAAAGGTGATAATTTCACGCACATTGAAGCCCGCATATAGTGTACTAGAATTAACTGCTCAGCTGTTGCTCTTTCGACATTCTTCTTTAGACCTTAACTATTTTCAATTTTCATGTCTATTTAGGCAACAGACGGGTAAGAAAGTTATAACCAATCGTGGATTCGTAGCATCGATTTTCTCACTTCTCATGAGATTCGATTGAAGACAATAACGCTAGAACGATATGTAGCCAACCGCAAACACAAGATTTGTCACATTCTTCCCGCTGAATGCGAGGTTACTATTGTCCATCGTGCTTAAGTTTATCAAAGAAAGATGGTTTTGACGGATGGGTATGTCAAGAGCAAAAAAGGAGTTTCTGTGGGCAAAAGAGCTTCGAACGTGTCGGCTTCTATTTACAACATATTGTGGTCATAATCCAAAGAAATTTTACGATCCAGATGTTCATTCTATGGACTTGACCGATCCATTTGACCGTGATCGCCAAAACAAGGCCGGAGTTAGATGTTGTTGCCCTTTTCAATCTGGTTTTTGTAAACCTGATGAACAATCAACCCTCGTGCTTTTGTATGGTTTGTAAGATGGAGTTAGATGTTCCTGCCCTTTTCAACTCGGCTGTGACTGTCATATTTTGTTTGAAACAAGGCAAATGGCTTGCCATTCGCTTAATTTAGAGTGAAATATTGTAACAAATCACAACCAAGGGAAATAACATCACCACGCCGCTGCTTGAGCTCACTGCATTACTGTGGCCAAGTGACTAGCCCCACCACCCCCACCACCAACCTCAGATTCTCCGTCCTCATGATCGACCGACGATCTTCAACGGCTCCTCGCTCGCTCTGCTCGAGGCCTCGCTGCTGCCCTCCGCCTTTGCGGCCTTGGTTCGCTGCCAGCTGCAGCGCCGCCTCTTTGCATTGTCAACATCACAACAACCGAGAGGAACAAGGAGATGATCAGACATGGAGAGGATGATGAGGGACCCACCAGCGCCATGGCAGACGCAAGCAAGTGCCTCTATAGTACAAGCCCAAAATATGGTTCCTCCTAATGGTTGGACATCCGGGGCTCACGCCATCGCCAACGAGTCAATAAACGAGAGAATTACACTACGAGCGGCCGACACTAGGGACCCAACAAGTCGCTGTAGTTTTTTAGGAACAAGCAGTTTTTTGAGACAATGAGGAACAAGCAGTTGTTATTTATACTAGTTTTAGCGACGGATCAGGGTAACAACGGGTCAGGGCCTGCCTAGCCAGTGGTTTTATTTATGTTTACCACATCATGAGCCCAGCTTGTGTTTTTTTTTCTTGCTGAAATGGCTAGCCCAGTTCTATTTTTTTAAAGAAATACCCAAACAAGGCCTACTTGCTTTATCGGCCCTGCTGGGCAGCAAATGTTTCAAGACGAGGAGAGTTTCATTTGGTTTGCCCAGAAAAGACATATACATTTTTAAAAGACATCAAACCGGGAATTAGTTTCATTTTTTTCATTACAAGATCTTAAATTCCATAGATTTTTATGCGTGGACAATTATTTTGATTTTATATTTATATAAATTATTTTTCAAAATAGTTTGAATGTGAATCGATATTTCTGGATTAAAAACAGTTGACCGCACCAAATATGCAAAATTTCAGATACTTTTAACCGTGGCCACAATATGGGGTGTAATGCTAACAAAAAGAAGATGGGCTCCAAAAAAAATCTTAAGAATTAGCAAATGGGCTGTACATTATTAGAAATAATGGCAGATGGGCTGTATGCTATTTTCCACAGATTTGAGGCTGACTTGTGCGCCTACTACAGGTTGATGTGTATGCTTCCATAAAAAAGGTTGACGACACGCAACGCCTCGTCAACTTAGTCAACACACGAGAGCAAAGGATCGTTGGATATCCATCCAACGGCCGCCGTGCTTCTTCAATCTCCGCTCTTCATGCTCCAAATTAAACAAGCGCCATGGACTGCTCGCTTCTCCTTCCGCTGCCGGGTTATGTTGCCAAGAGGCCTCACGGCCCCACAGCATTCCCATCGCTGGCCTAGCCATCCTCTACTCACCCACACCATCGTTATTCTCCGCGACGGCAGACGAACCAAGAACCTCGATTCTCCGCTGGGAAACAACTCCGAGTATTCCTCGCTCCATGTCGCTCCTTCCTAGGCCTCGCCGCCCACCGTGACTGGTGCTCTTGGCGCGACCTGGTCAACGTGGTCAATGAACGACATCCATCGGAAGTGGACTGACGGAGAGGCCGATAGCTGTCCACGGCCGCACGCAAGGAAATGCCTCCTTATTACGCCAAAAATAATGATTCCTCCACCGACAGCTAGGACCCACAGAAGGGCCTCAGATTTCGTGAAAAAAAAAACGCTCTCTCACCGACAGTGTCGACCCACCAGCTATATCTTCGCCGCTAGGAAGTGCTCTCCTTATTACGCCCAAAAAATGAATACCCCCGCTAGCCGGGACCCACCATATTGTTGGGCTTACTTAGGGCCTACTAAGTTGACGGGACGGAGGGCTTTGTCAACTTAGTCAATACTCCAAAGGACCGTATGATGTCCATCCAACGGCCATACGGCTTCTTCAACCTCCGGTCTTCTTGCTCCACCTACCAAAGCAGCGCTGGTCGCGGCCCGCTTCCTCGCCTCCCTGTGGGCCGGGTCAGGCACCGCCGCTCCTCCTCCCGTGGGTCTGCCCGAGTCGCCCCTTCCTAGGCTCATTGCCGCCCACCGCCGGGTGCTCTCGGCAAGGCGTGGTCAATGTGCTCAACGAATCGACTTCCATCGAAGAGTATCAGACATGGAGAGGCTAACACCGGGTCCACGCAGCCGAAGGAAGTGCCTCCTTATTACGCTGAAAATAATTATTCCTCCACCGACAAAGCAGGGACCCACCGGACGGGCCACCAGTATTTTGCAAATAAATCGCTTCGATCGCTGGGACCCACCGGACGGCCACCGATTTCGCAAAAAACGCCTCCTGGCCTGAGCTCGACCCACCGGAAGTGCCTCCTTATTACGCACAAAAATGAATACTCCCCGATTAGCCGGGACCCACCTTGGTGGATGCTGTCTTAGGGCCTACTAAGTTGACGGGCCAAGGGCTTTGTCAACTTAGTCAATATGAACGATTCTAGCTCTAGTGACCGTGATGATGTCCATCCAACGGCCGTAGTGCTTCTTCAACTTCTGGTCTTCTTGCTCCACTACCAAAGCAGCGCCGGTCGTGTCAGATGCTCCCGCCTCCCGTGGTCGGTCAGGCGCCGGGAGGCCTCACCGCCTCCTACTATTCCCACCGGCTGGCCAGCCTCGCGGGCGACGGCAGCCTCACACCGCATCCGAACCAAGTGAACCATCGAACTCCTCTCCGCTGGCTTCCACCGCTGTTTTCCCTGCTCCGCCGCCCCTTCCTAGGCCTCGCTGCCGCCCACCGCCGTGGTGCTCTCCGCGGCGTGGTCAACGTGGTCAAGGAACGACTTCCATCGGAAGAGTACTGACGTGGAGAGGCCGATACCGGGTCCACGGCCACAGCCCAGCTTTTTTGTGATTTGCCAATTAAGTCGCTTTGTCGGGCCTGTTGGGCTGCAAATCTTTCAAGACGGGAGAGCTTTTCATTCTGGCTGGCCGAGAAAATGGCCCATCAAGAATGAGAAATGGGCTGTACATTTTAAAACACATCAAACCGCAATTAGTTTCAAATATATTTTTTCATTTCAAGATTTTAAATTACATTAATTTTTATGCATGGAGAATTTGTTGGATTTTATATTGATATACATTTATTTTTAAAATCAGTTTGAATGTGAGTCAAATTTTGGGATTAAAACAGTTCGACCGCACCAAATATGCAAAATTTTGTATAATTTTTAACCGTGGCTACAATATGGGCTGTAATGCTAACAAAAAGAATATGGGCTCCAAAAAACCTTAAGAATTAGCAAATAGGCTGTAAATTATTAGAAATAATGGCAGATGGGTTGTATGCTGTTTTCCAGATTTGAGGCTTTCCTAAAAAAGGTTGACGACAGCAAAGGACGGTTGATGTCCATCCAACGGCCGCCGGCTTCTTCAATCTCGCTTCTTCCTGCTCCACCGCCAAACAAGCGCCATGGGACTGCTCGCTTCCTCCTCCCCGCTGGGTCGGCAGTGTTGCCAAGAGGCCTCACGGCCCCACCGCATTCCCATCGCTGGCCTAGCCATCCTCTACTCACCCACACTGTGTTATTCTCCGCGACGGCAGACGAACCAAGAAACCTCGCTCAACAGATTCTCCGCTGCGGGAAACAATCGCGAGTCTTCCTCGCCTCGTCGCTCCCTTCATAGGCCTCGCCGCCGCCCACCGCCTGGTGCTCTTCGCGCCGGTCAACGTGGTCAACGAATCGACATGCATCTGGTGGATCAGACGGAGAGGCCGATAGCTGGGTCCACGGCCGCACGCAAGGAAATGCCTCCTTATTACGCACAAAATAATGATTCGTCCACCTGACATCAGGGACCCACCGGACGGGCCACCGTATTTCGCGAAAAAACGCTCTCTCACCGTGAGCTCGACCCACCGGAAGTGCCTCCTTATTACGCACAAAAAATGAATACCCCCGTTAGCTGGGACCCACCTTGGTGGATGCTGTCTTAGGGCCTACTTGTTGACGGGCCAAGGGCTTTGTCAACTTAGTCAATATGAACGATTCTAGCTCTAGTGACCGTGATGATGTCCATCCAACGGCCGTAGTGCTTCTTCAACTTCTGGTCTTCTTGCTCCACCGCCAAAGCAGCGCCGGTCGTGTCAAGATGCTCCTGCCTCCCGTGGTCGGTCAGGCCGCCGGAGGCCTCACCGCCTCCTACTATTCCCACTCACTGGCCAGTCCTCAAGGGCGACATACAGCCTCACACCGCATCCAACCAAAGAACCTCGAACTCCTCTCCGCTGGGCTTCCACCGTCGCTGTTTTCCCTGCCTCCGCCGTCCCCTTCCTAGGCTCGCTGCCGCCCACCGCCGTGGTGCTCTCCGTGCGGCGTGGTCAACGTGGTCAAGGAACGACTTCCGTCGGAAGAGTACTGTACGTGGAGAGGCTGACAGCTGGGTCCACGGCCACAGCCCAGTTTTTTTGTGATTTGCCAATTAAGTCGCTTTGTCGGGCCTGTTGGGCTACAAATCTTTCAAGACGGGGAGAGCTTTTCATTCGGCTGGCCGAGAAAATGGCCCATCAGTAATGAGAAATGGGCTGTACATTTTTAAAACACATCAAACCGGCAATTAGTTTCAAATATATTTTTTCATTTCAAGATTTTAAATTACATTAATTTTTATGCATGGAGAATTTGTTGGATTTTATATTGATATACATTTATTTTTAAAATCAGTTTGAATGTGAGTCGAAATTTTGGGATTAAAAACAATTCGGACCGCACCGAAATATGCAAAATTTTGTATAATTTTTTAACCGTGGCCACAATATGGGCTGTAATGCTAACAAAAAGAATATGGGCTCCAAAAAAAACCTTAAGAATTAGCAAATAGGCTGTAAATTATTAGAAATAATGGCAGATGGGATGTATGCTGTTTTCCACAGATTTGAGGCTTTCCTAAAAAAAAGGTTGACGCACAAGCAGTGACGGTTGGATGTCCATCCAACGGCCGTCGTGCTTCTTCAATCTCGCTTTTCCCGCTCCACCGCCAAACAAGCGCCGCGGACTGCTCGCTTCCTCCTCCTCATGGTCGGTCGGTCAGGCCACAAGAGCCTCACGGCCCCACTGCATTCCCATCGCTGGCCTAGCCATCCTCTACTCACCCACACCGGTGTTATTCTCCGCGACGGCAGACGAACCAAGAAACCTCGCTCAACAGATTCTCCGCTGGGAAACAACCGCCGAGTCTTCCCCGCCTCCGTGTCGCTCCCTTCATAGGCCTCGCCGCCGCCCACCGCCTGGTGCTTCTGCGCGACCTGGTCAACGTGGTCAACGCATCGACATGCATCTGAAGCGGATCAGACGTGGAGAGGCCGATACCTGGGTCCACGGCCGCACGCAAGGAAATGCCTCCTTATTACGCATAAAATAATGATTCGCCCACCGACATCAGGGACCCACCGAAGGGCCTCAGATTTCACTTAAAAAAACGCTACCACCACCGACAAATTCTGACCCACCAGCTATATCTTCGCACGCAAGGAAGTGCCTCCTTATTACGCACAAAAAATGAATACTCCTCGTTAGCTGGGACCCAAGATAGTGGCAGTTGACTTAGGGCCTACTAAGTTGACGGGACGGAGGGCTTTGTCAACTTAGTCAATATGCACGATTCTAGCTCCAAAGGACTGCACGATGTCCATCCAATGACCGAGTGCTTCTTCAACCTCCGTCTTCTTGCTCCAAATTACCAAACCAGCGCCGGTCGTGCCTCGTGCTCCTCGCCTCCTGTGGGTCGGGTTGCGATGCGCGGCGGAGGCCTCACCACCCCCACTACTCCCACCGCTGGCCAGCCATCCTCTACTCACCCACACCCTCGTTATTCTGGCGGGCGACAAAGAGCCTCACACCGCAGCGAACTAGTGAACCTCGATCTTCTACGCTGCATCCACCGCCGCTGCCCTCCCCGCCCGCCGCCCCCCTTCCTAGGCCTTGCTGCCGCCCACCGCCTCGGTGCTCTCGGTGCGGCGTGGTCAACGTGGTCAAGGAACGATTTCCATCGGACGTGGATCAGACGTGGAGAGGCCGATAGTCGGGTCCACGGCCGCAGCAAGGAAGTGCCTCCTTATTACGCCGCAAAATAATTATTCCTCCACCGACAGCGGGACCCACCGACGGGCCACCATATTTCACGAAAAAAGTTTCGCGACTCATCGGGACCCACCAGCTACACCTTCGACACAAGGAAGTGCGACGGCAAAAAAAAGATTCGCCGACCGCCGGGACCCACCAGCTACATCTTCGCACGCAAGGAAGGGCGCCCAGCAAAAACCAAAACGATTCGCTTCGATCGCTGGGACCCACCAGCTACATCTTCGCACGCAAGGAAGTGCTCGATACCGACCCACCTGGTCGGCGCATATAGCGCTGTCATTCTGGTCGCGAACGGTAATGCATATATATACCGGTGGATGTAGAGGCGCACACGCGTCGTAGTAGAGGCGCCGCACGTAGCATGTACATGTACGCATAACGCGAGGGTGCAAGAAATAAATACGCCACGCATATACGTGACGGGCAGGGTCTCTAACGCCATCGCACATACATACATGGCTAGGTTGGAACGGAGAAACAGCGCCGCCGCCGTGTTCATGGGGAGCCAACCGTCTGGTCGGAACGGAATGCGTGGTCGTGTTCATCGAGGGCTTGGACGAACAGTGATGGAAACGAGGCCTCGCGCATCGCACAACGGAGTAAACGGCCTTTGTGTTCGACCGCCACGCTCAAACGGGGTCCTGCTGATCGAGGGGCCTCGCGCATCGCAAAACGGAGGAAACGGACCTCCTACGGTCGAAATGGGGGTCCCGTTGATCGAGAGGGTGTGGCGATCGCAAAACGGACGAAACGGACTTGAGATGGAGCGCCACGGCCGAAACGGGGAGGGTGTGGCGACCGCAAAACGGACTCCACGGATACTGTTTCATCTCCACCGCCGACCTCCTCTAGCCTCCACGGCCACCGCCGACCTCCTCCACCTCCATGGGCCCCTGCTCATCCAGCCTCCACCGCTGCTACTCCACCGGCCACTGCTCAACCACCCTCCACGGGCACCCTCCACCGCTTCACTGCTCATCCAGCCTCCACACCACGGGGTCCCGCTCAACCACCCTCCACGGCCACCCTCCACCGCTCATGCTCATCCAGCCCTCCACACCATGGGTTCTGTTCATCCGAGGCAACGCCACCGCCATTGTTCATCCAAACCCCCGCAACCCTCACCGCTCATCCCAGAGGCAGCATCGATCGGCTTCAGCTTAGCAGCAGAGTGAAGGAATCGCCCATCGGGTTCAGGCTAACAAATGATCGCCGGTTCAAGAACGCGAGCTCGCAAAGGCAATCGCCGTTCGCTTAGAGCCCAACACCGCCGCTTTAGTTAGAGCCAATGCTCGCACACACGCCGCTGCATATGAGAGAAACGCGATCGCCGCCCCGACCTCCCACCGTGAACCGCAACTCCCTAAATTTTCCTCCCCTTGCTTCTACCATGGTTTTTTCCGTCATGGACGGCCCAAAGAATGTCATGCAGCTGCATCTCCAGCCCGCCCAGGATGAAAAGCCCATTTTCTGTCATGATTTTTTGTCATAGAAGTAGGAGCCCATCACATCTACGATGATACCGGGTTTTGTCACAATTATCGTCATAGAAGTGTCATATGTATGACAGAAAAATTTTTTGTTCGGCCCAAAATGTCACAGATGTGTCTTTTTTTTGTAGTGTATGTATATAACCTGAAAGTTTGCAGTCGTCGGCTTCAGCCCCCACGCATATAATGCGGGGGTGTTCGCAAATGCGTGTGTTCGCACTTGATCCAATGTCTTGGTCCATTAAGGAGGTGGTAGTGCGGCGAACGAGGCAATCGGACTATATTGCCTTAACACTTTCACTTAACCATAGGAGTTTGACAGTGGGGATACTATAGCCTCTCGGTACTTCCGCTACCATCCGAGTCCGGCGCAGACGCATATGACCAGAAAACCGCCCTTCATAATGCGAAGGAACTCAAGATTCCTCTAAGTCATTGAGTGGTTGACCAGTCTCGCGGCTTTATCATGACAACCAGCCGCTTTCATCGAGGTGCTCATCTCGATGAACCAGGGCACAATCGCAGTAGTTCTCCCGGTGCCACCTTAGCCGATAGAGCGGAACGTAAGGTAGCAAAACACGGGAGCCGAGCAAACCCAACATTTGACCAAAGACATGATTCAGAGCTGATGCATATAAGGCCAAACTCGCGATGCCGAACACTCCCTAAGGTATTCGGTCTTTACATCATATACCGGGCTGAGTAACGCCCTTGATAATGAACCCTGAGTGTCCGTGCACGCATCGCTCGACGTGGCAAAATGTCAATAACGCCAAGATCCTCTCGTTATGCTGAGTATCCGGAGGATGTGAAGCAACAAGAGACAGAAAAAGGTTTACAGTGGTCTTAATCTAAAAGAAACCTTTGAGCGGGCCTCGCGCACGCTTATACCGTGGTTCCATTGTGCCGTATCTTTGAAGGGTGTAGCACGATTATTATCTCAAAAGAGAAGAACTTAGGTGAAAGTTGTCGTATGCTAAAAATTGGTTATTCTCAATAAACCATTAAAATTCAAGATAAGTAGGGTCGAGCCGAACTGTATTCCTTTATAAAAGCGGAAGCCCCGGTACGCCTATGGGGTATATCCATCAAACCAATCTCGGTTTATCTAAGTTACATAGTTAGTGGTGCGCCGGACTGTTTAGTTGTCCGCGGGTCTTGACGACCGATCATTTATTCTGTTGAGAGGTCTTAGTGTTCGGCTGCTAAAGCCGCCACACGTTCTTCCACGCTGTAAGGAACGCATAACATTTCGTTAATCGTGATGATGCCATGTGGACCGGCATCTTAAGCTTGAGAGAAGCGAATGCGGTATCGCATTAAACGAAGCGAAGGCTGTTCTTCCGAGTAGTGCTTGATAGCCGCTCGAATGGAGCGATGTCAAAGGTTAACAAAAAAAGGGGGAAAGGGGAATTAGGCGGGTCCCCCCAAAAAAAAAATCCCCCCCCCTTTTACTAGGGCAAAATTTAGGGAAAAAAAAAAAAACTTCGGGCCTCCGGGACCCATGGGGCCCCCGCCTTTTTCGCCCCACCAAATCCTTCCCTTTTGAAGAAACCGGGGAGGGGGGGGGGGTAATGGGTGGGGCTTTAAAAGGGGCCCTTTTTTTTTTACCGGGAGGGCAAAAATTTTTTAGGGAAAAGGGGCTTTTGGGGGGAAAACCCTTTTTCCCAAAAGTATACACTTAGGAAAGGGTTTCCAAACCTTTTTAAAAAATTAAACATTTTGCTTTTGGAAGAAAAAACCAAAAAAAAAGGGGTTTTTAAAAAGTTTTGGGGCGGGCAAATAAAACAAAAAAATTTTTTGAAAAATTTTAAAATTTTGGGGCCCTGGGGGGAAAAGGCTTTTGTTTGGGGGCCCAATTTAAGGGGCCCCAAAAAAATTTGGAAAAGGGTTCCCGGGGCCATTTGCGGGCCCGGGTTTTATTTAAAAAAGGGTGGAAATTTTTTTAAAAATATAATTTTCCTTGGGTTGAAAAATTATTTTTAAAAGAATTAAATTGAGAAAGTTTACATAATTAATTTTTGGTTTTAAAATTTTTTTCCTAAAAATTTTTTTTAATTGGGTTTAAATTTAAATAGGGGGGAAAGAAATTTATTTTTAAAATTTTAAAAAAAATGAATTTTTAAAGAAAATTTTAAAAATTAGAGTTTAAACCACAAAAAAGGTGGTTAAAGTTTGTGATTAATGTTTTCTTTAAATTAATTTTAAGATCTTTTAAAAATTTGAAAGGAAAAACCCAAAAACCAAATTTGGGTTCCCCCAAAAGGGTTTTATTTAAGGGGAACATTTCTTTTAACCCAAAATTTTTTAATTTTTCAAAAATTTTGGAAAAAGGTTTCAGTTTTTGGTAAAAAAAGGGTTTAGGTTTTTAAAATTTAAAGGGAAAGGGAGATGGGTTCTTCCAAGAAGGGGGGATTTTTCAAATTCCAAGGGACTGGTTTGGGTTCTCAAACCGGGGGGAAAAAGTTTTAAAATTTTTCAACAAAAACCCTTTTTTTTTCCCCCCCAAAATTTTATTTTCCCCGGGAAATTTTTGGGGTAGAAAATTTTTGGCCCCCCTAAACTTAAAAAAACCCGGGGGCTTTTTTAAGTAAAAATAAATTTATTTAAACCAATTTTTTTTGGGGAAAAACCCTATTTAAAAACAACCCCCGGGCCGTTTTTAAACCAAAAATTTAAAAAAGGGGTTACCTGTTTCGGGGGCCCCCCCTTTATGTTTTCCCAAAAGGGGGGAAACCCCTTTCTTTGGATTTGGAAAAACCCCGGGTTTTGCCCGGGGGGTTAATTTTCCTTTCCCCCGGGGGTTTCCCCCGGGGGGCCCACTTTCCCCCCCTGATTTTTTTTGGAAAGGGGCCCAAAAACCCTTGGCAAAAGGGAAAACCCCAAACTCTTGGGCCTAGAAAGCTTTTTAAGGTCGTTTAAAAGATTTTAGAAAAAGATTCAATTTTGGGCTTTTCCGAAAAAAAAGTTAATTTAAAAGGGCTTTCGGGAACCCCTTTTAAATTTTCAGGTTTAAAAAAAACCACAATTCTTTAAAACTTTTCCTTTAACCCCAAGCTTTTTTAGCAACCACCAAAATAACTTTCCCGGGTTTCCCGGGCCCGTTTTCCCTTTTAGAAAAGGTAAAAGCCAAATTTTAAAACCCATTGGTTTCCGGGGAGGAAAGGGAAAACCTTAAATTTTAATAAAACCAAAAGGGGGCCCCCTGACTTTTAAAACCCCGGGATTTGCGAAAAAGGTGGGTTTTTTTTAAACCCCCTTTGCTTTCGGGAAAAATTGGAGTTTTAAAGGGAAAATTTTTTTCGGGAAAAAAAGGGGAAAGGGGGAAAATGTTTGGAAATTTGCTTTGGGGGCCCCCTTTCCTCGGGCCTTTTGTTTTAAACCCCCTTTGTTGTTGCTGTTTGGAAACAGAAAGTTTACCGCTGTTGCAAAATTTCCCTAGAAAATTCAAAACATGATAAAATGTTGAAACTTTTTGCACAATAAGCTCTGATAAATTTTCTACAGTGTCTTAAATTTTCAGAATTTTTTGAGTTCAATAAGTAATGATACTAAGTACTGTTTTGGCAGATTGCTGTTATGTTTGCATTGTTTGCATATGTTTGCTTGTTTAATGATTCTATTTGAGGATATGAATATTAAATATGCAGAGGCATTTAGTGTGCAATGTTGAATAATAATTTTAGTGATTCGCTACAGTAGAGAATGATAAGGTTTTTGCATTGGTTTATACTAACTTATCTCACGAGTTCTTGTTGAGTTTTGTTTGGATGAAGCTTTTGAGATTTAGGAAAACCGTGATATGAGAAGAATTAAGGAGACACAAAGGCTCAAGATTGGGGATTCCCAAGGCATCCCAAGATAATATTTCAATAAGTCTCAAGCATCTAAGCTTGGGGATGCCCCAGTAGGCATCCCACCTTTCTTCAACAACAATTATCGGTTAGTATCGGTTGAGCCTAAGTTTTTGCTTCTTCACATGATGTGTACTATCCTTGGAATGTCATTTTATTTTGTTTTGCTTGCTGTTTTAATAAAATACTTAGATCTGGAAGTTTTTTAATATAATAGTCCTCAAATAATTGCAAGGAGGTTAAGTAAGCGGCATTGACATCCCGTCAACGAAGCTCTTTCCTATGTCATTTACTCTTGTGCTTCACTTATATCCTATGAGTAAATTGTTGAATAAATTGAATATCATGAAGTTGAAATCATATCATGCCTAGTGGTAGCTTCACATTGGGTTTAGAAAGTGAAATCTTTTGAGACTTGACAATCACAATATTGGTCATACAAGCAATTCACGAATAATTAGTATAAGGAAGAGAACTTTCACATGAAAATACACTATCTTGCAAATCTTTTGTGATTGTGAGCCCCCACCAAAATATTATATGCCAAAATTGTTGACATTGGACAAGGAAGACAACGTAACAGTTTATGTTTGTTCATATTCACATAGAAGTTATATTGTCATAGATCCTTCAACATGTGGTGCTTGCCCCCCATCTTTGCTAGCCAAAAATGCCGCACTAAGTAGAGATACTGCTTGTGCATCCAAAAACCCTTAACCCAAATCTTATTTTCAAGTGTCCACCATACCTACCTATGGGTTGAGCAAGATCCTTCTAGCAAGTTGCCATCGGTGCAATAAGGCAATAAAAATTGCTTCTGAAAGTGTTAGATCATTTAGTGTAAGAGAAAATTGAGTGTTGTACGAACTTGTGATGGCAAAGCAATAAAAGCGACTGTGGCGACCGGTTTTCTGGGTAATAAATTCCAGAAAATGGCCGTTGTGCTCACCAACCCAAGGATTACTGTTAGCTGATGAGGCACCAACTTGATACATAAATTCCAAGCAAAATACAAAATATGTGGTACAAGACCAATTCTGGTCTGTGAGTACAACAAATGGTTTCTAGAGATTGATGGCGGAAGCGGTTTGTGGATCATTAGCGTCTATGGGACTCCATTTCCCACAGGAACAGCTAACCAGGTTGACTCCTGTCTTCGCGAGGCTGCTATCACCATTCCGTAGGTTTCCGGGCTGTCATCGCAACCCTCCTCTCCACGAAAGAAATCTGGCCAAGACAATAGCCAGGGACAAGCCAGTGAGTACTTTGAATGTACTCGCAAACATTATGAACACAGGTATAATATAACAGCCGTTAATCATGCTCTAACAATATTCTATGATCACAACGTCAGTTATAAAAATAAAATCCTTGATGCATGCAGGCAGGTTATTAAATAGTAACAACGAATTTGTAATGACAGAGTAGGAATAAAATGCACCATTCCGATGTCTGAAGCGATGTCTCGAATTGATGGTAAATAACAAGCATGCCTCAGTCGGGCGTTTGAGCGGACACCACATAAAGGGCTTATGACATAAATGAATAACAAGCATGCCACAGTCGGGCGTCTCAGCGACACCACATAAAGGGCTTATAAAGTAAATGAACAACAAGCATGCCACAGTCGGGCGTCTCAGCGACACCACATAAAGGGCTTATAAAGTAAATGAATAACAAGCATGCCACGATCAGGCGTCTCAAATGACACCACATAAAGGGCTTATAAAGTAAATGAACAACAAGTATGCCACAGTCGGGCGTCTCAGCGACACCACATAAAGTGCTTATAAAGTAAATGAACAACAAGTATGCCACAGTCGGGCGTCTCAGCGACACCACATAAAGGGCTTATAAAGTAAATGAACAACAAGTATGCCACAGTCGGGCGTCTCAGTGACACCACATAAAGGGCTTATAAATAATCACGGTGAATACCCAGGAGGTAGAACCATTCCAGGGATACTCGATAATATCAATAAAATAACGGGTTAGTCCACAACAAAAATAATAATCATAATCATCACAAGTCTAAAGTCGTGATCCCAAATTCTGTTTTAATAGTTTCTCCTCCGAAGATCGGCACTAAGACTGACACTTGACCCATTCCAGACTGTAATCCTTAACCATGGACACGGCTATTCGAATAGGTTTAATCTCTGCAGAGGGTGTACTCTTTACCCACGAGTAACGGATTCCTTTAGTCCATCGGGACTAATTCCGTCTCGGCCTTTTGTTGAAAACACACCTAACACACACACCAGCTTAACTTACCGGTGTCTGGAAATCACCCACGACACCCGTTAAGCAAAACTCTAAGTGGGGAGGCTACAACCTCGATATAGCATGGGATCACAAAATTTATACCGCGCGCAAACTGCGGGAGCTACCCCTTCGGCTACAACCGAAACACCCATGCCCCCGGGTCAGGTGGCATGCCTACCGGATGCCTCGGGTATCTTCCACCATGGCCTCTCATGCAAAGTGTGTGCTAGGAAAGGGTTGACAACTTCTCGAACTGCACCCTCGTATGGCAGGGACAAGTGGTAGTCTGAAACAAGTATGGGGTTACTGAACAAGACTCGATCTATGGTCGACTCAGGGAGGTTTAGGTATTCCTGCATAATTAGCATAACGAAAATATTTCATCCAACAGACAGAATCACCACTCATCATACTCCTCATGCCATGCCGGACACACTCGTCTCGACGAGGAACTAGGGACAAGCTCGAGTCTACCCAAGACAGAGACATTCCCGTTTTCCTTCCGGTAGGCACGAAAGGCATACGAGGATGATTATTATCACAAACATGTCCATTTCCAACAGCAAGGAATTTTCCAATAAGCATTCATGCAAATGGTCATATCACCACATAAAATAACGAGCTCTAAGTATGGAGGTGGTGTCATAATCGTGTCAACAACGCATGCAAAAATATTATGCCAGAGTTCGGGATGCTTGCCTTCAAGGTGTGGAAAGGCAGGGTGCACTCCAAAACTTTTGAAAGTTTGCTTCTCTCTTTCCAAGGTCCTATTTTAAATAAATTTGAATCAACACACAATTTCAAAACAGCACAAAAAAGTTGTTTGAAATTTTTTCAAATAAATCTTAAAATAAACTAGACAACATATGAGAGAGGTAGGAAAAAGAATCAACTCATTTGGAGTTATAATTAAAAAGTTATAGGCAGTCAAAGTTTTGGTCAAAATTTGTTATTTAAAAAATAAAACAGAAAAAGAAAACGGTTCGAATATAGACGTACACGTCGAAGGCGTATTCTGGAAACGCGTCTCCACTTACCCAGCGTGGTCTGTGCGTGGGTCACTGACAGTGGGTCCAGGTGGCCCACTAGTCAGGTTTGACTAGTCCACCTTCCCTCCTCTTCCTCTGCCCGAGAGGGGGCGGAACTCCGGTGATCGTCGCCGGCGAACGGCGGTTCCTTGCGGGGAGCTGAGGGCGTGGATGGATCCGCGGGTCTAGGTCGATCCTTTCGGTGGTTGTAGGGTCGATGGAGGTGGAGGGAATCGCCGTCGGCGAGCTTCGCGGCGGCCGGTGGCTTCGGAAGCAAAGTGAGTTTGGGGCTACGGTGGCTCTCCGTCGCAGTTGGGGGTCTGGGCGGCTCCGCAAGATGAAGTGGAGCCGTCTGGTGGTGTTGGGAGGGCCGGGGAGGTTCGGGTTGTGACGAACGGAGCCGGGAGGCGGCGGTGGCTGAACTGGCCGGAGTCGGGGAAGACGGCCTTCCCGGTTTGATTGCTGGCCAAGGGGGTCCTAGGGAGATGGCTTGAGACTGCCTGCGTGCGGGGACGAGCTCGGGGCTTCTTAAATAGGCGATCGGGGTCAGTTCTAACGGTGGCCGTGGATAAGGTCGCCGGCGACCGCCATTCTATGGCTAGGGCGTCGTGGCGGCGACGAGAGCTAGGGGACACGCTTGTGGATGAGCTCGCACTGCTCTAGGAGGCAGGTGGCGAGCGGGAGAGGCTTGGGCGGCACCGACCTGAGCAGGGGCTGTCGGGCGGCCGTGGCGGCTAGCTCCTGGCCTGCCGGAGATGTGGCGAGGGGCTGCTTGGCGTGTTGCTGTGAGTAGGGGAGTGTGTGGCGCGGCTCTGCAGTGAGGGCAAAACCAGGGGCGCGACGTGTCGGCTCGGGCACGGCACGTGCAATACGCGTGCTCTGCTCGCGCCCAGAGCACGCACGGAACGTGCTCGACAAAATGCCGGGGCAGGCTAGAGGTCTCGGGTGAGGTTAGCAAGCAACATGACTAGGTTAGTGATAGAGGGAAGATCAAGGGACAAGGTGATTTGGTCAGGAGACCCAGTTCATAGTGCAAACAAGAAGTCATGCCAAATCTGTACATGCTCTCAAGGTGTTTGACGAAATGCCACAGGCACCTAGGCATTTCTTGGAGTGGCCAAATCTTCCAGACTGGGGTCTCTTTCGATGGAAGAGAGGGTGGTGAAGTTAGTTTGTCCAAGGTACAAACTTGCTAGTGCAAGTTTTGCAAAACTTCAATCCTGGACAGGAGATAAATGGCATTACTTCATGAACCAAAAATGATCCAATGGGTGCATGCTCCTAGACTTAGGGTTTTAACAGGGAGGACTACAAGTATGAAAAGAAATCAAGGATAAAGGAGCAACTAAAAATGTGGTTGCTGTACAAATCATCAAGTTGGTCCAGAATAAAAAGGAGGTTGATTCACTCAATTCTTCAAAGAACATCACTAGGTTTTTGCATAATGTTGAACTGCATGTTACCACTGATCTCCCATAATTTTGGTGAAGGCTCTAAAGAAATATTTAAATAAGCTATAGTGCAAATCTGTCCACTGGACCAGATTTGAAAAACTGGTGTATAGCTAAAAATATTTCATGAATAATGTATAAATGTGCATAAAAGTGATTTGAAAGCATCACAAGACATCTCCAAATTTTGGTGGGATTTTTGAAAGAATTTCAGAGAGGGTTGCAGTACAAATAGGACCATAAAATCATGGGAAACCACTTTTCAAGAAAATAAAAATTTGGGGAATTATTATATAAATAATTTATCTGATGAAAAGAAAATATTTACTTGAGGGGATAAACAAGTCCAACAACATATTTGAAAAGTCTTTACTGAAGAAAAGTAACTTCATGATAAAAAAGGAAGGAAAAGACTCAAAAAAAACATCAAAAGGGAGCCCAGAGAATAAAAGTTTTAATTTCTTGGCAACATTTTAATTAACAAAAACAAGGTTAAAATTTTGGGGTGTTACAACACTACCCCCCTTAAGAAAAATCTCGTCCTCGAGATTTGCTAAAGTTGTTTTAATAAAGATATATGCATTAAAACAAAAGCGGCTACAGTGAGAGGGCAAAGGTGGTGCAAAAATACAGTGTGGATCACTGGCGTGGCGTGGAAAATCCACGGTTTGGACAAAATTGAGAGATTTCTATGCTGGATATAAATTTAGAATGAAATTGTAAATTTAATAAAAATATGCTGGTCGTACCCGAGAGCATAGTGCTCCCTCTGGCTGACAGGTGGACCCAGGGTCCACTGTCAGTCTCTTCTTCTTCCCATGGCTCTTTCTTCTTCCTCTCTCCCGCGCGCTTTCCCGCACTTTCTCCACCGGCGACGCGTAGCGCGTAGGGCATCTAGGCCGTACCGCGGTAGTGCGCGGCGTGCTAGCTGCCGGTGCAGCGTGCACTCACCTCGCGGGCCAGTGTGCTGTCGGCACTGCTCGTGGATTCGCCTCCGAACACCGGCGATCGGGCGGCGGGCGGCGCTGGTGGACCTCGCCCACCGTACACCGAGCTCTAGCTATAAAACGGCCGAGGTGTTCTTCTCTTCTTCCTCCCACCTGACCTCGCTTCTCCTCCTCCTCCTTTCTATCTGCGTTTGTCGGAGCTCGAGGCGAGGCTCTAATGGCGGTGGTGGTGCCGGACTGGTACGTGATCCTGTTGTGCGGAGGGCTGGCAGCGGTGCTGGGGCTCTCCGTGCTCCTCTGCGCGATGATCCTCGATGACTGTCGCGATGCTGCGGTTCGGGTGTTGGCTCTCCGCGGTGGTGGTGATCACGAGGAGTAGGTGGGGTGTGTCGGGTGCTAACTGTCGTCGGGAGATGCTCAGCTAGATGCATCATAGTTGCAAGATTTTGCAAGCAGTGTATGTGCTCGAATGATTTTGGTTGTGAGTCTGTGCCGTGGTGCTTGTGTGAAATAAAAAATAATCCACGTCGTGAGAAGGTGTAGATGCAGCAACTCAGGGAAAAGAAATCTCACTCTAGGATTTCTCGCGAGAGAAAATAGTGATACACTAGAGTCAAACGTAACAGAACTACTCATAATAAGAGAAACTAAGAAAAATTGCTCGCTGCGCAAACTCGGGGTACCGCGCATAAGTTACAACTCATAATTAAAAGTTGCAATAATAAACACAGTGGTGACGTCTAAAATTGAAACGGTAACAGGACGGGGTCCCGAGAGAACGTCTCTGGTACTGGGATGCACTCCTCTTCTATCGGGGAAAGTGGATTGATTAGTCGATGAATGTATCTCTCCTGGTCGGGCCTCAGTGATCTGCCGATGGCGATCTAAGGATTTAAATCCGCGAGGCTCTGGAGGTAACCCATCACACGTTGGGTTAAACGCTCTTGAGTGATGACGTACTGGACGAGGTTGGCCAGTACTGGGTCTCTCTCAATTCGTCCACCGGGAAAAGATGTTGCTCCTCCGGGTGCTGCATGGCTCAGAAAGTAATAATACCCTCGTTCGCTGGCATAGGGTACCGCGAATCGAAGGCGGGCGAGCGCTTCGTATGCCGCAACTTCTACGGCCATATGTGGGGTCGGCATAGATTTCCCCACGAAGGAGACTTCTGTTGGGTCTTGGTTTGGATTTACGGGAGGGATGTGCACTGCTGCCCAATATCTCGAGGTGGAAGGGGTGATTCTCGATTTGAACATCTCATACTGGGGTGGCTGGGTAGCGCCCATGGTACTGCAGGTAAAATCCCACAATATTCTAACAAAGCTACCCGGGGTTGCATCTGGAGTTCTTAGATAAATACTAGGGCTCGGCATGGCAAGAAAAGTTTGTGAGTAGGGTGCACAAGTTGAGGGATGCTTGGCAAGGTCTCGTGGTGGCCTTTATATAGCACCGGAGCTGGATCATTTTACCGTGGTGAAAGGTAATGAAATTGCCAGCTCGGCTCCAAGGGTCGAGGTCAAAGCCATAGATACATATCTCACCAAAGTGACGTATCACTGTAGGGTTTGTCGGGGTGGTTATGGTAGCTGTGCCCGGAAAATATACAACTGCGGGCTGTCACAGTTATGCAAGGTTACCGTTTACAACAGAGGCACGACGACTGGCGGCGTTTATTTACAAGGTCACATGATTAAAAAGCGGGGATACACCGGGACTCGATACTACTAGAGTGACTTAGTCTACCTCGTTTACATTGAGGCGAGCGTGCCTTGTGGATGTCGAGGCTCCTCCACGGGCCTCACCGTCGGAATTAGCTGGAGAGGGTTGAGGGGCCGTAGGCTCAGGATAGCGATGATGACCATCTCGGGGATTGTTGGCCACAACGCCGTTGGAGTGTGCTCCCAAGAGGCGACGAAGCACTTCTGGGGTCATCAAAGCGCCTTGGTTGATGGCCGGGGCGGACCTCAAGGTCTCGATTGGGTGTCCGAACAACACGACTGGGTTGTCGGCGTCGGTCTCATTCTCTTCTCTTGCCGGGACTTGACGAACCAACTCTCCACGAGCTGCGATCAGATCAATGGTGATTTGATCGAACAGTTCCTCTAGTGCACCTACATAGCGCACTAGGTGCAACAATGCAGGATCCGTCTCGTGATCTCAGTTGGCAACTTGGGGTGGTCTGCCATACCCTTCACGCCTGGGGTAGTAGTGGAACGAGCGACAGTTAACTCTGGGCGACAAGTGCCGGTATTGAACTATAGCTTCTCGAGCAGCTAGTTGGATGGCTTATGGCTCAAAGGAATTTGTTCTTCCGGTGATCCTGTAGGGGCGCTCGGGTGCTAGACCCCTACCGTAGATGTGTACAGTGGCCCAGAATTGACGGCTCTCACCGCTCATGGGTCCTTGGTACACAACATATTCTGGTGGCTCTTCTAACGCATAGGCACGACGGGTGAGGTTTGCGAGTATGGTCACAAAGCCTCCAAGGTTGGTTGCTGTGGTCTCATTGTGCACGACGGGGCCAGGCATTAAGGCTTGGTTTTGGGTAGAGGCTGTGCTGTGTTGGGGCTAACGTGCCCTTTTTATAGTAAAAGGGGACGGAGTCTTCCTTCGCACGCTTGCGAATAAGACACCTTGGGTGCTGGTCACTGGTGCGCGATCGGCAGGCTAGGTTGGTAGGTTGGGCACCGACTGCCGAAAGGTGTCGGGTCACTGTGTGGCTATCTTGCACGAGAAGCTTAGCTGGGGTTCGGTTATGGTCCAGTGGGTTGGTTTGCCTAAGTTTATTGACCTGGCTAAGATAGGATTAGCCAATGGTCAGCCTGGCTCTGATACCAAGTCTGTGGCGACCGGTTTTCCGGGTAATAAATTCCAGAAAATGGTCGTTGTGCTCACCAACCCCAGGATTACTGTTAGCTGATAAGGCACCAACTTGATACAGAAATTCCAAGCAAAATACAAAATATGTGGTACAAGACCAATTATGGTCTGTGAGTACAACAAATGGTTTCTAGAGATTGATGGCGGAAGCGGTTTGTGGATCGTTAGCGTCTATGGGACTCCATTTCCCACAGGAAAAGCTGACCAGGTTGACTCCCATCTTCGCGAGGCTGCTATCACCATTCCGTAGGTTTCCGGGCTGTCATCGCAACGCTCCTCTCCACGCAAGAAATCTGGCCAAGATAATAGCCAGGGACAAGGCAGTGAGTACTTTGAATGTACTCGCAAACATTATGAACACAGGTATAATATAACAACCGTTAATCATGCTCTAACAATATTCTATGATCACAACGTCAGTTATAAAAATAAAATCCTTGATGCATGCAGGCAGGTTATTAGATAGTAACAACGAATTTGTAATGACAGAGTAGGAATAAAATGCACCATTCGGATGTCTGAAGCGATATCTCGAATTGATGGTAAATAACAAGCATGCCTCAGTCGGGCGTCTGAGCGACACCACATAAAGGGCTTATAACGTAAATGAATAACAAGCATGCCACGATCAAGGCCTCAATGACACCACATAAAGGGCTTATAAAGTAAATGAACAACAAGCATGCCACGATCCTGGCGTCTCAAATACACCACATAAAGGGCTTATAAAGTAAATGAATAACAAGCATGCCACAGTCGGGCGTCTCAGCGACACCACATAAAGGGCTTATAAAGTAAATGAACAACAAGTATGCCACAGTCGGGTGTCTCAGCGACACCACATAAAGGGCTTATAAAGTAAATGAACAACAAGTATGCCACAGTCGGGCGTCTCAGCGACACCACATAAAGGGCTTATAAAGTAAATGAACAACAAGTATGCCACAGGCGCGGAGTACCGAGGCGCCAAGCACAGGTTTCCTTATCAGTACAACAAGACCAAGACCAGCAGGATGGCAAGATGGAGGTCACCATGGAGCCCAAGGCGGCGTCACCACCAGAGCCTTTTGCAGGAGAAGACTGCTTTTGTCAGGATAAGCTGTACTAGCTGTACCATTTCGAATTGGCCATTGTTGGCTCCCTTCCCGCTCAATATTTGGGGAGAGGACCAGGGCCTCTATAAATAGGGCTAGCCACCATAGTAGGAGGCAGCTTAACTGGTCTCGAACTCATTCAGTTCATCCTCACACCCACCAAGCACAAGAACACCTCGCCTCAGAAGGCTGTTCTTCCCCTTGTCCTGTTCATCCTCAGCCCAAGAGGCAATCCACCACCACCACACTGGAGTAGGGTATTACACCTCAACGATGGCCTGAACCAGTATAAATCTTGTGTCCTTTTCGTTGCGAGTTCGTCGAGTTAGCCCTTGAGATCTTAGCAAAGCTAGGACGTGGATCGATAAGGGAGATCTTCATGCGCACCCCAGTGTTCGAACCTTGAGGGTTTTGCCGGAACCCGTGATCCAACATTTGGCGTGCCAGGTAGGGGTGCGCCGTAGCTTTCCTTCCGTCGATCTACGCTCCGCCGCCACCGTGCTCCGCCCTCATGGCAGGCGTCTCGCTCCCTGCTCCGACGGCTGACGCCGATGACGGGGCTAGGGGGCTCCGAGCCCTGGCCCCCGCCTTGCGGCAAGTGCAGTGGCCGCCCAAGTTCAAGCCGGAGATGCCACCGTGCTACGACGGCGCGACGGACCCGTCAGCTTTCCTGCTGGCATACGAGGAGGCCGTCCTCGAGGCCGGGGGCGACGAAAATGTCATGGCCAACTCGCTTCCCATGGCCCTCACTGGCGCGCCGCGCGCCTGGCGGCTCAACCTCCCCGGATCCAGGGTGGCATCTTGGGAGGAGCTATGCGGCTTCTTCAGTGCGCGCTACACAGCACCAGGGCACCACGCGGTCGTTGCCCTACTAGGCGGCTCTCAAGCACCGCCTTCATATCGTCATATCAAGCCATTCCTTCGCCAGATCGGCGCCGCTTCCAAGCGCTCGAAGGCTGAGGTAGTCCTGGACTAAGGGGTCCTCAGGCGTCCGGCCTGTTATCCATGGGCTGGACTGATGGGCTATGAAGACATGAAGACCGAAGACCATACTCATGGAAGGCAAGCTTGGTGACCAACTATGAAGATTCCTTCTTATGTAACCGACTCTATGTAAACCCTAGATCCCCCCGGTGTCTATATAAACCGGAGGGGTTAGTCCGGAAAGGACAGACACACATTATCATAGTCATATAGGTTAGACTTCTAGGGTTTAGCCATTACGATCTCGTGGTAGATCAACTCTTGTAATACTCATATTCATCAAGATTAATCAAGCAGGATGTAGGGTATTACCTCCATAGAGAGGGCCCAAACCTGGGTGAACATCGTGTCCCCCGTCTCCTGTTACCATCGATCCTAGACACACAGTTCGGGACCCCCTACCAGATATCCACCGGTTTTGACACCGACATTGGTGCTTTCATTGAGAGTTCCACTGTGCCGTCGATGAAAGGCTCGATGGCTCGCCTTGTCTTTAAAGACAACATCACCGCCGAGGTAGTTATGGCCCCGGGCCAAACCCTCGGGCTAGGCGACTTTACTATGATCGCCCGTTCGGCCATGGAGCCGACAATGACCTCTCGGGCCATCGAAAATCCCCTTTGCCTCAACTCCGAGCACTCCAAGCAGATGGATCCGGTTGAGTTTTCGTCCTTAAACAAGCTCCTAGGTCGCATCGCCGCTTTGGGAATCACCACCGATTATGATCGGATCGGGCCTAAAACCGATCAGGGAGAAACCGAAACTCCACGGGTCACCCACCAGATTGCGGTAGTCGTAGGACAGGACGGCGAGTCTTTTTCTATATCGAAGACGGACTATGTTCGGATCGCCGTTCATGAAGAGCCGGATACTCACCCACGAAAGGATGCGACCAGCCCTCCGAACATAGCATTGGACGGTGGTCCCAAACAATCAGAAGATATTCGGGAACTCGGACTGTCAAGTCCGGAAGGTCGTCAGACTCCGGATAATCGGTCCGGTTGGGGTTTGGATTTAATTCCACCCACCCACCCGGACATAGACGCTCTCATGAGCATAAAATAGCAGCCTCAGGAAAAGGTCCACCACTTCTGGGCCATATTCCTCCTTGTCAAGGACAAGGTAAAAGATTGCCGTGACGAGGACGCAATATCAGCGTTCTGCAAAAATTGCATGGATGAAGGAATCCTCAACGCCATCAATCGCCGCCGCATACTGAAATTCGCTAACTTATCAACCATCGTACAAAATTACTGCGCGATGGAGAGCGCCTGGGAAACTCAGGCAACTCGCTGGGAACCGTTAGTCCCAACCCAACCGCCCTACAGGAGAAAAGGGCGCACCCTCGTGGCACGCCCAGTCCAACAGTCAAAAAACACAAAGCCGCTATACGGCACGACACCGTTCTGGAGGGGTGGCTCGATGGCCCATGCAAAATACATACAACAACAGATACCGTGGCAACCCACAGCCTTAGAGCATGTTGGATACTACGACAGGTAGCCAAGAGCGGCGAGGACATCCTTATCAAGGACGCCCCGGAACAGCACCCCCAGAAGACGACGACCCAAGAGTATTGACAGTCTTTGAGACATTCGCTTCAAATAACAAGCGCAAAAGGGCACTTCACGAGTTCGACGAAGTCTGCCAAATTGCTGTAATAAACCCATGGAACGACATGGCTATAACATTCAACGCCGGTGGCGAACCAAAGTACAGAACAACACGAGCACCAGCCCCGTTAGTCCTCAGCCCCATCGTGGATGGGTTTCGACTCACCAAGGTCCTCATGGACGGCGGCAGCGGACTAAATCTCATTTATGAGGATACACTCCATAAAATGGAAATAGACAGGAGCCGCATCAAGCAAAGTAACACAACCTTCCGGGGAATTATTCCTAGTTGGGAGGCGCAGTGCGCGGGCAAAATCACATTTGACGTGGTATTCGGCATGCCGGAGAACTATCGGTCCGAAGAAATAACCTTCCAAGTGGCCCCTTTCAGCAGCGGATATCACGCCCTGTTGGGGCGGGATGCTTTTACACACTTCGAAGCTATACGTCACTACGGGTATATGAAGCTCAAAATGCCCGGACCAAACGGTATAATCACTCTCGTAAGTGATCCGGACATAGCACTCCACGCTGAAAACAAAACCGCATCCCTGGCCCTGGAAGCGCTATCTGTAGCCCTCGCGGCCGAAGAATTAACTGCACTACGCTCCACAGTGGACATGGACGATGTGATCCTCGACAAACGCCCCAAATCCACCTCATTCAAACCAGCATAAGAAATAGTCAAATTCCAGGTCCACCCAACGGACCCCAAGAAGACATCATCTATCAGAGCTCAACTGAACCCAACAGTTGATGCTGCACTACGAGAATTCCTGCGCGAAAACTGGGACATCTTTGCCTGGCACCCTTCAGATATGCCAGTGATCCCACGCAAGTTGGCCGAACATAGCCTCAACATATTGAAGGGATTTAAACCAGTCAACCAAACACTGCGGCGCTTTTCCGAACCCAAGCGACAAGCCATGGGGGAGGAGCTGGCCAAGCTCATTGAGGCCGGATTCATTAGAGAAATTAAGCATCCGGACTGGCTGGCAAACCTTGTGATGGTACCAAAGAAGGATAAATCCTGGCGCCTATTTGTCGATTTCAAGGATCTCAACAAGGCTTGCCCTAAGGATCCTTTTCCCCTTCCCCGCATTGATCAAATCATTGACGCCACCGCAGGACACGACTCACTGTGTTTCCTTGATGCATATTCCGGATACCATCAAATCAAAATGAAGGAATCTGATCAAGCTGCAACAGAATTTATTACCCCATACAGGCCATTCTGCTTCAACACTATGCCCTTCGGGCTCAAGAACGCCGGCCCCACATACCAACGCATGATTCAAACATGCCTGGAGAAACAGATCGGCAAAATGGTAGAAGCTTATGTCGATGATGTCATCATCAAAACTAGGTATGTCGAAACACTAATAGACGATTTACATCTGACATTTGACAACCTCCAGGCATACGACATTAAGCTTAACCCAGAAAAGTGTGTCTTCGGCGTCCCCGCTGGAAAACTGCTGGGCTTCATCGTTTCCAATAGAGGAATCGAAGCAAATCCGGCTAAAATCCGATCTCTATCACAGTTGGCTACACCAACAGACCTTAAACAGGTCCAAAAGCTGGCGAGATGCATGGCAGCACTAAGCCGCTTTATCTCCAGACTAGGAGAAAAGGCACTACCACTCTACCGCCTCTTACGGCGCACGGATAACTTCGAATGGACAGACGCGGCGACTGCTAGACTGGAGGAAATAAAGACCCTCCTAGCAAGCAATCCAATCCTGGCCGCACCAAACGCGGGTGAACCCATGTTGTTATACATATCAGCAACACATCTAGTGGTGAGCGCCGTGCTCGTCGTCGAACGAGAACAGGACGGACACAAATTCCCACTTGAAAAACCAGTATACTATGTATCTACTGTCCTCACACCATGCAAATCTCGGTACCCCCACTACCAAAAGATAGCATACGCGGTCTTCATGGCATCCCGCAAGCTACGACACTACTTCCAGGAATGTTCAATCACGGTGGCTTCTGAGGTCCCACTCAATGACATAATAAACAACTGCGATGCCACGGGACATATCGCCAAATGGGCCATAGAGCTACTTCCATTCGACATAACATACAAGCCTCGTCGAGCCATCAAATCTCAAGTGCTGGCCGACTTCGTCGCCGAATGGACAGAGGCCGAACTCCCTATAGAGTAGGCGCATACTCAAACTGGGTCATGTATTTTGATGGCTCCAAAATGTTGGTAGGACTAGGAGTGGGAGTCGTATTGACATCCCCCACTGGAGACGTCGTCCAGTATGTACTCCAGATATTATACACAGACTCCAACAACGCAGCCGAATACGAGGCCCTACTACATGGTCTTCGGATGGCCACATCCATGGGCATACAACGCCTGGAGGTGCGCGGGGACTCGAACCTCGCGATATCTCAGATAAACGGCGACTTTGACGCCAAAGATCCAAAGATGGCAGCTTATTGCAATGCCGTATTAAAAATGTCGGCTCGGTTCGAAGGGCTTGAATTTCACCACGTTGCCCAAGAAAGCAATCAAGCAGCGGACGTCCTGGCTCGCATCAGCGGTAAGCGCGACCCGGTCCCATCTAACATCTGAAGGAAATATGCCCTAGAGGCAATAATAAAATTATTATTTATTTCCTTATATCATGATAAATGTTAATTATTCATGCTAGAATTGTATTAACCGGAAACATAATACATGTGTGAATACATAGACAAACGGATTGTCACTAGTATGCCTCTACTTGACTAGCTCGTTGATCAAAGATGGTTATGTTTCCTACCCATAGACATGAGTTGTCATTTGATTAATGGGATCACATCATTAGGAGAATGATGTGATTGACATGACCCATTCCGTTAGCTTAGCACACGATCGTTTAGTATGTTGTTATTGCTTTCTTCATGACTTATACATGTTCCTATGACTATGAGATTATGCAACTCCCGTTTACCGGAGGAACACTTTGTGTGCTACCAAACGTCACAACATAACTGGGTGATTATAAAGGTGCTCTACAGGTGTCTCCGAAGGTACATGTTGGGTTGGCGTATTTTGAGATTAGGATTTGTCACTCCGATTGTCGGAGAGGTATCTCTGGGCCCTCTCGGTAATACACATCACTTAAGCCTTTCAAGCATTGCAACTAATGAGTTAGTTGCGGGATGATGTATTACGGAACAAGTAAAGAGACTTGCCGGTAATGAGATAGAACTAGGTATTGAGATACCGACGATCGAATCTCGGGCAAGTAACATACCGATGACAAAGGGAACAACGTATGTTGTTATGCGGTCTGACTGATAAAGATCTTCGTAGAATATGTGGGAGCCAATATGAGCATCCAGGTTCCGCTATTGGTTATTGACCGGAGACGTGTCTTGGTCATGTCTACATAGTTCTCGAACCCGTAGGGTCCGCACGCTTAACGTTACGATGACAATTATATTATGATTTTATATGTTCTGATGTACCGAAGGTTGTTCGGAGTCCCGGATGTGATCACGGACATGACGAGGAGTCTCGAAATGGTCGAGACATGAAGATTGATATATTGGAAGCCTATGTTTGGATATCGGAAGTGTTCCGGGTGAAATCGGGATTTTACCGGAGTACCAGGAGGTTACCGGAACCCCCCGGGAACTTAATGGGCCTTAATGGGCCTAGATGGAAGAGAGGAGAGGTGGCTAGGGCTGGGCCGCGCACCCCTCCCCCCAGTCTGAATAGGACAAGGAGAGGGTGGCGGCGCCCCCCTTCCTTCTTCTCCTCCACTCTTTCCCCCTCCCAAGTCCTAACCCAACTAGGAAAGGGGGCGGGGGAGTCCTACTCCCGGTGGGAGTAGGACTCCTCCCGGCGCACCCTCTCCCTGGCCGGCCGCACCCCCCTTGATCCTTTATATACGGGGGCAGGGGGGCACCCTAGAGACACAACATTGATCTGTTTGATCTTTTAGCCGTGTGCGGTGCCCCCCTCCACCATAGTCCACCTCGATAATACTGTAGCGGTGCTTCGGCGAAGCCCTGCATCGGTAGAACATCAACATCGTCACCATGCCGTCGTGCTGACAAAACTCTCCCTCAAAACTCGGCTGGATCGGAGTTCGAGGGACGTCATCGGGCTGAACATGTGCTGAACTCGGAGGTGTCATACGTTCGGTACTTGATTGGTCGGATCGTGAAGACGTACGACTACATCAACCACATTTGGCTAACGCTTCCGCTTTCGGTCTACGAGGGTACGTGGGCAACACTCTCCCCTCTCGTTGCTATGCATCACCATGATCTTGCGTGTGCGTAGGATTTTTTTTTTGAAATTACTACGTTCCCCAACAGTGGCATCCGAGCCTAGTTTTATGCGTAGATGTCATATGCACGAGTAGAACACAAGTGAGTTGTGGGTGATATAAGTCATACTGCTTACCAGCATGTCATACTTTGGTTCGGCGGTATTGTTGGATGAAGCGGCCCAGACCGACATTACGCATACGCTTACGCGAGACAGGTTCTACCGACGTGCTTTGCACACAGGTGGCTGGCAGGTATCAGTTTCTCCAACTTTAGTTAAACCGAGTGTGGCTACGCCCGGTCCTTGCAAAGGTTAAAACAGCACCAACTTGACAAACTATCGTTGTGGTTTTGAAGCGTAGGTAAGAACGGTTCTTGCTAAGCCCGTAGCAGCCACGTAAAACTGGCAACAACAAAGTAGAGGACGTCTAACTTGTTTTTGCAGGGCATGTTGTTATGTGATATGGTCAAGACATGATGCTAAGTTTTATTGTATGAGATGATCATGTTTTGTAACCGAGTTATCGGCAACTGGCAGGAGCCATATGGTTGTCGCTTTATTGTATGCAATGCAATCGCCCTGTAATGCTTTACTTTATCACTGAGCGGTAGCGATAGTCGTAGAAGCATAAGATTGGTGAGACGACAACGATGCTATGATGGAGATCAAGGTGTCACGCCGGTGACGATGGTGATCATGACGGTGCTTCGGAGATGGAGATCACAAGCACAAGATGATGATGGCCATATCATATCACTTATATTGATTGCATGTGATGTTCATCTTTTTATGCATCTTATCTTGCTTTGATTGACGGTAGCATTATAAGATGATCCCTCACTAAATTATCAAAGTATAAGTGTTCTCCCTGAGTATGCACCGTTGTGAAAGTTCTTCGTGCTGAGACACCACGTGATGATCGGGTGTGATAGGCTCTACGTTCAAATATAACGGGTGAAAAACTGTTGCACACGCGGAATACCCAGGTTAAACTTGACGAGCCTAGCATATAATAGATATGGCCTCGGAACACGGAGACCGAAAGGTCGAGTATGAATCATATAATAGATATGATCAACATAGTGATGTTCACCATTGAAACTACTCCATCTCACTGATGATCGGACATGGTTTAGTTGATTTGGATCACGTGATCACTTAGAGGATTAGAGGGATGTCTATCTAAGTGGGAGTTCTTAAGTAATATGATTAATTGAACTTAAATTTATCATGAACTTACTACCTGATAGTGTCTTGCTTGTCTATGTTGATTGTAGATAGATGGCCCATGCTGTTGTTCCGCTGAATTTTAATGCATTCCTTGAGAAAGCAAAGTTGAAAGATGATGGTAGCTGTCGGTGTCAAAACAGGCGGATCTCGGGTAGGGGGTCCCGAACTGTGCGTCTAGGCGGATGATAACAGGAGACAAGGGACACGATGTTTTTACCCAGGTTCGGGCCCTCTCGATGGAGGTAAAACCCTACTCCTGCTTGATTAATACTGATGATATGGGTAGTACAAGAGTGGATCTACCACGAGATCAGAGAGGCTAAACCCTAGAAGTTAGCCTATGGTATGATTATTGTTCGTCCTACGGACTAAAACCCTCCGGTTTATATAAACATCGGATAGGGTTATGGTTACACAGAGTCGGTTTACAACGGTAGGAGATCTACATATCCGTATCGCCAAGCTTGCCTTCCACGCAAAGGAAAGTCCCATCCGGACACGGGACGAAGTCTTCAATCTTGTATCTTCATAGTCTAGGAGTCCGGCCAACGGTGATAGTTCGGCTATCCGGACACCCCCTAATCCAGGACTCCCTCAGTAGCCCCTGAACCAGGCTTCAATGACGACGAGTCCGGCGCGCATATTGTCTTCGACATTGCAAGGCGGGTTCCTCCTCCGTATACTTCATAGAAGATTTTGAACACAAGGATTGTGTTCAGCTCTGCAAAACTAGTTCCACATACCACCGTAGAGAGAATAACCTTTGCACAGATCTGCTGACGTATTCTGCGGCGTGACATCACACCACGGCCAGGCCTTTATACGAATCGTTTTTATTGTTTCACCTCAGCGCGTTTAGCGAGGCGGTTTCCTTGGCACGTCTTATCAAAGCGGAGATCGTGCCCCCTTTATTCTGGGATCCTCATCAATACGGGCGTGGGTAACCCAGTCGTGCCCATTGGCATGCCTCCTCCATCGAAGGCGAGTACCGAACGGTCACGGGGAGGGCTCTTGGTATTCAACCTCTTTATAACAGACCAAGGCCCGCTCCTTTCTTTCAATCTCAATCGAATCCGCCCCTCGCCTCGAGTTCCAACACCCAAAACTCCAGATTTAGGCGCTTCAGACATTCAATGATGTCCGGCTCTGACCTGCACGGCCGGTGGATGTCTTCCTCCATCACGGAATAAGATGTGCTAAAGCTGAGAGACGTCAGGTATCTAACTGGCGAAATTTCGCATAGGCTGCCTACCCAAGGGCAGGTTATTCCCACTCCCGAGACTGGTGAGAGCATGGTATTCGTGTCTCACTTCCTTCGGGGTTTAGGCTTCCCGACGGACCCCTTTGTGAGGGGGCTCATGTTTTATTATGGGCTGGAATTCCATGACTTGGATCCGGAGTCCATCCTCCACATCTCGTCGTTCATTGTCGTATGTGAAGCCTTCCTCCGCATTACCCCTCACTTCGGATTGTGGCTCAAGACCTTCAACGTGGAGCTGAAGATGATCAAGGGGCATCAGGAAGAGTGCGGAGGGGCTGTTATAAGCAAGAATGCGGACGCTCCCTAGCCCGAGGGCTTTTTTCAAGAGGAGCTCAATTTATGGCAACATGAGTGGTTTTATATCACCGCTCCCAGGGGCACCAAATGGGCGGCGCCACCTGCCTTCCGCTCGGGTCCTCCACTGCGGCGGGCGTCATGGGTCAATAAAGGGATCGATGGGGACCGTCCAGGGCGTACCTCTGCAGGGGCCGTGTTCGAGACCTCAGAGAGAGAGATCAATCTGGTCGTAGTAGCGCAGGTCACGCTGATTCGTCGCACCTTGCCTTGCAAACGTCGCCCCTCCCCTTTGGGAGTTTAATCCGGAGGGACCACGAGCTCTCCAACATTTTATGGGCGTAACGCCCATGGAGATGACCAACTGTTCTTCGGATCACAAGCAATGTGTCCGGACTTAACCGAGGACGCAGGTCTGAGCTGCAATCGCCCGGATACTCAAGTAATTAGTCATGTACCCGGACATCCTATCTGCATATTTATCATACACTTGCCCTTAAAAGAGCTATCCTTTAAACATGAGTGGATAGCAAGAGCAAAACTGGTCAGGTGTCCGGCCCCCCTCCCTGAGACCACGTCGGATCCTGTATTAACCAAGATGCTAGAGGTTGTGCCTTTTGAAGAAGGCGAAGGGGGGAACAAGGGAACTACTACCTCCGTGAAGGAGGCTATCAAGAAAGGGGGGATCGAGAATCCCTCCCTCCAAGGGGAGAAGAGGAACGCTTCTGAAGATCCGGAGACCAAAGCCTCGAAGCGGGGGAAGAAATCTTCACCAGAGGGTCCTGCGGCGGGAGATGCCCCGGCCGCACTATTTCCCCAAGGAGATCAGCCCTCCAATGAGCCGTAAGTAAAGGGGGCATTTTTTTAAAAGAGAGACATCCCCGTTTTATTTCTGAAGGTAACCGAAAGTTTACCTTGTAGTTCGGATCTCAGCCCTTCACAGCAGAGCTCGATCTTGGTCCGGAGATGATGGAGAGCGAAACGCCTCCGCCTGGCGTACCGTTATGCGAGGTGGACGACCCTGAGGTGTCGTCGCGGAGGGCTTCTCCGAATCCAGCGGGGCCAGAAGGCAGCCGTACGTCCCCTCAAAGCCCTCCGTGACCGGCCTTCGAAAAAGGCCACCGGACGAGTCCAGCACCAACGGGTGTACGGTCGGAGGAGCTGAAGGATCTGCTCGGGCGAGCGTCTATCTCGGAAGATCACCGTACGTTAATGGGTACGGTGATTGAAAGGATTTCATCCGCTGAGAGCGGATTGCATGAAGCCGTCGTAAGTTTACTGACGGGTTTTGAGGTACGCAAAATGATGTACCTTCTGACAATTTTGCATATAAAATGCGCCCTGTATAGATAGTAGCCCCTGAGACTTGGTGCGGTGTCAAAAAATGACGGCGCGCCGAGGATCATAACCCCAGTTATACTATGCGCTCTTCCTATGTAGGTGGCGAAGCGTCCGGTGGCTAGCCGGGCCGATGAATTTGCCGAACTGAAGCGACAACTTGAAGTGGCGGATGCGGACATCACGCTGGTTAATAAGCGGCTTGACGAGTCACAAGGTATGCAACTTCTCCGCGGACACCTGGTAAGGGAGCTTGACACCCATGCCTTACAACATGTATGCCTAATGCAGATGGTGTCGCTGCTATGGAGAACCTTCGAGCGGAACTCGCCCGAGCCAAGGAGCAAGCCAGAGAAAGTGATGCGGCTGCCTTGAAGGCGGCCGTAGAGCTAAAAGCCGAACAGGCAGCTCACTGCCGAAGCAAGAAAGAAATGGCCGAGATGGCAGTGAAATTGAAGGATGCTACTGACCGTTGCGAGCTTCTTGAAAAAGAAGATCGAGCGAAACAAGAGGACCTGAAAAAGGCCGCCACCGAGGCCAAGGATACTCACTCTGCGACGAGAGCTATGAAGGAGGAGCTACATCAGGCCGGAGATATTGCGGCTGGGAAGCCCTTTCTGATGCGGAGGAAATTCACGGATCCTAAGTACGCTCAATTGGACCGGCTGTGGTGTGCGGAGGATGCTTATCTGGACTTGGCGGCGAGTGCTGCAGACGCGGCCGAACACTTCCGAGGTCAAAAGGATCACGAAATGGAAGAGCTTTTTTGGTCTCAGTTGCATAGTCCGGAGTGTCCACTTTCATTAACCGATCGTTTGGCCGAATGGGCTGAGCTGAATAGGTTGTCCGGACTTGCCATGAAGGCTGTCGTAACTCATTTGTGGTCAAAAAGGCCCGAGCCGAAGAGTTATTTTGGCTTGGTGCAACAGTTCCTTGGTGCGGTGCCGCATATCGATGCAATGAAGCGGTCAGCATGCATAGAGGGTGCGCGGATGGCTCTTGCCTGTGTCAAGACATACTGGGCGGAGATGAAGGCCACCAACGTTGCATCTCAAGATTCGGACAGAAATCGAGTATCTGCCGAGCACTATTTTGAGGAAGTCCTACAGGGCGCTCGTTTAATAGAGACGCAGTGCTCGAAGGATATCATGTTTTAATGACATGTATGCTTTGTGAAAACAATGTTTCAATATAATATAAGAGTTTTTTATACTTGTGCGTTCAAGTATTAAAACACCTCCTGTGCGGCCGTTGATGTATATGTGTATATAACTTGAAAGATGGCAGTCTTGACTTAGCCCCACGCACATAGTGCGGGGTGTTTAAAAGGCCCATTTTCACACTTAATCCAACGTCTTGGTCCTGTAAAGGAGGTGATAGCGTAGCAAACTAGGGAACCGGACTATAATGCTTTATCACTTTCACTTAGCCATAGGAGTTCGATGGTGGGGCTACTATATAGCCCCTAGGGGCACCGCGCTCTCCCGAATTGAGGCGTATGTGCTGACCGGGAAGCGGTCCTTCGTTAATCTTGAAATTCTAAACATTCCGGTGGGTCATCAGTGGTTGACCAGTCTCACGCTATATCATGACATCAGTTTTGGCTTTCTCTCTTGAGGTGCTCACTGTCCGAACCGGGCACAATCGCAGTAGTTCTCCGGTGCCGCGTTAGCCGATAGAACGAGCGTAAGGCAGCAAAACACGGAGCCGGGCAAACCCAACATTTGACCAAAGACATGATTCGGAGCTGATGCATATAATTCCTAACTCGAGACGCGAACACTCCCTAAGGTATTCGGTCTTTATGAAAACAGGCAGAATAATGCCCTAAGCCCCAGTGTCCAGTGCAGCATAAAAATTCTGGTGCGGCCGATGCCAAACACCAGCCTCCTCCTCGGTTATAGCAAGAAACCGGGGATGTGTATCAACAAGAGACAGTAAAAAGGTTTACGCATGGTCTTAATCTGAAAAGAATCCTTGCAGCGGGTCCCTCTTTGCGTCTGCGCTTTGTGTCTCCGTTGTGCCGTATCCTGGACGGGTGTAGCACGGTGTTCATCTCTAAAAAAGAAGAACTTAGTTGAAAAGAAAAAAAGATCGTGCGAAAAAAGTACTTTATATTAAATAAACAGAGTACGGTTCGAAAAGTGAATAAAATTGAGCTTTATTGTCTCTTGTTGTACATGCGTGCAGCCCCTTGCACGGGGGTATGCCGCTAGTAGGCGTTTATATGTTTACGCCGGACTCGTCTAGCCATGTCCGGGGTTCAACTGACCTATTCAGGTGCTTTGATTAGCGGAGCCGGATTAGTGTGGGGCTGTCAAGGCAGTCTCATGTTCTTCCGTGCTCGAGTAACACTTGATACTCCCTTTTAATGAGATGATGCCGCGTGGACCGGGCATTTTAAGTGTAAGAGATGCATAATGCGGTATTGCGTTAAAGCGGTAGCTTCACGTCCCCAAGAGTGCTTGATAGCTACTTTCGAATGGGGCGATGTGGAAGGTTAACTTTTGGCGGAAGTTGTCGGATGAGCGAACACAACTTCTAGCGATGAGGAGCCCGTGCAATGGGCATATAGGCCTGGCATTACCTCTTTGAAGGAGGTGTTGCTATGGCGAATTTTGGTTGGGTCTATCCCCATTTTGCGGATTGTGTCCTGATATAGCAGGATCTAATATCAAGGCAGTCCATCCTGCGTTCCGGATACTTCCGGAATAGTCCTGATGATTGAAGGTGATTGGTTTTGACAACCATCGTTGGGACTCTGCTGGGATAGACCGTGCGGCGCGTGTTTCTATGGGCGCCGCTCTGTTTTTCCCTTTTGTCACTTGAAGTGAGTTCACTGTTTTGACTTTTTGTGGGAAATTCTTTTGTTTTCTGGTGCTCTGCTTGTGAGGTTCGTCGTCGTCCTCGCTTGGTGTGTTGAGCCCCTTGTGTTCGGCATTGAGTTTGCCGGACTGCTTGAAGACCCAACAATCTCTGTGGGTATGGTTTGCGAGCTTCCAGAGTCTTGTGGATTTGGCATATTTTGTCCAAGATTTTGTTTAGGTTGGATAACTCGTCGCTGTTGTCCTTGAGGGGCAGTTTTTTATGATTCTGCCGGGGGCTTCTGAATCCGGCGTTGACTGCCGTGCTCTTCGGGCTGTTTCCCTTTGTCTGGTGCTGGTCCTTGCTGCGTCGTGGTTTTCCACTTCCATCCCTGACTTCAGATGTACTTGGGTCGCTGGTACTGCATCTTGCCAGCCAACTATCCTCTCTCGCGCAAAAGCGGGTCAAGAGGCTTGTTAATGCATCCATTGTTCTCGGCTTCTCTGGCGAGGTGTCATGCAGCAATTCGTCTCGGACGTTGTGTTTGAAAGCTGCTAAGGCTTGACATCCGGACATTCGACTATTTGGTTCTTTTTGATGAGGAACCTGTTCCAGAATTTGCGGGCTGACTCTCCGGGTTGTTGAGTTATGTGACTTAAATCGTCTGCATCCGGAGGACGGACATAAGTCCCTTGAAAATTTGCCCGAAAAGCATCCTCAAGCTCTTCCCAACTTCCAATGGTATTTTCAGGGAGGCTTTTGAGCCAATGCCGGGCTGGCCCTTTGAGCTTGAGGGGTAAGTATTTTATGGCATGGAGATCATCTCCTCTAGCCATGTGTATGTGGAGGATGTAATCCTCAATCCGGACTCCAGGGTCTGTTGTTCTGTCGTATGCCTCTATGTTTACGGGTTTGAATCCCGCCGGGAATTCGTGATCCAGCACCTCATCGGTGAAACACAAGGGGTGTGCGGCACCCCTATACTTGGGTGTGCCGTGATTTTCGGATATTTGGCGTGTTGCATTGCTTGGAAGAGCTTACTTTCTTGGCCCATAGATGGACCTAACTGGGCCATCCTTTTGATGCCAATCCTTATGCGGATCGCGTGCTGGCTTGTTTGCGGCGCCGCTTGCCGCTCCATGTTTGCCATGTTGTCGTCTATCCGACCGGGCGGCCTCTTTGTTCTTTGATTGCGGGGCTCTCGGCCTCCTCATCGAATCGGGCGTAATTTGCGCTTGGGTAGCTCTTTGTTTGGTGACTGTCGCCGTATTTCTCTGCGGTGTTGAGTACTTTGCTCCATCTGATTCGAGTGCATCTTCGCTGTTTTGAGCTTCCGTGTCTGCTTTTTCAGGGCTACGCGCAGTGCAGCGAGCCTTTTGTGGAGGTTCTTCTGCTCCAACAATTTGTCCGGCGTGAGATCGTCCGGACTGTTATCTTCGCCGGGGCGGGTTGTTTATCAAGTTGTCCTGTTGGACGGTTGCTCGATAGCATGTTAAATGCGTCCACGGTTATACTGCTCTATGGCTGGGTCTGTGTGGCTGCCGTCTTTGTCGAGGCGGGACTTGGTGCGGCGTTTACGTTGCCGTTTTGACTGCTTTTCGAGGGATTTATCCTTCGTAGTGTCCCGTTGTTCCTCGTCGTCACTTCCTTTAGGTGTATCCACCATGTATACATCATGGGATGAGGTGGCTGTCCAGTATCCTATAGGTGCTGGTTCATAGTTGTCTCCTACATCGTCGTCCATACCGTCGATGTCTTCGAAGTCGAAATCGAGCACGTCATTTAAGCTTTCGACAGTGGCTACAAACTGGGCGGTGGGTGGGCGTCGAATTTCTTCGTCGTGTGCATCCCAACCTTCCTGACTGTAGTCCGGCCAGGGCTCTCTTGATAAAGAGAGAGACTTTAGTGAATTCAGGATGTCGCCAAAGGGCGAGTTCTGAAAGATGTCCGCGGCAGTGAACTCCTTAACCGGCGCCCAATTGGATTCGTTTGGCAGGGGCGCGGAGGGTCCGGAGTCCGGAGAGGAGTCCGGCACCTTGGAGTCACGGTATTTGCAAAGGACAGGGACGGGGTTCGGCTCAATCGCCGTAGAGATCGTAGCCCCCGAGGCGGTGTCCAACCACTCATCCTCGATCGGCAGAGTCGGCTCCGAGCTAAGGGTCAGAGCGGACGCTGGTGCGGCCTCCTGGGCACTGTTCGGTGGCAAAGCTAGATCGTGCCCATCGAGACAGTGCGGCGCGCTTGGCTGTGGCTCGAATCCGTCGAAGATTAAGTCTTCGCGGATGTCGGCCGTGTAGTTCAAACTCTCAAATCTGACCTGATGACCAGGGGCATAGCTTTCGATCAGATGGCCAAGTGAATTGGCCCGCAGTGCAAAGCCACCGAATACGAAGATCTGTCCGGGGAGAAAAGTCTCATCCTGGACCGCGTCGTTGTTGATGATCGAAGGAGCCATCAGGCCTAAGGATGACGACACAGAGGAACTCTCAATGAAAGCACCAATGTCGGTGTCAAAACCGGCGGATCTCGGGTAGGGGGTCCTGAACTGTGCATCTAGGCGGATGGTAACAGGAGACAAGGGACACGATGTTTTTACCCAGGTTTGGGCCCTCTTGATGGAGGTAAAACCCTACTCCTGCTTGATTAATACTGATGATATGGGTAGTACAAGAGTGGATCTACCACGAGATCAGAGAGGCTAAACCCTAGAAGTTATCCTATGGTATGATTGTTGTTCGTCCTACGGACTAAAACCCTCCGGTTTATATAGACACCGGATAGGGTTAGGGTTACACAGAGTCGGTTTACAACGGTAGGATATCTACATATCCGTATCACCAAGCTTGCCTTCCACGCCAAGGAAAGTCCAATCCAGACACGGGACAAAGTCTTCAATCTTGTATCTTAAGTAGTCGAGTCCGCCAACGGTGATAGTTCGCTATCCGTACACCCCTAATCCAGGACTCCTCGAGAGCAATTACACGGATTGGGTCCGTAACGAGAGGATTATCCTCATTGCTGCATAGAAGAATTGCGTCCCGGAAGCACTGCTGGGTGCCAGCCTGCTGCAGAGCAACACCGATGTTATGAATGTCCGGAAGAGCAAAGCGATGACTACTTCATAGTTCAGTGTGCCATGCTTTACGGCTTAGAACCGGGACTTCAACGACGTTTTGAACGTCATGGAGCATATGAGATGTTCCAGGAGTTGAAGTTAATATTTTAAGCAAATGCCCGGATTGAGAGATATGAAGTCTCCAATAAGTTCTACAGCTGCAAGATGGAGGAGAATAGTTCTGTCAGTGCGCATATACTCAAGATGTCTGGGTATAATAATCACTTGATTCAACTGGGAGTTAATCTTCCAGATGATAGCGTCATTGACAGAATTCTCCAATCACTGCCACCAAGCTACAACAGCTTCGTGATGAACTATAACATGCAAGGGATGGATAAGACGATTCCTGAGCTCTTCGCAATGCTAAATGCTGCGGAGGTAGAAATCAAGAAGGAGCATCAAGTGTTGATGGTTAATAAGACTACCAGTTTCAAGAAAAAGGGCAAAGGGAAGAAGAAGGGGAACTTCAAGAAGAACAACAAGCAAGTTGCTGCTCGGAGAAGAAACCCAAGTCCGGACCTAAGCACTAGGCGGAGTGTTTCTCTGCAAGCGACTAGTCCTTTGAGCGGAACCGCCCCAAGTATTTGGCAGATAAGAAGGATGGCAAGGTGAACAAAGGTATATGTGATATACATGTTATTGATGTGTACCTTACTAATGCTCGCAGTAGCACCTGGGTATTTGATACTGGTTCTGTTTCTAATATTTGCAACTCGAAACAGGGGCTACGATTAAGCGAAGATTGGCTAAGGACGAGGTGACGATGCACGTGGGAAATGGTTCCAAAGTCGATGTGATCGCGGTCGGCACGCTGCCTCTACATCTACCTTCGGGATTAGTATTAGACCTAAATAATTGTTATTTGGTGCCAGTGTTGAGCATGAACATTATATCTAGATCTTGTTTGATGCGAGACCGTTATTCATTTAAATCAGAGAATAATGGTTGTTCTATTTATATGAGTAATATCTTTTATGGTCATGCACCCTTGAAGAGTAGTGATACACATATTCACAATGTTGAAGCCAAAAGATGCAGATAGTGCAACTTATTTGTGGCACTGCCGTTTAGGTCATATCGGTGTAAAGCGCATGAAGAAACTCCATACTGATGGACTTTTGGAACCACAAGATTATGAATCACTTGGTACTTGCGAACCGTGCCTCATGGGCAAGATGACTAAAACGCCATTCTCCGGAACTATGGAGAGAGCAACAGATTTGTTGGAAATCATACATACAGAGGTATGTGGTCCGATGAATGTTGAGGCTCGTGGCGGATATCGTTATTTTCTCACCTTCACAAATGATTTAAGCAGATATGGGTGTATCTACTTAATGAAACATAAGTCTGAAACTTTTGAAAAGTTCAAAGAATTTCAGAGTGAAGTTGAAAATCATCGTAACAAGAAAATGAAGTTTCTACGATCTGATCGTGGAGGAGAATATTTGAGTTACGAGTTTGGTCTACATTTGAAACAATGCGGAATAGTTTCGCAACTCACGCCACCCGGAACACCACAGTGTAATGGTGTGTCCGAACATCGTAATCGTACTTTACTTGATATGGTGCGATTTATGATGTCTCTTACTAATTTACTGCAATCGTTTTGGGGTTATGCTTTAGAGACGGCTGCATTCACGTTAAATAGGACACCATCAAAATCCGTTGAGACGATGCCTTATGAACTATGGTTTGGCAAGAAACCAAAGTTGTTGTTTCTTAAAGTTTGGGGCTGCAATGCTTATGTGAAAAAGCTTCAACCTAATAAGCTCGAACCCAAATCGGAGAAATGTGTCTTCGTAGGATACCCAAAGGAGACTGTTGGGTACACCTTCTATCACAAATCCGAAGGCAAGACTTTTGTTGCTAAATCCGGAGTTTTTCTAGAGAAGGAGTTTCTCTCGAAAGAAGTGAGTGGGAGGAAAGTAGAACTTGATGAGGTAACTGTACCTACTCCCTTGTTGGAAAGTAGTTCATCGCAGAAACCGGTTTCTGCGACACCTACAACAATTAGTGAGGAAGTTAATGATGATGATCATGAAACTTTAGATCAAGTTGTTACTGAACCTCGTAGGTCAACTAGAGTAAGATCCGCACCAGAGTGGTATGTTAATCCTGTTCTGGAAGTTATGTTACTAGACCATGACGAACCTACGAACTATGAAGAAGCGATGGTGAGCCCAGATTCCGCAAAATGGCTTGAGGCCATGAAATCTGAGATGGGATCCATGTATGAGAACAAAGTGTGGACTTTGGTTGACTTGCCCGATGATCAGCAAGCAATTGAGAATAAATGGATCTTCAAGAAGAAGACTAACACTGACGGTAATGTTACTGTCTACAAAGCTCGACTTGTCGTGAAAGGTTTTCGACAAGTTCAAGGGATTGACTACGATGAGACCTTCTCACCCGTAGCGATGCTTAAGTCTGTCCAAATCATGTTAGCAATTGCCGCATTTTATGATTATGAAATTTGGCAAATGGATCTCAAAACTGCATTCCTGAATGGATTTCTGGAACAAGAGTTGTATATGATGCAACCAGAAGGTTTTGTCGATCCAAAGGGAGCTAACAAAGTGTGCAAGCTCCAGCGATCCATTTATGGACTGGTGCAAGCCTCTCGGAGTTGGAATAAACGCTTTGATAGTGTGATCAAGCATTTGGTTTTGTACAGACTTTTGGATAAGCCTGTATTTACAAGAAAGTGACTGGGAGCTCTGTAGCATTTCTGATATTATATGTGGATGACATATTGCTGATTGGAAATGATATAGAATTTCTGGATAGCATAAAGGGATACTTGAATAAGAGTTTTTCAATGAAAGACCTCGATGAAACTGCTTACATATTGGGCATCAAGATCTATAGAGATAGAACAAGACACTTAATTGGACTTTCACAAAGCACATACCTTGACAAAGTTTTGAAGAAGATCAAAATGGATCAAGCAAAGAAAGGGTTCTTGCCTGTGTTACGAGGTGTGAAGTTGTGTAAGACTCAATGCCCGACCACTGCAGAAGATAGAGACAAGATGAAAGATGTTCCCTATGCTTCAGCCATAGGCTCTATCATGTATGCAATGCTGTGTACCAGACCTGATGTGTGCCTTGCTATAAGTCTAGCGAGGAGGTACCAAAGTAATCCAGAGTGCATCATCGGACAGCGGTCAAGAACATCCTGAAATACCTGAAAAGGACTAAGCATATGTTTCTCGTTTATGGAGGTGACAAAGAGCTCATCGTAAATGGTTACGTTGATGCAAGCTTTAACACTGATCCGGACGATTCTAAATCGCAAACCGGATATGTGTTTACATTAAACGGTGGAGTTGTCACTTGGTGCAGTTCTAAACAAAGCGCCGTGGCGGGATCTACGTGTGAAGCAAATGAAGGAGTCTGGATGAAGGAGTTCATATCCGATCTAGGTGTTATACCTAGTGCATCGGGTCCAATGAAAATCTTTTGTGACAATACTGGTGCAATTGCCTTGCCGAAGGAATCCAGATTTCCAAGAGAACCAAGCACATCAAGAGACGCTTCAATTCCATCCGGGATCTAGTCCAGGTGGGAGACATAGAAATTTGCAAGATACATACGGATCTGAATGTTGCAGACCCGTTGACTAAGCCTCTTCCACGAGAAAAACATGATCAGCACCAAGGCTCCATGGGTCTTAGAATCATTACTGTGTAATCTAGATTATTGACTCTAGTGCAAGTGGGAGACTGAAGGAAATATGCCCTTGAGGCAATAATAAAGTTATTATTTATTTCCTTATATCATGATAAATGTTTATTATTCATGCTATAATTGTATTAACTGGAAACATAATACATGTGTGAATACATAGACAAACAGATTGTCACTAGTATGCCTCTACTTGACTAGTTCGTTGATCAAAGATGGTTATGTTTCCTAGCCATAGACATGAGTTGTCATTTGATTAACGGGATCACATCATTAGGAGAATGATGTGATTGACATGACTGAGGGAGTCCTGGACTAGGGGGTGTCCGGATAGCCGAACTATCATCTACGGCCGGACTCCTACACTATGAAGATACAAGATTGAAGACTTCGTCCCGTGTCCGGATGGGACTTTCCTTGGCGTGGAAGGCAAGCTTGGCGATACGGATATTTAGATCTCCTACCATTGTAACCGACTCTGTGTAACCCTAACCCTATTCGGTGTCTATATAAACTGAAGGGTTTTAGTCCGTAGGACAGAACAACAATCATACCATAGGCTAGCTTCTAGGGTTTAGCCTCTCTGATCTCGTGGTAGATCTACTCTTGTACTACCCATATCAGCAATATTAGTCAAGCAGGAGTAGGGTATTACCTCCATCCGGAGGGCCCGAACACTGGGTAAAACATCGTGTCCCTTGTCTCTGTTACCATCCGCCTAGGCGCACGTTCAGGACCCCCTACCCAAGATCCGCGGTTTGACACCGACATTGGTGCTTTCATTGAGAGTTCCTCTGTGCCGTCGCCGTCAGGAAGGATGCCTCATCCCGTCTTTAAGGACGATGCTATCGCCAAAGGAGCCTTGGCCGCTGGTCAGACTCTTCGGTTAGGTGGTTTTCTTATGACCACCAGTCCGGCCACTGCGCCGACGATGACTTCTCGGGTCATCGAAACCAATCTACACGTTAACTCAGAACTTGTCGAGTAGTTAGATCCGATCGAGCTCTCCTCCGTAAACGAGCTCTGGGATCGCATCGCCGCACTGGGAGTTGCCACAGACTACGACCAGATCGGGCCTAAACTGATCTGAGAGAGATCAACTCTCCCCAGGCTACCCATCATGTTGCTGTGATAGAGGGGCAATACGGCGATTCTTCTTCTATCTTAAGGACTAGCTACGTCCGGATTCGATCCTCCATGCGGATTGCCGCAGAGGATGGATGTCGATCAAGCCCTGAACTTAAAGTCAGGCGGCGGGTTGGATTCACTGGATATCATTCAAAAATCCAAAATTCCAAATTCGGAAACTTCTTGGCCCCTGAGTCTTAAATTGGACGGGGTTCCGGATTTAGTTCCACCCATACCCAAACATTAGCAATCTATCCCGATTCGGCAGAGCCCGCTGAAACAGTACATCACTACTGGGCCAGATTCCTCCTGGTTATGGACAGGATAAAGGACTGCCGAGAGGAGGACGCAATCTCATTTTTCTGCAATAATTGCATGGACAAGGGAATCCTAAACGCCATAAGTCGTCGCGAAATTACACGCTTTGCTGACTTGGTGACCATAGTACAAAAGTACTGCGCGATGGAGAGTGCTTGGAAAACCGAAAGTAAATTTTGGGATAATCCGGCCCCGAATACAGCCCAAGTCCGGAATAAAAGGGTGCATCATTACCAAGCACCTGGGTTATACACCAAAAAACAAAAACCCCCTAAAGGGTACGGAATTGTACTGGAGGGTTGGCTAAACGGACCCTGCAAAATTCATAGCACAGAGGGCGCCACTCCAACTCATAACCTTCGAGCATGTTGGATACTACGGCAGGTGGCCAAAAGTGGCGAAGAGCTTCTAGCCTCAGAATCCCAGCCTAGCAACACCAGTACGGTATTAACAGTCTTCGAGACTTTCGCATCAAATAATATGCAGAAACAAACACTCCGCAACCTTGCCGAAGTCTACCAAGTAGCAACAATAAATCCATGGAGTGACACGGCTATTACCTTTAATGCCGTGTGAACCTAAATTCGAACAGCCCGAGCACCACCAAGACCGTCCTCGGTCCAATAGTGGGCGGCTTTACTAAGGTACTCATGGATGGCGGCAGCGGACTAAACCTCATCTACGAGAAACCCTCCGAAAAATGGAAATAGATCGAACCGCATTGAGCGAAGCAGCACAACCTTTAGAGGAATAATCCCTAGCGGGAAGCATGCTACAGGAAAAATCACACCGGGCGTAGTGTTATTTCGCGGACAATTACATGTCGAGGAGGTCACATTTCAAGTGGCCCCGTTCAGCAGCGGATATCACGCTTTATTAGGGCGAGAGGCATTCACAATTTTTCAAGCTATACCCCATTATGGGTACATGAAGCTTAAAATGCCCGGACCTAACGGAATCATCACTCTCGCTAGTGATCCGAACATAGAACTCCACGCCGAAAACAAGACAGCCGCACTAGCCCTCGAGGCACTATCTGAAGCCCTAGCGGCCGAGGAACTCACTGTGATGCGGTCCACGGTGAACAGGGACGATGTGATACTTGATAAAAGATCCAAGTCCACCTCTTTTAAACCAGCGGATGAAATAGTCAAATTCCAAGTCCACCCAACGGACCCTGCAAAGACGGCCTCCATTGGGGCACAATTAAACCCTGATGTAGACGCGCAGACCACGAGAATTTCTACAAGAAAATGGGACATTTTTGCACGGCACCCTTGAACATGCCAGGAATCCCACGTCGGCTGGCCGAGCACAGCCTAAATATCCTAAAAGGATTCAAGCCGACCAAACAGGCTCTTGGCGCTTTTCGAACCCAAGAGGCAGGCCATGGGAGAGGAGCTAGCCAATCTTCAGAAGCCGGATTCATCGATATAAAACATCCGGACTAGCTAGCAAATCTGGTGATGGTACCAAAGAAGGATAAATCCTGGCGCCTATGTGTTGATTTCAAAGACCTTAATAAGGCTTGCCCAAAGGATCCCTTCCCCCTCCCTCGCATTGATAAAATAATCGACGCTACAGCAGGACACGACTCATTGTGCTTCCTCGACGCGTACTTTGGCTACCACCAAATCAAGATGGCGGAGTCAGACCAAGATGCAACAGCATTCATCACTCCATACGGCCCGTTCTGCTTCAACACAATGCCCTTCGGGCTAAAAAACGCCGGCTCTACATATCAGCGCATGATTCAGACATGTCTGGCAAACCAGATCGGCAAAACAGTAGAAGCATATGTAGATGACGTGGTCGTCAAATCCAAGCATGTCGAAACTCTAGTAGACGACTTGAGGCTCACATTCGACAATCTCCGTAAATATGACATTAAACTCAATCCGGAAAAATGCGTCTTCGGCCTTCCAGCCGGAAAGCTCTTGGGATTCATTGTGTCCGGTAGAGGAATTGAAGCAAACCCAGCCAAGATCCGAGCTCTGTCACAATTGGATATTCCAAAATACCTCAAGCAAATACAAAAATTGACTGGATGCGTAGGGGCTCTAAGCCGCTTTATTTCCCGTTTGGGAGAAAAGGCGTTACCCCTTTACCGCCTCCTCCGGTGCACCGATCACTTCGAGTGGATGGATGCCGCCATGGCCGGACTCGAAGAAATAAAAGCCATATTGGCAACAAATCCGGTCCTGGCCGCGCCCAACATGGGCGAACCAATGCTATTATATATCGCCGCAACACATCAAGTTGTTAGCACGGTGCTCGTCGTCGAACGAGAAACGGATGGACACCGGTTCCCTCTTCAAAGACCGGTTTACTATGTGTCCACTGTCCTACTCCATGCAAGTCCCGGTACCCACATTATCAAAAGATAGCATGCGCGGTGTTCATGGCATCCCGGAAGCTGCGACACTACTTTCAAAAGTGTTCGATAACGGTAGGCTCCGAAGTACCTCTTAACGACATTATAAACAACCGCGACGCGACGGGCCGGATTGCTAAATGGGTCATAGAGCTCCTTCCATTCGACATAACCTATAAGCCACGACGATCTATTAAATCGCAGGTTTTGGCCGACTTCGTGGCCGAATGGACCGAAGCCGAACTCTCTAAAGAGTACGGCGCATACTCCAATTGGATCATGCACTTTGACGGCTCCAAAATGTTGGCCGGCCTGGGGAATGGCATCGTCCTGACGTCCCCAACCAGGGACAGAGTCCAATACGTCCTTCAAATAATGTATACGGACTCCAACAACGCAGCTGAATACGAGGCCCTTCTGCACGGCCTCCGGATGGCAGTCTCCATGGGCATTAAACGCCTAGAGGTGCGTGGGGATTCGAACCTCGCGATATCTCAAATCAACAGAGACTTTGATGCCAAACATCCGAAAATGGCAGCGTACCGCAATGCGGTCCTAAAAATGTCAGCATGGTTTGAAGGTCTCGAATTTCATCATATAGCCCGGGATAATAACCAGGCGGCGGACATATTGGCACGCCGTCCCGCCCAACATCTTCATGGAACGGTTGTTCAAGCCATCCGTACTATGGGAAGGGGAGTCCGGAAATAACAACCCGGACCCAACCGCACTGCCTGACACCGAGCACTCTGACACAATCGGAGGCTCTGCCAACGAAATAACACCGTCCGCCCACGAAATAATGGCGGTCATAGCCCCATGGACGGAACCATTCCTAGTCTACCTAACTAGGCAGGAACTCCCCGAAGACCAAAACGAGGCCCGCTGCATAGTACGGCGATCCAAAGCCTATAAAGTCCATGAGGGAGAGCTTTATAAGAAAAGCACAACAGGAGTCCTTCAAAGGTGTATCTCCGAAGAGGAAGGGCGCAACCTCCTGGCTGAAATTCATGCCGGACTGGGTGGGCACCATGCCGCAGCCCGGGCCCTTGTAGGCAAGGCCTTCCGTGACAGGATTTTATTGGCCGACAGCCGGCGGCAGATCGCAGGATCTAGTCCAACGATCGTCGGTTGCCGCTTTTTGCTAACCAAAGCCACATGCCACCCACCGCCCTCAAAACTATACCCATCACCTGGCCGTCGTGTGCTGGGCTTGACATGGTTGGACCCCTTAAGGGAGGAGCCCACAAGCAAAAATACCTATTGGTCATGGTGGATAAATTCACCAAATGGATAGAGGCCAAGCCCGTTAAAACGGCTGAATCCGGACCGATGATAGACTTCATATCAGGGGTAGTGCACCGTTACGACGTCCCCTCTAGTATCATCACTGATAACGGCACCAACTTCACGGACGATGAGGTCAAATTATGGTGCAAAAACATGGGCTTCAAGCTCGATTACGCCTCAGTCTATCACCCTCAAACCAACAGTCAAGTCGAGCGAGCAAACAGTCTAATCATGAGCGGCATTAAACCCAGACTAGTGCGGTCCCTCAAGGAATCTAACACGCACCGGGTTGAGGAGCTCGACTCCGTACTCTGGGGGCTGCGGACCACGCCGAATCGTACTACCGGATTCACACCATTTTTTATGGTGTACGGCACAGAGGCAGTCTTGCCCTGCGACATAATGCATGACTCACCTCGCGTGCGCATGTATGAAGAAAGAGAAGCCGAGCTCGATCGGCAGGACAGTTTGGACGCATTGGAGGAGGAGCGTGACGTGGAAAAAGCTCGTTCCACATTTTATCAACAGCAGGCTCGAAGATATCAAAGCAGGGAAGTACGGGCCAAAGCTTACAACATTGGCGAACTAGTTCTACGCCTGTCGGACAAGAAAAAGGACAAAGTCATGCCCAAATGGGAAGGTCCCTTCATCATCGACCAAGTCCTGACCGGCGGAGCATACCGTCTGTGAAACGCATCGGATAACCGACTCGAGCCGAACCCATGGAACGCAGCCCGTCTACGAAGATTCTACGCCTAAGCGCCGGACTACGAGTTCGTCTCCTTCCTCCGTCCACATTTTCTATTTTTGTTGTCTTTTATTTCTCTCCCTCCTCCTCCTTCTTCTTGAAGCCTTTAGGGGCTCATTTCGCATTGGTCGCACACACTTGACGCGCTATCCGCGCCCATTATACCTGGGGGCTTCTTTAACAGAAGCTTATTTATACGGGCTTTATGCCCAACACATGTGTCACACTTCCGCATGTACCTTTTATTCACCATTATATGCATCGATATGACTTAAGTTTTGGCCAAGCTGGGTTACCTGGCTCCTGTGCTTACCCCTACGTTCCCGATTGTTCGGCTAGGTGGTAAAGGGAGCACCTCTGTGATTGTTACCGCCGGGTCAGCCGGACGTGTACCTCAGACTGGGTGAAGCCGAAAGCTAGCGTTCTTAAGGGAATGTTCGATCGGTGAACTAAAAGATGATTTTTTTATTTTTCACTTATCTGCCCCCAGATGCTTTTCTGCTTTTTACGCAGTCGGACATGCACTTTAGGGCATGCCTCCTGAGAAAAGAACCCCTAACGGAACTATTCTCCATGGAAGATGTTTCTTACTAACCATGTAATATAACATAACTAGTTGGGCACTTATCCGATAAAGCACTTATGACCCCTCGCTTTGGTCTCCACGCATACCCGGTTTTATAACCGCGAGGGTATTCGGACACACTCCGGACTATTGGGTCCCGAGGTTGAAGCGAAAAGGTCCGCTACGACAAATGATCTACAATCCGGCTAGATGGCATTTTACATGTCATTTTAAATTACATAGTCAAATTGACTGGTTGTATTCCTCTTCAATGCCGTCTAATAGGCTGTCTAGTTTATAGTCCTGCTGGGAACACTTTGCGGCCAACTCTACTTGGTCGTACACTAATCTCACAGGGATCTCCTTCCCGTCGGGCCCCACAGGTCCGACCTCGGCCATATGGTTTGGGTCCGCCTTCGTGAACCGCGTCTTCACCATGGCCCAGGCCTCCCTGGCGCCTTGACGATAGGCCGATATCTTCCATAGCCGGAAGCGCCGCCGTGCTCCCTGAAGCTTCTCCGCAAGCTCTCCAAGGCCTTCGGGTAGGGAGATAGATGGCCACAAGGCCTGGGCGACGCCTTTCATCACTTGCCGAACTCGTTCGTGCAGTTGCAATAGCTCGGGAAGAAGGTCACCCGTAGAACCGGGCATTTCCTCTTCAGGACGACCCGTGAGCATACCTACAGACATAACTCTATTAATTGACTTCCTCGCCGAACTCTTTTTCAAAGTTCGCTCAAGCACTTACTGTAAATGCCGCGACGAAGTCGCCGATTCTCCTTCACGGAGTCAGACAGCTGGGCACGAACATCCTTTAGTTCCTCACCCAGCTGGGTGTTGGCATCTTGGAGATTATGTTTCTCTTGCCTCACCCTTGTAAGCACATTCTCGCCAGCCTTCAATCGGCGCAAGAGCTATTGCTTGTCCGGATCTAGTCCGGCGCCATCTGCAATATTATTGTCAGATTTACACACACGTCGCACTTCACAAACTATTTATCTTTTGAAGCATATATTACCAGAGGGGGTCTCTGTAGCTCCCCGGTAGCAGCTAATCTTGACCTCAAGTTGGGCCTTGCATTCTTCAAGCTCTGAGAGACAGTCGGGTATTCCTTGTAAGATCTGCATAACAAATGATCCTTAAATCAGTTATTCTAACTATTTTAAGTCTCGGGAGACTCTTGGCATATATAACTGTCAAATTTCCTCACCCGTATGTCCTTTACATTCTGCTCCGTGGCTCGGCTAGACCATCTTGGCGGCACGGAGTCGCATCTCACAATTGAAGGCATTCAAGGCCTCTTGGGAGAAACATGCGTCACGAAGAACTGCCCGGCGCTGTGATTCATGGCACTCTCTACCTCGGAGTTGGTAGCGGACAATCTGTCGGCATCCTCCATCGGAGGAGCATCCGACCTGCGCCTCGTCTTTCGCCTGCTTACGGACCCGGCTTTGGAGCACTGGCTAGCGAGAGGTTCGATTATAACCTCTCCGGACTCAGTCCGGTGGCGCTCTTTTCCTGAAAAGAGCACCAGCGTTAATCGCCTTCCGTGAATCAATCACAGGAATATGGTGACGCGCTATACCGTTGCGGCGAGTTTCGATCCAGACCGCACTTCTTTTTAGCTCATGGGTCGCTTTGCCCTTGATGGCTAGCCGCCGCGGGCTCGGCCTCCTGCCTCGAAGGCACCCCCTGCGAAACACCATCAAATACGTGGTGATTAGAAGGAAAGCACGGGTGGGTCATGGTATCCGGACTTCGGTCACGGTTACCTGGGAGGCCGGAAACAATCCGGGGTAGTCGGCCGTAATGGCAACCAAAGCATTGTCGATGCTAAGTTGGTAGAACACCCCGTCGATCAGCTCCACCTTTATGTCCGGATCCTCGGGTTGTGGGGGCGGGCTGTGTATCTTCTCCATGGCCCGGTGTAGTTCCTGCGCAGAAACCATCAAATGAGATATTTTAACCACGGAAACATGGATCAGACAGGCCACAAAGATATTTGCTTACCCAACTTCGAGGATTATTCTAAGAAAACCCGTTCAGAGGACTAACGTGGAGAAAATCCTCCTCTTCCCCTTTGTACATGGCGGACAAGGTCTTCACCAGTTCGGTGACCGATCCCGGCCCTTTGCGGCCATGGCGGGTGGCATCGTCCTCCCCTTTGAAATCCCACATGGGGTGGCCTCTATATTGGAGCGGCTGCACTCCCCTCATAATGCAGGTTGCCATGACTCCAATCATGGTCAATCCGGCATGAGCCAGTAATCTTATTCGGCTCATCAAGTAAAGGACGTCCTGGTCATTTTCCCCCTGGGGGCTCCGCGGGCGCCAGCTTAGGCGCTTCTTTAGAGGAGCGTTGCTAAATTCCGGAAGGCCGATCCGAACAGGATCCGGCAGCGGGACGTCCTCCATGTAGAACCATTCCGAGGGCCAGTCTTCGGACGTCTTCTTTGGGGTTCTGGATAAGTATCCGGTCCCGGTGATGCGCCATAGTTTGGCTCCGCCCACTTGATATATTGACCCCTCGTGAGAACGAGGCACAAGGCAGAACAATCTCTTCCACAAAGCGAAATGGGCCTCAATGCCCAGAAACAGCTCGCAAAGGGCCACAAAGCCCGCTATATGCAAGATAGAGGTAGGCGTAAGGTTGTGCAGCTGGAGGCCGTAGAACTCCAGAAGCCCCCGGAGAAACGGATGGATTGGAAATCCGATTCCTCTCATCAGATAAGAGATGAAGCATGCCCGCTCTCCCTTAGAGGGATCGGGGACACTCTCCGCCTGCTTCCCGCCCTTATAAGTGGCGAGTCCGGAACGCACCGGAACCATGAAGGCCGGGGGAAGGAATCCCTTGGTTTGGAGCACCACCAATTACTGTCTTGGGTGAGCATCTCCCCAATCTCCGGGCTGAGGGCTGAGAGCGCGAGACGAGGAGCGCGTCGGCGTCCATGGTAGAATGGGTTTTTGTCAAACACGCTCCGATGAAGGCTCGCGAAAGGAGGATGGTGTGATCCGGATCTGGATCCCGTCTCTTTTATAGGCGGCTCATTTGCACAACAAGGGGGTAAATGTAAAGATACCACGACTTTCCGCATTCAATCAAACCGTGGAAGATGGCCATTATTGGGCGTGGAAGCCAAGGAGCGCAGCATTTATCGAAGCCGACACTATTCGACAAGTATATGGAATTTGGAGAAGAACCCGCCTCGCAATGCGAAGACAATCTGGCGCGGACTCGTCGCCATTGAAGCCTGGTTCGGGGAGCTCTTGAGGAGTCTGGACTAGGGGTGTCCGGATAGCGAACTATCATCTACGGCCGGACTCCTAGACTATGAAGATACAAGATTGAAGACTTCGTCCCGTGTCCGGATGGGACTTCCCTTGGCGTGGAAGGCAAGCTTGGCGATACGGATATTTAGATCTCCTACCATTGTAACCGACACTGTGTAACCCTAACCCTATTCGGTGTCTATATAAACCGAAGGGTTTTAGTCCGTAGGACAGAACAACAATCATACCATAGCCTAGCTTCTAGGGTTTAGCCTCTCTGATCTTGTGGTAGATCTACTCTTGTACTACCCATATCATCAATATTAATCAAGCAGGAGTAGGGTATTACCTCCATCGAGAGGGCCCGAACCTGGGTAAAAACATCGTGTCCCTTGTCTCCTGTTACCATCCGCCTAGACGCATAGTTCGGGACCCCCTACCCGAGATCCGCCGGTTTTGACACCGACAATGACCCATTCCGTTAGCTTAGCAAACGATCATTTAGTATGTTGCTATTGCTTTCTTCATGACTTATACATGTTCCTATGACTATAAGATTATGCAACTCCCGTTTACCGGAGGAACACTTTGTGTGCTACCAAACGTCTACGTATGCGGGTGATTATAAAGGTGCTCTGCAGGTGTCTCCGAAGGTACATGTTGGGTTGGTGTATTTCGAGATTAGGATTTGTCACTCCGATTGTCGGAGAGGTATCTTTGGGCCCTCTCGGTAATACACATCACTTAAGCCTTGCAAGCATTGCAACTAATGAGTTAGTTGCAGGATGATGTATTACGGAACGAGTAAAGAGACTTGCCGGTAACGAGATTGAACTAGGTATTGAGATACGGGCGATGACAAAGGGAACAACGTATGTTGTTATGCGGTCTGACCGATAAAGATCTTCTTAGAATATGTGGAATCCAATATGAGCATCCAGTTTCCGCTATTGGTTATTGACCGGAGACGTGTCTCGGTCATGTCTACATAGTTCTCGAACCTGTAGGGTCCGCACGCTTAACGTTACGATGACAGTTATATTATGAGTTTATATGTTTTGATGTACCGAAGGTTGTTCAGAGTCCCAGATGTGATCACGGACATGACGAGGAGTCTCGAAATGGTCGAGACATTAAGATTGATATATTGGAAGCCTATGTTTGGATATCGGAAGTGTTCCGGGTGAAATCGGGATTTTACCGGAGTACCGCGAGGTTACCGGAACCCCCGGGAATTAATGGGCCTTAGTGGGCCTAGGTGGAAGAGAGGAGAGGCGGCTAGGGCTGGGACGCGCGCCCCTCCCCCCAGTCCGAATAGGACAAGGAGAGGGGGGCGGCGCCCCCCCTTCCTTCTTCTCCTCCACTCTTTCCCCCTCCCAAGTCCTAATCCAACTAGGAAGGGGGGGTCCCGGTGGGAGTAGGACTCCTCCCGGTGCGCCCTCTCCCTAGCCGGCTGCACCCCCCCTTGATCCTTTATATACGGCGGCAGGGGGCACCCTAGAGACACAACATTGATCTGTTTGATCTTTTAGCCGTGGGCGGTGCCCCCCTCCACCATAGTCCACCTCGATAATACTGTAGCGGTGCTTAGGCGAAGCCCTGCGTCGGTAGAACATAAACATTGTCACCACGCCGACATGCTAACGAAACTCTCCCTCAACACTCGGCTGGATCGGAGTTCGAGGGACATCATCGGGCTGAATGTGTGCTGAACTCGGAGGTGCCGTACGTTCGGTACTTGATCGGTCGGATCGTGAAGACGTACGACTACATCAACCGTGTTGTGCTAACGCTTCCGCTTTCAGTCTACGAGGGTACGTGGACAACACTCTCCCCTCTCGTTGCTATGCATCACCATGATCTTGCGTGTGCGTAGGAATTTTTTTGAAATTACTATGTTCCCCGACAACATCTTCCTGGAAAGGCTCTTCAAGCCATCTGTGGTGTGGCAAGGGGAGGGCGGCAACCACAATTCAGATCCGAACACAACCTCAAATCACGAACATACAGACAGTGCCGGGGGCTCAGCCACCGACATAACACCATCGGACCATTTCATTATGGCAGTCATTGCCCCATGGATCGAACCCTTCTTGGCCTACATTAATAGGAAGGAGCTTCCTGACAACCAGAATCAGGCTCGCCGCATTGTCAGGCATTCGAAGGCCTACAAGGTCCACGACGGAGAGATCTACAAGAAAAGCACTACCAGAGTACTTCAAAGATGTATCTCCGAAGAAGAAGGGCGGCAGTTGTTAGTGGAAATTCACGCTGGCCTCGGCGGACACCACGCCGCAACTCGGGCCCTCATTAGCAAAGCCTTCCGCACTGGGTTTTATTGGCCGATAGCCCGAGCAGACGCGCAGGACCTTGTCCAACGCTGCGTCGGATGCCAGCTCTTCGCCAACCAAAGCCACATGCCCCCAACTGCCTTGCAAACTATCCCCATTACTTGGCCTTTTGCGGTCTGGGGCTTGGATATGGTCGGACCCCTTAAAGGGGGAAGCCATAAGAAAAAATATCTGCTGGTTATGGTGGAAAAATTCACTAAGTGGATAGAGGTTAAACCGGTCAAAACGGCTGAGTCCGGCCTGGTGATTGACTTCATATCCGGTGTTGTGCATCGTTATGGTGTCCCACACAGCATCATCACCGACAACGGCTCCAACTTCATATCCGGTGAGGTAAAAACCTGGCGTACTAATCTGGGTATTAAACTCGATTATGCCTCCGTCTACCACCCACAAACCAACGGTCAAGTCAAACGAGCCAATGGTCTTATTATGAGCGGCATCAAGCCCATACTAGTGCGGTCTTTGAAATAGTCAGACAAGCACTAGGTTGAGGAGCTCAACTTCGTATTCTGGGGGCTGCGGACCACGCCCAACCGTACTACCAGATACACACCTTTCTTCATGGTGTATGGCGCAGAGGGCGTATTGCCCTGTGATATTATTCATGACTCACCTCGAGTGCGTATGTACGAAGAGAGAGAAGCCGAGCTTGATCGGCAGGACAGCCTCGATGCCCTGGAGAAGGAAGGCGATGTCGCAAAAGCCCATTCAACATTCTACCAACAACAGGCTCGAAGATACCAAAGCAGAGAAGTATGGGCCAAGACTTACAATGTTGGCGAACTCTTTCTACGCCTGCCGGAGAAGAAAAAGGACAAACTCAAGCCCAAATGGGAGGGTCCCTTCATAATTGACGACGTTCTCACCGGAGGAGCGTACCGTCTTCATGATGCATCAGACAATCACCTCGAGCCGAACCCCTGGAACGTGGACAGACTCCGAAGATTCTATGCCTAGCGCCGAACTCCTTGTTCGTCTCCTTCTCTCCCGTAGTTTCCATTATGTTTCTCTCTTTTCCAATTACCTTTTTATTCTTCGCTTTAAAGTTTTGGTACGGCTAGACCGCACACCGCTAAGACATACATGTTTCAAATATGTATGTCGATTATACCTGGGGGCTTCTTGGACAGAAGCTTTTTATCATTATTATCCAAGCATCAAGCTCTTGACATATGAGTTCTTCCATATGTACCTTTTCTTCGCCACTATATGTGTCGATATGACTTAAGTTTTGGCCAAGCTGGGTTGCCTGGCTCCTGTGCTTATGCCCTACGTTCCCGTTAGTTTGGCTAGGGCATAAAGGGAGCACATCTGCGATTGTTACTTCCGTGTCATCTGGATGTGTACCTCAGACTGGGTGAAGCCGAAAGCTAGTGTTCTTAATATTCGGTCGGTGAATTAAAGACATTTTTGCAATTACCCCATTGGTAACCCCCAGAAGTTACATAAACGATGATTTTTCCATCACAACTCGGACATGTACATTAATACATGCACACCCAGGGAAAGGAACCCTTAACGGAACTATTCTCTCTGGAAGATGTTTCTTACGACCTAAATGTAATATAACATAACTAGCAGAATACAACTTGTCTGTTCAAGCAACTATGACCCCTACGCCTAGTTTTCCAGTCATACCCCGGCCTATTCGGCCGTGAGGGTATCCGAAAATACTCCGCACCCTTGAGTCCGGAGGTTGAAGTGAAAAGGTCTGCCATGACAAATGCTATACAATTCAGCTATAATTATACAGGGCAAGGAAAGTACATAGTCACTTTGACTCAAACACATCCCCCTCTACACCGTCCAACAGGTGGTCTAACTTACAATCCTGTTGGGAATATTTGGTGGCCGCCTCTATTTGGTCATATACTAAACTAATGGGAATTTCTTCGCCATTTGACACTAGCGGTCCAACCCAGGCCATGTGATTCGGGTCCAGCTTGGTATATCATGTTTTCACCATGGCCCAGGCTTCTCGCGCACCCTCTCGGCAGGCCGATATCTTCCATAGTCGGATACGCCACCGTGCTCCCTTGAACAGCTCTAGAAGCTCCTCCATACTTCCTGGAGGGGAGTTGGATGGCCATAAGGCCTTGGCCACGCTCCGCATGGCTAGCCGAGTGTGCTCGTGCACTTGTGATAGCCTCTGCAGCAGATCACTTGATGATCCGGACACCTCCTCTTCAGGACGGCCCGTCAGTACACCTGCAAACATGACTATATCAGTCCCATTTTTATCTCTGAGCTACTTCACAAATAGTTCGGACACATACTGAAGATTCCGCCCCGCAACTTTTTGTTCTCCTTCACGGAATCAACTAGCTGGGCTCAAACATCTTTCAACTCTTCACACAATGCAGTGTTGGAGTCCTGTAGCTTGTTTTTATCGTCTCTGACGCGGGTCAGCACACGCTCACCTGCGGCATGTTGCCTTTTCGTCTCTTTTTCTCCCTCTTGGGTGATCTTCAACTTCTCTTCAAGTTGATCAGACGACCCAATTACGCAATCAGCAGCAGCGTTAGCACAGTTGGTACACAATCATTGTCCCTCGGTGGAGGGGAACATTACCAGAAGACGACTTCTTGACCCTTTCCAGTTCGGCGGTAGCAGCTTTTAGCTGCGCCCGACACTGCTCCAGCTCTTGGGCTAGCAAGCCATTCTTCTCTGTGAGGACCTGGTTGTTCAACGATCCTTAAATCAGTTGTGCCAACTGCTTTCAGCCTCGGGGCTATAGGCATACGGCTATCCCTTTTCGACAAAGAAAGCTTACCTGCACATGTGTCAAATATTGCCTTGTGGCTTTTCTAAGCCCGTCTCGAGCAGCTCGGATGTACGCCTCACCCGAGCTAAAGGCATTGAATGCCTCGTCCGAGAACTTCGGGTCTCGTAAAACAGCCCTACAGCGCCGGTGATTCATGCGCTCTCTACCTCCAAGTTGGTGACAGACATATTGTCCGAACCCTCGGCCGAAGGGCGGTCCGGCTTTGTTCCTACATTGGCCCCTGTCTCCCCGACTGGACCTGAATCCCGGTTGTCGGGAGCACGACCGACCGGACCCCCGGACACAGTTCGACGAACCTTTTTCCTGTAATCAAACATACGCACAGGTCACAGTTGGATGCGGCCACTGAAAAACATATTTATTCGTACCTCCTCAATTAAGGCACGGCGGTGCCTTCACCGGCCCTCCTCTTCAAAGGCCTGCCCGGCGCGGGAACCGATCTCCTCGGAATTGTCAAACGCCTCCCCTGTGAACACGCGACAATGCGGTGGGTGAGGCAGAGTAAGAGCACCCTTTCAGAGAAGGTGTTTCTTGATTACTTACCTGTGAAGCAGGAAGAAGGCCAGGGTAGTCGGCGGTGATGGCCACTTCTGTGCCATCGTAGCTCGTCTGGTAAAACACCACCTCCGCGAGCACCATGAATATATCCGTATCCTCTTCAAACCCGGGATCAAGCTCCTAGTTGTGGTTCTCCGGCTGTGGGGCGGGACTATGAAGTCCCTCAGTGACCTTTCCCCAGTGCTGTCATAAGCAAACGAACTTGAAATTTATCAAAGGCAATCCGGAGATGAAAGGAGTAAAAATAGAGGGGTTGGGGCTTACCAAACTGGGAGGGTTATACATAGAGTACCCGTCTATGAGTTTGAGGCGAAGAAATTCCTCTTCCTCCCCTTTGAACAGCTCGGCTAATATCTTAGCCAAAGCGGCAGGGGTATCCGGACCTTTCGGCCGCAGCGGGAGGCGTCATCCTCCCCATTGTAGTGCCACATCGGAAGCCCTCTGTATTGGAGCGGCTGAACCCCTCGCGCTATGGAGATCACCATAACCTCGATTATTGTGAGTCCGGACTGAGCGAGCTCTTTTATCTTGCTCATCTGCTGACGAACCTCCGCACCGTCTTCCTCTTCAAGGCTCCGGGGATGCCAACTGTGGCATTTTTTCAGTGGGATGCTTGCAAATTCAGGAAGACCCTTTCGAACCGGGTCGGGAAACGCCATGTCCTCAATATAGAACCATTCGGAGGGCCATTGAGGGAGTCCTGGATTAGGGGGTGTCCGGATAGCCGAACTATCACCGTTGGCCGGACTCCTGGACTATGAAGATACAAGATTGAAGACTTCATCATGTGTCCGGATGGGACTTTCCTTGGCGTGGAAGGCAAGCTTGGCGATACGGATATGTAGATCTCCTACCATTGTAACCGACTCTGTGTAACCCTAACCCTATCCGGTGTCTATATAAACCAGATATTTTAGTCCGTAGGACGAACAACAATCATACCATAGGCTAGCTTCTAGGGTTTAGCCTCTTTGATCTCATGGTAGATCCACTCGTGTACTACCCATATAATCAATATTAATCAAGCAGGAGTAGGGTTTTACCTCCATCGAGAGGGCCCGAACCTAGGTAAAAACATCGTGTCCCTTGTCTCCTGTTACCATCCGCCTAGACTCACAGTTCGGGACCCCCTACCCGAGATCCGCCGATTTTGACACCGACATTGGTGCTTTCATTGAGAGTTCCTCTGTGTCGTCATCTTTAGGCCCGATGGCTCCTTCGATCATCAACAACGACGTGGTCCAGGGTGAGACTTTTCTCCCCGGACAGATCTTCGTATTCGACGGCTTTGCACTGCTGGCCAATACGCTTGGCCATCTGGAGCAGATCGAAAGCTACGCCCCTGGCCATCAGGTCAGATTTGGGAGTTTGAACTACACGGCCGACATCCGCGGAGACTTGATCTTCGACGGCTTCGAGCCACAAACAAGCGCGCCGCACTGTCTCGATGGGCATGATCTAGCTCTGCCACCGAAAAGTGCCCTGGAGGCCGCACCAGCGTCCGCTCCGACCCTTAGCTCGGAGCCGACTCCACCGATCGAGGACGAGTGGTTGGACACCACCTCGGGGGCTACGATCTCTACGGCGATTGAGCCGAACTCCATCCCTGTCCTTTGCGAAGACCGTGACTCCAAGGTGCCGGACTCCTCTCCGGCCTCCGAACCTCCCGCGCCCCGGCCAATCGAATCCGATTGGGTGCAGGTCATGGAGTTCACTTCCGCGGACATCTTTCAGCACTCGCCCTTTTGCGACATCCTAAATTCACTAAAGTTTCTCTCTTTATCAGGAGAGCCCTGGCCGGACTACGGTCAGGAAGGTTGGGATGCGGACGATGAAGAAATTTGTCGGTGTAGGAACGACACCTATGGGATCACAAGAATCCCTACTACGGTTGAGGGGCACGGGGGTCGTGAGAAGAGCGGATCAAACAGATAGCACACGGTCTCTTTATCCAGGTTCGGGCCGCGGGGATGCGTAAAACCCTACTCCTAGTTTGGTGGTTTATTTATCTGGGTTCTTGAGCTAGCAAAGGGGCGTGAGGAGCTCCAAAAAGCCGAATCCCCCTCCTAGTCGCCTTGGGCCTCCTTTTATAGGGAAAGGGGTTGCCACAATGGCACACAGGAGGTGGAAAGGGTATAGTGGTGCGAGTTTATCCCTTGCATTACATGACAGGGTGCCATTAATGCGTCTTGCTTAGGTGTCCTTGCTTTATCGGGGACGGGGGGAGAGCCCTATCTCGTCCGTCGCCGCTCTCTCTCGTGTTGACACGCGCCCTGGCCAGCGGTGCCCGCGGTGCCATGTAGGCAGGCAGGCAGCAGAGGTGGGTCTCCATGAAGATCTGCTTGCCGCCACGCAAGTGCCTGCCCAACTGGTCGAGTCGGCAACTGTATGTGAATGGCGGTGAAGGTTTGATTGGTGTGGGCCCGATGGTGACCCTACGGGTGCCCTTGGCAAGGGCCTCATCATAGCCCCGGCAAGGGTCTTGCCGGGGACCCCGGCAAGAGTCTTGCCGTGGCGCCTGCTATCATCCTCAGCAGGGCTCTTGCCGGGGGCCTTGTGGTCCTCCTTGGCTGGGATCCCGCCAAGGGTCGTCGTCTTCTATAGTGTGTATCTGATCTTAAATGTCTTCACAAAGATCTGCATGCCACCACGGGGATGTCTCCCGAATCCTTGCCCCATGGGGGCAGTGGACTCAAGGGTGATTCACTCCGTAGGTGTGGGGTGAGCTGCCCCGGCAAGGGTCTTGCCGGGTTTGCTAAAACTGCTCCCCGGCAAGGATCTTTCTGGGGGAGTCCGCTCCGTCCCCTTTTCTCTTTGTGGTCTTGGTCTTGGCGTTGTCCTGTTCCTCTTGAGCTTTGGCCTTACCTTGGCTCACCTCCCTTGCCTTGCTCAGTGTGGCGGTGTCCGTGGCTTAGACTGCCCGTGCACAGTTATAGGGGTACAAAAAAGCATACCCCTCTTTTTGTACACCGACAGGAGCCCCCGGGCCTGGGCCACACATAAGCGCAATCGCGTCGTTGGGCTAGGCCCAAAAACGGTGTGCGGGCAGGCGGGGTAGTTTTACGCAGTAAGTCTTTTTCACAAGACTTTCACGCTTCACTGTGCCTCCAGCGTGGCTCGGCGTGGGGAGGCGTGCGTGATGTTGGCGGCATGCATGGGGCTGAGCTCTGCACGCATGCGTCTCTGTCAGTGAGCAATGTGAAAGGAGGCGGCCCGCGTTTTCCCCATAAGAAGGAATAACCGCGGGCGCGCTCCTCACTTTCACCTCTTCTCTCGTACCTTTTCCAACCTCAGAGCCGCCGTTTCCTCTCTACCTTCCCTCCTAAGCTGTCGCCGTCGCCCGCCGTCGCTGCTTCACCACCCTCCTTCCTTGCTCCTCTAGACTTCTTGGCCGCCATGGCGCCCAAATCCGCCAAGGGCAAGGGGGTGGCTAAGAGCTCTGGGACTGTGGAGCCGCCGGAGAGCTCGCTGTCGGGGGACCGGACGAAGTCTGCCTTCTTCATCCCCTCGTCGATTGGTGTTCATGATCTCCTGGCCTCCTTCAAGCCCTTATGGGGAGTGAAGACGGGGGGAGAGAATTCGGGGCACCCAGCGACGCGCATCATCCCCGCCGCATGCGCCGATCCTGCCCCAAACCAGTATCCCTTTTTCATCGATTACCTTTCTTGCGGGTTATGCCCCCCTTTTTCTGATTTCTTCTGCGACATCATGCACACCTTCGGCTTTTGCCTTTTGGATTTCACTCCGAATGCGGTGGCATGCTTGGCTCTCTTCACGCATCTTTGCGAAAGCTTCACCAGAGTGCAGCCCAACACGGCACTCGTTCGCCATTATTTCACCCCTCGAATCCAGCCCGGAGGCGCCGTCTCCGGATGCATCGCCTAGATCTCAAGATCTAAGGGGGCGTACCCGGAAGCTGCCATGAAGGAGAAGTGGGATGAATGGCGTGGCCGGTGGTGCTGGATCGAGGACGAAGACCCGCCGGAATTCTGCATGTTCCGTCGAACGACGCCAGTCCACGGCAGCGACTGGGGTGATGCCGATGCTGCCGACGGGAGGCTCACCGTTGCCGCCACCAGGATCCTCCGGCTGACCCAGGCGGGGCTCACCCTGGAGATGATCGGGGTGGACTTCATTCGCCGCCAGATCGCCCCGTTGCATAACAAGGGGAGGCCAGCCTGGCTTTTCACGAACCCGACTGACATTATGCGGCTCCGCCCTGGCCTCGACCACAACTTCACGGTGATGGGGCATGCCCACTTCTGCCAGTGGCTTTTCCAGCTCGACGTGGGTCGCGACGGCAAGATTGAACGGACCGGCAAGGCCGCGAGGGCTGCCGCAAAGGTCGGCAAGGCCCTCAAGGGGTCGTTCTTCAAGTTGCCTGCGGGGGTGCTCCCATTGTGCAATAACTCACGCCAGTCCGAGATCATTGCTATGATGCCGGACTGCAACGCGCACGGCCCTGTCCTGAGCTGGCGCGAGCCGACGGAAGCAGACGTGCAGCAATTCTTTGACTCCTTGGTAGAGGTGTACCTCAACGCTGACGTTGAGCGGTGGCTTGTCATGGACACCACCCAGGCGGAGCTGGACTACATCGCCACTAGGGCGAGGGAGGCACATCTTGCCATGGAGGCCGGCAGCACCGGGGGTGTGGAGGACAAAGCCGCGACGGCTGCAGAGGAGGAGCAGTTCACCTTGTGGGCGGCGGCCACCGGGGAGGTCAGCAGCGCCGATGCTGGAGCTCCGCTTGTTGAGGACGCGGCCGACGAGTCGCCGTCGGAGGAGGAGGACGTGGCGGCGGGCTCGACGCCAACCAGGGGAAGAGGGCGGGTCTTGCGGCGGGCTAGCTCCGGCGAGCCGGTCCGGCCCGGCAGGGCTACGCGGCCTCAATTGACCCTGGAGGGGTCCGGGCGCCACACGAGGGCCACGGCGGCGAAGGGGCTGACGAGGGCCTCTGAGAAGAAGAAGGCGACGGCCCCTTCGTCATCCAGGCGCGCACAAACCCCGCCGCCCTCTTCGCCTCCTCCGGCAGGCGCCGATTCGGATGATGATATGGAGCTCCCTTTTGATCTCGGGTCTCTCAGCCCGGAGAGGACGAGGAAGCTGGTGGAAGAGGAGGAGATGGACGATGAGTAAGTACTCCATTCCTCACTGTTATTTCCACTTCCCCGAATCGGGTCGCTTGTCTTGATCCATTTTTGCTTCTGCAGGGAGACGGAGACGTTGGCCCAGAGGGCGAAGAGGGTGAGGACCTTGGCGAGCGATCAGCCCCCGGCTGGGGCTTCAGAGACACCACTGGTGGTGCTGAGCAGCCCGGACAGCAGCCCCCAGCGTAAGTTCGTCAACCTCTTCCTACTCTACATGTGGTAGGCGCTCGATGCCATGATGCTGACCTTGCCTGGTTTTGCAGGAGGGGAGCGGCAGCAGGAGGAGCCACAGAGGGCTGCTCCTAACACACCACCCCCATCGACTACGCCGCCGCGGGGGGCGTCCCCGGCAAGGGCACCAGGCACAGAGCCTACACCCATGGAGGAAGAGGGGAACTTGGGCGCTGGTGACTCTGCTGCGGCGCCAAATGCTGGCGGAGAGGGGACTTCTGCTTCACAGCCTGGCACTGGTGAGTCGCCTGTCCTTCGTCTCTGTTTTTTCCTTATTCCTTTCTTGGCTTCATCGCCCCCATTGTTGTCCAGGCCCTCCTTCAACAGACACAGAGGACGTGGACACTGTTGTGGGAGACATTGCTGAGGAGGACGTGGCGGAGGCCAGCAGGATTGCTACCGAGGAGGCCGCCAAGGATGCTGACGAGGCTGCCGCTGACGAAGCTGCCATGGTTGCTGCCGAGGACGCCGCTGCGGAGGCCGACAAGGCGTCCGGCGAAGCTTCTGCCGAGGGTGCCAGCAGTGGGCCTACCGGCGGGGCCGGCAAGGCCTCCGCCGAGGAAGAGGCGGTGGGTGACCAGCCTCCCTCTTCCTCAACCTCGGGCCCTGGCAGATATCTGAAGGTTGGCGACGATCTTTTCGTCCATCTCCCGGGGACGTCAAGCCGAGCACCTGCCGAAGGGGAAGCCTTGGACGGCGAGGTGCTTGCCGCCACCGGGCTTGAGGTGGTTGATGAGCCGGGCGTTGGTGGCGACGGTTCTCCAGAAGAGCAGCTTTTCCGCGCCATGGGGCCCGACTTCCGGAAGCTCCAAGCGCTCTACCGTGCCTGCCTGGACAAGATCAAGGCCAGGATGGCAGCGGTGGACAACGCGGAGGTGGATTTCAAGGCGCGTGTCACGACCGGTTTTTCAATAAAAATATTTATTGAACAACCGACCTATGAAGTCCAATATGAGGAAAATCCTTCATACCGGTTGACAAAACTTTGATACAATAAGCCAGTAGCATTACAATATTACAAGGGGTCGGACTGAAGATGCCTAACCAATTATTACAAACATGCCGATAATTATACATAGTGGCGGATATGACTCAAAGGAGTGGGGTGGAAATACTACCGACTCGAGATATGAGTGGTTGGTGGAATAACACAACGGGTGGTTAATAAGTCTCATCAGATCGGCGGCTCATCGAAGGCCGAGGTGAGGCTCGATGAATTTATTTGGGTAGCGGAAGCGGATATATCACAATGACTAATCCAGGGTCGACGAGACTGACTGGGATTCTCTAGGCGCCGGACTCGCTATCAAATTCTTCATCCATGAGATCGCTTTCACAAGATCCGCCAAATCAATAAGCCGGTGAGTACTTTGAAAGTACTCGCAAGACAGTTCGGACAAAAGATATAACAAATGAATGCAGGAATGAGTCATGATTAATTTTTTAACAATGCTCAATCAGTATAACAAAATAAAAAAATAAGAAGGAATCGGCGGTAGTCCGCCGAAAACCCAAGAAGGATAAACTCAAAACCCATCGGGTGTCTAAGAGCGACGTCAAGGGTGAATAAATAAGCAAAACATGCCACGTCGGGTGCCTAAGCGACACCTCATAAAGGGCTTATATTGAAATAAAAATATATGCATGCCGCAGTCGGACGTCTGAGCGACATCACAGAAAGGGCTTATAATGAAAATAAATAACAACAATGCCGCAATGGACGCTTGAGCGACATCACGTAAAGGGCTTATAATGAGAATAAATAACAGCAATGCAGAAAGGGCTTATAATGAAAATAAGTAACCACAATGAGCAGTAGTCCGAGCGACATCACGTAAAGGGCTTTCATCACAAGAAATAGCACTCATAATAAATATTCAACACAGGAATATAAACGGGTTAGTCCATCCACGTGAAATAAACATTTAACCGGACTTAGTACTCATGTGATTCACCGGATTATCTATCACCAAAACTGACACTTGTCAGATAAGATATAGTGAACTTGGACATGGATAAGATGAATTCAAGAATTTTGACTCGCAGAGTTTGTACCAAAATTTGTCCACAGCCAACGGATTTCGTAGTCACGAAGGACTAGTTCCATTTACGGTATTTCAGAGGAAACACAACTAGCTAGTACACACCCATCACACCTCACGCTGCCAGGAATCACCCTAGACAGCGCTTAAGAAAAACTTTGAGGCGGGAGATCACAATCTCGAATAGCATGGGATCAAATTTATATACGCGCTCTAAGGGTGCCCCTCTCGTCCCAACCGAAACACCCATGCCCCCGACCGGATGAAAGGCTTTAATCCAGGCCATGGAACCTTCATCCCGCCTCTCAATTTGGTGTGTACTAGGAAGTGGTTTGCAACCTATTAAGTCAGATCCCTTGCGGGAAACAGGTGGTAGTACGGAAAGGAAGACGGACGGAAATCGACCGATTTATGTTGACACTGTGGTCAACGACATGGCATAAGCCCGGCATGCTACAACACTGCCATCTTACCCATACTCATGCCAACTCATGGCCATGCAACAAGTTTCCAACAACTCACGGATTTACCGAGCTCATTTTCCTCAATGCTCACGAGATAAACTATCATCGAAAATGCTCATGAACGTGCCATGATACAAAATTAATGCAAACATGCTCAGACACTCATCATATCAAAAGTTCAAACTTTGCTTGCCTGGTTCAGAGTAGTCGGGTCTAGCTCGGCGGTTCATGTTCCGTCACCTCCTTCGGTATCTACGGTAAACAAAAATACACGCTTAACGTAAATACCGTGGAGTACAGAAAGTTGGTCCAAATATTTTTCAAATAAATATGATAAAAAACTAGACAAAAATTTGAGGAGGACAGAAAAAGAATCACTCAAAAATTCCTTTATGTTAAAAAGTTATAAGGGTTTTAACCCAAGGATCCATCTGTAATGAAACAGAAAGTTTCCAAAGAGTTCTGCGGAAAAGTCAAGATAACGTTTCGTTTAAAAGAAACAACTGAGAGGCTGATAGGCGGGCTCCACCTGTCAGGTTTGAAAATTTGAAAGAGGGAAACAGGGCGCGACGGCGCCCGAGAGGTGCGGTGGTCGCCGGCGGCGATCCACGGCGAGGTAGAGTGATCGGACGGTACCTTCGTGATCAGCACGTCCTTCCGCGTCTATGGGAGGAGGAAGTGATCGCCGGCGAGTACCACGTCGACGGTGATGCTTGCTCCGGCGGACGGTGGTTCGGACGGTCATGGATCTCACCGGAGAGAGCTGCGGGGCCAAAATTGAGGTGGGGTTATCTTACTAGAGGTGGTACGAGGCTACGGGCGAAAGTGGGCGGCGGAGGAGTTCTCACCGAGAGAACGATGCCGGAGCCCGAGGCGGACGGAGGTGGCCGGAGTCGAGGAAGAAAGGTTCTCGAGGCCCCTCCAAAGTGGCTAAGGGTCCGATGAGGTCTGGAGTGAGGTGGTGGAGCTCGGGTTATATATAGCCGCCTGAGGCGTTGCCGAGAACGGGTTCTCCGGCGAGGTGATTACGGCGCGCTGTGGTTGCACGGGAGGGTTAGGAGCTTGAGCATCGCCTAGGAGGAGTAGTGGTGCCATTTTAGGGTCCAGCCAGCACGGGAGGAAGGTTTACGGCTTGCCTCGACGGAACGGCCGCACGGCCTGTCGGCGGCAGAGCGCGCTCTCATGCTGCAAAGCCACGGCGACGGTGCCGCATGCGTCGGCTGGCAAGGAGGTGGCCACGCTGGAGCCACCAGGGCACTTTGGCGGCGCCGAACGGCGCTATGCCGCAGTTTTGCCTCCCGTCAGCCGTTATGGTGCAGCCGCCGCAAAAGCACGCCGGCAAGAAGGGCTGTGGCGCCACCGACGCCAGAAGGTGCCAAGTGTGCGGTGGAGCTTCGGACAAGCAGGCTGGTTGCGAGCAACGTGCCAAGGGCACTGTGGACTCGTGACTGAAGTTACCGACGGAGATCGACATCGAACTTTCTGAATTTTCTGAATATGAACAAAACAAAGGCATGCCGGTGTTCGACAAAATGATTCTGGTATCCAGGATTTTTCCTTGAGCTGATTTTTGGTGGAGTGGTCTCTCATTGCAACTAGAGGTTGCCTGAATTTTTGTGGAATTTTTGGAGAAGTGTAGATATGAATTTCACCAAATTTGGCAAATCTGGTCCAAACTTGCAAAGGAGTGAAATTTGAAATATTTGAAAAGAAGAAGAGTGGATCAAGATGGTTCTGGGTTGTGGGTACCAAGGACTATCCAAGGGAGTTGGTTTGAGGTCAAAATCAAGAGCATTAGGGTACTTGCTTTGCAAATCACTTAGGCTCAAAAGAAAAGACAGAATTATTTTGGGAGAAGAAATAATTGGAATAAAGTCCAAAATGGATTTTACTAGTTTGGACAGAATGTTTGAGTTGTACCAAAGTGGAAGGAGAGATTTTGGGAAGGTTTTACCATGTGGTGCATGGAAGAATCATGAATGATTTCAAATATGGGAGAGGATGACAAACTCCTAGAGTTTCTTTTTGAAATAAAATAAATTCCAAAGATTCTCCTTGAAATTTTGAGAAGAGGGAAATCAGAAGAAAATTTAGAACCAAACACTAGAGTTGAAGGAGATGCAAAATAACATATTTGCTAAAGGGAAAAGCTTTGAGAGAGATTTTTGAAGGGTTTTGAGACCTCCTTCAAATCCAACAAATTTTGAAGAAAACCAAAGGAAAATTTTTGGAGTGTCACAACACCTACCCCTTAGGAAAAATCTCGCCCCGAGATTCCAGCTTGATTTTCAAATAATTGTGGGTGCTCTGCTCAAGGAAATCCTCTCTTTCCCAAGTGGCTTCACTTTCGTGTGGTTGCTCCACCGAACTTTGAAGAACTTGGTGGTTTTCTGTCGGGTTCTCCTTTCTCGACTCTTCCAAGATTTTTATCGGATGCTCCCGATATGTAAGATCTGGTTGCACGCCAATGTTTTTATGGGGTACTTGTTTCTCCGGTTGCTTACGACTTCCTCAATTGGGAGACGGGAATACGCCGTGGATGTCGGATAATTCTTCGGTAAGTCTAGTTGGTAGGCCACCGTGCCTCTTCGTGCTACTATGCGTAAAGGCCCGATGAATCTCGGTGCTAGTTTTCCTTTAATCTTGAATCGGTGCAGGCCTCTCATGGGTGATACTCAGAGGTACACAAATTCACCGGTTCAAAATGGACTCCACGATGCTTCGATCGTAATAACTCTTTTGTCGACTTTGGGCTGTCTTGAGCCGGTCCTTAATTACCTTGACTTTATCCTCAGCCTCCTTGAGCAGGTCTGGGCCAAGATATGACTGCCTCCGCTTCCACCAATTTAGCGGGTATGACATCTTCGTCTGCACATGAGCTTCAAATGGTGCCATTTGCAGTGCTGGACTGATAGCTGTTGTTATATGCGATTCTGTGATGGTAAGCTCTCCTCCCAACTGGTCCCATAGGTGAGGACACATGCTCTCAAAGATATCTTCTAGAATTTGATTTACTCGCCACCGCCCATCTGTCTGGGATGGTATGCGGTATCGAATGCCAGCTGAGTTCCCAGAGCTTGTTGTAAGTGATCCCAAAACCGGAGACGAATTGAGTGCCTCTGTCCGAGATTATTTTCTTTGGGACTCCATGTAGGCAAACGATACGGAGAGGTAGAGCCTAGCAAGCTTCGAGTGGTGTGTGTGTCTTCACGGGATGAAGTGAGCTACTTTAGTCAGTCTATCCGTGATTACCCATATGGCATCATGTCCGTGTCGTGACCGAGGTAGTCCAACAATAAAATCCATTCCAATTTCGCCCCATTTCCACTCGGGTATCTTATTCGGTTGCAATAGTCCGCCGGTTTCGGTGCTCGCCTTGATGCGCTGACAAGAGTCACAACATGCAATAAACGTGGCTATGTCTCTTTTATACCATGCCACCAAAATGTTTCAAGATCTTTGTACATTTTTGTTCCTCCAGATGGATTGAATATGGAGCGTGTGGCTTTCAGCCAGGATTTGCTGTTTAAGGTCATGGATATTTGGTACGCAGAGCCTATTCCCTGCACCACAATATTCCTTGCTCATCAATACTGAATTCGAGGCCTTGCCCAATTTCATCTTACGCTTTATGCCTTCAATGCTGGGGTGTCCACGTTGAGCCTCTTTAACCTTCTCTATCGTGGTAGGCTGTACTTCTAAGTTTGACACACTGCCTTCGGTGACCACCATCAGTTGAGCCTTACGAATTCCTGCTGGAATTCAGGTCTTAAGTCTGGCATGTTGTCGTTGTCTGGACTGGGGTTCCGACTCAGAGCGTCTGCTACAACATTTGCTTTGCCCGGGTGGTAGTGGATCCCAACATCATAATCCTTTACTAATTCCAACCAGCGCCGCTGCTATAAATTTAGTTCTGGTTGTGTGAATATATACTTGAGGCTTTTGTGGTCCGTGTATATTTCACAACGATTACCAAGTAGAAAGTGTCTCCATTCCTTGAGTGCATGTATCACTGCTGCTAATTCCAGGTCATGGGTAGGGTAATTTTCCTCATGCTTATGGTTGTCTAGAAACATATGCATAACCTTGCCTTCTTGCATTAATACGCACCCGAGGCCCTTTCGAGATGCGCCACAAAATACTTCAAAATTTTGTGTATATCTCGCACAATTAGTACTCGGTGCTGTCGTTAGTTTCTTCTTTAGTTCTTGGAAACTTTTCTCGCAGGCTTCCGCCCATTCAAACTTCCTGTCTTTCTTGAGTAGTTGCGCCATTGGCTTTGCTATGGTGGAGAATCCTTCAATAAATCTTCGGTAGTATCCTGCCATTCCCAAGAAACTTCAGACATCCGTCACATCGGCTGGTGGCTTCCAGCCAAGCACGGCCTTGACTTTTTCCGGTCTCACGGCGATACCTTCTTGAGTTAGTACGGGCCCGTAAAACCTATTTGCTTTAGCCAAAATTCACACTTGCTGAATTTGGCGATAACCGATGTTTCCTGAGTTCTCCTAGTACAATCCGGAGATGTTCAACGTGTTCTTCTGGTGTTTTGGAGTATACCAGAATATCATCGATAAATACCACAACAAACTTATCCATAAACTTCATGAATACTTTGTTCATGAGGTGAACAAAATATGCGGGGGCGCTTGTTAGTCCGAATGGCATCACGGTGAACTCGCATAATCCGATCTGGAGGTGAAGGCGGTCTTGGGAATATCCTCGGTTCGTACTTTCAGCTTGATGATATCCCGATCTCAAGTCAATCTTTGAGAACACCTTGGCCTTAGCGAGTTGATCGAATAAATCATTTATTCGCTGGCATCGGATATTTGTTCTTGATTGTGACCATGTTTAGCGCCGATAGTCTATGCACAATCTCAGTGTTCCATCCTTCTTTTGGCTAATAAAATTGGTGAACCCCAAGGTGAGGAACTGGCTCAGATGTACCCTTTTTCCAACAGTTCCTTTATTTGCTTCTTCAGTTCCACCAATTCGAAGGTGCCATTCAGTATGGTTTCTTGTATATGGGAGCGGTTCCGGTGCTAGCTCAATGCTGAATTCTATCTCTCGATCCGTGGCATGCCCGTAGTTCTTCGGGAATACATCCGAAATTCACACACCATCGAACTTTGCTCAATTCAGAAATATCCACCTTGTTCAATCTCGTTGCTGGATATTTTTCTTTCCTTGGCTGAAACCTTTATGGTCTCCCCATGGTGATGGGTGAGAATTACGGTCCTGTTGAAGCAGTCAATAAAACCTTTGTTGGTGGTTAACCAATCCATCCCTAAGATGACATCCAGTCCTTTATTTTCCAATACGATAAGATTTGCGTGAAACTTCAACCCTTCAAACTCGATAACCACACCCTGGCAATAATTTTGGGTAACTTGCTTAATTCCAGGGGACTTGACGATCATAGATTTTCCCAAGGGAAGCATCGAAAAATTATTTTGCAAAGCAAAACTTTTCGAAACGAACGAGTGAGAAGCTCCAGAATCAAACAAAACCATGGCAGGTATTGTGTTGACAGAAACGCATCGAGTACGATATCCGGGGCATTTTGTGCTTCCTCTTGGTCACGTGGTTCAGATGACCTTCCGTGGTTGTTATTTGGGTTGAAATTGTTGCGCTTTGTGCCAATTATTGCTTCCGTTGTTCGCTTTGGGGTCGAAGTTCTTGGCTTGGGGCACCGCTGGCATAGTGCCCTTCTTCTCCACAAGCGTAACAGGTAACGCCTGGGCGGTATGTGAACTCCTTGTCCCTTGCGTGGAAATTCTTGATTGGGCGTGAGACGCTTGTCGGGTTTGGGTGTCCAGTTTTTCCAACATCTGTCTTGCTGCGGTGGTTGCGGTGTGTTTAGTCTGGTCCTCTTCCGCTATGGAAATCTTCTAAGCTGCGCTCTCATTTTCCAAGGTAATGGCCTTATCCACCAGCATCTTAAAATCTGGAAATGTGTGTACGACCAATTGACATTTAAGCCGGTGTCGACTGCCTAGGAATTTCTCCATCTTTTGTTTTCGACATACGCCTCGTTGATGAAGCGAGACAACAGGGTAAACTGACTGTTGTATTCTCGACACTCGCCATTGTCCTTGCTTGAGGTCATCAAATTCTCTCTTTTGATCTTCATAAGACTCTTAGGAATATGTGCCCCACTAAAACCTTCTTTAAATTCCTCCCATGATATATTATTTTCGTTGGGGTGCATGTGCAGGAAATTTTCCCACCACGATGCGGCTGCTCCAAAGGAGATAGTGCGGAGCATAAAGCACTTTCTCAAGGTCTGAACACTGGGCGATAATTAATTTTCTCTCCATGTCTCAAGCCAGTCCTCGGCTTCCAGAGGTTTGTCACAGGAGAAAATGTTTGGGGACGCGCCTTCTCTAGCTCGGATAACTTGGATTGCTGCTGATACGGTCCGCCGTGATTTCCCATATTGATGACTTGGTTCAGTATTTCCTGATGTTGCTGCTGACTTTGTTCATAAAGACGGCACATTTGGGAAAGTGCCGCTTCACCGTCCTGCTGACTTGTCTGTCCCTCGTGTGAAATTGTTGCCTGGGGTGTGCCATAATTTTTCTCTGTCGGAGTTGGTATGGAGCGCCCAAGGACGAGACATAGTTCACTCGGGGATATATTTTGAAACACTCATAAGAAAAGGAATTGAGCCGCAAAAATCAATAAATTCAAGAAGATGCAAAAGTTGCAATGCTCCAAGATTTTTCAAGAGAAAATACGCTTATGCATGGAGAAGGACTGTTCATTACATATCTTACACGCAAGCAGTAATTATATTAATACATCACTCAGATATGCATACATAAATCCTGACATGTTATTTAGTCTAGTGCACTTCTCCATATCCTACATGGTGCGCAAACAAACTACTTCTCACAGCCTATTTACATATAAACATATCGCACAAGTCGGTACATCGCATGGCGGCTAAGCGCACTTAGTCGGAGATGGTAAGGATTTCCCTTGGCCTGCCAAGGGTGAGGCGTAGAGAGGTTGGGGACTCAACCTCCTCCTCAGAGATAGGCTCCAGACGAGAGGTGTTGCGCGGAGTTGGTGGAGCAGGTGCCCTGTGCGGGACAACTCGAATCTGAGCGGGCACGAGGGGTGGTGCAGAACGAACCGGAGTAGGCGCAATGACGTGGTTGAATTCCTCCGTGGTAGGCAGGCGACGAGTAGCGGTGCGAGCAGTAGGAGCGAACGATGCTGATGACGAGACGAAAGTCAGTGGTGGTGCAGCACGCAGGAGCTCCCTCCTGTTGGCGGTACAGCCATGGACTGAGTCCATGCGGGCAGCTACAAAGTCGTCCACCAGGTTGTCGAAGGCTGCCTCCAAAGCCCAAGATACTGGCGAGCATCTCAAAGCTTCATCCCGCTTCTCCTCTGGGGCAAGAGAACGCGAGTGGCAGGTGTATGGCACGTGACATGGCAGGTAGCGGTAGCGACGAAGTCTTCATCGAAGGCAGGATATCCTCGAGACGGGCTATCGCCTCACGGGCTGCCATCTCAGCGCGGCTTCTCTGTGGGCATGGCTCTCCCCACTAACCGTAACGCCAACTCGCCCTCTCTTGAATTCCACCGCGGCTTGGTGTATGGTTAGACGGTCATTGACCTTGTGCTGAGAGAGAGAGAAGATCTGGGCACACATCTGGCCCCATCGCGACTTGGACGATGAAGGAGAGAAGCTTGACAAACCCATCGGGCATGTTGGCTAACATCTCGCGACTCGCAGTCGTTGCTGGCCATCTACAAAAGTAGGCAAAAATCCTGAGAAGTCAAATCATAAATTTATGCTGACTGTCAGAAATTGACTACATTTGTAAAAATAATAAATAGCTCTATTATGCTAATAACCGATTAGCGATCGCACCTAGTGGCTTCCTACAGTCAGCCTGGCTCTGGTACCAAGCTTGTCACGACCGGTTTTTCAATAAAAATATTTATTGAACAACCGACCTATGAAGTCCAATATGAGGAAAATCCTTCATACCGGTTGACAAAACTTTGATACAATAAGCCAGTAGCATTACAATATTACAGGGGTCGGACTGAAGATGCCCAACCAATTATTACAAACATGCCGATAATTATACATAGTGGCGGATATGACTCAAAGGGGTGGGGTGGAAATACTACTGACTCGAGATATGAGTGGTTGGTGGAATAACACAACGGGGTGGTTAATAAGTCTACTGCACTGGCGGCTCATCGAGCGTCGAGGTGAGGCTCGATGAATTTATTTGGGTAGCGGAAGCGGATATATCACAATGACTAATCCAGGGGTCGCACGAGACTGACTGGGATTCCTCTAGGCGTCGGACTCGCTATCAAATTCTTCATCCATGAGATCGCTTTCACAAGATCCGCCAAATCAATAAGCCGTGTGAGTACTTTGAAAGTACTCGCAAGACAGTTCGGACAAAAGATATAACAAATGAATGCATGAATGAGTCATGATTAATTTTAACAATGCTCAATCAAATAACAAAATAAAAAAATAAGAAGGAATCGCGGTAGTCCGCCGAAAACCCAAGAAGGATAAACTCAAAACCCATCGGTGTCCAAGCGACGTCAAGGGTGAATAAATAAGCAAAACATGCCACGCCGGGCGCCTAAGCGACACCTCATAAAGGGCTTATATTGAAATAAAATATATATGCCGCAGTGGACGCCTGAGCGACATCGGACTTATAGTGAAAATAAATAACAACAATGCGACGCCCGAGCGACATCACGTAAAGGGCTTATAATGAAAATAAATAACAACAATGCCGCAATGGACGTCTGAGCGACATCGCAGAAAGGGCTTATAATGAGAATAAATAACAGCAATGTCAGCAATGGACGTCTGAGCGACATCACAGAAAGGGCTTTCATCACAAGAAATAGCACTCATAATAAATATTCAACACAGGAATATAAACGGGTTAGTCCATCCACAGAAATAAACATTTAACCGGACTTAGTACTCATGTGATTCACCGGATTATCTGTCACCAAAACTGACACTTGTCGATAAGATATAGTGAACTTGGACATGGATAAGATGAATTCAAGAATTTTGACTCGCAGAGTTTGTACCAAAATTTGTCCACAGCCAACGGATTTCGTAGTCACGAAGGACTAGTTCCGCTTACGGTATTTCAGAGGAAACACAACTAGCTAGTACACACCCATCACACCTCACGCTGCCGTGAATCACCCTAGACAGCGCTTAAGAAAAACTTTGAGGCGGGAGATCACAATCTCGAATAGCATGGGATCAAATTTATATACGCTACGCTTAAGGGGTGCCCCCTCTCGTCCCAACCGAAACACCCATGCCCCGACCGGATGAAAGGCTTTAATCCAGGCCATGGAACCTTCATCCCGCCTCTCAATTTGGTGTGTACTAGGAAGTGGTTTGCAACCTACTAAGCCGATCCCTTGCGGGAAACAGGTGGTAGTACGGAAGGAAGACGGACGGAAATCGACCGATTTATGTTGACACAGGGTCAACGACATGGCATAAGCCTGGCATGCTACAACACTGCCATCTTACCCATACTCATGCCAACTCATGGCCATGCAACAAGTTTCCAACAACTCACGGATTTACCGAGCTCATTTTCCTCAATGCTCACGAGATAAACTATCATCGAAAATGCTCATGAACGTGCCATGATACAAAATTAATGCAAACATGCTCAGACACTCATCATATCAAAAGTTCAAACTTTGCTTGCCTGGTTCAGAGTAGTCGGGGTCTAGCTCGGCGAAGTTCATGGTTCCGTCACCTCCTTCGGTATCTACGGTAAACAAAAATACACGCGCTAACGTAAATACCATGAAGTACAGAAAGTTGGTCCAAATATTTTTCAAATAAATATGATAAAAAACTAGACAAAAATTTGAGGAGGACAGAAAAAGAATCACTCAAAAATTCCTTTCCGTTAAAAAGTTATAAGGGTTTTAACCCAAGGATCCATCTGTAATGAAACAGAAAGTTTCTAGGGGGTTCTGCGGAAAAGTCTAGATAACGTTTCATTTAAAAGAAACAACTGAGAGGCTGACAGGCGGGCTCCACCTGTCAGGTTTGAAAAGTTGAAAGAGGGAAACAGGGCGCGACGGCGCCCGAGAGGTGCGGTGGTCGCCGGTGGCGATCCACGGCGAGGTAGAGTGATCGGACGGTACCTTCGTGATCAGCACGTCCGTCCGCGTCTGTGGGAGGAGGAAGTGATCGCCGCGAGTACCACGCCGACGGCGACGCTTGCTCCGGCGGACGGTGGTTCGGACGGTCGTGGATCTCGCCGAGAGAGCTGCGGGCCAAAATTGAGGTGGGGGTTATCTTACTAGAGGTGGTACTAGGCTACGGGCGAGCAAGGCGGCGGAGGAGTTCTCACCGAGAGAACGATGCCGAGCCCGAGGCGGACGGAGGTGGCCGAGTCGAGGAAGAAAGGTTTCTCGAGGCCCCTCCAAAGGCTAGGCGGGTCCGTGAGGTGGTGGAGTCGCATGGGCGAGAGCAAGCTCGGGGTTATATATAGCCGCCTGAGGCGGTTGCCGAGAACGGGTTCTCCGCGAGGTGATTACGGCGCGCTGTGGTTGCACGGGAGGGTTAGGAGCTTGAGCATCGCTTAGGAGGAGTAGTGGTGTCATTTTAGGGTCCAGCTCAGCACGGAGGAAGGTTTATGGCTTGCCTCGACGGAACGGCCGCACGCCTGCCGGCGGCAGAGAGCGCGTGCTCTGCGCATGCTAAGCCACGGCGACGGTGCCGCATGCGCAGGCTGGCAAGGAGGTGGCCACGCTGAGCCACCAGGGCACTTGGCGGTGCCGAACGGCGCTTGCGCCGCAGTTTTGCCTCCTGTCGCCGTTACATGGTGGTGCAGCCGCAGAAGCACGCCGCCAAGAAGGGGCTGTGGCGCCACCGACGCCAGAAGGTGCCAAGTGTGCGGTGGAGCTTCGGACAAGCAGGCTAGGTTGCAGCAACGTGCCAAGGGCACTGTGGACTCGTGACTGAAGTTATCGACGGAGATCGACACCGAACTTTCTGAATTTTCTGAATATGAACAAAACAAAGGCATGCCGTGTGTTCGACAAAATGATTCTGGTATCCAGGATTTTTCCTTGAGCTGATTTTTGGTGGAGTGGTCTCTCATTGCAACTAGAGGTTGCCTGAATTTTTGTGGAATTTTGGAGAAGTGTAGATATGAATTTCACCAAATTTGGCAAATCTGGTCCAAACTTGCAAAGAGTGAAATTTGAAATATTTGAAAAGAAGAAGAGTGTATCAAGATGGTTCTGGGTTGGGGTACCAAGGACTATCCAAGGGAGTTGGTTTGAGGTCAAAATCAAGAGCATTAGGGTACTTGCTTTGCAAATCACTTAGGCTCAAAAGAAAAGACAGAATTATTTTGGGAGAAGAAATAATTGGAATAAAGTCCAAAATGGATTTTACTAGTTTGGACAGAATGTTTGAGTTGTACCAAAGTGGAAGGAGAGATTTTGGGAAGGTTTTTACCATGTGGTGCATGGAAGAATCATGAATGATTTCAAATATGGGAGAGGATGACAAACTCCTAGAGTTTCTTTTTGAAATAAAATAAATTCCAAAGATTCTCCTTGAAATTTTGAGAAGAGGGAAATCAGAAGAAAATTTAGAACCAAACACTAGAGTTGAAGGAGATGCAAAAATAACATATTTGCTAAAGGGAAAAGCTTTGAGAGAGATTTTTGGAAGGGTTTTGGAGACCTCCTTCAAATCCAACAAATTTTGAAGAAAACCAAAGGAAAAATTTTGGAGTGTCACAGCGCGCATCGCTGAGACGCAGACCTGGTTCCACCAAACTCACAAGGAGTAGAGGGCCTTTCAGGAGGAGTTGGCCAAGCGCGACGTGGAGCTCACCATGAGAATGGCCGACATCGAGAAGGCTCAGGAAGAGGCGGCGAACTTGGCAGCGCCAAGGCCGAAGCCGCTGGAACCAGCATCAAGCCGCCTTTGGATTCCCGTGAAGAGGACCTCCAGCGTGAAGTTAAGCATAACGCAACGCTCCACGGCAAGGATGAGGAGCTCGAGGCCCTTGTCGCGCGACGGACCCGCGAGCTGGAGCAGAGGCACAAGGAGGCACTCGATGCGCAGGCTCTGGCCCATGCCGGCAAGGCGAAGGAGCTGGAAGCGGAGCGGGACGAGCTGAAGGAGCAAGCCCTCAAGCTGTCCGGCGAGAAGAACATGCTCAACCGCACCTTGGTAGAGGCGCAAGGAGCAGTCATCAGCAGGACTGGGGAGCTCTCCGACGCGCAAAACTCCATCAGAGACCTCAAGATGAACCTGGAGGGTCTCGAGAAGATGCTGTCGGAGAGCAGGGCTCGGGAGGAGACCTTGACCAGGAGCCTCGAGGAGGAGAAGCAGCTGCTGGCAAACGAGGCCGCCTCCCACCAGGAATATGTGGTGTGTGAGAACAAGTGGATCAGCCATATGGAGGTCATCGCCGGCAGGGTCACCTCGCAATTGGCCACCATGGGGTTGCCAAACGTGAGGTACGCCCCCGAGCGCAGCGGGACCGTCAACGCCAAGTTGACCCAGTTCCTCGAAGGCGTCCTTGGAGCCTTGGCCTATATCCACTCCAACAGGACGGCCACGCCGGCCGAGGAGGCCCGACGACTTTGCCGAAGGGTTGTGACCAAGGTCCTCACCAAGGTGGCGCACTGGAATCCCAACCTTGACTTCGCGGCCTCGATGAAGAGCATGCCGGATGGTGTTGACCTCACGGTGCTCAAGGAGCGCATCAAGCCCATCACCAATGGCATCGACGAAATCAAGAGGGTGGAAAGCCAACGCCAGGATTGAGCATCCCGTTCTTCTTCGCCGCTGCAGGTTCCCGACCAAGAAAATTTTTATCTTTAGTTAGAACCGCAGCTATGACGTGATGTAATATAACTTTGAAGTACTTATAATTTTCATGCATGTTATTTCCCCGTTCAATTCCTCTTTGTATGTGCACCCTCGTCGATCGGGTAGGCTTGCGGCGCGAAAGCCCTAGCGGCGCTTTGGGGACGGATCCCGTGGCCTGCCGCACGCTGCTGCGGGACGAGCCACCTTCCGCTTCAACGCGCCGCCAAACTGTCGAGCTTGACTCGAGTCGAATCGAGGGCGCTGTCGATCACGGAAGGTTACTCGCCATTCTCGACGCAGCCACTTGAGCTGTTGAGCAGACTCAAACAGGGCAAGGGTGTTGCCGATCGGGAGAGCTCCCCGCGTGCAGGTTTCTATACAAAGGCGTGACATTTCGGGGAATAACTCAAATAAGAAGCGAGCACAAAATAAAGGTTCAGTAACTTAGCTTCGCTTGCGATCGCTGAATGTCGATCTTCGTCCCTTTCTTCTTCAAGGGTCACGAAGATGAAGGTGTGCCGGGCTGATCGCTAAAGCCGATTTCACCATCGCGCTTCTACTACAGCGCGCCAAAGATGTCGTGTAGGAACGACACCTATGGGATCACAAGAATCCCTACTACGGTTATGGGCGCTGGGGTCGGAGAAGAGCGGATCAAACAGATAGCACACGGTCTCTTTATCCGTGTTCGGCCGCGAGGATGCGAAACCCTACTCCTGGTTTGGTGGTTTGTTTATCTGGTTTCTTGAGCTAGCAAAGGGCGTGAGGAGCTCCAAAGTCGAATCCCCCCCGGTCGCCTTTGGGCCTCCTTTTATTGGGAAAGGGGTTGCCACAAGGGCACATGGAGGTGGAAAGGGCACAAGCAGTGCGAGTTTATCCCTTGCATTACATGACAGGTGCCATTAATGCGCCTTGCTTAGGTGTCCTTGCTTTATCGAGGACGGGGGGAGAGCCCAATCTCGTCCGTCGCTGCTCCCTCTCGTGTTGACACGCGCCCTGGCCAGCGGTGCCCGCGGTGCCATGTAGGCAGGCAGGCAGCTGAGGTGGCGCAATGGTGGGTCTACACGAAGATCTGCTTGCCGCCACGCAGGTGCCTCCCCAACTGGTCGGGTCGGCAACTGTATGCGAATGGCGGTGAAGGTTTGATTGGCGTGGGCCCGATAGTGGCCCTACGGGTGCCCTTGGCAAGGGCCTCATCGTAGCCCCGGCAAGGGTCTTGCCGGGGACCCCAGCAAGAGTCTTGCCGTGGCGCCTGCTGTCATCCCCGGCAGGGCTCTTGCCGGGGGCCTTGTGGTCCTCCTTGGCTGGGATCCCGCCAAGGGTCGTCGTCTTCTATAGTGTGTATCTGATCTTAAATGTCTTCACAAAGATCTGCATGCCACCACGGGGATGTCTCCCGAATCCTTGCCCCATGGGGGCAGTGGACTCAAGGGTGATTCACTCCGTAGGTGTGGGACGAGCTGCCCCGGCAAGGGTCTTGCCGGGTTTGCTAAAACTGCTCCCCGGCAAGGATCTTGCCGGGGGAGTCCGCTCCGTCCCCTTTGATCTTTGTGGTCTTGGTCTTGGCGTTGTCCTGTTCCTCTTGAGCTTTGGCCTTACCTTGGCTCACCTCCCTTGCCTTGCTCAGTGTGGCGGCGTTCGTGGCAAAAACTGCCCGTGCACAGTTATAGGGGTACAAAAAGGCATACCCCTCTTTTTGTACACCGACAAAATTCAACGCCCACCCACCACCCAGTTTGTAGCCACTGTCGATGGTTTAACTGACATGCTCGACTTCGACTATGAAGACATCGACGGTATGGACGACGATGTGGAGATTTACCAAGAACCAGCGCCTACAGGCATCGAAGGCCACCTCGTCATCGACATATACATGGTGGACATCCCAAAAGATGGGAACGGCGATGGAACAGCGGAGGATGACCCTCCAAGAAACAGCCTAACGCCAAGGCCAAGGCGCCGCATTTAAATCGCGCCACAAAAGCGGTGATTCTGCACGGAGATAATAACACCCCCGGACAAAGGTCAAGACAACCCCTCCAAGAGGATTCAACACAGAGGAGGGAGAAGCCAGCCCTCATGATAGAGCGGCAGACAGGGAGGTGGAGGACGATAATTATCTGCCTCCCTCCAAAGATGAGGCAAGCCTCGACGACGATGAATTTGTCATGCCTGAGGATCCCGCCGAACAAGAGCGTTACAAACCCAGGCTTATGGCCACGGCAAGCAGCCTCAAGAAAAAGCAGCAGCAGCTTAGAGCTGACCAAGACTTGCTAGCTGACAGATGGACTGAAGTCCTTGCAGCCGAAGAGTACGAACTCGAACACCCCTCCAAGAGATACCCAAAACGCAGGCTGCTACCCCAATTAGAGGAAGCAGCATCCAAACCTACATCACCAGCGCATGATGCGGCCGACCGGCCACCCCTTGGTCATGACAGAGAGGCCTCAAGACCCTCCATTTAAGTCGCACCCCGGCGTCGCTCGAAAAGTACCAAGGTACGGGGAAACGCGCCAGACCTGTGAGACATATTGGAGGAGAAGGCAAGGCAAACAAGATCGATCACGGATCGCGGGCGCCTACGACACGCGACGATAACTGCCACGCCGATACAGCAATTCCGCCGGGCGTAACACAATGAGACAAAGCTCATTTGACCCAAGGCCGTGATATAGCTCAATACAGAGGCGCCACACACCCACTATGCTTCATGCATAAGTGATGGATCATCAAACCCTCGAGGGTTTCAAACCCAGAACATTGAATCATACGATGGCACAACAGATCCTGCGGTTTGGATCGAGGACTACCTCCTCCATATCCACATGGCCCGCAGTGATGATCTACACGCCATCAAATACCTCCCACTCAAGCTTAAAGGACCAGCTCGGCATTGGCTTAACAGCCTGCCAGCGGAATCAATTGGTTGTTGGGAGGACCTGGAAGCCGCATTCCTTGATAACTTCCAGGGCACATATGTGCGACCACCAGACGCCGATGATCTCAGCCACATAATTCAGCAGCCAGAAGAATCGGCCAGACAATTCTGGACATGGTTCCTAACCAAGAAAAATCAAATCGCTGACTGTCCGGATGCAGAGGCCCTTGCAGCCTTCAAACATAACATCCGCGACGAGTGGCTTGCCCGCACCTAGGACAGGAAAAGCCAAACCATGGCAGCCCTCACAACACTCATGACCCGCTTTTGCGCAGAGAGGACAGCTGGCTAGCTCGTGAGCAACGACTTGACCAAAACCCCGGTAGTTCGGATACCAAGGACAAGAATGGCAGATCGCGCCGCAACAAGCACAAGCGCCGCGATTAACGGCGATAACGTGAAGATACGGCAGTCAATGCCGGATTCGTGAGGCTCTAAACCCGCCAATGGAAAAATCCGCTCAAAAGAAATACTCAGGCCCATCCAATCTGGACCAAATACTCGACCACCCGTCCCAAATACATGGCACCCCGAAAACCAGCCAACCACACCAACAGGATTGTTGGGTCTTCAAATAGGCAGGCAAGTTAAATGTCAACTCAATGACAAGGGGCTGTATAGCGATGACGAGGAGGAGCCCGCCGCCAAACAATAGAGGATGAAGGGCTTCCCCACAAGCGCGGACGGTGAACATGATATACGCAACCCACATACCCAAAAGGAAGCGGAAGCGCACTAAGGACGATATGCGATGGAGCAAGTCGCCCCAAAGTTCAACCCATGGTCCTCCTGCCCGATCACCTTTGATCGGGACCACCCCACTAGCATCCGCCACGGCGGATTCGGGCGCATTGGTTCTTGACCCAATCATCGATAGATTTCACCTCACTAGAATCCCGATGGACGGCAGTAGCAGCCTGAACCTGCTCTATCGGATACAAGCGCAAAATGGGCATAGACCCTCAAGGATTAAACCCACAAAGACGACCTCAAAGGTGTCATACCAGGTGTAGAGGCCAATTGTACAGGCTCGCTACACTCAAGTGGTCTATCCTCGATAACTTCGGTTAAGAGTTAATCTTCGACATAGTCCCATTCCGCAGCGGCTATCACGCATCGCTGGACGAACCGAATTTGCAAAGTTCAATGCGGTGCCGCACTATGCATACCTCAAGCTCAAGATGCCAGCCCTTGAGGAGTAATCACGGTCAATGGAAACACCGAACGCCTTCTCCGAACGGAGGAGCACACGCGCCCTCACGGAGGAGGTGCAAAGCAGCTCTCACGGCAATTCTCGAGTCCGCTATTAAACGTCCGACACCGCCAAGGCGCGCTGAAGTAACCTACAACAAGACCACCTAGCACGATCCGAAAGCATCGCCAGAGTAATCCGCCCCAACCCCAGCCCTCGCGAATTGCGGCCAAGATTACGCTGCATACATAACTACGCCCGGAGATACCATGGGCATAAGGGGAGGGCACGACCACGCACACCTGCACGCGCTCAACCGCACTGTGGGCCCCGATTGTGTCATTCTTTTTCTTTCTTCTTTTCTCTTACTTTTAGGACTCGCTTTCCGTAAGCCCCGTCTGCACTAGAATTGCCAAACTCACGATGCAACAGCCAGGAAGCGTAGCTACGCCGAGTGTCCGTGGTCTCCACTACAGCATTATACCTGTTTTACATACCATCCCGCAGCTTACCCCTAGAGGGGACATGTTAAATAGTCCCATCCCTTGCTTATCGTGACTATTTGTATCATTCTCCTTTCATTGCAGTACTTTTTTGAATAAACAATACATAGCTTTTGCCTATTATTTCACTCCTTTATTTATCTATATATATGTTCATTCATGACATGTTGCACCAGACACTTTGGTACGGCTAATACACCAGGGGCTTAAGTACCCCAAAAATATGGTGTGATAAGTCCAACACTTTCACAAATGCAGCACCTTCAACTTATAGCATTATATGCATCGGCTCGAATCATGTCTTGGTTCAATAGTTGGGTTTGCCCGGCCCCATGTTTTGGTACCTTACGCTCTGCTATATCGCTAAGGTAGCGCTGGAGAACCACCGTGATTGTGCCCCGCTGAGCTGGGTTGAGCACCTCAAGGAGAAAGCTAAACTGACCGTCATGATAGGGCGAGAGCCGGTCGCTGTTCGAGAGGTTTTTCGGTCCCTAAAGACTTATGCCGCTTAGAGCGAGGAGTCGGCATTGTCCGCCAAGGCGTGATAGCGCCTGCACTCGGTCTTCCGAATACTAGGGGCTTCGCTGAAATTTAAAATTATAGAATTCTATGGCTAAGTGAGAGTGTTCAAGCACTATAGTCCGTTGCCTTTGTTCGCTGCGCTGAGCGCCCCTCAAGGACCCAAGAATGGGAACAAGAGCGCCAAGTTTATCCCGAACACCCCAAAGACTGTGGCATGGGGGCTAAAGCCAACGACTTGCCATCTCTCAAATTTGATAAACGGCCGCATGAAGGTAATATTTTAAATTCACAAGCATTGCTTAGCGATATGAACAAGTTTTCAGCGATATGATAACAAATGCGTAGTCTATTTTAAAATTACATCTTTGGAGCATTCACTCCGCTTATAAGGCGGGCACCTTCAGACGCCTCATAGTACATTTCGGCTTGCGATGCTCCTTGCCCTTCGGTGGCCCGTCTGTCACAAGCTTCAAGATCCATCTTGCCCCAAAGGCACTTTAGCACGGCAAGGCCCGATGGGCACCTTCAATGCAGACGGAGCGCTTTGATGACTTCAATCCATGGACAAAGGCCCACCAGCCGCCGCGACTAGCCCGGCAGCTCCTGTGCATGGCTTCCAATGGCCACAGCTGAATTATGAGGCCCTTCATGGCCTGTTCGCGACCTTGTGGAGCTCGACCAGTTGCTTCAGCTGGTCGCCAGGGCACTGGATGTCCGCCTCAAAGATACCGAGACCAGAACACCTTTCCGCCGAGCTCCTCCTGGCGCTGGTAGAACGCGGCAGCATCGTACACACTACGGGCATATCTCGAATGCTCCGAGTGCTCCGACCGGGTAAGTAATAGCTAATTCACTTCCACATGCTTTCTTTGCATAAAGAATGCCTTACCCGCCGCTATCTTCTTTAATGATTCAATTTCTTGAGGGCTTTTTGGCTTCGCCTTAGCGGGCTTTGGCACTCTCAAGAGCCGAGGCGAGCCTGACTCTCGAGTCTTCGAGTCACGCCCAAACTCTTGTGTTTTTCCACGAGACCTAGGAGCTCTTGCCGCACCTCCGCCACTCGCCTCGCTCGCTTCTCGCTCAGGTGCGCCCATGTCATGAGCTTTCGTCATGGACACCGCTTCCTTCAGTGGTCGCCACCTGCTCGTGGCCCCTACAATACCCACGTTAGTCCTGTCATTTTGCAACCAAATCCTTTCTCATAAGGTATTTTTAATAAGGTATTACTCACCTTCCTTGTCCTCGAGCTGCTTCTTGGCAAGGCCGAGTTCGCTCTCGACCACTCGAGGCTCGCTTCAATGCATTGACCTCCGCAGTCAAGGCGGGCAGAGGTCAGCAGGTCACCTGCATTCCCATATTGACATACTTATGTTAGACTCTCATGATATCTTTTAGATCCTCAGTCCGCTTTTCTTTCCAAACACCAACTAAGCATCGTGGGCTACCGCCTATGCGGTAATATTTTTACATATTCTAAACTTACCTCAAAGCCTCGTTAGAAGGCTGGCACAGCTTCACCAGCCCGCCTGGCGGATCGAACTTTCTCGATCACCACACTCATAACAAAGGCGGTGTTTCTCGTCCATGGAGGCGCCAAGCGCCCAGAAGCTATCCGTGCCTCGGATGGACGGAGGTCACCGCATCGCAGTCTTGCCCTTCTACGAAGGGGCCGCTATTGGACTTCGAACCACTGGTTGTTCTGACGGAGTCCGCACAGGCCGGACTAAGAGCCCTCTCGGGTCTCGCCTTTGCGCCAGAGTCCGGGAGGTCGCCATGGCGCTTCCAGACCACCTCCTCCTGGCTGGGCCTCTTTGGGACTCCACCACGTGTCGCTCAAGGCCACGAGGAGAGGAGGCGGTTGGAAGTGAAGTGCTATTCACATCCGACGATCTAGGGAGCCGCCGACGGCGGCGAGCCTGCCCTGGGCAGGCTACATGGTTATATTCGGCTAGAAGACACTATGCACAAATAAAAGTCATGAGCTATTCCGAGTCCGACACTTACGATCCCGCCAGGGCTTGGCCCTTGTTGGCCACTCCTCCTCGCTTGCTGTCGGTGTTGGTGGAGAAGTCCGGAGGAATGGTCCTTCCTTTCTTGACCCTCCGACCTCCCAGCCAGGGCGACCTTCCTTTCTTTTTCTCTCCTTCACCGGGGAGAGGCTTTTCCTCCTCCTCGCCCTCAGGGAGGATTCCGCCTGAGTCGCTTGATGATGAGTCCGACATCACCTCGGCGCCGAGTTCTTCAAGTTCCCGTGTCCTTCTTTCTTGGCTCTTCTTCTCGTGCACCACGTGAGGTGCCGGAGCCAGCAGCCCCGCTAATCGGCGGCCCGCTGGTCTTCGGGGCAAGGGGCTGACAGCTAATCTGTCCGACTTCTTCAGCCAGTCCTCGCTAAAGGTTAGGGAGTTTTAGATCCCGCATGAACTCAAACTATGAAAAAGAGTCCTATAAAGGGTAAAATAACTTACCTCGCTGGCTTGACGCTACGATTTGAATCGCGATTCTTCGGTAGCGGATGGGAGCCTCGCGCCTTGAACAGACCTTCCGTGCATCTTCGCACGAGTGTCAAAGAGCCTTTTCAGAGTTTGGTGCTGTGCCAGATCGAACTCCCACAATTTGAAGGCCCGTTGTTGGCATGGGAGGACCCGGCGGATGAGCATAACCTGGACTACATTAACAAGCTTGAGATTCTTGTCCACCAGGTTTCGGACGCAGGTTTGGAGTCCGAACAACTCTTCTGAATCACCCCACGTCAGGCCCATCTCTTTCCATGATGTGAGCCGTGTGGGGAAGCCAGATCAGAATTCGGGGGCCGCCGCCCATTGAGAGTCGCGCGGCTCGGTGATGTAGAACCACCCCGATTGCCACCCCTTTATGGTCTCCACAAAGGAGCCCTCGAGCCATAGGACTTTGGCCATCTTGCCAACTATGGCACCTCCAAGACTCCGCTTGGTGGCCGCCCACTACCTTCGGCTTGACATTGAAGGTCTTCAGCCATAAGTCGGGCGGGGCTGATGCAGAGGAAGGTTTCGCACACCACGATGAACGCCGAGATGTTGAGGATGAAATTCGGGCCAGATCGTGGAAGTCCAGGACGTAGAACATGAGCCCCTGGACAAATGGGTGAAGTGGAAAACCTAGTCCGCTGGAGGAAGTGGTGAGGAACACCACCTCTCATGGGGCCTGGGGTGGAATGAGCTGCCCTCTTTGGGGAGCCGTGCGCGATGTCGCTGGACAAGTATCCGCCTTCCGCAGCTTTTTTGATGTGCCCTCCGTGACGGAGGAGGCCATCCACTTGCCTCCCGCCTCCGGACATAGTTGGAGAAGGTTGAGGGGGATGTGCATTTGGGCGCTGGAGCTCGAAAAGGCAGAAATGGATGAGCAAAGGAGGAAGAAGGCGAGGTGAAAAGGTGGATCCTTATCCCCTTATATGGACGGACGGTTATGCGCCCCGCGAGCCTGGTAAAACTCGCTATCTCCCAAGCGCCGAATCAATGGCGCGTTGGGTTACCCACGTCCGTATTGATGGGAATCCCGAATAAGGGGCACGATCTCCGCCTCGATAAGACGTGGCTGATGATGACGATGAAGATTGTTGCTCGTGGTGAACGCTGGATCGGGTTCACACACCTCGACGCCTCTACCTGGCGCGCCAAAGATGTCGGGAGGCTGATCGTGTCCCACTTAACACCTATGGGACGTAGGTCCCTTGTGGTTCGGAGGGGGCGGAGAATGCACAAAGAGCGGATCGAGGCGATGCACACGAGCATATTTACCCAGCTTCGGAGCTCTCCGGAGAGATAACACTCCTACTGCTGCTTGGTGGATTATATTGTGTTCTTGCTAGGGAGCAATGGAGCTACAAAACCTAGCCTGAGTGAGTGTAGTCTCGTATCTGTCGAGTGAACTGAACGAGCCGAACCGAACCATTTCTACGTTGCACTTGGGCCTCCTTTTATAGGCACAAGGGGTCACCACAGGTGGCAACACATATGAGGGTACAAATGTAAAAATAGTGGTTGGTACACCAACTTGTACAGTGTACAGTGATCTATACCTAACTCTGACGGCAAGGGACAAGAGTCACTAATGCCCGCCTCAGTCGCCTCAACAGGTAACAGGGACCGCTGCGCCATCCGCTTGCCACGATGGTAGCTTGTCGCCGCTTATCGCTGCTCCTCGCTGGCTGCACAGCCCATCGACACGCTGCTCGGAAAGCCCCGCTGGGCGACACGCTGACGGATGAGCCGGAGCGAGATGAAGAGAGATTGCCTGCCGTGTCAAGCGCCTTTGCCGCTGCAGAACTCCTTTGTCGCGCTTTTGGGAGCTCGGTGCTCACTAGCCTTCCCGCAAGCTCCTCTTGCCGGGCCTTGATTACTTTGTTTTGAATGGCTCCAAAGGAGCCGCGAAGATCTTTGACGGTCACCGTGCCAGCCCCGCAGGTGCCGTGAATCGCTGCAGACGAAGTTCGGGGTACTAGGGTACCCCTATTGTAGTACATCGGCAGGAGCCCCTGGCTCGCCACACACGGCGCCAAGCTCATGGGCTGTGCCCAAAAAAAGGCACGGGCACGCGGGTCCGGATTACGCCATTACTCGCCCTGACTCCACCACGCCCCCATTTAACGGCACGCACCGGACGGGCGTCGTGGGGAGATCGTGGGGCTTTTAATTGAAAATCGAACGCTACTCTCTCCCTCCTTATAAGCAGGGGTACAGGGCAGAGCGCCCACTTGCCATTGTTGTCACATCAAAACCACCGCCGCTTCCCCTTTCTTTCGAGCCCAAAGAGAGCGACGCCCGCCTCCATTGCCACCGGCGCCATTAACGCCGCCGACCTCCTCCACCACCTCCCCCCATGGCTCATGCCGACAAGGGGGAAGGCGTGAATGTCGAAGGCGCAGCGCTCAAGGGCGCCAAGCGGAAGGAGCGGCCTTCTTCGATCCCCGCTTGACAGAAGGAATCCGCGGAGCTATACTATCTTTTCTCGGTCGACGGCGACGCTGGCGCACTCACAAGACGCAGGGTGATCTCCGCCGCCACGTCTGATAAGGTTTCCATCGGGTACCCTTTTTTCGCTTTTTCCATCGCGGCTCTGCCCGCTCTTTCCGAATTCTTCTGATGTCATGAACACATATGGCCTCCGCCTCCTGATTTCACCCCTCAACGCCGCCCTCACCATGGCTGCTGCACACCTCATGAGAACTTTGTCGGGTCCACCCAAATGTCGTGACTCTTCCGCAATTACTTCACGCCTGTTGAGAGAGGAGAGCCGCTTGTCGGAGGAATTGCATGGACCTCTAGGATCGGCAAGAAGGAAGCGATCTTGACGGAGAGCTGCGCAGCAAGTGGGCGGAGTGGAGAGCTGACCGTGTTGGATCTTAGAGGAGGAACCGCAGTTTTCACCGCCTCTGCGCCGAACTCCCCATAGTACGCGGTAACGACCGAGTAACTTGGCGCCGAGGATGCCAAGTTGAAGATTGCCGTGACTAGGATCTTTGCGCCGGATATGCCGGCTTACCGAGAGCAGCATGCGGACTTCCTTCGCCACGCATTGCGCCTTTTGCAGGAGAGGGGAGGCCTGCTTGGGAGTTCCAAAACGCCGCGGACATCATGAGGCTACGTCCGGTTTGAACTGGAATTTTACTTTCTTGGAGCTTGATGGCATGCTACGGAGCTGTTCGCCTGATGCAGATCACCCCGAGTGGTTTATGTTGCCGAGGGGAGTCGTGTCTTGTGCAACAACTCGCCGCTGACCAAGATCCACGCGATGATGTTGCCAGCGATTCCCATGGAATCGCTCCAACTTGGCAGGAGCCGACGACGACGCCGTGGCAGCGTTCTTCGATGACTTAGAAGAAGTGCCGATCCGCGTCGACGAAGGGGAAGCGCTCACCCGCGACACTACCGAAGGTGAGATGGCGCGACGCTACAAGGTTGGAGGAGGCGGCAGAAGCCGATACGCTGGCGCGTGTTTGGGTTCATTGTCGAGGAGGCAGAGATAGCCGAGGCGGCAAGCCTTGCCGACCGAGAGGAGTTTGCCGATGAGGAGGAGCGGCCGAGCCCGACAATGAGCCGAGCGAGACTTGCCGGGCGCCTCCGCTGGCCAAGTAGCTTGCCGCAGGAGGAGCCCGCGCCCCGCCAAGGAGACGCCGCAAGATCGAGAAATGGCGGGCGGTATACGCCCAACAGCCGCATCGCCGCCTCGACGCGCCCATGGCGGCAAGCACTATTGCCGCTGAGCGCCATGCCGCCATGGTGACGGGAGCGGGTCTTCGAGTCACGGCTCCCGCACCCGGCTAAGCGCCCGAGGGAATCTTCTCCTCCAATTGCGTCAGTGCCGAGCGGACTTGATCTCTCCGCCTCAGCCCGAGGAAGAAGAGGAAGAGTAAGATCTTGTCGCGCTACTTGTAATCCTTCAATTTATCGCTTATTTTATATCTCGACTTGCTTCACTCGAACCTTCTCCTTCTTCAGACGCTGCTCGTGAGGGCGCCAAGAGGGCCAAGACCTCGGGGTTGTCGCCCTCACGATTCCTCAGTGGGCGACAGGAGGCACGCCCGAGACTCCCTTGCTGGATCTCGGCGACCTTCAACAGCAGCAGCCCCAAAGACAGCCCCCCACAGTAAGTGTTTGATCCATTTCACGGTTAGGTGTGCTTGGGTGCCCTTCATCACCGATATCTGGGCTTGTTGAATTATGTAGGAGCCAAGCAGCCTCATCGAGGTCCCGAGGTCGATCCCGGGTTCAGCTCGCTAACCACGCCACCAAGGGAGAAATCTCCGCCAAGGGAGCGCCTCCCAAGGAGGCCTCCGACAAGGGAGTCTGACAAGGAGTCTGACAAGAGGCAGCGCGACGCCCCTCCGTGGTGGAGACCGCGCAACAGATCCCACCGCAGTAATCTTCTTTCTTGAGAATTTCCCTGCCCTTCTTTTTTTCTTCTGTTCTTCTTTTTCTAACGCTTGCTTGACTTGTTCTTTCTTTTCTTCGATTGCCGATCCATCTCACGGAGAGCCGATGGAGACCGAGGCTGCCGGGCAGGAGGACGCCGGCAACAATGACGACGCCGCCAACATGGAGGAGGAGGAGGAGGAGGCCGCGCTGATGGGTCCGGCCGGCTGGAGGCCGCCAGGTTGCTGGGCGCAAAGGCCGTGGAGGGGTCCGGCGATCGTGACCGACGGCCCTGAGGCCGCAGGAGCGCCAGGCGCTGACCGACCGCCGATCCCCGCCACCGATGCTGCACCAGACCAAGAGCTCCCAGCCCGGCGCTTATCCTCAAGGCCATGAAGGTGTCTTTATCAAGCTCCCATGGGCATCAAGCTCAGGCACCGCCAAGGGGAGACTTCGATGCGGAGCTGCTCGCCTCTGGCTTGGCTGGTCGACGCGCCAAGCAAAGCAGCAGGGCGAGCCCGAGGAGGAGCAGCGTTGAAGAGGTTGTTGCCGCTTCACCGCGCCTCGACAAGCCAAACTGGTGTCGCGGGAAGCTCTTATCGCGAGGGCGGAGCTGACATGGATAAGCTACAGAGGAGCTCCGCCACCAACAAGGAAACTCTCCGACATTGCAGAGGCGCTGGAGCAGCTTGTCGAGGAGCGCACGGCTTTCATCTTGGAGAAGGCCGAGGTCGAGGAGCAGCAAAGGCTTGCCGGGCCAGAAGCTCTCCGCGCAAGAAGAGGAGTCAGCCATGCAGTGAAGATCAACCTCGACAGCTATGAGGAAGATCTCTGCTGCTGCCAAGAATCGATTAGCGGCCACCCAGGAGGCAAAGGACGCCGCCGCGAGCTGCCGAGGCCGCCAAGGAGGAATTGGAAACGGTGGCCCAGCCGAGGCCACCTCCGTAAGAGCGCCGAGGAGGTTACCGGCTGAAGCGCCGACGCGCTGACGCCTACACTTGGCGAAGCTGCAGGGTCGCTTCACGAGAAGATCAAGGAGCTCGACGCCGCCAAGGACTCCAAGGCGGATCTCGAGTTGAAACTGACCACCTCGACGGAGACGCTGAATGGCGCCAAGGAGCGGGAAACGGCCTCGCCGGAGAAGATCAAGGCCAACGAGGAGCTGCCGTCAATGCTGTGACCGCCGAATAATCTCGTAGATAGCATAATGCACCGATGTAAGGTCTTGGACACCGCCGCCGCCATCCATAACGAAGCTGATGGAGCCGGGATGGTGGATCTCGGCACTCCATCGACGAACCTCCAACCCAGCCGCCAAGCTCAGCTGTTCTTCAAGGGCGTGGACGGGTTCCAAAGCTCTCGGAGGAGATCCCAAAGCAATCAAGTGGAGGAGTCGCGCCAAGTCTCGCGCCGGGCCTCTGTAAGGTGCCGATGAAGGTGGCCTTCCGCAACCCAAAGGCCGACTTCACCAAAGTCCTCAAGTCCCTCGCCTCCATCTGCCGACGTTGAAGGCCAAAGCCCTTTGTCGCACTCCATTGTGATGTGGTGAGCGGAGTCAAGAGGCTGGACACCAAGGTGACTAGGCCGCCAAGTTTATCTTTTCTTGTCGTCAGAGATCATGTTTAGGCTTAAAATCTATTAGATTCATGCATGTTATTTTGTAATATACTCTATCTTAGGCATCGATCGCAATGTTATTTCCTTTACTTGATTCTTCCTTGTATGTTTGTGCACTACGCTTTTAGGGAACTTGTTTGCATGAGCACCTTTGTCATGAGCCGAAAAGCGAACATCGCAGCCTCGTCGGGTAATGTTGCTCCGGCTAGTAACCTTGTCGCAACTAGTTGCAGCACACTTAAGTTGTTGAGCGGACTCGAAACAAAGTAAGGGCGCAAGCTAGTCGCGAGTTGGTTCCTCCGCGCACAGGTTTTCCATACAAAGTACTATCGTTCGAGGAAGATAACTTAAGAATTTAAAAACTGATTGCTTAAACTTAGTAACTTAGCTTTTCTGTCGTTCACTTCCCGGCAAGGCGATAGTTCCTCGAGCGACACTTGGTGTCCCACACCATTATCTTCTCCTTCCCCCCCGGTTAACTTGTGGGTGGATGAACCTTCCTCTTGTTTGAGAAGAAAGAAGAGAGAATAGAGTTATGGAGCCTAGTGGCTCGTTATTGCTTACCGGGTGTGGATGCTGCACAAAATGTCAGATAATACATGCAAAATAATGAAAGCATGAAATTGACAAATTGAGCGCAACACATAAGCTTTATCGATGCACGGGTCTCTGGCCTACGGGCTTTGTACAAAGGATTACATGCAACAGCGGCAAGATTTGTATAAAGGGTGGTTGCCGAACGGGTCCCGCAACCGCCGCTTCTATGGGTAAAACTTACGAAGATGTTCTATATTCCAGAGTTGCTCACCGAACGCCATCTTCGGTCTCAAGCAGGATCAGCGCCGGCCTAGTGACTCGCTTCACCCGATAGGGCCTTCCCACTTCAAGCGCCAACTTGTTGGAATTCTTGGCGGATTGAACGCTACCAAGAACAAGGTCGCTTCCTCAAGCTTCTCGCATTAACTTTATGGGTTATGGTAGCGGCGAAAGCTTGCCGGTAACAAGCAGCTCGATACAGCAGCTCAAGACGATCTTCCTCGAGGAGCAAGCGCCATCTTGTCGCAGCTGCTCTTGCTCAAGCTCATCATAAGCTTAGTACTGAGGTGATCCGTGATACGAAGTTCTGTGGGAGAACCGCCTTGCTCCATAGACTAGAGCAAAAGGTGTCCGCCAGCGGCTCGATTTACGCCGCCCCGACGACCAAAGAACCACCGCAGCCTCAATCCAGTTTCTTCCGTGACTTGTGCAGCCTGTCAAAAGTTCTGTCTTGAGTCCTCGCAGCACTTCAGCATTTGCCCTTTCGCTTGACCGCTGCTTCTCGGTGAGCAATAGAAGCAAAGTGCACCTTGGCGCCAAGATCTTGGACGCATCGCATGAAGGTGCGACTCAGGAATTGGGTGCCGCTTGTCGGTGATGATCCGTTAGGTATCCCAAAACGGCAAACAATTGACTCAAGAACTTGATCACGACCGTGTTGTCACCTTCCTCATCGCTTCCACTTCCGCCACTTTGTGAACTTGTCGATGGTGACGCATAAGTACTCAAAGCCCCGACAGCTCGGGAAGGGGCCGAGGATGTCGAGCCCCTGCACTCAAAATGGCCAGGATAAAGGGATCGCCCGAGAGCTTGAGCTGGTTGGTGTATCTGCTTTGAATGGAACTGCACGCTTCACACTTGGTTACTTGTGCAGTTGCATCCCGGAGGGCTTCGCTAGAAGAAACCTTGCCGGAAAGCTTTGCCAAGGGCTCTTGCGCCAATGTGGTGACCACATATGCCTCCGTATCTCTCGCCAACAGTTTTTGTCCATCTTCCCGCAAATACACTTCAATTTCACACCGCTGAGTCTTCTTCTCGCAGGATGTTGTCAACAAACTAATACATACTTGACCGCCGCTACTTTTTCCGCTTCTTCTTGCTCTTCGAAGTTCTCCTGCTCAGAGGAAATGGACGATCTGTCTGTGCCCATGTTGGAGCTCGCGGCTCGACAACAAGGACTAAAGGTATATCTCGCCATTGTGGGGAACATCAGCTCCCACGGCAAGAACTTGCGGTTCTCGCGGAGTTGATGATCCTCGCAAGCTTGCCGAGCAAAACTTGTCGGGAGCGCTCGCTTCAACGAAACAAACCCTAGGGCTTGTCGAGCAGACTGCTCCTCAAATACTTTATGCTTGATTTTAGGGACCTTTCTGGCGGCGGCTCTGTGGAGCTCGCCGAAAGTAGTCACCGAAACCAACTTCCTCTTTCTTGCTCTGTCCCGTTGATGGTGCTATAATTGGTTGAGTCAGCTTGAGCACAAAAATTCCTGGTTCCATTGTGTAACTTGGCGCGGCACATTTTGAGAGGCCATCAGCAATATCATTCTGAGCTCTTGAACGTGTTCCATTTGCAGCACCTTCAAAGTGCTCTTCTAGCTTTCACTTCATCAACGAGGCTTCCATCAACGGACTCGATAATCTTTGTTCACTTGGCGGACGACAAGTCGCGAGTCACCCCGACGATAAGCTTCTTGATCCCAAGGTCCACCGCAATTTAAGACCGCAAGCAAACCTTCATACTCTGCAGATTATTTGTTGCTTGTTCCTTGGGAAAGTGCATCTGGACTATGTACTTGAGGTGCTCTCCGTGGTGCGATAAGCAAGACGCCGGGCACCGGCGCCTTTGCAGCGAGAAGGCACCATCAAAGTACATCAGCCACTCTTTATTTGCTTCCTTGACGGGATGCTCGCTCTCGAATTTCTTCATCTTATGCTACGCCCATTCTGCTATAAACTCGCCAATGCTCGCTTTGGATAGTTGAAGTGCTTTCAAACTTAAGGCCAAAGCTTGACAGCTCCAAAGGCCCACTCAACAATCCTGCCTGTTGCTTCCGGATTTTGCAATATCCTCTTCAGCCGAAAGCGAGTGACAACTGTTATCTCATGTGCTTGGAAGTAATGGCGCAGCTTTCTCGAGGCCATGAGGAGGCCGAAAAGCAACTTCTCGCACACCGAATACCTTTGACCTAGCCCCTCAGAGAAGGGAGTCGACAAAGTAGATCGGGCGCTGCACCATCCTTTTCAGATCTTGTCGCAATCCCACGCAGATCCGTCTCTTGTCGGGACCAGAGCTTGACGGCGAAGCCCCCGCTTGTCGCTGAATGCATCTGCCTTGCTGCCGCTCATCATCCGCCTCCCTTCCGCTACTAACGCAGCACTAACCACTTGATTGGTTGCCGCTATATACAGCAGCAACTTCTCTTGTGGCCTAGGTGCGACAAGTATTGGAGTGGAGGACAGGTATCTCTTCAAGTCTTGCAGCGCAGCCTCCGCCTCGGAGTCCATTTCATTGACCTGCTTTTTCAAAATTTTGAAAATGGCAGGCTACCACCGACTTAGAGATAAACTCGCCGAGAGCAGCCACGCAAACCGCAAGCCTTCGACATCCTTGACGCGCTTTGGTGCTTCAATCTGCTCAATGGCCTTGATCTTGTCGGGATTGGCTTCAATTCTCCGAGAGATGAAGAACCCGAGAAGCTTGCCGGAGGGAACTCCAAACACGCACTTCTGGGTTGAGCTTGAGGTTGATCTTGCGAGATTTGCAAAGGTCTCATCTAAGTCTTGAACCAGAGTTGCTTTGTCCTTGCTCTTGACCACTATGTCATCCATGTAAGCTTCTACATTTCTGTATTTGTGGTTCAAAGGCTTCATGGACTACTCGCAAACGTTGAACCAGCATTCTTCAAACCGAAGGCATCCTTATGAAGCGAAGTGCCACATGGTGTAATGAACGCAGTTTTCTTCATCTTCCTCCGCCATGAAGATCTGATGATATCCTGAATATGCGCCAAGAAATGAAAGCAAATCACATCCAGTCGTGGAGTCAACAATCTAGTCTATACGCTGCAAGGGAAATGGGTCTTGGGACAAGCTTTATTAACATCTCAGAAGTCGATACAGAGTCTCCATTTCCCATTTGCCTTTCGTGATAACTACCGGATTGGCCAACCACGGGATGGAGCACTCTCTAACAAGGCCTCGCTGCTTCCAACTTCTTGATCTCTTCGCTATGAATTCTTGGCGCCCAACGCTCTGCTTTCCTAACTTTTTGCTTGATGGACCGTATGCGGAGGACAGACAGCTAGGTGGTGCTCAATTACTTTCCTGAACGCCGGGATGTCGATGGTTGCCATGCAAACACATCGACATTCGCCCGCAGAAAGCAACGAGCTCGCCTTCCTATTTAGGGTCAAGTGGCAATCGATGGTGAAGGTACCACCAGCGCCGCCCTCCTTGGCGGCACCTTCTGGTCTTCGGCGGCTGCCATCATCTTTTTTGCACTTGCCGGTGGAGCTCGATGGTGCGCCCTCGACGGTAGCGCAGCACTCCAAAGAGGTGCGCTGCCGGAGTGGGCATTAGAGTTCTTGCCGGACAGAAAGTGATCTTCTTCTTCCCGGAGCTTCAGCGGCAAGTGGTTTGCTATCCGTGGCGGCTGCGCATCCCAGAATCTTGTCGGCACATATAAGCGCATCCTTCTTGTCGCCATGGACAGAAATGACGCTTATCGGGCCGGGCATCTTGAGCAGGTTGTAGGCGAATGAGAGGCTGCCATGAACTTGGCGAAGTGCCGACGGCCAAGTATTCCATTGTAGGGCAATGGGAAATCGGCAACGCCAAACGTGACCTCTCAGTCCTAAAATTCAGTTCATTGCCAAATGTCACCGGGAAGCAGATCTTCCCTTTCGCTTGCTCCTTGCCGGGTTGATTCCTTGAAAGTACCAGCTTTCTTCGAGCTCATTGTCGTGGATCCGCTTCTAGAGCATCGCGGAGGAGATCAGATTCAGGCCGCCCCGCCAACCAACATCTTCGTGACCTTGAGGTTGCGGATAGTTGGTGATACCAACATCGGCAAGCACCGATCGCTATGATGCGATCAGGTGATCTTGTCAAAGATGATGGGCGGTTGACCACTTCGTAGGTTTACGCTGACTGCGGATGGCTCTCGCTGCATTAACCTCACGATCCATTGCTTGAGTTGGCGTGCGAGGTATGCAGAGAAGCACAACCGCCAACGCAGAACCTCTGCCTTCTCGAACTCCTGCTCATCAGCTTCATCTGCCTTCTATGTCTTAATCATCATCATCTTCTTCTTCGCCTTGTCGCGCCGCTGGGAGGTCTGTCTCCTGCCGCTGCTTGGCCTTGCTGCAAGGCCCTCCCCGCCGGGTCTCTTCTTGCTAGCTGCACCAGCACCTTCCTGGCCTTCTCCTTGTCTCGCCGCCAGATTCAGCCCTCTCAGAGCTCAACAAGCTGCTCGACTTTCTTGCAGCTCGAGATCGTGGCCCTTGGTGCGTGAATCTTACAAGATCGTTTGTTGAGCTGTCAGTTTGTCGGCAGTCAGCCACAGCTTGGTGGTCGGTGTCGCTGGCAACCTCCTTGCCGGAGCCACCAGCCTTTGGCTTTGTTGGCGCACCATCCTTGCCGGACTGCTCGACAACCAGCACTTCTTGGCTTTTTTTCTTTCGTTGTTCCGCCACGGCTCTTCCTTGCCGGGCGGTCTCTCATCACAAACTCTGCTCCCACATTCTCTCCCGAGTCTTCTTCCTTCTTCAGCACACAGACACTTGTCGGCCAAGGCATATAGTTCATCGACGCCCTGACCTTGCACATCGCCATCTCCTCCTCATCCTGCGTTACGCACATTTTGATGGAATGCGCTGATCACCGCGGCATGGTGGACATCCGGATGTTGTAATGCACACGGCTGAATCTTCTGGATAAACTTGCGCAGGACTCTCCGCCCTTCCGGGCAAGGGTGAAGGTCACTTTCATTATGAGGTTTGTGGTCACCGTGAAGGCGCCGACAAACCGATGGCACAAATCTGCCCAAGAAGATATGGAGCTGTCCGCAAGTGCATGAGCCAAGATCTCGACGCTTGGCTTGAGCACCAGGGAAAGTAGTTGGCAAGGATCTTGTCGTTCGTCCCCTCGCAGCCTCGCACCGCGATGGTGTAGATGCCGAGGAACTCCGATGGTGTGTCCTGCCATCATACTTCTCGCACATCCGCTTGAAGTTTTTTCTTGTCGGCCATCGATTTGTTGCTGCTCACGGGTGAACGCAGGGCAACTCATCACAGACGGCAAGTCGCCTCGTTCTTCGGCGCATGCATATCAACAAGGCCCCAGCGCTGGTCGGATCGACGCCGCTTCTTCGGGCGCCGGCGAAGTTCGAGCGCTTCTTCTTGCCGCTTCGAAGAACTTTGGCGCTGATCGCGACGAGCTCATGGATCCGGACGACGCTGTGGAGTCGCTGTCGAGGTGGATCCGGCGAGTCGGGCGATCTTGGCCTTCGAAGGGAGTGCACGTGGCTGCACCTCTGCAGGTTCTGCCACCACCGCTCGGTTTTGTCGCCACGCTGCCGCGCAGGCGCTTTGGTTGCCGCGACGCCGCTGCTGGCAAAGCCGGCGAGACTCGATGGTGGCCTTCCACTCACGAATTTTGTCGGCCGCTGAGGGTAGTTAAAGCAGTTGGGCTCTCGCCAAGGCTTCCGCCGAGTAGTGGGTGGCAATGGCGACGGAGCGAAGAACGGATGTGCTCGACTCCTAACCGTTAGAGGAGCAGCATCTCGCCTAAGCGCACCGCACTTCACTCTGCTCCGCATGTCCGCGCGCATGCGGTCTCGAGGGCCTCGGATCCTCCAGCTTGGCCTTGATCTATCGAACGCATGGTGCTGCGAGCATCATGACGCTGTCTTTCCCGGGCGCTTCTTGAGAAGGACGCGTGCGGATTCGGACGCCGAGGCTTGTGCCGCTTTGTCTTGGACCCGCGACGCCGTGGCTCTCCTGCTGGCGCCGTTCTCCGCTTGTCTTCCCCCACCACCTGCCTCGCCCGTGGTGGTGGGTTAGACGCGATTTGCTGCCACCAAGTCTTCTTCTTCGTGGCATGCCATGATGACGATGAAGATTGTTGCTCGTGGTGAACGCTGGATCGGGTTCACAACCTCGACGCCTTTACCGGGCGCGCCAAAGATGTCGGGAGGTTGATCGTGTCCCACGAACACCTATGGGACGAGGTCCCTTGTGGTTCTGGAGGGGGCGGAGAATGCACAAAGAGCGGATCGAGGCGATGCACACGAGCAGATTTACCCAGCTTCGGAGCTCTCCGGAGAGATAACACTCCTACTGCTGCTTGGTGGATTATATTGTGTTCTTGCTAGGGAGCAATGGAGCTACAAAACCTAGCCTGAGTGAGTGTAGTCTCGTATCGGTCGAGTGAACTGAACGAGCCGAACCGAACCATTTCTACGTTGCACTTGGGCCTCCTTTTATAGGCACAAGGTCACCACAGTGGCAACACATATGAGGGTACAAATGTAAAAATAGTGGTTGGTACACCAACTTGTACAAAGGTACAAGGATCTATACCTAACTCGACGGCAAGGGACAAGAGTCATTAATGCCCGCCTCGCCGCGATGAACAAGGTAACAGGACCGCTGCGCCATCCGCTTGCCACGATGGTATCTTGTCAGCCGCTTATCGCTGCTCCTCGCTGGCTGCACAGCCCATCGACACGCCGCTTGGGAAAGTTCCCATGCGACACGCTGGGCGGATGAGCTGGAGCGAGATGAAGAGAGGTTGCTCGCCGCTGAAAGCGCCTTTGCCGCAGCAGTAACCCTTTGTCGCGCTTTGGGAGCTCGGGCGCCACCAGCCTTCCCGCAAGCTCCTCTTGCCGGGCCTTGTTTCTTCGTGCCTTGAGTATTCTTCCGGCAAGCTCCTCTTGCCGGGCCTTGATTACTTTGTTTTGAATGGCTCCAAAGGAGCCGCTGAAGATCTTGACGGTCACCAGGCCAGCTCGCTGCTGGGTGCCGTGAATCGCCTGCAGACGAAGTTCGGGGTACTAGGTACTTTATTCTAGTACAATCACAACAAGGGATTATTTGTTCAGTCGGTGTTCATCCGGAAAAAATATCAGGTGCTATCTGTCCTATTTATTTCATCATTATGCTTTAATTCCTCCGAGAAACATTATTCCGCCTTTAATGTTTTTATGCGCAAGACAATTATTCACTACAAATGTGGTTTATGCCACGGGTATGGAGCACGGGCTTATAATATTCCGCCTGGCGATCGTCCGGGACATATTACGAGATGAGTGGATGCACACAAGCTGCCGCCCTTATGGTCCGGCCCAAATCAACTTGCTGGGATCGAATTTGCTCGTTGTTCAACGGAAGTGCTTACGCTGCCACCCTTGCGGTCTGGTCTACATCAGCACACCAGGCCGCACCTGTCTGCATGAGCTGTTTATTGAGTATGAGCAAGTCACTGCTTGGGTAGCCTGGATTTCTTCCAATAAATTGAAGGCAAATTATCATCAACCATCATCTGCGCCGAATGGCTCAATGGACATGTGCACAAGTCGCTGTCACTACAGTTTGGTTATCTTCAAACAGCCAGTTGGAAGGAACCATTGGCCGAGTTGCTGACACAGCTCATACGGGATCATTTATAACCCGCCGCAGTCACCTCAACCTTCTGTGGATTCACATCATTCTATCAACACCAATGATATACAATTTATGCCGGGATACATCATGATCAAATATGGAGAATCTCAAGCCAACTCCTCGAGTCACCTTGAGACTCGGGGGCTACGATGACATGACTCAGCAAATCTTGCCAGTTTTAGCAAATTTAAGAACCCTAGGACGATGGAGGGAAAGATAACCCGGTCCCGGAGGCTACTGTTATATTGATGAAAATTTAAAGGCCGTCGGAAAATTTCCGCTTAGAAAGTATATGATAGTTACAAAATCCCGCTCAATGAAGAAGTTCCGTCATCGTAAGGATTCCGCTTAAAATCCGCTCAAGGGAAGTCACCCACCGAAGTTTCAAATATCCGCTTTACAATCCGTTCATGGAAATCTGTTCTCCCACAGCTCAAGCTCTCAACTCCGGGTTTGAAAATGTCTGGTTCAAAAGGAATTAACTTCGCAAGTTCGAGTTTAAAGGTCATTAAAATTTCCGCTGAAAATGAAGATTCCGGTTTCAAATCCGTTCAAGGGAAAGATGTTCCCACAAAGCTTTGAAGCTCTCAATATCCGATTCAAAATCCCGGTTCAAGAAGAATTTATCTCTTGCAAAAAGTTAAAGGTTGCCGAAGAGGACCTGCCATGATGCGCGGTTCAAACATGGTTATCCCGCCTTATTGACGATCATATTATTGATCACTTGGGGCTTGGTCAGATCTCAACCATAGCTACACCTCTTGATCGGGCGCAATGCCACAAAGATCACTTGGGGGCTTGGTCGAACCCGAACCATAGCTACACCTCTTGATCGGGCGCAATGCCACAACATCACTTGGGGCTTGGTCAGATCCAACCATAGCTACGCTTTCTTGATCGACGCAATGCCACAAGATCACTTGGGGCTTGGTCGAACCCAACCATAGCTACACCTCTTGATTGGCGAATGCCACAAAGATTATTTGGGGCATGGCCAAACCCAACCATAGCTACACCTCTTGGGGGCTTGGTCGGTCCCAACCATGGTCACATTCTCTTGATCGCTCAAAGCCTCGCCACAATGGTTTTTATTTGCCTTTGTTTGAGTTCTGTTCTCTTTTTGATAAAGATTTTTTGTTGCTTTTTAAACCGGCGTTAACAACCCGGTTCGACTGTCAATTACAAGTTGTAAGTACATGATCAAGTTATAATCCGGCGCTTATTAACCCGGTCTGGTTTCGACTATAAGTCGCCAGTATATATTTGGATTGCGCCAATGGAATCAAGCGCTCATAAATCATTGGATTATATTATTCAAACCTTCAAATAGCCAACATGGCTGGGTTTTATTATGGTTATCAATAACTAATATTATGATTAAGGTTTTAAAAGTCGCTTTAGCGCAATGGCTATTATATTATCAATGGATATGATTTATTTTACAATTGAAGGAATAGTCCCAAGTCGCTGCAGGCTTACGACCCAACACTTGGGGGCTACATTATTCAACTTAAGATTATATCAAATATGCAAGCCTCATGTCGCTGCAAGCATGCACCATGACACTTGGGGGCTAATGCAAAGTCATTTTTATTAATCTTATTGAAAACCTGACTCATCACATCATAATGAGCCGGCCCTGGGGGGCTACCAATTGCTCCTGTCAACAATTCAAGGTACACAAATTTTCATCTATTATTGAAGGATCCACTGCTCAGTTGGTAAAGCACAAAGCTCTCAACCTTGTGGACGTGGGGTTCAAGCCCCATGATGGGAGTTACATAATATAATGTTATTCTCAATGAAGTATATATAAAGTCCTAGCTCTATATTATCTTACTGAGTCGGCCCTTGGGGGCTACATGTTGTTGTTAAAGTATACATGATCATATTTTCAAAGTCCCTGCTCATTATTTGCATAAATGACCCGGCCCTTGGGGGCTACATTGGTTGAAGTTTTTATGAGCATCAGGAAATTACAAGTCCCAGTTTGCTGCAAGCATGCCAACCCGGCACTTGGGGGCTACATATGTGGAATACTCAGTTCTGACTAGTGATTGAGATGAACAACCTGGATTTCTTCAAGCTTGTGACATTCATATTGAAGCAAATCTTAAGCTGTTACTACATTACCTTCTTAAGATTTGAGGGCTACAAGTGATAGGCATATAAGAGGTATATTTTCAAAAGCTGATGTTAACAAACAGTTATGATCCGGTGCCATCAATATTTGTAAACCGACAAAGTTCTACATTCTTAAACCGGCTAAAGATCAGATGAGTATTTCAAAGACCAATATTTTTGTTAAGCATTGGGAGCTGAGTCAAAGAAGTTATTCTTCACAATATTTCTCTGTGACAAACCAATGTCGGCAAATTGATTATGAAGCTGGCCTAGCGACTTGGGATTTTCTAGAAGGAAATGACAAGGATTCAAAGATGCTCAGGGTCAGTTTAACATGGATAAATCCAAATTAAATCGGGGCTAATGTCGGGATATACCCCACCAGTATGACCCGCCGGAGTTGTAAACCTGCTGGGACTTGGTAAACCGTAATGCTATATGACAGTTAAGACACACAAGCTAAGACAGATGGCTAAGATGTAGACGTAAACCGGCTGGTGGTAAACCGCAGGAACTCATAAACCGCAGACCATCATAAACCGCAGATCATCATAAACCGATGCACCATCATAAACCGGCTGCACTCATCATAAACCGCAGACATCATAAACCGCAAACAGTGATAACTGGGTTGCCAGGAGTTATGAAGCCCAAGATGTTAAGAAGCCCATAAAGAGAAGTCAGAATAGTTAAGTCTTAAGTCCGAGTTGGACTCTACATGTAACCCGCCCCTTTAACTTATATAAGGAGGTGCAGGGCTCCCCAAAGAGGGACAAGCAAGAAGAAACAATGTTAGGGCTAGACACAAAGAGGAGAGCCGGTTTACGGCGACTCCCTCGTGATGATAATGAGACCTAGCCCCAAACAACATGTAGGGTTGTTACCGGATGATGTTTGCCAGGGCCCGAAGCTGTCTAAATCCCTATCTTGTGTTGCGTCTCTCAATTCCTCTCAACCCCTCTCAAGCTACCACATAGATGCGTTGGCCTCACGTCTAAGTCCTTTCCCTAGGACATCTGCCGTGACAAAACCACGACAGTTGGGGTGTTATATGCAAAAATACCCTGACCTTCCACATTCGCTCGACACATGGAAGACGAAGATTATTTAACGCGCAAAAGCCAAGGAGGAGACATTGGATCTATGGTCGAATACATTACTTGGAGATCATTGAAGGAGGAACCCGCCTTGCAATGCCGAATACAATATGTGTGCCTAACACCTCTCGCTATTGAAGACTGGTTCGGGGGCTACTGAGGGAGTCCTGGACTAAGGGGTCCTCGGGTGTCCGACCTATTATCCATGGGCCGGACTGATGGTCTGTGAAGATATGAAGACCGAAGGCCATACTCGTGTCATTATTGGACTCTCCTTGGCGTGGAAGGCAAGCTTGGTGACCAACTATGAAGATTCCTTCTTATGTAACCGACTCTATGTAAACCCTAGATCCCCCCGGTGTCTATATAAACTAGAGGGGTTAGTACGGAAAGGACAGCCACGCATTATCATAGTCATACAGGTTAGACTTCTAGGGTTTAGCCATTACGATCTCGTGGTAGATCAACTCTTGTAATACTCATATTCATCAGGATCAATCAAGTAGGAAGTAGGGTATTACCTCCATAGATAGGGCCCGAACCTGGGTAAACATCATGTCCCCTGTCTCCTGTTACCATCGATCCTAGATGCACAGTTCGGGACCCCCTACCCGAGATCCACCGGTTTTGACACCGACAGGGGCTCCGCCGGGCTGGGCTGCGCCCGAGGCCGACCTCACCTTCGACTCAGAAGACCACCCCGTCACCACCGCCGGCTTGGGTATGCTCCCGATGCTTTGCATGCCCACCATTTGCAACGTGGTCGTCACCAAGACCGTCATCGACAGCCGCGCAGGCCTCAACGTTCTCTTCGTGGAGGCCTTCAGCCTTCTTCACGTACCGCTCGGGCGGCTCAGCCTCAGCAAGCCTTTCTTAGGAGTTGGCGGCGGCACCGCCCACTCCCTGGGGCAGATCCTCCTCCCTGTCACCTTTGGCACGGGCAAGAACTACCGCACCGAGCTGGTCGACTTCGACATCACCCGCATCGTCCTCCCTTACAACACCATCCTCGGGTACCCAACTCTGGCCCAGTTCATGGCAGCGACCCATCTGGCCTACAACCTCATGAAGATGCCAGGGAGCAAGGGTGTCCTCACCGTCAAGGGGGACGCTAAGGAGGCCCTGGTGGCGCTCAAGCTTGCCCTCAAGACCGCCACGGCGGCACAGCTCGCCGGCGCGGGCGCCTCCGAGCCCAAGGAAGCAGCACCAACCAAGAAGAAACATATGTTCTCCCAAGACAAGGCAGAAACCAAGCAGGTGCCAGTCGACGAGGATGGGTCCTCGGGAGCCACCTTTACCATAGGTGCCGACCTCGACCCAAGCCAATAGGAAGCGTTGGTGAATTTCTTGCGCGCAAACAAGGAGATATTCGCATGGGAGCCCAAGCAACTGGTGGGGGTCCCGAGAGAGGTGATTCAACATCACTTAAGGGTGTGCCCCAATGTACGCCCTGTGAAGCAGCGGGCGAGACGGCAGTCCACGGAGAAGCAGGCCTTCATCGTCCAAGAAACCCGCAAGTTAGAGGCGGCGGGTGCCATTCGCAAGGTTCGGCACTCAATGGCTGGCAAACCTGGCTGCCAGTCAAGAAAGGCGGAAGGAGCGAATGTGCGTCGACTTCACCAACCTCAACAAGGCCTGCCCCAAGATCCATTCCCGCTCCCGCGCATCGACCAGATCGTCGACTCCACCGCCGAGTGTGACCTGCTGTGCTTCCTGGATGCCTTCTCAGGGTATCACCCGATCAAGATGGCGGTAGAAGATCTAGAGAACACAGCCTTCCTGACCCCGTGCGGGGTGTACTACTACACCTGCATGCCTTTTGGGCTGCGTAACGCGGGCGCAACCTTTCAGCGGTTGATGCACATCGCCTTGGGGCGGCAGCTCGGGAGAAATGTGGAGGCCTACGTCGAGAACCTTGATCCAAGATCTGGAGGAGACTTTCGCGAGCCTACGCCAGGTAAACTTGCGACTTAACCCAGAGAAGTGCGTGTTTGGTGTCCTTTCCAGCAAGCTGCTAGGTTTCCTCGTATCCCACAAAGGGATCGAGGGGAACCCAGAAAAGATCAAGGCCATTGAAGACATGAGCCCACCGCAGACCCTCAAGGAAATGCAGAAGCTGGCTGGTCGGGTGACTGCGATGGGGCGCTTCATCTCCAAGCTGGGAGAGCGTGCCCTACCCTTCTTCAAGCTGATGAAGAAGAAGGGCCCGTTCGAGTGGACCCCGGAGGCCGACCGAGCTTTTCAAGATCTCAAGAGATACCTGACCAACCCTTCAGTGATGGTGGCGCCACGACCTCTCGAGCCGCTGGTGCTTTATCTTGCCGCCAGCGCGGCTATTGTGGCGGTTCGGGAAGAGCGCCAAGCCAAAGGCGTGTCACGCCGAGCCACGCCACCAGCCGAGATGAGGGTGCCGCAAGAGCCGTAGCAGAAACAACAGAGGACCAAGCTCGGCAGGACGCCGCCGCCAAGGTCCCAACAAGCGATCAAGCGTCGGGGGTTCCACTACCTCAGGAGACGCCCCAACATCCGCAAGACACGAGCCTCACCAACGCGCCATCTCTCTCGCCGAGCACCCGTGTATTTCGTCAAGACAGTGGTTATGGGACGCAGGGCACGATATCCCATTCCTCGTAAGCTCTTACTCGCCTTGGCGGCCTCACAGAAGTTGCGGCACTACTTCCTGGCCACCCCATCAAGGTCGCCTCAGCCTACCCATTGGAGAGAGTGCTCACGGGCGCTCGGGAACGGGGTCCCTGGACTTGCTCGCTCACACCGCCTGCGGCGTTTCAAAAGGGGCCCAACACGCCCATCTTCATCAACACAAGCTCAAGACCTCGCGGGCCTGGCCATTTCTGGGCGGCCGACAGGAGCTTCTCGCACGGCCTCATCAGTCTGGCTCACGAGGAGACGAGAGAGATCAAGCGGGTACCTCACAAGGTGCCCATGACGCAAGCCATGACGACTAGGCGCCAGCCCGCAGCAGTGTCCTCCTTTCCTCTTTGGTGCAAAGGGAGCAAGCGCAGGCGAGAGCATCAAGCAAAGGCATCCATTTTGGTGCAACAAGACCAAGACCAGCCCAACGGCAGGAAGGAAGTCATTGTGGAGCCCAAGAAGGCGTCACCACCAGAGCCTTTGACAAAGTAGGACCAACTTTAGTCAGATAAGTGTACTAGATGTTCCCCTTCAAATGGCTAATTGTTGGCGCCTTCCCGCCCAATATTTGGGGAAGAGACCAGTGGCCTTCGCCTATAAATAGGACTAGCCACACACGAGCTAGGGGCATCTTGAATAGAGAGAGAAGAGAGAGAGCTGATCCGAATCTAGAACAGAGCTAGAGGTCAAGCAATCTAGAGAGAGAGAGAGAGAAGGCAGCTGAACTCCTCCTAGCAGCTTCATCGCCTGCCAAGAATGTATCTCGCGAGGCTGTTCTTCCCTGTATTGTTCATCACCATCAGCCCAAGAGGCAATCCACCACACCACAAACTAAAGTAGGGTATTACACCACAATGGTGGCCCGAACTAGTATAAACCTTGCGCGCTCTTTGTGTTGTTCTTTCGTAGTTTAGATCCAAGCGAGGTGGCGGTGCAGGTAGGTAGAGGGCGAGATCTCCGCTAGCACCCAAAGTGTTCGAACCTCAAGGGTCTCGCCAAACCCGAATCCGACATTTGGCACGCCAGTAGGGTGCGCTGGAGTTTTCCTTCCGCGCCTGTTCTCCGCTGACCACCGTGATCCATGTTCGACGCCGTCGGACCGACGCCGAAGCGCCGAGCCGCTCGCTTCCAGCCGCCAGACGGCTCTGCCACCGGGCGCCTCGCTGCTCCTCGCCGCCAGCCACAACGCCGCCACCGCCCGGAGGGAACGAAAGCAGCAAGCATCGCCCCAAAGATCCTCCGTGAGGCAAGACGGCCGATCACTACGCCTCACTCGCCCCAGTTGTTTTTCGCCTCGTGATTCCGCTGCCATGGAGGCTCGAGCTGCGCTATCGGCAAACGAGCTCCTGCACTACCATCCAACCGACGACGCGTCACGAAGAGTGGCTCACTGCCGCCGAGCTTGTCTCGCGCTGCCGCAGGGGCCTCCTGCTCCGCCCATCCCGCTTACATCAAGACTCCGCCCTGCGCTGGCGATTTGAGCTCAGGGGGCCTCGCCTCCCCTCTAGAAGGCGCCCGCCCCAAGGCATGTGGTCCTGGCGGAACCCGCCCGTCCGGTGCAAAGGCCACAAGAGCAGAGCTGCCAGAAGTCCTCGCCGCAAGAAGCTGCCCGAGTGCTCCCCGCCCAGCTGTCATGCGACCACGCCCCTGCTCCCAAGACGCTAAGACCCAGCGCTGCTCCCAGCTGCAGCGCATGAGGACCCGCAAGACCAAGCTCTTCGTCACCCAAGGCCTCCCGTGGCCACATAGCAGGATGTCGTGTTTTCACCACCGAAGCTGCGCAAGGTCATGCGGGTTCCGGCAAGTTCAAGCTAGACTCGCCCTCGCCACGACGGTACGGCCACCTTATTGAGTTCCTCCAGCTTCACGAAGCTGGGCATCAAAACCGCCAACGGAGACTTAAAAGGTCATGGCGAACTGGTTTCCATGGCGCCAAGGACGGGCCCGCACTTAGCTCCCGAACTTGGCTCTAGGCAGGATCTCCTCCGGGACGAGATGCGCACTCCGCTTCATCGCCAACTTCCAAGGTACTCGTGGACTGCCACCCGCCGTGGAGCGACATGCGCCGATCAAGCAAAGAACCAGGGAGACCCTGCAGAAATACATCCAGCCGCTCAACAACGCACGCCTCAAGATTCCTAAGGTGACCGAGGAGGCCATCATCTCCGCCCGACGGTGTCGCGACGTCAAGATGGAAGAGGAGTGGCGATGCATGAAGACTTGTGCACATCCTTGAAGCTGTTCAACTTGGCGACCAAGTGCGCCAGGGCCGAGGAAGGGCGTCTCTCCCTCCTCGAGCTGCCTGCCGTAGACCTAGAAGAGAAGAAACCCAAGGCCAAGGATGTGAAGCGCAAGGGGCTGCTATGCTCATGCAGAACCGGGACACCAAGCGCAAGAGATCAGCCCGAGTCTTCCAAGGGCAGCCGGTACTGCAAGTACCACGACCTCCACAGCCACAACACCAACGAGTGTCAAGAGCTCCGAGCCGTGCGAGAAGGGAGGATCGGCCGACGTCCCGACCGCAGCGACCGGGGCTACGACCGAGGAGGAGGAAGGAACGCAGGATGCTGGGAAGACCGCGGCCCTCGCCAAGGTGGCGCGACCAACCTCACGAGGATCGCTGGCGGGAACCGCCTCGTGAGGGAGGCTGGAGGGATCAGCCTCGCGAGGATCGCCCGCAAGGCAACGCAGGCCTCCCTCCTCTGCCACCGCAGCCAAGGAGAAATGAAGACCATCATCAGGTGAGGGGGCTGGGGGCTTCAAGGAGCCGCGTGCGATCGCCTCCATCCTGGGCGGAGCTCAAGCCCCAGCCTCTCAACGCATCTTCAAGCAGTTCGCCCGCGAAGTGAATGCAGTCCTTCCCAAGCTCGAAGCCACACGCCCCCTCAGGTTGTCGGCGTGCGCCATAACGTTTAGCTCAGCAGATCAGCTCAAGTGTGCGGCCACAGCGGGAGTCCTCCCGATGCTTTGCTCCCCAATCATCAGCAACGTGCTAGTCACCAAGACCTCATCGATGGCGGGCAGGGCTCAACGCCCCGTCTGTGGAAACGCTCAACAATCTCTGCGCCTTACAATCAGCTTCAGCTGACCAAGCCTTTCTCCGGGTCACCGACGGCTCCACGGTCCCGATTGGGCAGGTTCGCCTCGCCACCTTCGGCACATGATAACTATCAAGACCGAGCTCATCGACTTCGACGTCGCCCACATTCGCCTGCCATACAACGCCATCCTCGGGTACCCAGCGCTGGACAAGTTCATGAGCGTGACCCACCACGGATACAACGTCCTCAAGATGCCAGGAAGAGGCGGAGTCATCACGGTGCCCTGCGAAGAGAAAGACGCGATGTGCTCCCTGGAGCGAGCCTTTCAGGCCGCATCACTGGAAGACCCGGATCAAGGAGGCACGAGGCTTCCCGAGACCGCCCCAAGAAGAATAAGACATCGTCTGCCCGCCTCAGAGGCAGGCCCTCGTGGTCTGCGCCGCCGGGGGAACCTCCTTCTATCGTGATAGGAAAGGTGCAGGCGCGCCTCCTTAGGCAGGGCTCGTGGGCTCCTCGAGGGCCACCGACCTTGCTAAGGTCACGAGGAGGTGCTTGGGCACCACTTGGAGGCGTGTTTCAAGCATGTTTCAAGAAGGAGCAAGGCAAGGAGGTCCAAACCTCGTGAGTTCGTCAGCAAGATCATTCAGAGCTACAGGAGTCAAGAGTCATGAGTGGCAGCCGCCACTCTGCCAGAGCTCCCCATCCAGCGAGAGATGGTGGGCTGCCTCGTGATCAACATACCGTGGCTCAACCAGCCGCCTCTTAGGAGCGCCTGCCCTCTCGCGGGGCGCCGCGAAGGTCCACCCCACAGCCACGTTAGCATGCCCACGGCTTGTCAACGCGATCGCCACGCGCCAAATACTTCATGAGGAGCATCCTCGAGGCTCAAGAAGCCAGCGCCCGCAGCCTCGGCGAAGATGGAGATGGTCCACGAGGAGCCACCAGCGCCTCCCGAGCCTCCCGAGGCCCCTAAGCCTCGGGGCTCGTGAGGATCGGCTCCGCAGCCCATCGAGTCTGCTGCACCAACACCCTTTCGCCTTCAACGCTTATCAGTGACATCTTTCAAGTTTCATTTCCACCGGAGCGCCTGTGGCTGCATTATTCCCAGGCCGCTGGGTCCGCCCCTCGCAGCGTATCCCTTTTACTTCATGTTTCTAGCTTACCTTGTTGGGGGCGCCCCTCGGGCTGCATCATCCCCAGGTTGCTCGGGCCCGACCCGGCGATGTTCGTCTTCTTTGCGCTTATTTAAATGGACTTGCTCCTTCGTGATTAACATGCTTTGTAACGCCCCGGATCCGATGCGCCAGGTGTCCGCCAGTTATTCGCCGTCGTTGCCATGTCATGTGCTTGCGTGTTGCACTTTGCCATGTCATCATCTGTATTTTATCATGTCATCATGTGCATTTCATTTTGCATACGTGTTCGCCTCATGCATCCGAGCATTTTCCCGCTGTCCGCTTTTGCAATCCGCACTCCTATGTCTCCCGCCGCCTTTTACCTCTTTTCATGTGCGGGTGTTAAACGGTCTCGAATGGACCGAGGTTTGTCAAGCTGCCTTGGTATAGCACCGTAGACCGCCTGTCAAGTTTCGGATCATTTGAGGTCGCTTGGTACTCCAACGGTTAACCGGTAACCGCAAAGCCCTCTTTGTTGCAGCCCAACACCCTTTTCAAAGTGGCCCAAAACCCAGCAAACTCCCTCCTTGTTTCTCGGTCGTTCGATCACGATCGCGGTACGAAAACCGCACCTCATTTGGACTCTCCTAGCTCCTCTACCTATATAAACACCTTCCCCTCCAAAAATCGCAGTCAAATCCATCCCGAAACCCTAAAATCGCCCCTCGCTGGCCACGGACGGTCCACTCCCCACGGACGCGGACGCCACCGCCGCCCCACGCCGCCTCGACCAATCCGACGCCACGCGCCTCCCGCCGCCTTCCTGCTAACCGACGCCACCACCACCAAGGCCTCCTTCTTCTCTCCGCGCCATGGCTGCCGGGGGGCCCGAAGGCCCGCCTGCCCGACGCCGCCCGCTGCAGGCGTTCAGTGCCGCTGCCGCTGCTCCGCCCTCCCCCGCCGGGTGGTCTCCTCCGGCCTCGCCTCAGCCCTCGCCGGGTGGCCGGGCCCTCGCTGGCCAAGGCCCTCCCCGCCCGCCAAGACACTCTCCTCACGGCTGGCTGCTGCCGCTGAGCTCAGAGCCTCCGGGCTGCCCTGCTGCCTCCGGCCGCTTCTTCGCCGAGTCCGGCCAGATCCGGGAGCTCAAGGCCGATCCGCCGCCCGGCCCTCCCGCCTGCCGCCAGGCCCCTGCCGCTATGTCGCCGGAGGAGCCGCTGCCGCCGCTGCTGACTCGCCCAGATCCGCACGGCCCCAGCCCTGACCATGACGAATCCCGAGCCAAACGGCCGTGTTCTGCCCCTCTTCTCTCGCTGCCCTGCTTGTCGGTATAAATTCACCCAAGTCCCGAAATCTGCAGTAATTTTATTGCATTTTCGTCGATCATATCTCTGTCATCGCTGTCCGCTTATGCGTGTAATATGTCAAAATGTTCGACTCGATGAGTAGATCATTTCATATCATTGCATCATTTTCATTTGAGCTCATCTTGATGCCCGAAATGCTGTTGGAATAGTGCTATGTGATGTTAGTTTCTGATTTTTAGCAGAACATTCACTTTTGTCATTTTTGCCATGATTGATGTGTGCATCCTATGAACTTGAGTTCTACATGTGTTTTGTAATATGCCATGCCATATTTACAGGGGTGTGTGCCATGCATTTTTGTGATCTATGTGGTGACTAGCACAAGCATGCAAACTAGGTGTCTTGTTGTTGCTGATTTCAGCCCTGTTTAGCTGATATTTTGATGCCATGTTAACTTGATGCTACCGAGAGATCCATGCATATTTTGAGATACTTAAGTAAGGATGTTTTGTTATACATGTCTTTCTCTATCCATTCATGCCTTTGTTTGCAATTATGGAGTGCCATAGCTTGACTCAATCGAGCTCTACTTTTGCTATAAAATGTTCCTGGCAGATTGTTTACATGTTATTCAATTTTTCCAAGGTTGTTGTGGTTGATCCTTGCATGCTATGATGTTGTTCTTGCCATGTATAGCTTCTATGCCATGTCTTCTTACTGTTGGGAGCCTTTTCATGCCATGTATTGCTCTGTGTTGAGTGGTTCAAGCTCACCAACATGCCTACTCATCGTTGTTCCTGCCATGTTTAAATCTGTAATATAACTTGCCATGTTTACGTGGGTGCCATCATATCTTCTGATCCTTTTTGGCTTATGGTCACTAAAGGACTTTTGTTCTATGCAATTAGTAGATTCATGCCATGCCTTTGTTTGCCATGTTAAGTTCCTGTAACATGTTGTTTCATAGCTCTAAACATTGCAACCTGATGTTATTTCTGCCAATGCCTGAAACTGTTATTATTTGCAATCTTGCCATGTGTTTTTGAGCATGTTCTAGTGATTTCTGGAGATAGCTCAGTGTTCATGTTTTGTAATGCTTTACCTGTACATCATGCCCATGCCTTTTGTTATTATGTTGAGGTCCTGTAGCATGTTGTTTTGATGCTTGCAATATGCCTAGTTGCTGTTTTGGACAGATTGTTGTCATATCTTGTATAGAGTGTATGTGTTGAACCGCTGTCGCTTTTGAGTGTGCTCTATATGAAACTTGCTTGATTTTGCATGTAGTTTCATATTATCATGTTGCATCCTTGTTTTGAGGTGTTTGCTTGATGTTTGTATGCATTTTGCATCAATGCCATGTTTATTTTGTTTTGCTCATATCTTCTAGGCCGAGTCTCAATCTAATGAACTTTATATGTAACTTGACTAGAATTTCGTAGATCATCGTGGTGCATCTTAACTTGCTGTTTAACAACTTGAACATAAGGTTATTCAGATCTGGACCAATTTCGAAATTTGCATATGAGGACTTACCGAATTGTTATATGTTGTTTCCGCCTCATTTAAACTTGCTTTGATGTGTTGCTCTTGTTTGCATCATCTCTTGCCATGAGTAGCTTCATGTAGCTTTGTCATGCATCATGCTTGTTGTGCATCATGTCTTGTCTATGTGTGGTGTGTTTACTATGTTGTGTGCTTCTTCTTGTTAGTTCCTGTTTCGCTATGATCGTGAGGATTCGTCGCTCACGCTTGGTTCGGCTTCATCCGCTCATCTTCTTCATGGACTCGTTCTTCTTCCTTGCGGGATTTCAGGCAAGATGACCGCTACCCTGGATCTCACTACTATCATTGCTATGCTAGTTGCTTCGTTTCTTTCGCTATGCTGCGCTACCTATTACCTGCTTATCAAGCCATCCCAAATTGCCATGTCAGCCTCTAACCTTTTGCACCCTTCCTAGCAAACCATTGTTTGGCTATGTTACCGCTTTGCTCAGCCCCTCTTATAGCGTTGTTAGTTGCAGGTGAAGATGAAGTTTGTTCCTTGTTGAACATGGAGATGTTGTTCCTTGTTGGAACATGTTTACTTGTTGGGATATCACAATATATCTTATTTAATTAATGCATCTATATACTTGGTAAAGGGTGGAAGGCTCGCCTTATGCCTGGTGTTTTGTTCCACTCTTGCCGCCTCTAGTTTCCGCCATATCGGTATTATGTTCCCGGATTTTGCGTCCCTAACGCGGTCGGGTGATTTATGGGACCCCTTGACAGTTCGCTTTGAATAAGACTTTTCCAAAGAAGGCCCAACATTGGTTTTACCATTTGCCTCACCTATGCCCTTTTTCCCTTGGGTTTCGGAGCCCAAGGGTCATCTTTATTTTAGCCCCCCACCCCGCCGCTCTAAGTGCTGGCCCGAACCGAGTAGATCAGGGGCCCCTCGTGGCAACTCGAGGTTTGGTTTTACTCAGAGGATGTCTCATCCGTGTTGCCTCGAGAACGAGATATGTGCAGCTCCTATCGGGATTGTCGGCAGACCGGCGGCTTTGCTGGTCTTGTTTTATTGCTGTCGAAATGTCTTGTAGCCGGATTCCGAGATTGATCGGGTCTTCCGGGAGAAGGAATATCCTTCGTTGATCGCGAGAGCTTATCATGGGTTGTTGGGACACCCTGCAGGGTTTGAACTTTCGAAAGCCGTGCCTGCGGTTATGTGGCGATGGGAATTTGTTAATGTCCGTTGTAGAAAACCCAAAGTTGATCTTAATAAAATACACCAACCGTAGCGAATCGTGAGTGTCTCTTTTCGGGTTGATCGAGAGGAGAACACGGTTTCTGGGTTATGTCTCGACGAAGTAGGAGTTCAGGATCACTTCTTGATCATTACTAGTTGACTGTTCCTTTGTTTCTCTTCTCGCCTCATTTGCGTATGTTAGCCACCATATATGCTTAGTCGCTGCTGCAACCTCACCACTTTACCCCTTCCTTTCCTTTAAGCTTTGCTAGTCTTGATACCCATGGTAATGGGATTGTTGAGTCCTCGTGGCTCACAGATTACTACACCACCAGTTGCAGTGTACATGTTTTATGATGATCATGACGCGAGAGCGATGCTTGCTTGTGTTGAGTTCTTCTTCCGCTTCTTCTTCGATCGGGGATAGGTTCCGTGTCGGCAGCTGGGCTAGCAGGGTGGATGTCGTTTGAGTTTCTGTTTATGTTTCATCCGTAGTCGGATGTTGATCTTGTATATGATGTTGTTGTATTCTTGTGGCATTTGTGCCTTATGGATGTATCCCCATCTATTATGTAATGTTGATGTAATGATATCCACCTTGCAAAAGCGTTTCAATATGCGGGTCTATCCTTGGTGGGACCGTCGAGTTCCTTTTGGATAGGGTCGCATATTGGGCGTGACATGCTTGACCTAGTTGCCCGTTCAACTGACACCAACTGATGGAGCTGCTCCCTAACGGCACGACGCTATGCATGGGTCCGCCCCCGCAACGCCGACAAACCTGAATGGCTGAGCTCGCCGCCGCAGATCTATTATAGCGCCACCTCGCTGCCTTCTTTTTTTGTGATTCTCCCGGGCAACTAACGGCTGACTGTCGGTTGTCACGGTGAACTTTTGTTCTTTCTGTGATGAGCCTGTAGGATCTCTTCAAGGAGCAGCGTCAGGCGAGGCCCCCATGGTGTCTCCTTCACTTTCATCCGCGCGAACCGCTTGCACATTAAAGGGGGGGTGCCTGAGCATCGCGACTCAGGGCTCCTACTGGCTCTCCAGCCCTCACCCTCTGGCCTTGACCACGGCATCGTGACCTGGCATACCAATGACGGCTGAGACTCGCTCGAGGGCACGGACCCGAGGACGTAGAGCAGAAAGGGGAGCAAAGGCGAGAGGGGAGGGACACGCGAGGACCTCGCCAAGCGACCCCTCGCCTGCCGATGCACGGACCCGGCAACACGCCAGGAAGCGGCTCCTGATTCTCGAGATAAGTCACCCCCCGGAAGCACTAACTAACACGGCACCATCCCCGCACCCAACACAATCCCGTGTTAGCAACGTCGCTCTCCTTTCTCACCGAGCGATGGCTGCTTGAGCGCTAAGGGGGGACCTCTTGAGCATCGCGACTCAGGGGCTCTTACCGGACCTCGGAACGCTCACCTCCTGGCCTTGACCACGGCATCGCGACCTGGCATACCAGCGACGGCTGAAGCTTGCCTTGGGACTGGGACCTGTCGGCGCAGAGCGTCGAGCCGTCGCAAGGTTCGAAAGGGAGAACTGAGCTAAGACGGAATGAGCAACTCGCACTGCTTCACGACAAGGAACATATTAACAAACAGGACCACAAGCACCTTACAAGCCCCCACGGGGCGCGCTTTTGATTCCCCGCAGGGAGCAGATCCTAAAGAATGCTAACTACACACGCCCCTGCAAAAGACGCCATCATCAACAGTGGGCCGTCGGGCACCGGTGCCAACCCCATCCAGATTAGAGGCGGCGACGGCCTGACGAGCCCGCCCTGCTCTGAGAGCGGCGCAGGCTCGGGGGCTCGTAGCTATTGTCACTCGTCTCCGGAGTCGTGAAGAGCTCGGCAGAGTCGCTAGATCCTCCGACGCCTCCACCGCCCGAGGAGCTGCTAAGGAGCGGTCGGCGAGCCTAGCCCTCACCGCAAGGGGCCTCGATCACCTCTCCCGGGCAGCACTCCAGCCGGGCGCCCTTCCGCGATCAAGACCTTGAAGAGCATGACCGAAGCGCCATCAGACTCCGTGGATCGCGAGGGCGCCTGTCCTGCAGACCAGGGCGATCTCGCCCCACCTCGAGTCATGAAGACTCGCCTGGGCAACAACTGCAACCTCTGCCCCGGTCAGCAGGGTGCCGTGAGCCGGCGTGCCGCAGCCAGAGCTCCAGGATCCTCCCACGGAATCGCTGGAGGCGAAGAAGGAGGAAGGCGAATCAAGACCGAGGAGACATGGCGGCGTGGAGCACGAACTCCCGGAGGAGCCCTCGGCATGGACTCTAGGGGAACGACACACACCTTCGGATTCGGCCAAGGCCGCCGACGGCGGCGTCAGCTGTGGCATGCTCGCATCAACTCCTCCAAAGCCCTCGACACGGGCGCATAAGGGAAGCGGAACCTGGTGGTGGCCGCCGCATCAGGCCCCGACACCACCGGTGGGCACCCTCATTCCCTTCTCGGCCGCTTTCTTCGGGCGGAAGGGTCAGACCTCTCGGGAGCTCTTTCCTTCTCGGCCGCTGGAGAACCGCGGATCGGAGCCATTGCAGCAAGACGGAGCAAGAACCGGAAGAAGGAGAAGCAAGCGTAAACGGGCCGTGAGGAGCGCTCACAGTTCTGCATTTAAAGCTGGGGAGGCTAACCGCCGACCTCCACGATCGCAGGTAATCATGACCCGCTTTGCATGCAGGACTTGTCAATTCGTGCAGCTTGCCGGCGCGTCAGGAAGTGGGGACGCCCACGCCCAATCAACCTCCATGCGGGCGCCTAAGGTCAGGGCTGTTATATTCGCGGCGCAAGACTTGCCCTTTCGCTTCTTCTTCGGCCATGTCCGGCGCCGCCTTTGGGCCCGGGGCTATCACCGGTGTTCTGGGAACAGGGTCCCAGACTTGCTCGCCTCGCATGCCCGCGGCGTGGCTTTCAAAAGGGGCCCAGACGCCCATCTTCATCAACACAAGCTCAAGACCTCGCGAGGCCAAGCCTCGTGGGGCGGACGATGTGGAGCTTCTCGTGCATGGCCTCATCAGGCTGGCACGCGAGGAGGCGGAGAGATCAAGGCGGGTACCTCACGAGGTGCCCATGATGCAAGCCATGACGACTCAAGCGCGCCAGGTGGGCGCCACCGCAGTGTCCTCCTTTCCTCTTTGGTGCAAAGGCAGCAAGTGCAAAGTAGAGCATCAAGCAAAGGCATCCATTTCGTGCAACAAGACCAAGACCAGCCCAACGGCAGGAAGGAAGTCATTGTGGAGCCCAAGCAAAGGCCACCACCTGAGCCTTTGACAAAGCGAGGACCAACTTTAGTCAGATAAGTGTACTAGATGTTCCCCTTCAAAATGGCCAATTGTTGGCGCCCTTCCCGCTCAATATTTGGGGAAGAGGCCCAGGGCCTTCGCCTATAAATAGGACTAGCCACACACAGAGCTAGGGGCATCTTGAATAGAGAGAGAAAGAGAGAGAGCTGGATCCAGAATCTAGAACAGAGCTAGAGGTCAAGCAATCTAGGGAGAGAGAGAAGGCAGCTGAACTCCTCCTAGCAGTTCATCGCCCGGCAAAGAACAGACCCTCGCGAGGCTGTTCTTCCCTGTATTGTTCATCACCATCAGCCCAAGAGGCAATCCACCACACCACAAACTAGAGTAGGGTATTACACCACAATGGTGGCCCGAACTAGTATAAACCTTGCGTCTCTTGTGTTGTTCCTTTAGTGGTTTAGATCCAAGCGAGGCGGCGGGGTGCAGGTAGGTAGAGGGCGAGATCTCCGCGCGCACCCCAGTGTTCGAACCTCAAGGGTCTGCCGGAACCCGAAATCTGACATGCTCAGGAGCCCCAACTCTGCTGGAAGGGTTGCTGAGTGGAACATCGAGTTGCAAGCATTCCAGTTGGAGTTCAGCACTACCAGGTTCATCAAGGGAGCCGCACTCGCTGATTTTGTCGCAGAATGGACGGATGCGCCGGCACTTGAAATAGGCGAAGATCAGTCCCTCTCGCCGGGAAGTGAGGCGCCTGACGGCTGGGTCATGTATTTTGATGGTGCTTTCGCACACCAGGGCACGGGGGCTGGAGCTGTGCTCATCTCACCCACTCAGGATAAGCTCTACTATGTTGTGCAGCTCTGCTTTCAGCAGGGCGAGAAGGTCTGCAACAACATCATAGAATACGAAGGCCTCATAGTTGGCCTGAAAGCTATGACAGCTCTGGGGGTGAAGCGCCTCACCGTTAGTGGCGACTCGCAGCTTCTCGTCAATTTCTCCAACAAGGTGTACGAGCCGAAGGAAGAGCACATGGAGGCATACCTCACGGAGGTGCGCAAAATGGAGAAGCAGTTCCTTTGCCTGGAGTTGCAGCATGTGCCCTGTGGCACCAACGAGGAAGCCGACGACATCGCCAGAAGGGCATCCAAGTGGCAGCCCCAAGAGCCTGGCGTCTTCGAGGAGCGGCTCTTCAAGCCATCAGCGACACCAGCACTTTCAAGGACATCTCAACCTCGGGAGGAACTCCAGCAGCCGCCTGCCACAGGAGCCCTAGCTTGTGGCCCGACTTCGGGAGCGCGCCTACTCTTGGCGCTCGAGCCCCAGGAGGGATGCTGGACCAAGGAGTTCAAGGAATACCTGATGCAAGGGACGCTGCCAGAGAAGGAGGAGGACGCGGAGCACTTGGCCCGGCAAGCCACGGCATACTGCATCCGGGACGATGAGTTATACAGGAAGCGACCAAATGACGTTTCACTGCGTTGCATCTCCAGAGAAAAGGGGAAGGAGTTGCTATCTGACATACACGATGGGCACTGCGGGCACCACTCGTCATTACGGACCCTCGTCGGCAAGGCATTCCGCAGCGGATTCTACTGGCCCACGGCGCTCAATGATGCAGCCGAGCTGGTGAAGTCCTGTGAAGCCTGCCGGTTCCACGCCAAGCAGACCCATCAGTCGGCCAGGGCCTCCAGACAATCCCACTCACATGGCCATTCCCGGTCTGGGGGCTGGATATCTTGGGCCCGTTCCCTCGAGCGCCTGGGGGCTACCGCTACCTCTACGTCGCCATCGACAAGTTCACCAAGTCGGCGGAGGTGGAAGCCGTCCGCACCATCCCAGCTGGCTCCACGGTCAAGTTCATCAAGGGTCTCGTGAGCCGTTTCGGGGTCCCCGACCACATCATCACTGATAATGGCTCACAGTTCACTAGTAATCTCTTCAAAACATACTGTGCTAACCTTGGAACGTAGATCTGCTACGCTTCGGTGGCGCACCCCAGGAGCAATGGTCAGGCCGAACGCGCCAACGCAGAGGTTCCGAGGGGCATCAAGACCAGTACTTTCAAGAAGAAGCTCGAGGCCTGCGGCAGGGGCTGGAACAACGAGCTCCAGTCTGTGCTATGGACCATCCGCACCACCGCCACCAGGCCAACGGGCGAGACCCCGTTCTTCCTCGTCTACGGAGCAGAAGCGGTCCACCCTCACGAGGTCAAGCATCGCTCCGCACGGGTCCTGGCGTTTGATGAAACGCAACAGGACGCCACGCAGGGGATGGACCTCGTGCTGGGGGAGGAACGCCGCCGCGAAGCCGCACTACGGGAAGCATGGTATCAGCAGGCGCTGCGGCGATACCACTGCCGCAACATCCGCTCCAGGACGCTCGAGGCGGGTGACCTCGTCCTGAGGCGGGTCCTCTCCCGGGAAGGGCTGCATAAGCTCTCACCCATGTGGGAGGGCCCGTTCAAGGCCGTCCATGTCTCCAGGCCTAGCGCCGCGCGCCTGGAGACACAGGACAGGGTACCCATCCAGAACGCCTGGAACATCCAGCACCTCCTGAAGTTCTACCCATGAAGAAAGGCCCAGTGCCTATGAAGATCGCCGCCCGTGACACTCTCATGTAATAACGAGTGGGGATGTACACGCCACGGAGTCTCAGGAGTGCCGCCCTCGAGCCTCGGGGGCTCCCTCCCACGTCCTAGTGGCAGCACTTAGCTCCGCACTGGTAAGAAGACTTGAAGACTAGAATAGGTGCCGGACGCGGCTTTTCATTTGCTTTCCGTAGTTGGCTCGCCTCCTTTTAATTGAAGTTTGCTTCTGGTGTTCCTTGCTGGTTTGGTTCCCTCGCCTTTTGCCGCTGTTTCCGGCTCCAGTTTAACCTTTTTTCCCTCTCTCGCATACCTCGCGAGGGGGCTAGGCAGGTGCCCTCGCGAGCGTTTTTCCTTTCCTCTACCTTTTCCTTTCCTCCGCCCTTCGTCTATTTTTTCGCGAGGCATCCTCGTTCGAGCCCACAAGCTGGCGCACCTCTCCTGTTCCGTGCCCCTCGGGTATCGTGATACGAAGCGATGGGTTAAGGCAAGGGTGAACGATAAGCCTCCTAGCGACGCTCCTAACGAGTTTTTTGCAGTTCCCTAGCACCCGCCAAGTCAAGGAATGCCTTCACAGGCACCAGGAAGCAAGTCCCCCGTGAAGAGGAGGCTCCCCCAAACGTGCCAAGCTAAGTTACCTCTACACAAAATAATGACATAGCACGGAAAAAACAAACATAGCATAATGATTAGGAAATCATAGTTCGATACACGCCCCTCCAGGGCCCATACTGGTTTCTTTTTGATGCAGGAAGGAAAGGAAGAACAAAATAAAAGCGGCGCCTGCCCCTACAGCGGTCCATGGGGGCAGGCTCCTGGCGCCGTCCTGAGCTCAGCCAGACCCCTCCTCGCGCTTCATGGAGGCGCGACGACGAAACGATCAGCTACCGCCAAGCTGGAAAGCGGGCGTGGCGGCTGGTTGTAGCCACCATCGCTGAGCTGTCGCGGGGAAGAGCCGCCAGAGCTGGACGAGACGCTGTCGGCACCAAGGGCGGGTTCGCCCATCCTCATCACGGCCGCTGCCAAGGCCAAGCACCTCCTGCCATCGCTCACCTCGGCAACACCCGCGCGGCGACCATCTTCCCTAACACCTCACGAGAGGGTCCCATCACCGTCAGATTTGAAATGGTGGGTGCACCGCCGCCTGCCGCCGCCAAGCTGGTGAACGCTCGCCAACCGCGGGCCAGAGTTATGTTGCCCAAGGCGGAGACCTCGATCATGACCTTAGAAGCCTCGCTGCAAAGAACCGTCCGCCGCAGCCTGTAACCCGCCAACCAGCGGCTGTGCAGCTCATCAACGAAGAGGCGCGGGAGCTGAAGCCGGGTGCCGGCCGGGTTCTCCATCAGATGATTTAACTCGCCAAAGACTCTCCACCGAGTGGAAGGGTGGCCGAGGAGGCCAAGAACCACGGCATGTATCCTTCATCGACAGACTGTTGCGCGACCGGGCGCACCTAGCCACGCTGCTAGCGCCGCCGCCACCGGGAATGGGGTCCGCGGTGGGGGTCGCAGTATGCTTGCGGGGACGACCGTGTCCACGCTTGGGTGCCGGAGAGCCGGGTCCCTCGCGAGGGGCCTTCCCCTTCTCAGCGGTAGAGAACCTCTTCGACGGCGCCATTGGTGTCGCTGCTAGCAGTGGAGCAAGGGGGAAGAAGCATGCGGAATGGGAAGAGATGGGCGACGGGGGCTCTTCCCCCCTCCGCATTTATAGCAGGAGAAGGCCAACCAGCGCGCCCCATGTTCACAGGTAATGATGGTTTTTCCTTGCATGTCGCAGGTACTTGTCAAGTCGGGCAGTTGCCGAGGCAGCGTGGGGAAGCGGAGACGCCCACGTCCAATCAACCGCCATGCGTCGACCGAGGCCACAGGCTATGAGGGCCCGTGGCGCTCCGCACTTGACTTTGGCTTTGCCTCGAAGCCAAGCCCGAGCGCGCCTTGGGCCCGGGGGCTACTGTCGGCGTTCTGGGAACGGGGGTCCCTATACTTGCCCACCTGCGGCCCATGGCGTGGCTTTGCGAGCGGGCCCGTACGACCCATCTTCACCAACAAGCACTCAAGACCCTCGCGAGGGGCCAAGCCTCGTGAGGCAGACGACACAAGACCTCCTGAGGAGCGGCCTCACCAGGCTGGCTCGCGAGGGGCAGAGAGATCAAGGCAAGGCAAACCTCACGAGGTTCTCGTGACGTGAGCCATGACGATGGAGACTAGGCTGGCGCCAGCGCGCACAGTGTCCTTGTTTCCTCTTTGGTGCTAAGGAGGCAAGCGCAGGCGCGGAGTACCGAGGCGTCAAGCAAAGGTTTCCTTATCAGTGCAACAAGAAAAAGACCAGCAGGACGACAAGACGGAGGTCACCATGGAGCCCAAGGCGGCGTCACCACCAGAGCCTTTTGCAGGCGAAGACTGCTTTTGTCAGGATAAGCTGTACTAGCTGTCCCCTTTCGAATTGGCCCTTGTTGGCTCCCTTCCCGCTCAATATTTGGGGAGAGGACCAGGGCCTCTATAAATAGGGCTAGCCACCACAGTAGGAGGTGTAAGTGCATCTAGTGCCCCTTAGTGATTTTGGTGTATTGAAGACTTATAGGTTAAGGGACTAATGTGTTTGTGAGTGTACACAGTCTATAAGTCTATGAGGAGTTTGATATTTACAGAGAAAGTCGAATTCCTAAAAATGAAGTTCTTCGATCAAGACTTTGATATTCTCAAGACTTTCAAGACTTTGAAAGTGAAGAAATTGGTGTGACCTTGAAGACTTGGTATTCATTTGAGGAACATGAAGCGTGAAGACTTTTGTTTTCGTAGTTTCGCTTTCTCTTTCTTGAGTCATAGGAAACACCGTCTTCGTTAAAGGGGGTCGAGGAAATACTAAGGAAAAATTTCCATGTGATGCTCAACTCAAAATCCTACACCTACCAATCCTTCGAGTGAAGCCTTTGGAAATCTCATACAGCTCAGTCAATTTCTTCAAAGGATGTGAGACGAAGTTCTTCTCGTCACCGAGGAATTTGTTCTGACCGAGGAGTTAGGAATTCGCCAAAGGCGGATTGCCTACACAAAGAGGAACATGATAGCCCCGAGGAATTTGAGAGTCAAATTTCCGACCGTTCTGTGATGCGCCACCTGTCCCAAAATATCTTATCCACCTAACGGTCATATCATTGAAGGGCATTTATGTCTTATCATGTCGGGCTGCTCCCTAGGCTATAAATAGCCGCCCCCTACAACCACTAGCTGGTTGGCTGCTCTGAGAGAACTTGACACTTGTCATTTGAGAGCAACCCATTCTCCGAGGACTTTAGCAAAAATCATCGAGTGAGGAAAAACCCAAAAAAACCAAACCCCTACAAACCCCAAGAGATTGAGCATCACTGGAGAGATTGATACTGCGTGGATCCGATGCTTGTTACCTTTGAAAAGTGTGCTTCTTCTAGACGGTTAGGCGTCATGGTCTAGAGCATCCAAGAGGAATTGTGGATCGCCGAGTGACCAAGTCTGTGAAGGTCTGGAAGTCGCCTGAAGACTTACCACGAGTGATTGGACGAGGTCTGTGTGACCTTAGTTCAAGGAGAATATGGTGAGGACTTGGTGTCCCGAGCTGCGTGCTCAGCGACTGGGTGTCCGGGACTGTGTGTCCTCGAGTTTAAATACTTAGCCCCTCCAACCAGACGTACAACCGAGACAGCAGTTGGAACTGGTCTACCAAATCATTGTCTTCACCAACCTAACTAGTTCTATTTCCTCAACTCTTTCATTTCCTCATTACTGTGTTGAGTGTTCGTTCATATCTGTGTTTGAAGACTTTGATCAAGACTTTCTCAATTTCCTCAGCTCAATTTCTTCACCGCTTTGTCTTCATCTTGTGCTATCCTGTGTTTACGCTTTCTGTACTCTTTGATAGTCTTCATTTCATCATGATGACCATGCCCGCATTATCTTATGCTTACTTCTGAGTACTTATTCCGCTGCAAGTAGTTCTTCACTTAGGAATTTCCTCACCGCAAATTCCTCATTGAAGAATTCATAAAATCGCCTATTCACCCCCTCTAGTCGATATAACACACTTTCAATTGGTATCAGAGCAAGGTACTCCCTTGTTCTGTGTGATTTTGGTTTAACCACCTAGAGTTTTAGTTATGTCGACCGCAAGTATGATCAAGGTCTCAGCTGGGTGTCCTACCTTTGATGGCACGGTCTACCCCTCTTCGGAAAAACAAGATGCTAATGCATCTTGAGGCAATTGACAACGATCTCTGGTATGTTGTGGAAAATGGTGTTCCTCACCACACCTTCTCCTAATGCTGCCGATGTGAAGAGATTCAAGCAACTCGATTCTCAAGCGAAGAATATCATATGTGGCCATCTCGAGCAAAGGACAATATGGAAGAGTGAGTGCTTTGGAAACTACTAAGCTCATCTGGGACAGGCTGTCCAAAGTAAATGAAGGAGTCTCAACTCAGCGTGACTCTCGAGTTGATGTTCTTCGAAATCTCTTCAACTGCTTCAAAAGATTCGACAACGAAAATGTTCAACAAACCTTCGATCGCCTCACCGACATCTCAAATGAGCTTCAAGCGCTTGGTGCCACTGACATCACCGACCATGAGGTGGTGAAGAAATTGTTGTGATCGCTTGATTCCTCATTTGATACTCTAGCACTGATGATACAAGAGCGTGCTGACTACAAGTCACTTGATCCAGCTGATATCCTTGAGAGGCTAAATACTCATGAGTTCCAGCTTGCTGAAAAGAGAGATCTCTATGGTTCTAGCTATGGAAAACCACGTGCCTCAAGGCCAAGGCTGTGTCTCGAATCTGATTGTGAAGACTCGTAGTAGCCTTGGAGATCTGAAGAATTGAGCCAGAGCTAGCACTCGCCGTGAAGAAATTCCAAGTTCTCAAGACGTGGTCGCTTTGGAAAATCCTCAAGGAGCAAAGTGATTCCTCATCCAAAGGACTATAAGAGAAGACTATGCCACAAATGCAAGAAACCTGGTCACTACATTCAAGATTGTCCTCGGTGGGAAAAGGAATTAAAGAAGAAGAAATACAAGGATTACAGCCTCGATGACGCTAAGAAGAAGAAGAAATCGTCGAAATCTTCATCATCAAAATCCTCAAAGTCTTCTTCTCACATGAAGAGCAGCTCCAAGAAGGCTCGGGCATTCATTGGCAAGGAAATGGACTCAAGCTGAATCAGAACATGAGGAAGAGGAGGCATCGGAAGAATCCGAGTCCGGTGTGGCGTAGTCGGCTCTCCATCGCTTTCACGACAAGTCCATCTTCTACTCAAGAAAATGACCTCACCAACAAAGCTGATGAAGATAGTGATGACTACGCCCCACCTATTGCTTCATGGCAAAGGGTGCCAAGGTACTCAAATATACCTCCTCTGAATCTAGTGCAAATGAATCGATGAAGATCTCAAGCCCGATTACTCAAAACTTGCTAAGATTGCTGTAAAACAACAAAGGGCTTTTGAAAAGGTTCAAAACATGCTAGATAAAAGTGATGATATGTTGGGTGAAGAAATGGATCGCACTAAAGCCCCGATGAAAATCTTCAGAGACTTGGTCTAGGTTTGACAGCCTTCAAGGTCATCATAACACTCTCTTGTCGATCATGAGAAACTTTCTTATGAATTTCTTCAAAAAAGCAAGATCTTGAGAAGCTAAGAGTGAGTTATGAAGATCTTCGAAGGAGCGATTCATTACTTGCTCAACAAATCAGCGCTTCTCGTGAAGAATTTGTTCCTCCATGCTTAAAGTGCATTGAGCGTGAATCGCTAATTCTTCACCTGAATGTTCAAATGCTTCAACTGTTACAAATTCTTCACCTGCCTCTACTATCACTAATTCCTCATCTGAGGACATTTCTAGTATCACTAACGATGCAGGGCTGAAGGAATTATACATGACATGTACAAAAGCCTCAAAGGGCATCAGACTCTTTGTGATGTGCTTAAAAAGCAGATCCTCAACAGGAACCCTAGGAAAGAGGGTATTGCCTTTGAGAGGAAACTCAATGCTGATGGAACATATTGAAGCCCGAGCAAGACCCCAAAACCTCATGGGTTGCTGCAAAGGGACCTCCAGTTGATCCATCTAACTTATCTGGCTTTACATGTGAATCTCCTCATTCTTCTGATGAGTCATTTGACTCCAACTATAAACTGTTCAAAAATCAGAATGGTGAAGTATTTGCTAGATATGTTGGCACTAACTGCAGGAACGGTTCTCCTATGAAGAAAATCATGACACCACCTGTGAAGAATAGGAACCCCAGATCAAACTCTTCATATGGACCAAATTCTTCATATGGATCCAAGTCCTCATACGGACCAAATTCCTCACATGGATCAAATTCCTCAAAAGGATCAAAGTCCTCATATGATTATCATCGTGCTAACAACTCTGTTTCGCAGGGTAGAGCTAAGGGCTATGAATATGTGCATTATTCTTCAAACCAATATGTTCATAAGTCCTCGAAGAATTTCTCTGCTTATTCATATGCTTACCCTAACCTCTCTTATGTGAAACAAAATGGATTGGCCTCTATGCCACCATTCTCATATGGAGCTCGCAGAGTGATGAACTCTTTGCCACCCCTTCAGATGTGGGTGGTGAAGAAAAAGAACTAATCTCTTCTGCAGGGTCAGGTCTCCAGTCGTGCTTTAACGTCAAGAATTTGCTGGGGCCCGACAAAAATGCTCGAAAGGACGCAGCTAATCATGAAGAAATGAACTTTCATTTCACACGTCCTCATCTTGCTTATCATTATACTACCGATGAAATTCATCTGATGAAATTGATATCATATTCTTCACTGATGAAGTATATGAGATCGTAAGTTGCACTAATTCATCTGCAGGATGATCAACCCAAAGCCAATGAGTGGGTCCTCGATAGTGGATGTACAAATCACATGACTGGTGACAAGAATCTATTGATGGATGCTCCCTTATCACCGTCACATCTGAAGCATATCATCTTTGCTGACAAAGGCAAAAGTCAGGTATTGGGTCTTGGTAAGGTTGCGATCTCTAAGGACATACACATGGACAAAGTCATGCTTGTTGAGTCCTTAGGATACAACCTCATGTCAGTCTCAATGCTTTGTGATCTTGATATGGTTGTTGTCTTTGGCAAGTATCGTTGTGTTGTGATCATGGAAGGTGACAATTCCAAAGTCTTCGAAGGCTTTAGGAGAGGAGACTTGTATATTGTTGATTTCTCTACAGGACCACAACCAGCCGTGTGTCTACTTGCAAAAGCTTCAGAAGGCTGGCTATGGCATAGACGACTTGGTCACACATGCATGAGGAATTTGCACACGCTTGCTAAAAAGAAGCATGTCATTGGCATTGAGAATGTCAAACTCCTCAAAGATCACTTGTGTGGAGCCTGTGAAGCTTGAAAAATGACCAAGGCCAAGCATCCAGCGAAGACTATCATGACCACTACTCGTCCATTCGAATTGCTTCACATGGACCTGTTTGGTCCTAATCATTACTCAGCAGTCACTAATGATGCATCTCTATATGGCTTTGTTATTGTTGATGATTACTCTCGTTACACATGGGTACACATTGTTACTTACAAACATGAAGTGCAGGAAGTCTTCAAACGATTTTCCTCGAGGGCTTCAACCAACTTTGGTGTGAAGATCGTGCACATCAGAGTGACAATGGAACTGAGTTCAAGAATTCGGTCTTGATGCCTATCTTGATGAACTTGGTATTACTCATGAGTTATCTGCTCCCTATACTCCTCGGCAAAATGGCGTCGTGGGCGCAAGAACAGAACTCTTGTTGAGATGGCTCGCACTATGCTTGATGAATACAAAACGCCTACGTCGTTTTGGATTGATGCAATTGATACCGCTGCGTGCCACATCATCAGAGTATATCTTCACAAATTCTTCAAGAAGACTGCCTATGAACTCCTCACCGACAAGAAACCCAATGTGAGTTATTTCAAAGTCTTGATGCTAAATGCTGGATTAGAGATCCTCATCACAATTCTAAATTTGCACCAAAGCATATGAAGGTTTTATGCTTGGTTACGGAAAGGACTCGCACACCTACAGAGTCTTCAACATCGCTCTTCACAAGATTGTTGATACTGTAGATGTGCGGTTCGATGAAACTAATGGCTCGCAAAGAGAGCACCTACCTTCGTGTTAGATGAACCAGCACCGAGGAATCTATCAAGTTCAAGGCAACCGAGGATGTCATTCCTCTTCAAGAATCCATGAAGAATTCATTCTCAGACGTGAAGAACGTCGAGCTGATGCACCGAGGATAATGTTGAAGAAAATGGTCTCAAGAAAATGCTGATCAAATTCCTCGGCGACAACCAGCTCATCCTCGCGTTGCAAAAGAAGTGCAAGTTGACAAGATCATCGATGACATTGAAGCACCAGTCCTCTCACACGCTCAAAGCTTCACATTTATCTAACTTTTGTGGGCACTATGCTTTTGTCTCTATCACAGAGCCCACTAAGGTAGATGAAGCATTTCGAGCCCGAGTGGATTCAGGCCATGCAAGAAGAATTACATCGATTCGAGCTCAACAATGTCTCGAACTGGTCAAACGTCCAGATCCTCGCAAGCATAATATCATTGGCACAAAGTGGATCTACCACAACAAGAAAGATGAAAATGGCCTTGTGGTGAGGAATAAGGCACGACTTGTAGCTCAAGGCTACACACAGGTTTTGAAGATCCAAAGAATCCCGACAAAGTCTTCAAACTCAACAAGGCCCTCTATGGCCTCAAACAGGCCCCACGGGCTTGGTATGATACATTGAAGGAATTCTTCGTGAAGAATGGCTTCACACCCGGTTCACTCGACCCTACTCTCTTTACTAAATCATATGATGGTGAACTGTTTGTGTGCCAAATATATGTTGATGATATTATGTTTGGCTGTACTGACCAATGTTATAGTGATGAATTTGCCTATATGATGAGTGAAGAATATCAAGTGTCTATGATGGGAGAGTTGAAATTCTTCTTAGGTCTTCAAATTAAATCAACAACACAATGGCATATTCATATCTCAGAGAAATACCTCAAAGATGTCCTCAAGAAATTCGCATGCAAGATTGCAAAGGCGTCAAAATTCCTATGCCCACAAATGGCCATCTATGCAATCGATGAAAATGGTATTGACTTCGATCACAAGGTATACCGCTCCATGATTGGTTCTCTATTGTACTTATGTGCATCTAGGCCAGATATAATGCTTAGTGTTTGCATGTGTGCCCGATTTCAAGCTACACCAAGGAATCACACCATAAGGCTGTGAAGCATATTCTTCGATATCTAGCTCACACACCAACACTAGGATTATGGTACCCCAAGGGCTCTACTTTTGATCTCATTGGATATTCGACTCGACTATGCTGGTGATCGTGTGGACCGCAAGTCAACATCTGGTACTTGTCATTTCCTCGACGATCTTTGGTCCATTGGTCCTCGAAGAAACAGAACTGCGTATCACCGCTCATCGCGAAGCTGAATACATTGCTGCTGGCTCTTGTTATGCTCAATTGCTATGGATGAAGCAAACTCTCAAGGACTACGGCATCAACGTGAAGAATGTGCCTCTCTCTGTGACAATGAGAGTGCCATCAAGATTGCTCACAACCCAGTTCAGCACTCAAGACAAAGCACATTCAGATTCGCCATCATTTTCTTCGTGATCATGTGTTGAAGGGAGACATCTCCATCGAGCATGTGAAGACTCAAGAACAGCTAGCCGATATCTTCACTAAGCCCTTGGATGAGAAGAGATTTAGCAAGTTGCGTGTGAGCTAAATATCTTAGAATCTTCAATGTTCTTTGAAAAGGACACACATCCCGACACTTATGCAAAATTGATGACTTAGATGTGCAACACATGAAGAAACGCTTTTCTTCAATCAATGAAGAATAACACTCTAAGTGTGAAGAAATTAATGAAGAATTTGATTCTCGTAACCCTCGACAATTGTACGCTGTGTCTGAAATCATCATTCTTATACGATGGGTCACGCCACCACCAAAGTTGAAAATCTTCAATTTGAGTTTTTCCTCAGTTTTGAAATTCTTCGCTTTTTCAAATTCTTCAACTTTGCAAAATCTTCACTGTTTCCACAATTTGAGTATGTGTGTGTGTGTGTGTGTGTGTGTGTGTGTGTGTGTGTGTGTCTATATATATATATATATATATATATATATATATATATATATATATATATATATATATATATATATGGGTTTATGTCCTCTACAAGATTCACTTATGGCTATTTCTTCATGTTGCTTTTTCTGCAAAGTGAATGTGATTGGACCCTTCCCCATCTATGCTATACTCAACCCAATCTATTCACAAATTCTTCATGTGCGTTCTATTTGAAACTCGTTCAAAATCTTCACTGTGTCCTTGTCAGCTGAAGAAATTGCGAACGGAACTTTTAACTTATCTTATCCAAATTTTTGATTTTGCCGCTCAAACCGTTCCGCATCCCATGATAGACTTATCTATTCACCCACGATCTAACACAATCTGCACTTTTCAGTACGTGGGTGACACATGTCAAGCGAATGAGAAGGGTCAGGGGCACGTTCGTCCCAAATCTTCGGGCAAACAGTTTTTCACCGTGGCTATATATACCCCCACTCCCCTTACTCACTTCCTTTACTCCGCTCGACCGCTCTCTCTCTCTCTCGCTCGAGCTTCTCAAACCCTAGCGCCGCCGCTACTCCATCATCGCCGGTGAGGAAGAGCTTCACTGCCTCGACCTCGTCAAATGTCGTCAGATTACTCGATGCCGACATGAAATCTTCACTCCGCCGCCGCCGTAGCTGTCTTCCTCCGCCGAGTTAGGGCCTGGAAGATCTGAACAGACGAGCTTCAAATCTACACCTCACTGTTCGTCGTGTTCTTCAGTTCGGGTAATTAAAAGTTACTTTTATTATTCGCTTTGATTCTCAAACCTTCCTGAAAATCTTCAAAGGTGTTTATTCTTCAAATCTTCACACATATGAACACCTCAAACGAAATATGCTCTTGATTCTTTTCTCTAAGCAATGTTTTTTCTTAAAGATTCCTCAATTGTGTGGATCCTCGATCTATACAACTCTGGAACCTAAGACAAAGATCGCTTAGTGAAATTCTTCAAGGCTCATCTGGTCAAATTCCTCAAACTAGTTCTTTTGAAAACCTTCTAAGAACGCATATGACCTCTCCAAATTCCTCGCAACTATACTCTGTTACAGTACTCATGTCCGCCGCTGAATCACTAGGTTCTCATCAACTTAACTCATTTGCAGCGTTCCTCGAAGAAAAGTTGCATACTTCTTCAGAGAATTCGATTGTTCAAATTCCTCAGCTGAAGAATATGGCAGAAGGAAAGAAGCCATAGAAAGGAGGAAAGAGGCCTGAGGTCATGACTGCATTTGAGATTCCTGAGGACATCTATGCTGATTATTGCACACCTGATGAAGCCGAGTTTGGAAAAGAAAACAAAAATCAGCGCAAGGTGCGCATTCAAAGGATTGAAAGGAGATGGGCAAGGGAATGGAGGGAGTACAGATATGTTACTCCAAAGTACATGAAGAAATTCGCACTGAATCCTCCATGCCCAAGAGCTCCATTGGCACCTGGTCAAGAAGCTGACCCCACCAGCATCAAGCATGGTGAGAACTTTCCTGAAGAATGGGCCAAGCGCCAAGCTAAATTGGCAAGACAAGCCAATGAGGCAATGAGGAAATTTAATGAGGACTCTGCTACTGCTACTGCCACTTAGGCCTCTGTCAAGCCAAGAAAGTCTATGGCAAAGAAGCCCGCACACAAGCCAAGTGCTTCACCAACAGTGCCCTCACGGCCAAGTTCCTCAGCTGTGCCCTCACGGCCAATTCCTCATGCTGCTCCTGCTCCTCCCAAATCATCAGCTCCTCCAAAGTCCTCAGCAGCTCCGATAAAGTCCTCAGCACCTGTGAATCTGGCCACGTGCCAAAGGACTGCAGGCATCTCAATTGCCTCTGGTGTTTCAGCAAGTTCCTCAGCTGCACCAAATTCTTCACCTGGCCCAACTCTGCTGAAGACTAAGGCCACAGCTGGACGAGGTCCTCAGCCAAGTCCCAAGAAGAAATAGGTCGCCTTCCAAGAGCCACCTGAAGATGATGAGGCTGATGATGATGAACTTGCGGAAATCATCAGAGACCGACAAGAAAGGGCCGCTAGAGCCAAAGGCACACCTGTGCCACTGCTGTTGGATCCAAGAGCGATCCTAGACTACATTGATATCTGGCACAAGGACCCAAACATTCCTATGCCTGACTTCAAGTTGACACCAGGTCAAAGTCACATGCTGACTCATTTCATCCAAGAGGAGAAATGGAAATTTCATACGGCCAGAGAGATCAAGAAATCGCAGTACAGAAAAGAGAAACTGCTGAAGAAAAATGTTGTCAAGATGACACCTGAAGAACTTATCAAGATGCAGGCTAACATCAAAGCCCTCAGCGACAAATTTGACTCATATTATGCTGATTGGCAAGGAGCCAAAGTCAGATTTGTCAATCTGACAAAGAAGTTCTCAAATGTTGCAGCCCCAACGCAACAAGAAATTCCTCAGCCGGAGCCTCTGCTCAGCCGATCGAAGAACATGCCAGCACCACCGATGAAGTTCAGCTGTCAAGACAATGCTAGTTCCGGGCTGATGATTCCATTCCAGCCACCGAAGAAATTGCCGTGGCATCCACTAGTGGTGCGCTCAAGAAATCAAGAAGTCGAGGCAATCTGCATCGCCATACCGAGGAAATTCAACCAGATTCCTCAGCTCCTCTTGCGCCTACACCAACTCCAATCCTTCCATCTGCAACTGATGTGAAGAAGACCAAGGCTGCAGAACGAGCTGCAGTGAAGAAAAGGAAAGCATCTGCTGCGTCAAATTCTTCGGCTACGAAGAAAATGAAGCAAATGACCAGCTCATTTGAAAATCCCATTGATGCTGTTCCAATTTCCTCCATGCCATCAAAGGACTTTGTTCCTTTTGGTGAAGATTATGAGATCCCAAGCGGATCTGATGAAGAAAATCATTCTGCTGCTTCGTCAAAGCAGATTGATGAAGAAATTGAAGTGGAAGCAATCCCTTCAACCCCAATCATTTCCTCGCTGAAGAGGCTGAAGAAGATGTGGATATTGGAAGCACAACACCAGTGATGAAAGATGACTTTTGGGACAGTCAGCATCCAAATTCTCCACTCTTCACCCCAATCCAACAAATTCCTCAGTCCCCTGCTCCAACAGTTCAAATGGACTCTGAAGAAACTCATCGCACTTCATCTGTACATGAAGAAATTCTAGCCACTAGCGCTGATGAACCTGCTACTGCTGATCCTCAGACTGCACATGTAGAGGAACCAGAAATTCCTCAGCCTGAAGAACCTGAGATTGCGATTCCAGAGGTCGTGATACAACTCACTGACGCTCCACTGCCAAAGCCTAAGAATCCATTCTCAACGAAGCAAAAGTTCAAGGCTGAAGACTTCTTTGGCGAGCATGTTTTCTTCACGGATTACAACCCTTATGACTCTGCTCGCATAAGGAAGAGGCATTTCTGGATTGCTAGTCAAGCCAACTTCTATTCCTCTGTGCTCTTCAACAAAGACAAAGTCTTCGATCATGCACATATTCCTCATGTGGACATGGAATCTCTGCCAGCTTGAGCCACCATCGTTGTTCTTCACGATGCGGGACTTCAATTTCTGCACCGACATCTGTGGATTGGAATGAAGAACTTATTCTTCAATTCTATGCGATGCTGCATATCACCGGAGACGCCAAGATGTGAACTCATGGGTGTTGGACCGATGTCCGAAAATACTCACTACAAGGCACCAACAACTGAATTGCATCGTGCCCTCCCACTCGCCCCTCCCTTGATGGTGCTCGTTGCATCTACAACGAACCTGAGCTTTCAAATCACTACATGCAAGTCTTGATGAAGCCTTTGAAGCCCGGACAGGCACCTCGAACCAAATTCCTCGTCAAGGAATTACTATATGTGCCTCGATCGCTCATCGATTCTCGCGAAGACAATGAGTCCTATCAAAGGCCACGACTCAAATGATGAAGAAGTCATTGGCATCATGAAGAATATGCTTTTCAATATCATTCATGGCGCTCCGTCAACTTCCATGATTTCTTCATGAGGACTCGCAAACATTGCTATGTCACCTTTAGAGCTGAAGCCTTATGCACCATGGATTATGAGGTTCATCAGGACAAGGTCTTCACTCAACTACCAGGCTGATACTCTGAACCACTGCAGCTAATTGCCTCCAATTGAAGTCCTCAAACGGACATTTTCCTCAGCTGATGAAAAGGTCAAGGCAACTGCTGTGATAGATGAAGGCATTCGTCCATTGGATGGTCAATTTTGGAAAGCTGCATCCTACTCCACCAATGATGACTCTGCCACACATGACTCTGCCGCCAATACCTCAGCCAAGCAAAATCCTCAAGCCACAAAGACCTGTGGTGATGATGATCGTGAGTTACTCCTCGCCTTCATCAGAAGGTTGATCGCAATCATAAATGGGTCAAGCGTCAGTTTGGTTCAATTCTTCACAACATGACTTCAACACACAATGCAGTGAAGAAAAGCCAATACTACCTCCATGAAACCTTCAACCGCACCTGGGCTGTTTTTTCTAATGTCTACAGCGCGGAAGAACTGAAGACAATGGGTCTCAAGGAAGAATTTTACTGGTCTGCACCTCCACCGAAGAAATACAAGAAGGTCAAAGTTCCTTCCTTGGTGGCCAGCTCCTATTCTTCATCACGCGACACTGATGAAAATGAAGATTTGGACGACACTGTGGCAGGCCCTACTACGACAACCGACCCCGACAACGCTGGCGCTCCTTCATCAACTTGAAATTCTTCAGGGGCGTTAGTCCTCAGTTTCAATCCTTTTGGTCATTTGATGAAAAAGGGGGAGAAATGTGAGTTAGTCTTCAAGCGGGTCTACTATAAGGGCGTTTTTTTGCTAAGTTACAACTCTCGTTCTTCGGAAACTTTTACTGGATCGAGTTGTAATCTTAAACCCGATGGTGCTCTGATACTTTTGATGTGTTCCTCTGCATGCTTATTCCTCATTATTTGTCAATACACGCATGCTGAATTACATCAGTCACCATATTTCATCATGCATTTCAAATTCTTCATATTATATGTCAAATGCGTGTATGAATTACAAGATATAGGGGGAGATCTCCATGATTCAACTCTTCAAATGTGCAATGCCTCAAAAGCAAATTCCTCATTATGCACATCTTCAGGGGGAGTTCTTCTATATCTTGCTATGAAATTCCTCAATATCAGTATTTACACTTCATATGTTTTTCCCCGTTGAAAACTTAACCTATATTGTCATCAATCACCAAAAAGGGGGAGATTGTAAGTGCATCTAGTGCCCCTTAGTGATTTTGGTGTATTGAACACTTATAGGTTAAGGGACTAATGTGTTTGTGAGTGTACACAGGTCTATAAATCTATGAGGAGTTTGATATTTACAGAGAAAGTCGACCCCTAAAAATGAAGTTCTTCGACTGAAGACTTTGATATTCTGAAGACTTTCTGAAGACTTTGAAAGTGAAGAAATTGGTGTGACCTTGAAGACTTGGTATTCATTTAAGGAACATGAAGCATGAAGACTTTTGTTTTCGTAGTTTCGTTTTCTCTTTCTTGAGTCATAGGAAACACCGTACTATTAAAGGGGATCGAGGAAATACTAAGGAAAAATTTCCATGTGATGCTCAACTCAAAATCCTACACCTACCAATCCCTTCGAGCGAAGCCTTTGGAAATCTCATACAGCTCACCAATTTCTTGAAGTGAGAGACGAAGTTCTTCCGTCGCCGAGAATTTGTTCTCACCGAGGAGTTAGGAATTCGCCAAAGGCGGATTGCCTACACAAAGAGGAACATGATAGCCCCGAGGAATTTGAGAGTCAAATTCCCGCTGTTCTTGTCTGCACGCCACCTGTCCCAAAATATCTTATCCACCTAACGGTCATATCATTGAAGGTCATTTATGTCTTATCATGTCGGGCTGCTCCTAGGCTATAAATAGCCGCCTCACAACCACTAGCTGGTTGGCTGCTCCGAGAGAACTTGACACTTGTCATTTGAGAGCAACCCATCCTCCGAGGACTTTGAGAGAAAATCATCGAGTGAGGAAAACCCCAAAAAAACCAAACCCCTACAAACCCCAAGTGATTGAGCATCACTGAAGAGATTGATCATGCGTGGATCCGACGCTTGTTACCTTTGAAGAATGTGCTTCTTCCAGACAGTTAGGCGTCATGGTCTAGAGCATCCAAGAGGAATTGTGGATCGCCGAGTGACCAAGTCTGTGAAGGTTTGGAAGTCGCCTGAAGACTTACCACGAGTGATCGGAGGAGGTCTGTGTGACCTTAGTTCAAGGAGAATACGGCGAGGACTTGGTGTCCTGAGCTGCGTGCTCAGCGACTGGGTGTCCGGGACTGTGTGTCCTCGAGTTTAAATACTCAGCCGCTCCAACCAGACGTACAAATGAGACAGCAGTTGAACTGGTCTACCAAATCATTGTCTTCACCAACCTAATCTGGTTCTATTTCCTCAACTCTTTCATTTCCTCATTCTTTGTGTTGAGTGTTCGTTCATATCTGTGTTTCAAGACTTTGACTGGAGACTTTCTCAATTTCCTCAGTTCAATTTCTCCAGTCTGTTTGTCTTCATCTTGTGCTATCCTGTGTTTACGCTTTCTGTACTCTTTGATAGTCTTCATTTCATCATGATGACCATGCCCGCATTCTCTTATGCTTACTTCTGAGTACTTATTCCGCTGCAAGTAGTTCTTCACTTAGGAATTTCCTCACCGGCAAGTTCCTCATTGAAGAATTCATAAAAATCGCCTATTCACCCCCCCTCTAGTCGATATAACGCACTTTCAGGAGGCAACTTAACTGGTCTCAAACTCATTTAGTTCATCCTCACACCCACCAAGCACAATAACACCTCGCCTCAGGAGGCTGTTCTTCCCCTTGTACTGTTCATCCTCAGCCCAAGAGGCAATCCACGACCACCACACTGGAGTAGGGTATTACACCTCAACGGCGGCCCGAACCAGTATAAATCTTGTATCCTTTGCGTTGCGAGTTCCTCGAGTTAGCCCTTGAGATCTTAGCGAAGCTAGGACGTGGATCGGTAGGGGGAGATCTTCGTGCGCACCCCAGTGTTCGAACCTTGAGGGTTTTGCCGGAACCCGTGATCCGACAACTTTGAGGTGGTTTCGTACCCTACAAACAAATTATATCTTTTGTTCTCCGCTAATAGGAACTCGGGAGTGATTGTTTATTGCACTTTGAGGGATAGTCATACGATCCAACTATGTTAGCATTGTTGAGAGATTGCACTAGCGAAAGTACGGCCCCTAGGCCTTGTTTTCAAGCATTGCAATATCGTTTGTGCTCACTTTTGTTACTTGCTACCTTGCTGTTTTTTATTGTTCCTATCACAAAAATCAATATCTACTATCGTTACTACACTTTTATCATCATCTCTTCGCCGAACTGGTGCACCTATACAAATTACCGTTGTATTTGGTGTGTTGGGTACACAAGAGACTTTTTATTATTTGGTTGCAGGGTTGTTTGAGAGAGACCATCTTCATCCTACACCTCCCACGGATTGATAAACCTTAGGTTATCCACTTGAGGGGAAATTGCTACTGTCCTACAAATCTCTGTGCTTGGAGGCCCAACATGAGTCTACAAGAATAAAGTTGCGTAGTAGACATCAATGACTAGAGGGAAGTCTATCTAAGTGGGAGTTCTTAAGTAATATGATTACTTGAACTTTAATTTATCATGAACTTAGTACCTGATAGTATTTGCATGTCTATGTTGTTGTAGATCAATGGCCCGTGCTACCATTCCCTTGAATTTTAATACATTCCTAGAGAAAACTAAGTTGAAAGATGATGGTAGCAACTACATGGACTGGGTCTGTAACTTGAGGATTATCCTCATTGCTGCATAGAAGAATTACGTCCTAGAAGCACCGCTAGGTGCAAGGCCCGCTGTAAGAGCAACTGCGGACGTTATGAACGTCTGGCAGAGCAAATCTGATGACTACTCGATAGTTCAGTGTGCCATGCTTTACGGCTTAGAATCGGGACTTCAAAGACGTTTTAAACATCATGGAGCATATGAGATGTTCCAGGAGTTAAAGTTAATATTTCAAGCAAATGCCCGAGTTGAGAGATATGAAGTCTCCAACAAGTTCTATAGCTGCAAAATGGAGGAGAATAGTTCTGTCAGTGAACACATACTAAGAATGTCTGGGTACCACAACCACTTGACTCAGCTGGGAGTTAATTTTCCTGATGATAGTGTCATTGACAGAGTTCTTCAATCACTGCCACCAAGCTATAAAGTCTTTGTGATGAACTATAATATGCAAGGGATGGAAAAGACTATTCCCGAGCTCTTCGCGATGCTAAAGGCTGCGGAGGTAGAAATCAAGAAAGAGCATCAAGTGTTGATGGTTAACAAGACCACTAGTTTCAAGAAAAAGGGCAAAGGGAAGAAGGGGAACTTCAAGAAGAACGACAAGCAAGTTGCTGCTCAAGTGAAGAAGCCCAAGTCTGGACCTAAGCCTGAGACTGACTGCTTCTACTGCGAAGGGACTGGTCACTGGAAGCGGAACTGCCCCAAGTATTTGGTGGATAAGAAGGATGGCAAACTGAAAGGTATATTTGATATACATGTTATTGATGTGTACCTTACTAATGCTCGTAGTAGCGCCTGGGTATTTGATACTAGTTCTGTTGCTCATATTTGCAACTCGAAACAGGGGCTACAGATTAAACAAAGATTGACTAAGGACGAGGTGACGATGCGCGTGGGAAATGGTTCCAAAGTCGATGTGATCGCCGTCGGCACACTACCTCTACATCTATCGTCGGGATTAGTTTTAGACCTGAATAATTGTTATTTGGGGCCAGCGTTAAGCATGAACGTTATATCTAGATCTTGTTTGATGTGAGACGGTTATTCATTTAAATCAGAGAATAATGGGTGTTCTATTTATATGAGTAATATCTTTTATGGTCATGCACCCTTGATGAGTGGTCTATTTTTGTTGAATCTCGATTGTAGTGATACACATATTCATAATATTGAAGCCACAAGATGCAAGGTTAATAATGATAGTGCAACTTATTTGTGGCACTCCCTTAAGGTCATATTGGTGTAAAGCGCATGAAGAAACTCCATGCTGATGGGCTTTTGGAATCACTTGATGCTTGCGAACCATGCCTCATGGGAAAGAAGACTAAGACTCCATTCTCTGGAACAATGGAGCGAGCAACTGACTTGTTGGAAATAATACATACCGGTATGCGATCCGATGAGTGTTGAGGCTCGTGGCGGACATCGTTATTTTCTAACCTTCACAGATGATTTCAGCATATATGGGTATATCTACTTGATGAAATATGAGTCTGAAACATTTGAAAAGTTCAAAGAATTTCATTGTGAAGTGGAAAATCATCATAACAAGAAAATAAAGTTTCTATGATCTGATTGTGGAGGTGAATATTTGAGTTATGAGTTTGGTCTTCATTTGAACACCGTAATGGTGTGTCTGAACGTCGTAACCGTACTTTATTGGATATGGTGTGATCTATGATGTCTCTTACTGATTTACCGCTATCGTTTTGGGTTCATGCTTTAGAGACGGCTGCATTCACGTTAAATAGGGCACCATCTAAATCCGTTGAGACGACACCATATGAACTATGGTTTGGCAAGAAACCTAAGCTATCGTTTCTTAAAGTTTGGGGCTGCAATGCTTATGTGAAAAAGCTTCAACCTGATAAGCTCAAACCCAAATCGGAGAAATGTTTCTTCATAGGATACCCAAAGGAGACTTTTGGGTACACCTTCTATCACAGATCCGAAGGCAAGATATTCGTTGCTAAGAATGGATCCTTTCTAGAGATGGAGTTTCTCTCGAAAGAAGTGAGTGGGAGGAAAGTAGAACTTGATGAGGTAATTGTACCTTCTCTCGAATTGGAAAGTAGTTCATCACAGAAATCAGTTCCAGTGATTCCTACACCAATCAGTGAGGAAGCTAATGATGATGATCATGAAACTTCAAATCAAGTTACTACTGAACCTCGTAGGTTAACCAGAGTACGGTCTGCACCAGAGTGGTACGGTAATCCAGTTCTGGACGTCATGTTACTTGACCATGACGAACCTACGAACTACGAGGAATTGATGATGAGCCCAGATTCCGTGAAATGGCTTGAGGCCATGAAATCCGAGATGGGATCCATGTATGAGAACAAAGTCTGGACTTTGTTTGACTTTCCCGATGATCGGCAAGCCATAGAAAATAAATGGATCTTCAAGAAGAAGACTGACACTGACGATAATGTTACTGTCTACAAAGCTCGACTTGTTGCAAAAGGTTTTTGACAAGTTCAAGGGGTTGACTACGATGAGACCTTCTCATCCGTAGCGATGCTTAAGTCTGTCCGAATCGTGTTAGCAATTGCCGCATTTTATGATTATGAAATTTGGCAAATGGATGTCAAAACTGCATTCCTTAATGGATATCTTAAAGAAGAGTTATATATGACGCAACCAGAATGTTTTGTCGATCCTAAAGGTGCTAACAAAGTGTGCAAGCTCCAGCGATCCATTTATGGACTGGTGCAAGCCTCTCGGAGTTGGAATATATGCTTTGATAGTGTGATCAAAGCATATGGTTTTATTCAGAATTTTGGAGAAGCCTGTATTTGCAAGAAAGTTAGTGGGAGCTCTGTAGCATTTCTAATATTATATGTGGATGACATATTGTTGATTGGAAATAATATAGAATTTCTGGATAGCATAAAAGGATACTTGTATAAGAATTTTTCCATGAAAGACCTCGGTGAAGCTTCTTATATATTGGGCATCAAGATCTATAGAGATAGATCAAGACGCTTAATTGAACTTTCACAAAGCACATACCTTGATAAAGTTTTGAGGAAGTTCAAAATGGATCAGTCAAAGAAAGGGTTCTTGCCTGTGTTACAAGGTGTGAAGTTGAGTCAGCCTCAATGCCCAACCACTGCAGAAGATAGAGAGAAAATGTAAGTCATTCCCTATGCTTCAGCCATAGGTTCTATCATGTATGCAATGATGTGTACCAGACCTGATGTGTGCCTTGCTATAAGTTTAGCAGGGAGGTACCAAAGTAATCCAGGAGAGGATCACTGGACAGCGGTCAAGAACATCCTGAAATACCTGAAAAGGACTAAGGATATGTTTCTCGTTTATGGAGGTGACAAAGAGCTCGTCGTAACTGGTTACGTTGATGCAAGCTTTGACACAGATCCGGATGACTCTAGGTCACAAACCGGATACGTATTTATATTGAATGGTGGAGCTGTCAGTTGGTGCAGTTCCAAGTAGAGCATCATGATACATCTCCAACGTATCTATAATTTATGAAGTATTCATGCCATGTTTACAATAGTTTTATATGATTTTGGTATGATTTGATTAGAACTAACCCGGACTAACGTTGTTTCTAGCAGAACTACCGTGGTGTTGTTTTTGTGCAGAAATAAAAGTTCACGGAATGCGATGAAAATCAACAGAGAATTTTTCTGGAAAATTTAAAAAATACTGGAAAAAAATCTACTGGAGGGGAGTCCGGTGGGCCCCACGAGGGTGGGGGCGCCCCCTATCTTGTGGCCGCCTCGGGGTCCCCCCCTGACTTGTCCTCGACGCCATCCTCTCCTATAAATACAGAAACCTCCAGAAAATAACCTAGATCGGAAGTTCCGCCGCCGAAGCCTCTGTAGCCACGAGAAATCAATCTTGGCCCCCTCTGGCACCCTGCCGGATGGGGCCATCATCACCGGAGGCCATGGAGGAGGATCCCGGAGGGGCCATAATCGCCATGAAGGCCAAGATCCAGAGGAAGAACCTCTCCTCATCCAGGGGGGAGGCCATGGAGGAGGAAGCACAACGGGGAGAACCTCTCCTCCTCTCTCTCGGTGGCGCCGGAGTGCCATCGGGAGGGGAATCATCACTGCGGTGATCATCTTCATCAACATCAGCATCACCATCTATTTTACGCGGTCCACTCTCCCACACCCCACTGTAATCCCTACTTGAACATGGTGCTTTATGCCACATATTATGATCCAATGATGTGTTGCCATCCTATGATGTTTTGAGTAGATATCCTTTGTCTTTGGGTTGATTGATGATCTAGATTGGTACGAGTTGTATGTTTTATTTTGGTGATGTCCTATTGTGCCCTCCGTGTCGCGCAAGCGTGAGAGATTCCCGCTGTAGGGTGTTGCAATACGTTTATTATTCGCTTATAGTGGGTTGCTTGAGTGACAGAAGCATAAATCGGAGTAAGGGGGTTATTGTGTATGGGATAAAGGGGACTTGATGCTTTAATGTTATGGTTGGGTTTGACCTTAATGATCTTTACTAGTTGCGGATGCTTGCTAGAGTTCCAATCATAAGTGCATATGATCCGAGAATAGAAAGTATGTTAGCTTATGCCTCTCCCTCATATGAAATTGCAATGACGACTACCGGTCTTGTTAACAATTGCCTAGGACAATTCCGCACACCGATCCATCATTATTCCACACTCGCTATTTATAATACTTAAGTAATATATTCTAACTTTATGATAACAACACCTACTTTTATATTTTAGCTCTCCGATACCATGCAAAGTTATCCTCTTCATACCCACAATGTAGTTTTATTTCTCGTTTCTAGTTGGAAGCAAACGTTCGGTGTACGTAGAGTCGTATCAGTGGAAGATAGGACTTGAGAGAATATTGATCTTATCTTTAGCTCCTTGTGGGTTCGACACTTCATACTTATCACTTCCACCTTTGGGAATTGCTATGATGATTCCCTGCACTTGGGGATTATCAAGCTCTTTTCTGGCGCCGTTGCCGGGGAGCAATAGCATGGGGTTGATATTCTCGTGTGTGCTTGTTTGCTTTCTTCCCTAAGTAGATTTTGTTTTTCTTTTTTATTTCTGTTTAGTTGTGGGTGAAACATACAAAAAAATTAAATTAGAATGAAAATACAAAAAATTTACTTGCCTCTCATGCCTAGAAAGTTTTCCAAAAAGAGAAGTGATTGGAAAGTTATGCATTGAAGAAGTGAGGGTCGACCTTGAGCACTTGTGTTCATGCTCATGGAAACAATGTAGACTTTTTCATGGAAGTTTCTCTGTAAATAATTATCCCCTTGTATATATCCATTGTATTATAAAAATAATGTGCCAAGCTTTGGTTCTACGATGATTAGATTGCTTGTTTACTATGTGCAGTACAAAAACAGATACTTTGGTTTTAGTGCGTGAATTTACATTTTGTACTGGAAAGTCAAATGGGTCTGAAACTTTTTGCACATTACTTATGTACAAATTTTTTAAAGTTCCATATTTGTTTAGAATTTTTTGGAGTTGCAGAAGTTTACTGAACTTCCAGATTACTACAGACTGTCCTGTTTTTGACAGATTCTGTTTTCTATGTGTTGATCGCTTATTTGATGAATCTATGGGTAGTATCGGGGGGTATGAACCATGGTGAAGTTGGAATACAGCAGATAAAGTGCTAATATGAAATTCGAATGATCTTTCAACAGTACCTAAAGGTAGTGATTTGCTTTAGTATACTAACGGATCTCACAAAGTTTTTGTTAAGTTTTTGTGGATGAAGTGTTCGAAGAACGAGGAGTTACCGATGTGAGAGGAATAAAGAGAGGAAAGAGTTCAAGCTTGGGGATTCCCAAGGCACCCAAAGTAAATATTCCAAGGATACTCAAGCATCTAAGCTTGGGGATGCCCCGGTTGGCATCCCATCTTTCTTCTTCAACAATTATAGGTATACTTCGGTTTTTGTTTTGTTCACATGATTTGTGTCCTTTGTGTTTTTCTTTTTCTTTAAGAACCATGCTAGTATGAGATGTCCCTTCATCAATTTATAGAATGATCCATGTGCTTCACTTACATCTTTTGAGTATGACCTTATAGAATGCTCTTTGTGCTTCACTTAAATCTATTGAGTATGGTTTTATAGAATGCTTCGTGTGCTTCACTTATATATTTTGAGCTTGGATATTGGTTAGTATAAATTAAATGTAGAATGCTCCATGAACTTAACTTATATATTTGGGAGTATGAATAACACTATCATCTAAAGCGGGTTTGGAAGATTGTCAACTTTAGGAATTAGTGATCCCACTATTCTGAATGAGAAGAATTTTGCTTATGTGGAGAGTAGAAAAAATTCTATGCTTGTAGATCATGAAAAGAATGCTTTATGTGATGGTTATATTGTTGAATTCATTCATGATGCTACTGAAGGTTATTATGAGGGAGGAATATATGCTTGTAGGAGTTGCAATAATATCAAGTTTCCTCTCTATGTGCTTAAAGTTTTGAAGTTATACTTGTTTTGACTTGCTATGCTAGTTGATTCTTGTTCCCATAAATTATGTGTTCAAAAAATCCCTAGGCATAGGAAGTGGGTTATATTCAAATATGCTAGCCATATTCTTCATGATTCTCTCTTTATGTTTCAATTCTTTTCTTTTATGTGAGCATCATTGAAATCATCATGCCTGGCTAAAAGGCATTAAAGAAAAGCGCTTGTTGGGAGACATCCCAATATTTACCCTTATTGTATTTGTGTGTTTACATGATTAAGCTACTGTAGTAATCATGTTTTATAGCTTTTGTTTCAATAAAGTGCCAAGTAAGACCTTTGGGAAGACTTGGGTGAAAGTTAATGTGATCTTGCTGTAAAAAACAGAAACTTTGTGCTCACGAGATTAGCTGCCATTTTTTACAGAAGAGTTCTTTTGAGTTGATTATTTTTGCAGAAGATTAATAGACAAATTACTCACGTCCACAAATTTATTTCATAATTTTTGGAGTAGCAGAAGTATGGTTGCTGTTCAGATTATTACAGACTGTTCTGTTTCTGACAGATTCTGTTTTCATTGCATAGTTTGCTTGTTTTCTAGTTTCTATGGCTTATATTTCTCAATATAAATTGTAGAAATGGTATGGTACAGTAGGCATTGTGTGAGAACAATTATGAACCTTGTCTTTGACAGTACCAAAGTGAATGGTTTACTCTTTATCATACTAACCTATCTCACGAAGTTCCATTAAGTTTTGTGTGATTGAAGTTTTCAAGCTTTGGGTGTCAGGAACCCGATCCTAAGACACATCGATATAGCATGTAACACATCATATCGCTTTGCGGCCTCACGCACATTATTCCCACGGGTGCCACCTTACCTGGCCCGGGACCGTTTGCGCCTTTTGGCTCACGTATATGATAGTGTCGCTAGCATCCATATGACAGAGAACCCGGGCCGACATGACTAGTCGTGAACCCAAAGTGGCACTAACTTATAGGGATAGGCATACATGACCAAACAAGGAACGTGTCGGTCATCAGCGAGAGAATTCAGGCTGTAGCAACTGGGCTAGCAAGACTCCGGGATTCCGGGCTGTAGCAGGCTAACAGGACTCCGAAACACACCGCGTGACATTTCCCCGAAGGGAGAGACACGGGATCAAAGAAGGACACATGCCGGCCAGTCTAAGTGTTCCGGAATAGTAGCAGCTGGGCTAACAGGACTCCAGTAAACCGGGCTGTAGCAGACTACCATGGCTAAGAGGAAGCACAAGACTACATTTACCCATAAGAGAGGCTACCAAGGATAGACAACTAGTTTGTCGGATCCCACACATACCAAGCATTTCAAATTATACACACAATATGCTCAATATGTGCAAATACAACATGGCAGCACAACAAAACTCTACAACTCAAAGTATTTACTCATTAGGCTCCGAGGAGCCAAGTATTACAAACATGGGTCTCATGACCCAACATACAGAGCATACAAGCAACAAGCGGAAGCATAAACATGTCTGAGTACAGACAACTACAAATGGAGAAGGCTAAGAAGCCTGACTATCTACAAGACCCTCCCAAGGTACAAGATCGTAGCTGAGGTAACAATCTAAACGCCGAAGTCCACGCGGAACTACTAGTGAGACTGAAGTCTCTCTGCAAAACATAAATTAAGCAAACATGAGTACAAATGTACCCAGCAAGACTTACTTCAGATCTAGCTACATATGCATCAGTATCAAAAAGGGGGTGGTGGAGTTTAACTGCAGCAAGCCAGCTTTGACTCTGTGGCTAACCTAAACTACGACTGCAAGTAACTCTTTTGAGGTGGCGCACACGAGTCCACATATTCACCATAATAATACACCACTATGGATCCGCTCCCGTCTCCCTACGAGAAGGCCATCCATAACACTCACGCTTATCTTGCGCATTTTAGAGTATCCACTTTCACTTGTCTATGAACTGTACAGGCAACCCATAAGTCCTTTACTGCGGACACGGCTATTCGAATAGATCATGTTAACCCTGCATGGGTGTACTTCTTCACACACACTCTCGCCACTTACCACCATGTACACGTCGTGTATCTCGACAATCTTCAAGCGGAAGCCTGGTGAGGGAGTCAGCCACGACCTGACTAACCACACAAGTCTCTAGTCCAGGTTTATCGCCTATTTGGGTTCCATCCGCAAGGAGATCCGGCCGGGGTGTCGCTCACGGCCCCAAACGATGTGTGCAGGGTTCCCAAGCCCACCTCGACGGGTGGTTCTACGCTTGGTACACCGTGCCATGGTGCCTAGTCTGTCCCAAGCCCACCTGTACCGGGTGCCACTTGGTAGACTACTAACACTACCTACAAACACCAGAAACTAGTTGCAACTCCTGGACAGAGATCAGGTTGATTAATAAGTCGAGAGGGGCACTTAAGTATTCCAATGCGTGGTAGTAACTGTTCATGGATCACAAACACAGAACTCAGTTCCTAAGGACGGCTGCAATGAGACAACCCACCATGTACTCCTACATGGCCTCTCATCGCTACCTTTACCAAATCGTGTTCACACACTTAGCTCTCAACAGTAGGACATGTTCAAACACCTCCGATTCATCCCCGATGAATCAGACCTGACTCAACTCTAAGCAGTAGCAGGCATGACAAACAAGCATGAATGAGTAGGCACAACAGGGCTCAAACAACTCCTACTCATGCTAGTGGGTTTCATCCATTTTGTGGAATGACAGTCATCAGAGGATAAAGGGTTCAGCTACCACAGCAAGTAATGATGAATCGTTGTTGTCCTAATGCAGTAAAAGAGAGCAGGAGCGAGAGAGTGGGATTGTATCGGAATGAATAAGGGTTTTGCTTGCACGGCACTTCGAAGATAATATAGTTCTTCATCGGTGTCATCGAACTCATCGCTCGATGACGTCGTCTCTTCGAGAGGGACAAACACGGCAATCGATAAAGAACACAATCAATGCAATGCACATTCACATGAATGACATGTCATGTTAAGGTACTGAATTCACCTAATGCAATATCTAGCCAAGTTAATTGAAGTGGAACTCGAACAAGAACAAATTCCAACTCCAAATGTTATTTCATAAATTGCCCTAATCATCATTTGTCCTATTCAGTGAGGTTAACTTGTTCAAACATGCATGATCATGGCATAAACAGATTCTTCATATTTTTCTGATCATTTTTCATATATAACTTATTTCCATTGGAGTTAAAGATTATTTTCTATGAATTTTAGAAGTTAGCACTATTTTCTGGAATTTCCTGTAAAAGAATAAATCCAGAAAAGAGTTATTGCATCAGCATGACGTCACTGTGATGTCAGCGGTCAACGGGCGCGGTCCAGGTCAAACTGACCTGTGGGCCCTGCGTGTCAGTGTAATTAGATTAGCTAGAAACAATTAGTACTAATCCTAACTAATTAACAGGGTCGGGCCCCACCTGTCAGTGAGTCAGTGGAAAAGTCAAACTGGGGTCAAGCCCGGGTCAAACTCGCCGGACCAGGTCAACGGCTCGTCGCGGTGAAGCCCGAGACGGCGGAGAGGGTCGAATTCCTCCTCCGCGACCAAATGGCGGCGGAGGGCATCTGTGACGCTGAGATCCCGCGCGTCGAGTAGTGCGATCGATTCTTGGGGCGACCTATATCGACGGCGGCGAGCTCAAAGGCGGCGACCGGAGTTCGGGCATGGGCGGCCGCGTGGTTCCAGTGCATGGGGGAGCTAGATAGGGCCTGCGTTGGACTCGTCGTTGCTTCAGGAGCACGCTGAAGGCTCAAGCTCGAGTGGAGACACACGGTGGCTGCGAGAGCAACGGCCATGGCGGACGGCGGCGCTCGGGTACGGCGGCAGGCATAGCTAGAGGACAGGAACGAGATCAGGGAGGAGGGGAAAGGCGGAGAAGCTCACGAGGAGTGAGTAGCTCAGCGAGCTCGGGGAGGCCTTGTGGACGACGAATCGGCGACGATCTCCGGTGCCCGACGGTGAAGACGATGATGCTGGCGACGTTCCAGGGCTTCCGGGCTTGCCTCCGTTGGGTTGGAGCTCCAGGGAGATGTGGCCGAGCCGATGGACACAGCGGGGAGGCGAGGCAGTGGCGCTGGGGACGGCAGCGGCGAGCGGCGGCGACGGTGGCTCTCGTGTGCGCGCGAAGGAGAGCTAGGGAGGGAGAAAAGCTCGGGGAGAGAGAGCAGCGAGTGAGGGAGGCGAGAGAGGGGTCACGGGGCGTCTCGAGCAGCTCCACGGCGCAAGATGAGGCGTAGGAGGCGTCGACAGCGCGAAGCAGGAGGTGGCCTCGAGCGTGCTCGGCGGCGGTGCGTTGTCCCCATCCTATGCCTACTGGCAAAGGTAGGTGGTGACTGGCATGGGCCAGGTGGCCGGCCCAGTCCAGGTAAGTGGCCTGGGCCTCTTCTCTCTCTCTCTCTTTTAATTGTTTTTGTTTTCTAATTTCTGTAAATTTTGTGGCTTTACTAAAAATACTAAAACAGATCCAAAAATCATAAAACTGCTCAATGCCACTGTTTGGAATATAACAAACAGCAACCATTTTAGTTTATGATTATTTGAGCATTTAAACTATTTATTAGCATTAAATGCCCAAATGCAAATACTTTAGGAATTAATCCAGTGGCCAAATATGTCATGAAAAATGTGCAGCACCTCTGGTTATGGTTTATAGCATTTTTTCTGAAATGATGAACATTTTCTAAAGCCATTTGGATTCACTGAAAAATATTTTTAGTTGAACCTATTTGAATTCCTTTAATGCTAGGGTTTAGGCAATCCCCATCTCAAAAATTCCTTTGAAATCAAACATGATGCATGGATGCAGATGCCACTAATTACAACCAATTCTGGGGCTGTGACAACTCACCCCCACTAAACAAGAATCTCGTCCGAGATTCGGGGCGTGAGTAAGAAGACAGAGGGGCACAAAACTATCACAATCTTCTCGATCCAATTGCCCTTCTCGAAGATGTTGATTCATTCCATCATCTTGGTCTTGACGTCTTTGCTTTCGAGATCTTCACTCGACATGACCACGTAAAGAGGGGAAACCCTACAGGATTTAATCTTCTTGAAGATCGAGCAACTCAAGATCAGTTCATGGGTGAGGCGTAAGAACATCTCTTGAGTTGAGACACCAAACACACATTAGGAATGATGGAAAAGAAACGGATGACGAAGGTTCAAATTGGTAGGCAACCATTCCACGCTTAAGTAAAATGGTGCATGGTTTCAAAGTAACAAGGAGATGATTGCCATGATTCCATAACGGGACACCTTAGGAAAGGTGACTCGTAGAGCTGTGCTCTTAGGTGGCAAAAAGAATTACTTTTGATTCAGAGATCATTGAAACTCTTTAAACCAGCCTAAGGCATTCACAATCGATCATTTGAAGGAGTTCGAAAGAATGACATACTCAGACTAGAATGGATGATATGGACTACCTTGTAGAAGACAACGCAATGGATGATTTTGCTTATCATCGGAAATGGATGGGACCCTTGGTAGGACCACTGTTGAGGGCGATCCTGACCAGAAATTACCGAGAAGGGTAGCCCATGGTTGGATGGCACAATGTCGGTGCAAGCTAGGGACAAGGTGCTAATGCAGGGAATGTTCCAACCATCATATCTGCCTGAGATTCAGAACTGGTTGGTGTCAGGATAATCCAGACTCATCAAGTCCAGAAGGAAAATTGAAAGTTTGCAACACAAATCGACGAGATGACGTTGCGACACTCTCAGGGGATGAACTATGATAGCAAGCTCCAAAAGATGAGCTGGTTCTGCTACAAACATGTGAACACATTGTCCAAGACAAGCATGATCACGTGGTAGTCTTATAATGAAACACTACCAAGTTCAGGTGGGGGAACCATCATCGAGGATATCGAAGTCCTAACATAAGTCATGATTAGCTCTTATGAAGGAACTCCTTCTCCTTGAACAAATCAATCAGTGGCTTGGTGTGCTAGGGATACATATAGAATGAAGGTTGCAAGTCTCCAAACCATAGAATACTTATGCGTATGCATGGTGACTTGGGATGGTTCTAGAGGAAACAAAACAATCTTTCTCGAACTCACGGCGGCAACTTGCACCAAATGCACGTGAATCAGAGAAAGTCACTTCTTTCATCCAACATATTCTTCACGGATGGGACATGAAGATAATGCTTATAAAAGTTTCCAACACTAGGTTGATGTTCAACATGAATCATGGGGGAGACAAAATGCTGCTGATGGGCTCAACAACAACTCATCAGAATTTCCATATCACTGTACTTCCACCATCATGTGAACACGGTGATAGTATTGGTCAGACCAAAAGATGTAATGGTGTATGCTCGAGGGATCAACCACGAGTAAGATAACATTACGAGCATCGTTGGTACTGATTTGATTTGACGATAGCCCGCACTCAAATCAAAGGATTGATAAGACAATAGGTCCAACAACTGATCACGAGGACCAATCGATGGAGATATCGTCTCTCTTCAACACACACACACACACTCAAGAATATCCCTTAGTGATAAGCTAAGTTAAGCAAAGCTTTATCTTCCAACTCTCCAAGTTGTCGTCTAGCTCAACCAACTAGCTCAGGGATATCCAACACAGATTCTTGGAGAATGGGTGGTTAGAGGAAAACCAATATGATCACGAACTCAACATAGCGGTCAGGTGACAACCTGGTAACACTTCCGAGAAGATTTTTGGAACATCACGAACCACCGTTATGTCTCTAAGCTCGAGAACAATCTTGCTTTTCAAGGCAAGACGATATGATCAAATGAGCGAGGGCTTGACAAGATCCTAACTCATCAATCGAAGTGTGCACCAGGAAAATGGACTAGGTGGCACGATCAATCTTAGGATGATGATTTAATAATCAACACGCTAAGAATGATAATATTGTCCATTAACTACCAAGCAATGGAGTTGCTAGGAGTATTGATTTCACACATCACGACTCACTTGCCAGCATTCCGGTTATGACAACACGGAACCGGGGAATGAGCAATGATGGCGAGAGGTATCACTGCAACAAGAATTCATAAGAGTTGGTGCAATTCTCATGACATTCTTGACATAAGACGGTAATACTTCAGGATAGAACAGAATCAAAAGCTGGATTGGCATTTGATCTGCGGAATACAACCGCTTTGACCCAATCCTAGAAATGGACAAGGTACTGGAGTTTGTTTCTCCTAGTCATTCCGGAATAGAATGGCTTGACGGACCACATGAGTAATAGGCATCGATAACATGAATGCACAACTACTCCTGACTACCAACTGATAGACGGGGATCAGAATACAGCTGCAATGGATACAACTCAAAGGATCATATATCTTTCTGAGTAGTGGATGCATAGATTGGTATGTCGAACCAAGTTCAACATGTTTCTTCCGGATAACCCATGCAGAGAGGTAGGACTGGCAGAGTCACAATTATGAATGGAGAACTCCTCAAGAGTACTCTGATTGTGATCTTTCAGTTCAGCGAGGAACTTCTGCCATAAGCGGTTCATAGCATTTGGAAGAAGGAAATACCACGGACCTCGAGGACTAATGAAAGGTTACTAATATCCTCAAGGAACTAGCAAATACTAACAACATGAAGTAGGGTGGATCTCGGGTTCAAGAACCCAGGAATAGAATGCCTACTAACTAATAACATCACGGGACGCTTTCAAGAATAATGGCCAGAATCATCACACCGAGAACACAAAATATGGGTAGATTACTAGGTGACTCCCTAACACACCTAGGTCATAATAACAACTCCAACATATATGTTGAGGCAGCGGAGTACCTCAACATACTAATTTGTGTGATTAATCCGGCCCAGATGAACATTAGAAATGGAGAGAAGGGATTTGCAAATGCATCAGACTATTTAGAGACCTGGGATGACTCGGACAGCATAACGGCTGTAAATGCTCAAAAAGAATTGAGAAATCATGCAAAATGGTGGCATAACCACTCTACAACATCATAACAAGATTCTGAGATCAATAGTTAACATACAGAAATAGTAGGAACTGAACTGGGGCTTAAATCCAACAATCTTAAAGGTCTATGGATTAGTAACACGTCATCCTAATAGATAGATGAGAAGCCTAGTTCTTAATCCCCATAGAAGAGAAGAGGATGACTCAGATCAGAAGGCCATGAGGTATAACGAGTAAAAAAGAGTCTTACGTTCCCTTCCACAATCAATAACCTTACATAACTAAAGCATTTCTAGACACAACTTTGACCAGTTTGGCTTGGTAATCCTACAGGCAGTCAAGTTCTGATACCAAAGCTGTCAGGACCCCGATTCCAAGTCACATCGATCTAGCCGGTAACACCTCATATCACTTTGCGGCCTCACGCACGGTATTCCCACGGGTGTCGCCTTACCATGGCCCGGGACCATTTGCGCCTTTTGGCTCACGTATATGATAGTGTCGCTAGCATCTACATGACAGAGAACCTGGGCCGACATGGCTAGTCGTGAACCCAAAGCGGCACTAACCCATGGGGACAGGCATACATGAATCACATCGAGCATGTCGGTCATCAACGTGTGAATCCGGGCTATAGCACTGGGCTAACAGGACTCCGGTAACCCGGCTGTAGCAGGCTAGGCAGGACTCGGATGTCACCGCGTGACATTTCCCGAAGGGACGTAACAGAGCGAAGTGAAACACATGCCGGCCAGTCAAGTGTCCGAGCAGTAGTCTTTGGGCTAGCAGGACTCCGGTGAACCGGGCTGTAGCGGACTACTATCGCTCAGGAAGCACTAGACTACATTTCCCCATATGAGAGGCTGCCAAGGATAAACAACTAGATTGTCGGATCCCACACATACCAAGCATTTCAAACATACACACAATATGCTCAATATGTGTAAATACAACATGGCATCACAACATAACTCTACGACTCAAATATTTATTCAATAGGCTCCGAGGAGCGAGATATTACAAACATGGGTCTCATGACCCAACATACAGAGCATACAAACAACAAGCACAAACAGAAGCTTAACATGTCTGAGTACAGACATCTACAAATGAAAAAGGCTGAGAAGCCTGACTATCTACCAGATCCTGCCGAGGGCACAAGATCGTAGCTGAGGTAACAAGCTAAACGTCGATGTCCACGCGGAACTACTAGCGAGACTGAGGTCTCTCTGCAAAAACATAAAATAGGCAAACGTGAGTACAATTGTATTCAGCAAGACTTACATCAGAACTAACTACATATGCATCATTATCAACAAAGGGGTGGTGGGGTTTAACTGCAGCAAGCCAGCTTTGACTCGGTGGCTATCCTGAACTACGACTGCAAGTCATTCTTTTGAGGTGGCGCACACGAGTCCACATATTCACCATATCAATACACCACTATGGATCCGCTCCCGTCTTCCTACGAGAACGCCATCCATAGCACTCACGCTTATCTTGAGCATTTTAGAGTATCCACTTTCACTTGTCTATGAACTGTTATAGGCAACCCAGAAGTCCTTTACCGCGGACACGGCTATTCGAATAGATCATATTAACCCTGCAGGGGTGTACTTCTTCACACACGCTCTCGCCACTTACCGCCATGTACACGTCATGTATCTCGGCAACCTTCAAGCGGAAGCATGGCGAGGGAGTCGGCCACGACCTGACAAACCACACAAGTCTCTAGTCCAGGTTTATCGCCTATTTGGGTTCCATCCGCAAGGAGATCCGGCCGGGTGTCGCCACGGCCCCAAGCGATGTGTGCAGGGTTCCCAAGCCCACCTCGACGGGTGGTTCTCGCTTGGTACACCGTGCCACGGTGCCTAGTCATCCCAAGCCCACCTGTATCGGGTGCCACTTGGTAGACTACTAACACTACCTACAAACACCGAAACTAGTTGCAACTCCCGGACGGAGATCAGGTTGATTAATAAGTCGAGAGGGGCACTTAAGCATTCCAATGCGTGGTAGTAACTGTTCATGGATCACAAACACAGAACTCAGTTCCTGAGGACGACTGCAATGAGACAACCCACCATGTACTCTACATGGCCTCTCACCTCTACCTTTACCAAATCGTGTTCACACACTTAGCTCTCAACAGTAGGACATGTTCAAACACCTCTGATATATCCCCGATGAATCGGACCTGACTCAACTCTAAGCGATGTAGGCATGACAAACAAGCATGAATGAGTAGGCACAACAGGGCTCAAACAACTCCTACTCATGCTAGTGGGTTTCATCTATTCTTGTGGAATGACAGGTCATGCAGAGGATAAAGGGGTTCAGCTACCGCAGCAAGTAACAGATGAATCATTGTTGTCCTAATGCAGTAAAAGAGAGCAGGAGCGAGAGAGTGGGATTGTATCGGAATGAACAAGGGGTTTTTGCTTGCCTGGCACTTCTGAAGATAATATAGTTCTTCATCGGTGTCATCGAACTCATCGTCGGTACATCGTCTACTGAGAGGGGACAAACACCGGCAACTAAGAAAGAACACAATCAATGCAATGCACATTCACATGAATGACATGTCATGTTAAGGTACTGAATTCACCTAATGCAATATCTAGCCAAGTTAATTGAAGTGGAACTCGAACAAGAACAAATTCCAACTCCAAATGTTATTTCATAAATTGCCCTAATCATCATTTGTCCTATTCAGTGAGGTTAACTTGTTCAAACATGCATGATCATGGCATAAACAGATTCTTCATATTTTTCGATCATTTTCATATATAACTTATTTCCATTGGAGTTATAGATTATTTTTCTGAATTTTAGAAGTTAGCACTATTTTCGGAATTTCTGTAAAGAATAAATCCAGAAAAGAGTTATTGCATCGACATGACGTCCTTTGTGATGTCAGCGGTCAACGGGCGCGGTCCAGTCAAACTGACCACATGGGCCTGCGTGTCGATGTAATTAGATTAGCTAGAAACAATTAGTACTAATCCTAACTAATTAACAGGCGGGCCCACACAGTCCGATGAGTCGATGGAAAAGTCAAACTGGGGTCAAACCCAGGTCAAACTCGCCGGACCAGGTCAACGGCTCGTCGTCGGTGAAGCCCGAGATGGCGGAGAGGGTCGGAATTCCTCCTCCGGCGACCAAATGGCCGGCGGAGGGCATCTACGCGACGCTGGAGATCCCGCGCGTCGAGTGGTGCAGTCAGATTTGCCGGGGGCGACCTATATCGACGGCGGCGAGCTCAAAGGCGGCGACCGGAGTTCGGGCATGGGCGGCCGCGTGGTTCCAGTGCATGGGGGAGCTAGCTAGGGCCTATGTTGGACTCGTCGTTGCTTCAGGAGCACGCTGAAGGCTCAAGCTCGAGTGGAGACGCACGGTGGCTGCGAGAGCAACGACTATGGCGGACGGCGGCGCTCGGGTACGGCGGCGGGCATAGCTAGAGGACAGGAACGAGCTCGGGGAGGAGGGGGAAAGGCAGAGAAGCTCACGGGGAGGTCGATGAGTAGCTTAGCGAGCTCGGGGAGGCCTTGTGGACGACGAATCGGCGGCGACAATCTCCGGTGCCCGACGGTGAAGACGATGATGCTGGAGACGTTCCAGGGCTTCCGGGCTTGCCTCCGTTGGGTTGGAGCTCCCGAGAGATGTGGCGGAGCCGATGGACACAGCGGGGAGGCGAGGCAGTGGCGCTGGGGAGGGCAGCGGCGAGCGGCGGCGACGGTGGCTCTCCGGTGCGCGCGAAAGGAGATCCAGGGAGGGAGAAAAGCTCGGGGAGAGAGAGCAGCGAGTGAGGGAGGCGAGAGAGGGGTCACGGGGCGTCTCGAGCAGCTCCACGGCACAAGATGAGGCGCAGGAGGCGTCGACAGCACGAAGCAGGAGGTGGCCTCGCGCGTGCTCGGTGGCGGTGCGCTGTCCCCCTCCTCTGCCTACTTGCAAAGGTAGGTGGTGACTGGCATGGGCCAGGTGGCCGGCCTAGTCCAGGTAAGTGGCATGGGGCCTCTTCTCTCTCTCTCTTTTAATTGTTTTTGTTTTCTAATTTCTGTAAACTTTGTGGCTTTACTAAAAATACTAAAACAGATCCAAAAATCATAAAACTGCTCAATGCCACTGTTTGGAATATAACAAACAGCAACCATTTTAATTTATGATTATTTGAGCATTTAAACTATTTATTAGCATTAAATGCCCAAATGCAAATACTTTATGAATTAATCCAGTGGCCAAATATGTCATGAAAAATGTGCAGCACCTCTGGTTATGGTTTATAGCATTTTTTAGAAATGATGAACATTTTCTAAAGCCATTTGGATTCACTGAAAAATATTTTTAGTTGATCCTATTTGAATTCCTTTAATGCTAGAGTTTAGGCAATCCCCATCTCAAAATTCCTTTGAAATCAAACATGATGCATGGATGCAGATGCCACTAATTACAACCAATTATGGGGCTGTGACATATGAGAGATCCCTTCAAGAACTCAACACCACCGTGCGCGAGCCTCATGGTGGGCGCCAACTGTCGTGGAATTGTCACGCCAGATGTCCTCAGTGTGAGGACTTAGTCGCGAGGCCAACACATCTATGTGGTAGCTTGAGAGGGGTTGAGCGGAATCGAGAGACGCAACACAAGACAAGGGTTTATACAACTTCAGGCCCCGGGAAACATCACCCGGTAATAACCCTACATGTTGTTTGTGGCTAGGTCTCATTATGATCATGAGGGAGGCGCCGGTAAGCCGGCTCTTTGTGTCTAGCCCTAGAGATTGTTTCTTGCTTCCCCCTCTTTAGGGAACCCTGCCCCTCCTTATATAAGTTAGAGGGGCGGGTTACATGTGGAGTCCTAGTAGGACTAGGACTAGTCTATCTTCTCTTACAAGTTGAATACACGTCCGGGTCTTGCTTCCTCGTAAAGGAAATATTCGTCATCCCATTCCTCTCAAGCCGGCCCATCATAACGTGAGCCGGCCTTTTGGGCTTTGGGCCTTGTTGTCCATCTGACCCGCCCGCCGGGTTACTAATGAGTTGCCATCATCGGGCGGGTTATCTGTGAATCGCCAAGCTCCAGGCAGGTCACCAGTGAGTCGCCACGCTCCAGCCGGGTCATACATCCGGCGGGTTACACCGCGGGGTATATCCCCGACAGCTACCTTTACCAAATCGTGTTCACACACTTAGCTCTCAACAGTAGGACATGTTCACAACTTTCCAATCCATCCCCGATGAATCAGACCTGACACAACTCTAAGCAATAGCAGGTATGACAAACAAGCATGAATGAGTAGGCACATCAGGGCTCAAACAACTCCTACTCATGCTAGTGGGTTTCATCTATTTACTGTGGCAATGACAGGTCATGCAAAGGAAAGGGGTTCAACTACCGTAGCATGTAACAGTTAAAACGTTGTTGTCCTAATGCAGTAAAAGAGAGCAGGAGCGAGAGAGTGGGATTGTATCAGAATGAACAAGGGTTTTTTGCTTGCCTGGCACTTCTGAAGATAGTATAACTCTTCATCGGTGTCATCGATCACGTCGCTGGAAACATCGTCTACTAAGAGGGAACAACCACCGGCAAACACAAAAGGAACCACAATCAATGCAATGCACATTCATATGAATGATATGTCATATTAAGGTACTGAATTGACCTAGTGCAACAGTTAGTCATATTCATTGAAGTGGAATTCAAACCTATAGCAAATTCCAACTCCAAAACTAACTACCATTTATTCCATAATCATGAATTGTCCTATTCAGTGGGGTTAACTTGTTCAAACATGCATTAAAATGCAATATTCAGATTCTTTGGATTTTTCTGATCATTTTTCATATATAAATTATTTCATTTGGAGTTACGGTTGATTTTCTATGATTTTTAGAAGTTTATAGCATTTTCTGGAATTCATAAATCATTCCTGATTTATTTAAAATCACAGAAAAAGCTTACTGCATCAGCATCATGTCATGCTGACCTCAGCAGGTCAACAGACCCGGTGCTGGTCAAACCTGACGCGTGGATCCCGCATCTCAGTGTGACAAGGCAGGAACAAAGGCTAACCAGTGGGGCGAGGTCAATGCTGACTGGGCAGGTCAAACCTGACAGCCGGGGCCCACTGGACTTAATCTAATCCTAAACAGAAACTAATCCAGGTTAATTAAGGGTGTTGGGCCCGTGTGTCAGTGAGCATGGGCGTTAGTTGGTGGCGTCATTAGCCGCTAATGACGACGCCACGTCGGCATGGCCGGGGTTAGGCCGCCGGCGACCATAGACCGCGGCTGCGTCGCTCGTTATGGCGACTCCGACAACGGGAGGAGGCAGGATTGGGCTCTACGGCTGCAGCGCGATGAGGCGCATCGGGTGGTGGCCATGGGCGGTGCCGGGGTGGTAAGAAACAGCAACGGCGGCGAGCGAGGCGGCGGCCGGATCTCGGGTGGGGTGCGGGGTTAGCGTTGCGGCTTGCAAACGAGCCGGCTGTCTCGCTAGTTTTGCTCTACGGGATGTTGCGAGTGCAAAGGACGCGTGCGCGGGACCAAAAGGTTGATGGATTATGGATGGGCTTAGGCCCATGTAAGACAATAATCCCCAGTTAATCTCTAAGCCCATGCATGTGTACGGCAAGTGGTGGGAAGTGTGGGAAGTTTAGTCCCATACTGCTACAGTAAGAAGAGTGAGACTTCTTTATAAGTGCTACTCTACCACTTGCTATTGGGAGCTTGGGAATAGGAGTTGTACACGTGCGCTCCTCCTCCACCGCCGCCCGCCTCGCCTCGCCTCGCCTCGTCACGACGCGCGCGCGCCGCGTGTTGCGGGAATAAGCCGAGCCGAAGCTTATTTTTGCCGCTCAGGAATGGTTAGTTAATTGTTAATTAATTAACGAGTCGCTTACGGAAGCGCCACTGTCCGAGACGTTGGACTGTGGACTATTCATGGACTCGGTCATGGGCCTGGCCTAGGCCATCTACCTGATGGCCTATATAAGAAGGCGCTAGCCAGTGGAGTGAACCCTAACTCAGTTCACTCACTCCCTCTCGTACAACCCTAGCCGTCATCTACTATTCCTCTCTCTGTGCTGCTTCCGGTGATCCCATCCCGACGACCGCGTGCACGGTTGGCCGGGAGAACAGTTGCCTCCGGAACCCTGTCATTCGAGATCCTACCCGGGAGTACGGCAATAAGGTTTTTGGGGAGCGTCTCGACACGACTGCTCCCGATCCGTCCGCCTCTGATTCCACTACTTCCCCTTCATTGACCCCCATGGTTGACGCCGCCGCCGCCAAGAATAAGGCCTCGACCAATGCCGAGGCTGCCGCTGCCGCCGCCGCGCTGGCCTGGCCAACCGAAGGGTATGACTCGTTCATCCCCTATATGATCGTTCATGTGCTAGGCGTGTATATCCTATTCATAGATGTTTCAGTTCTATGTACTGTACGTGCTCACATGCTTAGGTATCGGTATGAGATGCATACCGTATTTGCCATGCTTACTGTTTACTCCTGGATTAGATTAGTCTGAAAAGTGCTAATATTTCCAAATATCCAAAAACCTTATTTTAGGCACTTTTCGACGCATGGCTTCGCCGCTATTCTGAAACCGGAAAAGTTTAATGGAACGCATTTTATGCGTTGGCAGACGAGGACCACCCTGTGGCTCACAGCAATGAACGTGTCTGGGTTAGTGGTGTGTCTCCCACGGTAGTGATTGCTCCTGAACAGGAGAATGCGTTTAGGAAGGCAACCACCATCTTTCTGGGAGCCGTTCTTACTGTGATCGGAGACAAGCTTGTGGATGCATATCTTCATATGCGCGTTGCCAAGAATTTGTGGGATGCGCTCGAAGCTAAATTTGGCGCAACCGATGCTGGAAGCGAGTTGTATGCTATGGAGCAGTTCCATGATTACAAAATGGTTGATAATTGTTCTGTATTGGACCAGGCCCATGAGATACAATGCATCGCTAAGGAGCTGGAGCTCCTGAAGTGTGAGTTACCGGAGAAGTTTGTCACGGGTTGCATTATTGCAAAACTCCCTCCTAGATGGAGGAACTTTGCTACTTCTCTCAAGCACTTGAGACGCGAACTCTCTGTTGAGGATGTCATCAGTCATCTAAGTGTTGAGCAGAACTCGAGAGCAAAGGACTCACACGTGAAAGGGCAGAGGGTTCTTCTAGCGCCAATATGGTGCAGAAGAACTCCCACAAGTTCAACGGAAAGAACTCTGTCCAGCAGAATACTACCTTCAAGAAGAAGGGTAAGAAGAAAAACAAGAAGGATGAGGGCTGCTTTTTACTTGTGGTTCGGTTGAACATTGGGCCAACAAGTGCCCAAACAAGTATAAGAAGTCGGGAATGACGCCAAGTCTATCAATGTCACTTTGAGCAACAATGATGGGGCATCTGGGTATGGTAATCTGTTTACCGTACTTTCAGTTTGTCAGTCCACCGATTGGTGGGTTGACACTGGGGCCAATATTCATGTGTGTGCTGATGTGTCCTTGTTTTCTTCTTACCAGGTCACACGATATTGTTTCGTCCTGATGGGGAATGGCTCGCATGCTTCTGTTCATGGTGTTGGCACGGTATATTTGAAGTTTACTTCGGGAAAGATCGTGCAACTGAAGAACGTGCAGCATGTCCCCGCTATCAAGAAGAATCTCGTTAGTGGCTCCCTTCTATTTAAAGAAGGGTTTAAGTTAGTATTTGAGTCTAACAAAGTAGTCACATCTCGTTATGGACTATTTGTTGGAAAAGGATATGATTGTGGTGGTTTGTTCCGCCTTTCCCTGGAGGATTTCTGTAATAAAGTCGTGAACCCAATTCATTCCAATGTGAACGAATGTGAGGTTTGGCATTCACGTCTTTGTCACATAAATTTCGGTTGTATGATGCGGCTAGCTAAGATGAATCCAATCCCGAGTTTCACTTTAGCCAAAGGCTCTAAGTGACATCCGTGTGTGCAAGCAAGCAACCTCGTAAGCCTCACAAGCCTGCGAAGGAGAGACATCTGGCACCACTAGAGCTCATACATTCAGATCTCTGTGAGATGAATGGTGTGTTGACTAAAGGTGGAAAGAAATACTTCATGACTTTGATTGATGATTCCACAAGATTCTGTTATGTGTATTTGTTAGACACAAAGGATGAGGCTCTACACTACTTTAAAATCTATAAGGCTGAAGTTGAGAACCAACTTGAGAAGAAAATTAAACGAGTCTGGTCTGATCATGGTGGAGAGTACTTTTCTAGTGAGTTCAATTTATTCTATGCGGAACATGGTATTATTCATGAGAGGACGCCTCCCTATTCACCCCAGTCAAATGAGGTTGCCGAATGGAAAAACCGTACTCTAACAGAATTGGCTAACGCCATGTTAGATACATCGAGTTTATCCAAGGCATGGTGGGGGGAGGTTGTATTGACATCATGTCATGTCTTGAATAAAGTTTCCGCGAAGGATAATGAGACTACTCCCTATGAGAAATGGGAGAAGAAAAGAACTACACTCTCTTACTTGCGCACTTGGGGCTGTTTGGCGAAAGTCAATGTGCCGATCCCCAAAAAGCGTAAGCTTGGACCAAAGACCGTGGGCTGCGTTAATTTGGGTTACGCTAAGAATAGCGTTGGCTATAGATTTCTAGTGGTGAAATCTGAGGTACCTGACCAGAAGGTCGGTACAATTATAGAGTTTAAGGATGCTACATTCTTTGAGGATATATTCCCCATGAGAGATATGCAAAGCACTTCTAGACTAGAATCTGATGAGACTCCTGAACCTGCCATTTCGATGGAATATTATGAACACAAAAGTGATGAAAGTTCATCAGAGGATGATGAGGAAGCTCCTGTTAGGAGCAAGAGACAAAGGACTACAAAGTCTTTTGGTGATGATTTCCTCGTGTACTTCGTGGATGATGGCACTCCCAGTTCCATTTCAGAAGCTTATGCATCTCCGGATGCTGACTACTGGAAGGATGCGGTTCATAGTGAGATGGATTCCATCATGGCTAACAGGACATGGGAGATCACTGATCTTCCTTATGGTTGCAAACCATTGGGATGTAAGTGGGTGTTCAAGAGGAAGCTTAGGCCCAATGGTACTATTGAGAAGTACAAGGCTAGGCTTGTGGCCAAGGTTTATACCCAAAAGGAATAAGAGGATTTCTTCGACACTTACTCACATGTGGCTAGACTGACCACCATTCGAGTGCTACTCGCTTTGGCTGCCTCGCATGGTCTTCTCGTTCATCAGATGGACGTTAATACGGCTTTCCTTAACGGAGAGTTAGACGAGGAAATTTACATGCAACAGCCGGATGGCTTTGTAGTAAATGGTCAGGAAAGAAAGGTGTGTAAGCTAGTGAAATCTTTGTATGGCCTGAAACAAGCGCCTAAGCAATGGCATGAGAGGTTTAATACAACTTTGACATCTGCTGGCTTTGCTGTTAACGAAGCTGACAAATGTGTATACTATCTATATGGTGGGGGCGAAGGAGTTATATTGTGCCTGTATGTCGATGACATACTGATATTTGGGACCCACCTCAAGGTCATTGAGGAGGTCAAGGCTTTTCAATCTCATAACTTTGAGATGAAAGACCTGGGCGTGGCTGATGTTATCTTGAACATCAAGCTACTGAGAAATACTGAGGGTGGAATTACACTTTTGCAATCCCACTGTGTTGAGAAGATTTTGAGCCGTTTTAGATATTCAAACTGCAAACCTTCTGCAACACCATATGATCCTAGCGTGCGGACTCGAAAGTTCGAAGGCATGGATGTAGATCAATTGAGATATTCTCAAGTGGTTGGTTCACTCATGTACCTAGCTTGTGCTACTCGCCCTGACATCTCATTTGCTGTGTGCAAACTGAGCCGGTTTGTTTCCAATCCGGGAGATGTGCATTGGCATGCTGTTAAGCGAGTGATGCGCTATTTGCAAGGTACTGTGAACTATGGGATTCACTATTCTGGGTACCCGACGGTACTTGAGGGGTATAGTAATTCTAACTGGATATCTGATGCTGATGAGATGAAAGCCACAAGTGGATATGTCTTCACACTTGGTGGTGGTGTTGTTTCCTAGAAGTCTTGCAAGCAAACGATCTTAACCAGATCGACTATAGAAGCAGAACTCACAGCATTAGACACATCATGCGTCGAAGCAGAATGGCTTCGAGAGCTTTTGATGGATTTGCCGGTGATTGATAAACCAGTCCCGGCTGCCCTTATGAACTGTGACAATCAAATGGTGATTGCCAAGGCTAAGAATTCAAAGGACAACTTGAAATCCACAAAGCACATAAGAAGAAGATTAAAGTATGTCAGAAAATCAAGAAACTCCGGAGTAATAGCGTTGGATTATATACAGACGGCTAAGAATCTGGCAGACCCTTTTACGAAAGGGCTATCACGGGTTGTGATAGAAAAAGGGAGATGGGTATGTGTGACACCCCAAAATTTTAACCTTGTTTTATTAATTAAAATTTTGCCAGGAAAAATTAAATTTTTATTTTTCTGGATTTATTCTTGATCTCAGAGCCTCTCTTTTCCCCTAAGTTATGGAGTTTTCACCCCTAGTAAAAAACTTTCCAATTATTATTGGGCTTGTTTACCCTCTCGAATAAAACAATTCTTTTATCAGTGGGATTATCTATATAATTATTTTCCCCTGAGCTTTATTTCTCTAAATTGGTTTTTCGTAAGTTTTAGGGTTCCATTTGCACTGCAACCCTTTGATAAATTTATTTAAAAACCCCACCAAAATTTGGAGATGTCATGTGATGTTTCTAAACCACTTTTATGCAAAAATATGTTTCATTCATTGAATATTTTGAGTTCTACACCTAATTTTCAAATCTGGTACAGTGGGCAGTTTTGCACTACAACCTATTTAAATAATTCTTTAAAATTTCACCAAAATTATTGGATGTTAACAGGAGTATATTAATTAACTTTATGCAAAAACCCAGCTATGTTCTTGGAAAAATTTGAGTGACTCAACCTCTTTTCCATTATGGTCCAACTTGATGATTTGTACAACAACCACATTTTAAGTTGCTCCTTTATCCATGATTACTTTTCCTACTTGTAGTCCTCCCTGCTAAACCCTTAAGACCAGGAGCATGAACCCATTGGAATATTTTTGGCCCGTGAAATGACAGCCTCTAGTTTCTGCCAAAAACTGATTTTCTCAAATAATTGCACTAACAAGTTTCTACATTTGGCAAACTAACCTCACCACCCTCTCATTCATCTAAAGAGACCCCACTCTGGAAGATTTGACCACCCCAAGTACTGCCTAGATGCCGCTGGCATTTTGTCAAACACCCTGTGTGCATAGACAGATTTGGCATGGTTGAAAGTTTTGTGTTGTGAACTTCCCCCTTGTCCAAACCAAGTTGTCTAGTAGCCTTCTAACTGTCTCTAACCTAGGCGTGTGGATTTTCATTGGCTCTCTAGCAATTTTGGCCGCCCTGGCATTTCGTCGAACGAGTGCCGTGCACGCCCGGAGCGCGAGGAGAGCACGCGTTTTGCATGTGCTCGCGTCCGAGCCAGCACGCCCCCTGGATAAGTTTCCCCGAGCTCATCCTGATCCTCCCCCTCTCGCCGCATCACGCTAGAAGCCCCGACCGCCCCCTCGCCCCCTGCAGCGTCGCCACAGCAAGCCTCTTGGCGGCATGCCTGCGGCCGCGTCCGCCCCTGCCATGGGCGGCACCGCCCAAACCACCGCAGCGCACCAGCTCGCCTCCTTAGACAGTGGAGGGTTCGTCATTAGCCCCTGAAGCCAGCCAGCCACCGCCACGTCGCCCTGCAGCACAGTAGGGCGGTCCGCCGACGAGATTATCCACGGCCGCCGCGAACCGACATGGATGTGCTATAAAAGGAGGCCCTGAGCTCCTCCGAGCACTTAGGCAGCCTCACACCGTCCTCCTAGTGCCCCCGTTGCCATCAATTGAAGAGGAAAAGGCCGTCTTCACCCTCTCCGGTCAGCTCGGCCGCCGCCTCGTCCCGGTTCACCCCGGCACCACCAGGGCCTCCCCCACCTTTCCATCACCACCACTCGACTCCTCTTCGTCTTGCGGAGCCGCCCAGACCCCCAGCTGCGACAGAAAGCCACCGTAGCCCCAAAACCCACTTTGCCACAGAAGCCACAGGCCGCCGCGAAGCTCGCCGCCGGCGACTCCCTCTGTCCCCGCCAAAAAGTCGACCACCGATAGGACCGCCTCGACCCCCTGAGCCCGCGGATGGCCTCGGTTTCCCAAACGGTGTCGCCGTTCGCCAGCGAGCATCGCCGGAGTCCCGCCTCCGCTCGGGCAGAGGAAGAGGAGGGAGGAGAGACTAGTCAAACCTGACCAGTGGGCCAGGCGGGCCCACTGTCAGTGACCCACGCACTGTCCACGCTGGATAAGTGGGGGCATAAAATCGAAATACGCCTTCGACGTGGTCAGTTCGAAACGTTTTTCCTTTTTCTGTTTTATTAAAAAAAACAGACTTTGACCAAAACTTTGATTGTCTATAACTTTTTAAATATAACTCCAAATGAATTGATTCTTTTTCCTACCTATCTCAAATATTGTCTAGTTTATTTTAAGATTTATTTCAAAAAAAATCAGACAACTTTTTGGTACTGTTTTTGAAACTATATATTGATTCAAAAATATTTTAAATAGGATTTTTGGAGAGAGGAGGAAGTTTTCAAAAGTTTTGAGGGAGCACCTCACCCCTCCACAACTTGAAGGCAATCATTCTGAACCCTGGCATAATATTTTGCATGCATTGTTTGACACGATTATGACACCACCTCAATACGTAGAACTCGTTATTTTATGTGGTGATGTGATCATTTGCATGAATGCTTATTGGAAATTTCCTTGCTGTTGGAAATGGACATGCTTGTGATAGTGATCATCCTCGTATGCCTTTCGTGCCTATCGGAAGGAAAACGGGAAAGTCTCTGTCTTGGGTAGACCCGAGCTTGTCCCTAATTCCTCGTCGAGACGAGTGTGTCCGGCATGGCATGAGGGGTATGATGAGTGGTGATTCCGTCTGTTAGACGAAATTTATTCGTTATGCTAATCATGCAGGGAATACTTAAACCTCCTGAGTCGACCATAGATCGAGTCTTGTTCCAGTAACCCCCATACTTGTTTCGTACTACCACTTGTCTCTACAACAAGTAGGGTACTGTTCAGTAAGTCGTCAACCCCTGTCTAGCACACACCGTACAGAGAGGCCATGGTGGAAGATACCGGATGTAGCCGGTAGGCAGGCCACCTGGTCCGGGGGCATAGGTGTTTCCGGTTGAGACCGAGAGGGGAGGCCACCCCTTAGAGCGCGCGATATAAATTTGATCCCATGCTACGCGAGGTTGTAGCCTCCCCACTTAGAGTTTTGCTTGACAGGCATCGTGGGTGATTCCACACACCGGTAAGTTAAGCTGGTGTGTGCAAGTTAGGTGTGTTTTCAACTAAAAGGTTGTAGACGGAATTAGTCCCGATGGGCTAAAGGAATCCATTACTCGTGGGTAAAGAGTACACCCTCTGCAGAGTTTAAACCTATTTGAATAGCCGTGTCCATGGTTAAGGACTATAGTCTGGGATGGGTCAAGTGTTGGTCTTAGTGTCGGTCTTTGGAGGAGAAACTGTTAAACCAAACTTGGGGTCCGACTTGTGACTTGTTAGGACCATGATTATTATTCTGTTATGGACTAACCGTTATATTATTTGAATTATTGAGTGTCCCTGGGATGGTTCTACCTCCTGGATATTCCCCGTGATTACCTTATAAGCCCTTTATGTGGTGTCGCTGAGACGCCCGACTGTGGCATGCTTGTTATTCATTTACCTTATAAGTCCTTTATGTGGTGTCGCTGAGACGCCCGACTGTGGCATGCTTGTTATTTATTTACTTTATAAGCCCTTTATGTGGTGTCGCTCAGACGCCCGACTGAGGCATGCTCGTTATTTACCATCAATTCGAGACGTCGCTTTAGACATCCGAATGGTGCATTTTATTCCTACTCTGTCATTACATATTCATTGTTACATATTAATAACCGGCGTGCATGCATCAGAGATTTTTTTTTATTTTATGACTGACGTTGGGATCATAGAATATTTCAGAACATGTTTTGTTATATTATACCTGTGTTCATAATGTTTGCGAGTACATTCAGAGTACTCACCGGCTTGTCCATGGCTATTGTCTTGGCCAGATTTCTTGCATGGAGAGGAGCGAAGCGATGACAGTCCCAGAACCTATGCAATGGTGATAGCAGCCTCGCGAAGATAGGAGTTAACCTGGTCAGCTGTTCCTGTGGGAAATGGAGTCCCATAAATGATGATGATCCACAAACCGCTTCCGCCATCAACCACTAGAAACCATTTGTTGTACTCACAGACCAGAATGGTCTTGTACTACATATTTTGTGTTTTGCTTGGAATTTCTGTATCAAGTTGGTGCCTCATCATTAACAGATAATCCCGGGGCTGGTGAGCACACGGGCCATTTTCTGAAATTAATACCCGGAAAACCGGTCGTGACAAACTTGGTATCAGAACCAGGCTGACCATTGGCTAATCCTATCTTAGCCAGGTCGAAAAACCTAGGTAAGCCAAACCACCAGACCTTAACCTAAACCCAGCCAAGCTTCTCATGCAAGATAGCCACACAGTGACCCCGACACTTTTGGCGGTGATGCCCAACCTATCAACCTAGCTCATCGATCACGCGCCCGAGGACCGACGCCTATAATGCCTCATTCGCAAGCGTGCGAAGGAAGACTTAGTCCCCTTTTTCTATAAAAAGGGCATGCTCGCCTCAACCCAGCACAGCACAGCCCGTACCCCAAACCGAGCCATAATGCCTGGCCCCGTCGTGCACAATGAACCCACGGCAAACAACCTTGGAGGTTTTGTGACCATACTCGCAAACCTCACCCGTCGTGCCTATGCGTTAGAAGAGCCCCCAGAATATGTTGTGTACCAAGGATCCATGAGTGGTGAGAGCCATCAATTCGGGCCCTCAGGCACATCTACGGTAGGGGTCATCGCGTACGCCCCTACAGGTTCACCAAGGACAACTTCCTTCGAGCCACAAGCCATCCAGCTAGCTGCTCGAGAGGCTATAGTTCAACTCCGCAGGTTGTCGCCAGAGTTAATCGTCGCCGTTCTACTACTACCCCGCACGTGAAGGGTATGGTAGACCACCCCAGTTGCCAACGGAGATCACGAGACGGATCTGCGTTGTTGCACCTAGTGCGCTATGTAGGTGCACTAGAGGAACTGCTCGATCAAATCACCATTGATCTGATCGCAGCTCGTGGAGAGCTAGTTAAATCCGAGCCCGGCGAGAGGAGAGGACGAGCCCGACGCCGACAACCCAGTCATGTTGTTCGGACACCCGATCGAGACCTTGAGGTCACCCCCAGCCATCAACCAAGGTGCTTTGATGACCCCAGAAGTGCTTCGTCACCTTTTGGGAGCACACTCCAACGGGATTATGGCCAACAATCCCCGAGATGGTCATCATCGCTACCCCGACCCTGCAGTTCCTCAACCACCTCCAGCTAATCCCGACGGTGAGACCCGTGGAGAAGCCTCAACATCCACAAGGCAAGCCCGCTTGGATATAAACGAGGTAGACTGAATCACTCGAGGAGTACCGAGTCTCAGTGTATCCACACCTTATAGTCGTGCGACCTTGTAAATAAACTCAGCATGTTGATGTGCCTCTGTTTTAGATAGTAACCTTGCATAATTATGTCAGGACGCAGTTGCATATTTTTCCGCACACAGCTACCAAAACCACCCGGCGACACCCACAAGAATACGTCGCTTTTGTGAGATATGTGTATCTGTGGCTTTGACCCCGACCCTGTGAGATCAGGACCGACAAAACTAGTGCCCCTCACCGCGGCTTATAACCCAGCCCGGATGCTATATAAAAAGGCCACCTCGTGACCTTGCCAAGCACCCCTCACCTTGTGCACCGCCCTCACCACCATTTCTTGCCATGCCGAGCCCTAGTATTTATCTGAGAACCCCAGATGCAACCCCGGGTAGCTTTGTCAAAATATTGTGGGACTTTACCTGCAGTACCATGGGTTCTACCCAGCCACCCCAATACGAGCTGCTCAAATCGAGGATCACCCCATCCACCTCGAAATATTGGGCAGTAGTACACATCCTCCGTAAATCAAACCAAGACCCAACGGAAGTTTCCTTCGTGGGGAAATCTATGCCAGCTCCACTAATGGCCATAGAAGCGGCTGCACACGAAGCACTTGCCCGCCTTTGATTCGCGGTACCCTATGCCAGTGAAAGAGGATATTATTACTTTCCGAGCCGTGCAGCACCGGAGGAGTAACATCTTTTCCTGTGGACGGATTGAGAGAGACCCAAGATCGCCAACCTGGTCCAATACCTCATCGCCAAGAACGTTTGACCCAATGAGTAATGGGTTATCTCCAGAGTCTCGCGGATTTAAATTCTCAGATCGCCATCGGCAGAACACTGAGGCCCGACCAGGAGAGACACATTCATCGGCTGGTCAATCCGCTTTCCCCGATAGAGGAGGAGTGTATCCCAGTACCAGAGACATTTTCTCGGGACCCCGTCCAGTTACCGTTTGCATTATAGATGTCGCTGCTGTGTCTATTATTGCAACATTTACTTATATGTTGTAACTTATACGTGGTACCCCGAGTTTGTGCGGCGAGTAAATTATTTAGTTTCTATTAATTTGAGTAGTTTTTGTTGTGGTTTGACTCTTAATTTACTGATTTTCCTGGAGTGAGATTTCTTTTCCCTGAGTTGCTGCATCGTATACCTTCTCACGACATGGATTATTTTTGTTCACGCAGCACCACGACAGCAGACCCACAAATTCTCGAACACATACACTGCTTGCAAAAACATGTAACCGTGGAGTAGTTGTTTCTCAAAACAGCTCTTAACAAATCTCGAGGACAAGATTTTTCTTAAGGGGGGTAGTGTTGTGACACCCCAAAATTTTAACTTGTTCTATTAATTAAAATTTTGCCAGGAAAAATTTAATTTTTATTTTTCTAGATTTATTCTTGATCTCAGAGCCTCTCTTTTCCCCTAAGTTATGGAGTTTTCACCCCTAGTAAAAAACTTTCCAATTATTATTGGACTTGTTTACCCTCTCGAATAAATCAATTCTTTTATTAGTGGGATTATCTATATAATTATTTTCCCCTGAGCTTTATTTCTCTAAATTGGTTTTTCGTAAGTTTTAGGGTTCCATTTGCACTGCAACCCTTTGATAAATTTATTTAAAAACCCCACCAAAATTCGGAGATGTCATGTGATGTTTCTAAACCACTTTTATGCAAAAATATATTTCATTCATTGAATATTTTGAGTTCTACACCTAATTTTCAAATCTGGTCCAGTGGGCAGTTTTGCACTACAACCTATTTAAATAATTCCTTAAAACTTCCACCAAAATTATGGGATGTTAACAGGAGTATATTAATTAACTTTATGCAAAAACCTAGCTATGTTCTTGGAAAAATTTGAGTGAATCAACCTCTTTTCCATTTTGGTCCAACTTGATGATTTGTACAACAACCACATTTTAAGTTGCTCCTTTATCCATGATTACTTTTCCTAGTTGTAGTCCTCCCTGCTAAACCCTTAAGACCAGGAGCATGAACCCATTGGAATATTTTTGGCCCATGAAATGACAGCCTCTAGTTTCTGCCAAAAACTGATTTTCTCAAATAATTGCACTAACAAGTTTCTACATTTGGCAAACTAACCTCACCACCCTCTCATTCATCTAAAGAGACCCCACTGGAAGATTTGACCACCCCAAGTATCGCCTAGATGTCACTGGCATTTTGTCAAACACCACACAATGCGTGAGACAGATTTGGCATGGTTGAAAGTTTTGTGTTGTGAACTTCCCCCTTGTCCAAACCAAGTTGTCTAGTAGCCTTCTAACTGTCTCTAACCTAGGCCTGTGGATTTTCATTGGCTCTCTAGCAATTTTGGCCGCCCTGGCATTTCGTCGAACGAGTGTCGTGCACGCCCGGAGCGCAAGCAGAGCACATGTTTTGCACGTGCTCGCGTCCGAGCCAGCACGCCCCCTGGATAAGTTTCCCCGAGCTCATCCTGATCCTCTCCCTCTCACCGCATCACGCCAGAAGCCCCGACCGCCCCCTTGCCCCCTGCAGCGTCGCCACAGCAAGCCTCTTGGCGGCACGCCTGCGGCCGCGTCCGCCCCTGCCATGGGCGGCACCGCCCAAACCACCGCACTGCTCCAGCTCGCCTCCTTAGATAGTGGAGCGTTCGTCGTTAGCCCCTGAAGCCAGCCAGCCACCGCCACGTCGCCCTGCAGCACAGTAGGGCGGTCCACCGACGAGATTATCCACGGCCACCGCGAACCGACATGGATGTGCTATAAAAGGAGGCCCCGAGCTCCTCCGAGCACTCAGGCAGCCTCACACCGTCCTCCTAGTGCCCCCATTGCCATCAATTGAAGAGGAAATGGCCATCTTCACCCTCTCTGGTGAGCTCGGCCGCCGCCTCGTCCCGGTTCACTCCGGCGCCACCAGGGCCTCCCCCACCTTTCCATCACCACCACTCAACTCCTCTTCGTCTTGCGGAGCCGCCCAGACCCCCAGCTGCGACGGAAAGCCACCATAGCCCCAAACCCACTTTGCCACCGAAGCCACCGGCCGCCGCGAAGCTCGCCGCCGGTGACTCCCTCCGTCCCCGCCAGAAAGTCGACCACCAATAGGACCGCCTCGACCCTCTGATCCCGCGGATGGCCTCGGTTTCCCGAACGGTGCCGCCGTTCGCCGGCGAGCATCGCAGGAGTCCCGCCTCCGCTCGGGCAGAGGAAGAGGAGGGAGGAGAGACTAGTCAAACCTGACCAGTGGGCCAGGTGGGCCCACTGTCAGTGACCCACGCACGGTCCACGCTGGATAAGTGGGGGCGTAAAATCGAAATACGCCTTCGACGTGGTCAGTTCGAAACGTTTTTCCTAGTTCTGTTTTATTTTAAAAAATAGATTTTGACCAAAACTTTGACTGTCTATAAATTTTTAAATATAACTCCAAATGAATTGATTCTTTTTCCTACCTCTCTTAAATATTGTCTAGTTTATTTTAAGATTTATTTCAAAAAAATTCAGACACCTTTTTTGTACTGTTTTTGAAACTATATATTGATTCAAAAATATTTTAAATAGGATTTGTGGAGAGAGGAGAAAGTTTTCAAAAGTTTTGAGGGAGCACCTCACCCCTCCACAACTTGAAGGCAAGCATTCTGAACCCTGGCATAATATTTTGCATGCATTGTTTGTCACGATTATGACACCACCTCAATGCGTACTCGTTATTTTATGTGGTGATGTGATCATTTGCATGAATGCTTATTGGAAATTTCCTTGCTGTTGGAAATGGACATGCTTGTGATAGTGATCATCCTCGTATGCCTTTCGTGCCTACCGGAAGGAAAACCGGAAAGTCTCTGTCTTGGGTAGACCCGAGCTTGTCCCTAATTCCTCGTCGAGACGAGTGTGTCCGGCATGGCATGAGGGGTATGATGAGTGGTGATTCTGTCTGTTAGATGAAATATATTCGTTATGCTAATCATGCAGGGAATACTTAAACCTCCTGAGTCGACCATAGATCGAGTCTTGTTCCAGTAACCCCCATACTTGTTTCGTACTACTACTTGTCTCTACAACAAGTAGGGTACGGTTCAGTAAGTCGTCAACCCCTTTCTAGCACAGACCATACAGAGAGACCATGGTGGGAGATACCGGTTGTAGCCGGTACGCAGGCCACCTGGTCCGGGGGCATGGGTGTTTCCGGTTGAGACCGAGAGGGGAGGCCACCCCTTAGAGCGCGCGATATAAATTTGATCCCATGCTACGCGAGGTTGTAGCCTCCCCACTTAGAGTTTTGCTTGACAGGCGCCGTGGGTGATTCCAGACACCGGTAAGTTAAGCTGGTGTGTGCAAGTTAGGTGTGTTTTCAACTAAAAGGCCATAGACGGAATTAGTCCCGATGGGATAAAGGAATCCGTTACTCGTGGGTAAAGAGTACACCCTCTGCAGAGTTTAAACCTATTCGAATAGTCGTGTCCATGGTTAAGGACTACAGTCTGGGATGGGTCAAGTGTTGGTCTTAGTGTCGGTCTTCGGAGGAGAAACTGTTAAACCAAACTTGGGGTCCGACTTGTGACTTGTGAGGACCATGATTATTATTCTGTTATGGACTAACCGTTATATTATTTGAATTATTGAGTATCCCTGGGATGGTTCTACCTCCTGGATATTCCCCGTGATTACCTTATAAGCCCTTTATGTGGTGTCGCTGAGACGCCCGACTGTGGCATGCTTGTTATTCATTTACCTTATAAGCCCTTTATGTGGTGTCGCTAAGACGCCCGACTGTGGCATGCTTGTTATTTATTTACTTTATAAGCCCTTTATGTGGTGTCGCTCAGACGCCTTGATCGAGGCATGCTCGTTATTTACCATCAATTCGAGACGCCGCTTAGACATCCGAATGGTGCATTTTATTCCTACTCTGTCATTACATATTCATTGTTACATATTAATAACCGGCGTGCATGCATCAGAGATTTTTTTTATTTTATGACTGACGTTGGGATCATAGAATATTTCAGAACATGTTTTGTTATATTATACCTGTGTTCATAATGTTTGCGAGTACATTCAAAGTACTCACTGGCTTGTCCCTGGCTATTGTCTTGGCCAGATTTCTTGCATGGAGAGGAGCGAAGCGATGACAGTCCCGGAACCTACCAATGGTGATAGCAGCCTCGCGAAGATAGGAGTTAACCTGGTCAGCTGCTCCTGTGGGAAATGGAGTCCCATAAATGATGATGATCCACAAACCGCTTCCGCCATCAACCACTAGAAACCATTTGTTGTACTCACAGACTAGAATGGTCTTGTACTACATATTTTGTGTTTTGCTTGGAATTTCTGTATCAAGTTGGTGCCTCATCAGCTAACAGTAATCCTGGGGCTGATGAGCACACGGGCCATTTTCTGGAAATTAATACCCGGAAAACCGGTCGTGACAGTATGAGACCCACGTAAGTTGTCATGGGGGTAACCCAACCTATGTGATCGGAGATCCCTTGAATTAGGACCTGGGAAAACAATCCAGCGGTCAACTGAGGAGAGTATCCTTAATTAACCCACTCTGTTGGAGATGCAATAATACTCTCAATTCTGTAAGGCAGGCTGACTTTTGTCCTAACACTACTAGGGAAAATCCTAGCAGTAGCGCGGGTTTTAGGTATATTAGTAGCGCGGGTGCCCGCGCTCGACACGACGCTGACAGCTAATAGGTAGTAGTAGCGCGGGTGCCACCCGCGCTACTACTACGTCTGTTAGTAGTAGCGTGGGTAAAAACCCGCGCTACTACTAACCCGTGCTTTGAAAAAACAATTGAATTTTTTTCGATTTTTTTTCGAATTTTCAAGTTTCTGAATTATTTTAACCTCTAATCTCTAATCACCCCTCATCGCTGCTCAATTTAATCTCTAATCACCCTCATCATTCCAAATCATCTAACTTCCCGGACAGTCACCCATCCTCTCACTACTCCAGCCTGAGCACGCTTAACTTCTGGGTTCTATTCTCCTTCGATTCCAAGTCCGCACTTGTTGTTTTCCCTACAATAGTAAGATGTCAATCCTATTAACCCTCAGGAGTTTAGCTTGAGCATGAAGTCGCACATTTCACTGTTTGAGTTTAAAACTATTCTAAAAAACAATAATTATTTAGTAACACTAATATTTCTTGAATAAGTAGTTTGACCACAGTTTGACCATAGTTTGACCACAGTTTGACCAGATTTGACCAAAATTCCAAAAACTGAAATAATTATTTAGAAACACTAATATTCTTGAATAATTATTTAGTAACACTAATACTTCTTGAATAAGTAGTTTGACCACAGTTTGACCAGATTTGACAAAAATTTAAAAAAACTGGAATTTGAGCATAACTTTTTTTCCTTTTAGAATTCGAGGATTCTAAAAATTTGCAAACAGGCCGTAGGCGTCAAAATCGGATGCGGATTTTCGTGCTGAACATTTTGATATATTATATGTTTTTTCTGACATCGTATGCAAAAGTTATAGCCGTTTTACATTTTCCCTTCACTTTTTGCAAAACATGTCCAAATTTAAGTTTTTAAATTTTCCTAACTAGTAGATGTAGTACCATAACTACATCTCGAAGGATTTTAATTTTTGAAGTTTTTATCATTTTCTTTTGCTTTTTACAAAACTAAAAAGGCGATCCACCGGGGGGTAGAGTTTCAAAATGGGACCTTTAGTAGTAGCGAGGGTTTTTACCCCTCGCTACTACTATGGCATGTCCCGGAGGGGCACGTTGAGACCTCTTAGTAGTAGCGAGGGTAAAAACTTAGTAGTAGCGGGTTTATGACCTCGCTACTACTATGGCATGGCCTGAGGGCGCAGTAGAGACCGCTTAGTAGTAGCGAGGTTAAAACCAGCGCCATCGCTATCAACTTAGTAGTAGCGAGGGTTAAAAACCCACGCTACTACTATGGCATGTCCCGGGGGGCACGGTAGAGACCGCTTAGTAGTAGCGAGGGTTAAAAACCAGCGCTAGTGCTATCAACTTAGTAGTAGCGAGGTTTAAAAACCCGCGCGACTAGTAAGTAGCAGTAGCGAGGTGTATAAACCCGCACTGCTAGTAAGCGTCTGTGTATAAGCTTTTCCCTAGTATTGTAATGTGTTCTCAAGATTATGTAAGCAAGATGCTAACCTACAGAGCATTCTTTGGAGGAACACACCTATGTGAGCCCGACTACTGGTCACAGTCTATGAGATTGGGTGATCTCTAGGAAGCTCATGAAAAGGTACGGAGTATGACTAATAAGCTCCACCAATGGGGTTTAGCCTTCGACAGCCAAGTATCAGCTGACAATAGGCGAAACTTCTACACGCCAAACTGACAATTCAAGGCATAGTCCATTGCTCAGTTGTGAAGAAGTCTAATCCTATTGCTCTAGGTGGAAGTTCAACTTAACAGTCTCCACTGAAAATTCTGGTATATCAAACATTGTTTGGAACAGTTGACAAACTTACGTGCCTCGAGATCTGGTGGGGGATTGATGGATTATGGATGGGCTTAGGACCATATAAGACAATAATCCCTAGTTAATCTCTAAGGCCCATGCATGTGTACGGCAAGTGGTGGGAAGTGTGGGAAGTTTAGTCCCATACTGCTACAGTAAGAAGAGTGAGACCACTTTATAAGGGCTGCTCTACCACTTGCTATTGGGAGCTTGGGAATAGGAGCTGTACACGCGTTCTCCTCCTCCTCCGCCGCCCGCCTCGCCTTGCCTCATCACGACGTGCGCGCGCGCCGCAGGTTGCGGGAATGAGCCGAGTTGAAGCTTATTTTTAACGCTCAGGAATGGTTAATTAATTAACAAGTCGCTTATGGAAGCGCCACTGTCCGAGACGTTGGACCGTTGTCTGTTCGCGGACTCGGTCATGGGCCTGGCCTAGGCCCATCTACCTGACGGCCTATATAAGAAGGCGCTGGCCAGTGGAGTGAACCCTAACTCGGTTCACTCACTCACTCTCGTACAACCCTAGCCGTCATCTATTGTTCCTCTCTCTGTGTTGCTTCCGGTGATCCCATCCCAACGACCGCGTGCACGGTTGGTCGGGAGAGCAGGTGCCTCCGGAACCCTGTCATTCGAGATCCTGCCCGGGAGAACGACAATAAGGTTTTTGCGGAGCATCTCGACGCGACTACTCCCGATCCGTCCGCCTCTGCTTCCACTACTTCCCCTTCATCGACCCCATGGTTGACGACGCCGCCGCCAAGAAGAAGGCCTCGGCCGATGCCGAGGCTGCCGCTGCCGCCGCCACGTTGGCCTGGCCAACCGGAGGGTATGACTCGTTCATCCCCTATATGCTCGTTCATGTGCTAGCCGTATATGTGATGTTCATATATGTTTCGGTTCTACGTATTGTACGTGCTCACATGCTTAGGTATCGATATGAGATGCATACCGTATTTGCCATGCTTACTATTTACTCCTGGATTAGATTAGTCGGAAAAGTGCTAATATTTCAGAATCATTGGAGCAATAAAGATAATTATAGGATTTATTTGCTCCAACTCAAATACAATATGGGTTAATTCAAATACCCAAAATGTCCTGAAAAAATATGCATCATCTCTGGATATGGTTTTCACCTTTTTCCATTAATCATGAACATTTTTGCAGACCAATTTGGTTTCTTTGAAAATATTTTGATGTTTAACCTATTTGCATTGTTTTAGTGCTAGGGGTTTGATCAATCCCCATTTCAAGTTTCAATTAAATTTAGACATGATGCATGGATGCTCGTGCAACTATTTGCAATCAAATTCTAGGGCTGTGACATTGGGTGGGATATCGATATGAGGAGAATAAGGAGTGGAAAGACCCTAAGCTTGGGGATGACCAAGGCACCCCAAGGTAATATTTAAGGAAGTCTCAAGCGCCTAAGCTTAGGGATGCCTCGGATGGCATCCCCTCTTTCGTCTTCAAAACTATCGGTATACCTTACTTGGAGCTATATTTTTATTCGTCACATGATATGTGTTTTGCTTGGAGCGTATTTTAAATTTTACTTGTTGTTTGAATAAAATCATTGGATCTGAAATCTTGAATGAAAAAGAATCCTCCCATGGCTAGTTAATTATTTGACTACTCAGTGTTCTTCACTTATATCATTTGGAGTAGTTTGTCATCTACTCACGTGCTTCACGTATATCCTATGAGTAAATGGTTGAATGAATTGAATATCGTAAATCTGAATTTATATATGTTTCATATGCTTATACCATGGGGAGTAATGACTTCACACATAATAAGTATAGGTGGTAAATTTATTGAAAGTTAGCAAACACAAAATTGATCACTTGAACAATTCATGAAAGAATATTAAAGGAAGAGAGATTTCACATATAAATACACTATCTTGGACATCTTTTGTAATTGTGAGCACTCATTAAAATATGACATGCTAAAAGGTTGATGTTAGACAAGGAAGACAACTTAATGGGTTATGTTTTCGTATATCCGAAACGATATATAGTCTTGGATCATCCAACATGTTGAGCTCACTTTCCCTCTCATGCTAGCCAAATTCTTTGCACCAAGTAGAAATACTACTTGTGCTTCCAAACATCCCTTAAACCAGTTTTGCCATGAGAGTCCACCATGCCTACCTTTGGATTGAGTAAGATCCTTCAAGTAAGTTGTCATTGGTGCATGCAATAAAAATTGCTCTCTAAATATGTATGATCTATTAGTGCGAAGAAAATAAGCTTTATACGAACTTGTGATAGGGAAGAAATAAAAGCGACAGACTGTATTATAAAGGTCTTTATCACAAGCGGCAATATAAAGTGACGTTCTTTTGCATTAAGATTTTGCGCATCCAACCATAAAAGTGCATGACAACCTCTGCTTCCCTCTGCGAAGGGCCTATATTTTACTTTTATCTTCTACCCTTATACAAGAGTCATGGTGATCATCACCTTTCCTTTTTACACTTTTTCCTTTGGCAAGCACTTTGTGTTGGAGCGATCCCGATATATATTTCCACTTGGATGTAGGTTTTCATAAATTACTATTATTGACATTACCCTTGAGGTAAAAGGTTGGGAGGCGAAACTATAAGCCCCTATCTTTCTCTGTGTCCGATTAAAACTTTCAACCCATAAATATCACATGAGTGTTAGCAATTATGAAAGATTAAATGATAGTTGAGTATGTGGAGTTTGCTGAATCAAAGCTCTTACATAGACCCTTCCTGAAAATAAGATGAATTGCAGTTGTTTGATGACCGATAGTATAGTTTGTTAGTTTCAAGAAAGTTTATGATCTATACTTTAACATGTGAATAGCTTGTTACTTGATCATGAAAAGTATTATGAGATGAGCTATTGTTATGACATATAGTGATGCTAGAAAAGGTGATTGAAATTATCATTGATCAAACTTGTGCACTTGCTAGCATTCACACTTCATAAATTATTTATTTTATCATTTACCTACTCGAGGATGAGTAGGAATTAAGCTTGGGGATGCTGGTACGTCTCCAACGTATCTATAATTTATGAAGTATTCATGCCATGTTTATAATAGTTTTATATGATTTTGGTATGATTTGATTAGAACTAACCCGGACTGACGCTGTTTTCAGCAGAACTACTGTGGTGTTGTTTTAAAAGTTCTCGGAATGCGATGAAAATCAACGGAGAATTTTTCTGGAAAATATAAAAAATACTGGAACAAAAATCTACCGGAGGGGAGTCCCGTGGGCCCCACGAGGGTGGGGGCGCCCCCCTATCCCGTGGCCGCCTCGGGGACCCCCCCCCCTGACTTGTTCTTGACGCCACCATCTCCTATAAATATATAAACCTCCAGAAAATAACCTAGATCGGAAGTTCCGCTGCCGCAAGCCTCTGTAGCCACGAGAAATCAATCTAGGCCCTCTCTGCCACCCTGCCGGAGGGGGCCATCATCACCGGAGGCCATGGAGGATGATCTCGGAGGGGCCATCATCGCCATGAAGGCCAAGATCCAGAGGGAGAACCTCTCCCCATCCAGGGGGGAGGCCATGGAGGAGGAAGCACAAGGGGGAGAACCTCTGCTCCTCTCTCTCGGTTGCGCCAGAGTGCCATCGGGAGGGGAATCATCACCGCGGTGATCGTCTTCGTCAACATCATCATCATCATCACCATCCTCATCTATTTTACGCGGTACACTCTCCCGCACCCCGCTGTAATCCCTACTTGAACATGGTGCTTTATGCCACATATTATGATCCAATGATGTGTTGCCATCCTATGATGTTTTGAGTAGATATCCTTTGTCTTTGGGTTGATTGATGATCTAGATTGGTACGAGTTGTATGTTTTATTTTGGTGTTGTCCTATTGTGCCCTCCGTGTTGCGCAAGCATGAGGGATTCCCACTATAGGGTGTTGCAATACGTTTATGATTCGCTTATAGTGGGTTGCTTGAGTGACAGAAGCATAAACCCGAGTAAGGGGGTTGTTGCGTATGGGATAAAGGGGACTTGATGCTTTAATGCTATGGTTGGGTTTTACCTTAATGATCTTTATTAGTTGCGTATGCTTGCTAGAGTTCCAATCATAAGTGCATATGATCCAAGAAGAGAAAGTATGTTAGCTTATGCCTCTCCGTCATATGAAATTGCAATGACGACTACCGGTCTTGTTAACAATTGCCTAGGACAATTCCGCACACCGATCCATCATTATTCCACACTCGCTACTTATAATACTTAAGTAATATATTCTAACTTTATGATAACAACACCTACTTTTATATTTTAGCTCTCTAATACGATGCAAAGTTATCCTCTTCATACCCACAACATAGTTTTATTTCTCGTTTCTAGTTGGAAGCAAACGTTTGGTGTACGTAGAGTCGTATCAGTGGCAGATAGGACTTGAGAGAATATTAATCTTACCTTTAGCTCCTTGTGGGTTCAACACTCCATACTTATCACTTCCACCTTTGGGAATTGCTACGATGATTCCCTGCACTTGGGGATTATCACGTCGTGGCGGGATCTACGTGTGAAGCGGAGTATATAGCTGCTTCGGAAGCAGCAAATGAAGTAGTATGGATGAAGGAGTTCATGTCCGATCTAGGTGTAATACCTAGTGCATGGGGTCCAATGAAAATCTTTTGTGACAATACTGAAGCAATTGCCTTGGCAAATGAATCCAGGTTTCACAAGAGAACCAAACACATCAAGAGATGCTTCAATTCCATCCGCGATCAAGTCAAGGAGGGAGACATAGAGACTTGCAAGATACATACGGATCAGAATGTTGCAGACCTGTTGACTAAGCCTCTCTCACGAGCAAAACATGATCAGCACCAAGACTCTGTGGGTGTTAGAATCATGGGATAATTGGTTTTCTGCCCCTAGTTGTGTTCCACTCGACAGGATTGCCCCTAATTTTCAAAAGCCAGTGGTTCTGTCCAACCCACTTTGGTTGTCTTGTGCTTTTGCCCTTTGACCGTTTGACCGTCACTTTGAAAACTTCATCACTAATTCATACTAAATCAAAAAAATGCAAATAAGATACCAAAATGTTTGGGAAAACATCACCTACATGTCAATGTCATTTGCATTCATGACAAAAGTGTTGGAAAGTGCCCATCCGAGTTTTAGCTCTTATCATACCACCATGAACAATAAAATCCAAAAAAATCAAAAAAATCAAAAATAAATTTGGTGGCAAAGAATGAAAAATGTTTTAAGTTCTTGCCAAGTTTTATCAGGGAATGACATTCGTGGAAGTCATGGAAAAAACAATCAACACTCCAAAATAGATTTTTTTTTGCCACGACTTTCACGAATGTCCCTGATAAAACTTGGCAAGCACTTAAAACATTTGTCATTCTTTGCCACCAAATTATTTTTGATTTTTTTGAATTTTTTTAGATTTTACTCTTCATGGTGGTATGATAAGAGCTAAAACTCGGATGGGCACTTTCCAACACTTTTGTCATGAATGCAAATGACATTGACATGTAGGTGATGTTTCCCCCAAAAATTTGGTATCTTATTTGCATTTTTCTGCTTTAGTATGAATTAGTTATGAAGTTTTCAAATTGACAGTCAAACGGTCAAAGGGCAAAAGCACATGATGCCAAAGTGGGTTGGACAGAACCGCTACCTTTTCAAAATTAGGGGCAACGCTATCGAGTGGGACACAACTAGGGGCATAAAACCAATTATCCCTAGAATCATTACTATGTAATCTAGATTATTGACTCTAGTGCAAGTGGGAGACTGAAGGAAATATGCCCTAGAGGCAATAATAAAGTTGTTATTTATATTTCCATATATCATGAAAAATGTTTATTACTCATGCTAGAATTGTATTAACCGGAACCTTAGTACATGTGTGAATACATAGACAAACAGAATGTCCTAGTATGCCTCTACTTGACTAGCTCGTTAATCAAAGATGGTTAAGTTTCCTAACCATAGACATGTGTTTTCATTTGATATACGGGATCACATCATTAAAGAATGATGTGATGGACAAGACCCATCCGTTAGCTTAGCATTATAATCGTTTAGTTTTATTGCTATTGCTTTCTTCATGACTTATACATATTCCTCTGACTATGAGATTATGCAACTCCCGAATACCGAAGGAACACTTTGTGTGCTATCAAACGTCACAATGTAACTGGGTGATTATAAAGATGCTCTAAAGGTGTCTTCGATGGTGTTTTATTGAGTTGGCATAGATCAAGATTAGGATTTGTCACTCCGTGTATCGGAGAGGTATCTCTGGGCCCTCTCGGTAATGCTCATCACTATAAGCCTTGAAAGCAATGTGACTAATGAGTTAGTTACGGGATGATGCATTATGGAACGAGTAAAGAGACTTGCGGGTAACGAGATTGAACTAGGTATGATGATACCGACGACCGAATCTCGGGCAAGTAAGATACCAATGACAAAGGGAATAACGTATGTTGTTATGCGGTTTGACCGATAAAGATCTTCGTAGAATATGTAGGAGCCAATATGAGCATCTAGGTTCCGCTATTGGTTATTGACGGGAGATGTGTCTCGGTCATGTCTACATAGTTCTCGAACTCGTAGGGTTCGCACGCTTAACGTTCGATGACGATTTGTATTATATGAGTTATGTGTTTTGATGACTGCATGTTGTTCGGAGTCCCGGATACGGACATGACGAGGAGTCTCGAAATGGTCGAGACATAAAGAATGATATATTGGACGATATTATTCAAACATCAGAAGAGTTCTGGGAGGTACCGGGCAAAAACGGAGTGCCGGAGGGGTTACCGAAACCCCCCGGGGAAGTAATGGGCCAACATGGGCCTTAGGGGAGAGAGAGGGCACGCCACGAGGAGGTGGCGCCCCCCCTTGGGGAGTCTGAATAGGACTAGGGGAGGGGCGCGGCCCCCCTTTCCCTCTCCCTCTCCCTCTCCCGTCCTTCTTTCCCCTTCCACCAAGTGGAATCCTACTAGGACTTGGAGTCCTAGTAGGACTCCTCTCTCTTGGTGCGCCCTACAGGGGCCAGCTGGCCTCCCCCTCTCCTCCTTTATATACGGAGGCAGGGGGCACCCTATAACACACAAGATCAATTGTCTTAGCCTGTGCGGTGCCCCCCTCCACAGTTTAACACCTCGGTCATATCGTCGTAGTGCTTAGGCAAAGCCCTGCGTCGGTAACTTCATCATCAACATCGCCACGCCGTCATGCTGACGGAACTCTCCCTTGTCCTCAAATGGATCAAGAGCTCGAGGGACGTCATCATGTTGAATGTGTGCAGAACACGGAGGTGTCGTACGTTCGGTACTTGGATCGTTTGGATCGTGAATACGTTCGACTACATCAACCGCGTTACTAAACGCTTCTGCTTTCGGTCTACGAGGGTACGTAGACACACTCTCCCGTCTCGTTGCTATGCATTTCCTAGATAGATTTTGCGTGATCGTAGGATTTTTTTTAAATACTGTGTTCCCCAACAGATTCTCCATCAAGGGTTTTCGTAATCCGATTAACTTATATGAGATGGGTTTCTAAACTTAGGATTAGCACCACCACCGGGTGTGCTTGATTGGTGTGTAAGGCTTAGTTTGTGGTTGCTGATATTCAATTGCTTGAACTTTTTTTTGTACAATTTGTTGCTGAGAAATGTTCATGAAAATGGAAAATTTGTTGATTACCAAACAGTAAAAAATAGAAAAGGTCGATTAGGAAACTGAGGTTACAATCCACACACGCTAACATTGCCACAACTAACCTTCATTATGCTACAACTGACATATGAATATGATGTGTCATGAACAAAATGACCACATTGGGTGGTAGACTTGGGGGAAAACTTGGTTTCATTGTGTGAACATACAAAAATATAAATATGACAAGTCAAAGCTATAATAATACCAAACACATGTTTATGACAAGGTGTGACACAACTAAGACTAGATGTAGCAATTTTGGATTATCAACTAAACATGTGAAAGTGCACTCACACCAATATAACTCGATTTTCCATATTTGTATTTTCACACTCAAAAGCACATGATATCGTAGATTTTGACTTATGGGAGAGATACTGACTTGATTGGTAGTTGCACAACTTACATGCTTGAATTTGAAAAACATGTATACAATGGGACTCTTTGTTCCAGTTGAACTTGGGATGTCCCCGAAAAATATGATATGGACTTAGTGAACTTTTTAGGTGAAACGGTAGGGTAAAATCCAAGTGAAACAAACAAAGTATATGCAACTAGGCTTGAGATAAGCTTGGAATCGGAAGAGCAAAAAACATAAAAAGAAGAAAGCAAACAAAAAAAATACATAAGCTCATTAAGCCATGTTATGGAGGTGTTGGGATACTTCCTTTGATTATACCCCAACAAAGAAATTCCTGCAGATAAATTATTTTCCAACTGAGAAAGGCCGGACCTTCAATCATGAAAATCCTATTTTGTGGATATCCAAATGGACCAAGAAGCAATGATGAATTCCATAAACAAAGGCACATCTATCTTCTTTTTCATGGTAGTGAAAGCCTCCATGAATGACAAATTAGGTTCCCTTCATGGCCAGACAAAATAACAACATCTTTTAGCAAAAGAACAATGTAGGTAGGGGCGGATCATGCAGTATGGCTAGTTCTGGCGTCCGCCACACCAAAAATTTTCTACAGATACGTCTATATAGATACCATATATTTGAAGATTTGTGTCGAGACGCCATTACTGTAGATGGGTGAAGCTTCATTCAGATTTATAGATGATGAAGAAGAAGACTCGATGGGGAAGCGAACCGTTCAGCCACTCATTTATGTGTAGTGGGCCTGGGCCTGGCTAGTAACAAAATTCCTCACCAGAGGATCTATTTTTTGTGTGGAACTTTTTTTCTTTTGCGGAACAGAGGATCTATACTAACCAAGCATCCCGGCCAACCAAAAGGGGTAGGGTTTCTCAATTCTAAGTTTCGGTGCTTAATGATTGAATGCACGACTGTTCCTTCTCCAATCCCGTTTGATTGTTGCGTATGCGTCATCTTCCCATAGCGAGATTTAACCCTAAAAAGTGAGGTATTTTAATTGTTCTCTTATTTTTTTCCTTTGACAAGTTTGCATCTAGATTGTACATGGTGATACTATTTAATGTTGTAATCCCTACGATCCAAAATAAGTGTCACAATTAGTGGATCGGAGGGAGTATAATCTAGTTAGTTTGTGGACTGTCTTGGTTATGCATCATACCATTTTTATTTTTATTTTATCTGTGTATACCAACCCTACCACACCTACAAATTAATCCTACATCCGCCGTTGAATGTAGGGGTGCCCGTGGAGTTTCTGCTCCGAAGCTAAAATGCACCATCGCGAACAATAAAATCGAGAAAAATAGTAAACTAAAGTTCATAAATTCTTATTTTTTTACAACAAACATTGTTGAATGTTCTGCATACATAAATTTTTCATGAAGAAAAAACTTCCTAGTGCTCTGAAAAAATTGGTGCTCCAAAAAGACTATTTTTGAAAGCATTTTGAGTATTCATTTTGTTATTTTCCTCATACCTCCACAAATATGATTTCATCATGGAAGTTTACACGTGGGAAGAAAATTAAGTAATGTTTGTTGTATAGAAAAACTCAGATTTTTCTGAAATTGTTTTCTATTTTTTACTGTTCATAGAGGAGCATTTGAGCTTGGGATTAGAAGGGCACTCGAGTGTAGGGTTTCTTCTTGGGCACGTTTCAGAGTATAAAAATTGTAATTTTTATGACAAAGTCCTTTGTAGGCAATATGTTTCTCGCATACAGTCTATCATGCGAAAAGCACCTAGAAAGAAACATGTGTTTATATTGACAAGAGTTGTACCATATCCGTTTGAAATGACCGGGGGGGGGGGGGGCTGATACGAACTAACGCTTTATAAGCTTTATCAGGTGAATATTGATCTTTTTTCGAAATGTAACTCCAGGTATCATGGGAATTTCTATGTTTAGAATCAGATAGCTAAGCGATAGGTGTTTCTTACACCTATTTTTGCCCGCATTTTTATTGTATATTCTTGGATATTTTCTAGATCATCCCTTCAAATTGCCCGCTAATGACTACAAAGATATGGAAATTTCCTTATTTATTTTTTCCCTTATAGAAATGGACGTTTTTAGGTGGAAAATCATGTGATATATGGAATATTCTGGAGTCGGTCAATTCCATACAATTGGGCGTGCACTAGAGGCAGCATAAGAGAAGCCAGTGCACAATACGATCGCAACCGCTCGTACCAGGCGTGAACACCTTCGTGATAGCATCGCAGGCAACTATCGTGAAGGGTTTGAGCCAAATTCGCAACAAAGAAGCCTCGAAACCCTACTCCGCCCCTATGCACTATATGAAGGAGAGGAATATTCGATGGCTCACCTCTTCGCTTCACCCTTCGACATATCCAACTTTGCAGCTGCCACACAACTGTCATCAACATCACACCTCCATAACCATAACCATCACCATAGCCTCCATCTCATTAGATTAATTACTTGCAATCAATATTCCATCATGATCAATGACATTGTAATTCTATCAATCATTCATGTTGAAGTACCTTTTTATAATGCCATATGCTTGTGATTCGGTCACGGTGTGTGACCCCCAGGCTACGGCCAAGGCATAGCTTCACAGCCCTGTGTATATGCAAGAAGGGATTGACAATATGATTTTACTTTATATTTTTTGTGGAATTCTTTGTCTCTTGTCTCTACCTTGATTCCAGGGTATGTCGGTACCCGAAACACTGAATACTGGCACAAGGAGAGGTAAAGAGCAGGTGAGAGTGGAAGGCTGTGCCGAAAGTCAATGACAGTAAAGGCAATATGGTAGCCGAAACCAATTCCCTGGCGAGACAATGATGCAGTCATCAAATGCTAATGTGTTAGTTTGGTTTCTCCTTAATAATCGAGGTAACTACACGAGTTGGATAGGACTAAGATTGGACAATCCAGTTCTTGACACGCCGATAGTCAGTCATGCTGTCAAAAGGACGCATTGACCACTTACCTGCCTTCACAATGTGCATCTTATTACTTATCGATGCATTGCTGCTCTATCTTAATTATAATCCCAAGTGTTGTATACAGCTGCAAATGAAACCTTAGCTCTGGCCTATTTCTTTTATTTTTATAACCTTTATGACATTTAATTGGTCTTGGGAACGAAAATGATTTGTGATAACAAAGACTTGCAGAAATTTTGTTGCCAAGCTTAATCACTTCTTGGGTTTGATAAATACTAAGGTATTAGGAAATAAGGCTATTACTACATTTGAAATCAGATCAAAGGTAATCACTGAGCACATAAATCTTCCATCAACAAAAATTCAAAACTACAGGTTTTAGCCCTCCTGCTGGGTGGGCGCTTCCTTCGTCTATCGTATGTCTCGCTTGGCTTCGTCCCGAACCGCGATCGCCCTCTAAACGATCAAAATAAGGTAAAGCTTGAAGATAAGTTCCGGGTGAGCTTGTGAAGATAGAGGTAGATGGAAAAGATGCTCCAAGTATTCATGATAAAGCACATAATCAATTGTCAAATTATTAATATCAACAAAAGTGAAGAGGCACGGGAATTTTGCATGGAGACGAGTACAAAATAACACCCTAACCATTTCCCAAACAGCATCTGGTGATTGACTTATAGATGTCAAGCAAGCTCAAGTTTTCTTTCCATCATGATCCTTATCCATTGTTATAATAAGTGCTCAATATTGAATTGACTCTGGAGTATCATGTCTATTCAAGAATATGTGTAGATTCTTCAACAAAAGTGTTTTGTTTTGATTGTTGATGTTCATAGCACCAAGTCGTCCCCAGTTCTTTAGCCTACAAACTTTGGACCAAGCAGCAAGAGCAGACCCTTGATTCTGCAAATTACAGCATCTTCGCCAAACAATGCCTAAGGTAGCATATTACTCGATGCTTGATAGTTTGAGATAAATCCAGACAACACGTAGAGAAAATAGGCAAGGAGGAGAGGACATCCTTAATAGCTGAAAGAGGAAATAATGATGTCATCAAATGCTAATGTGTTGGTCTCGTTTCTCCTTAAGAACCGAGATAACCCCATGAGTCGGGTAGGACTAAGGTTGGAAAATCGAATCCTCGACGCGTCGGCAGTCGGTCGTGCTGCCACAAGGACGCATCGGCCACTTATATGCCTTCACAATGTATATCTTATTACCAATGGATGCATTGCTAATCTATCTTATATAATCCTAAATGTTGTACATAGTTGCAGGTGAAACCTTAGATCTAGCCTATTTCTTTTATTATTATAATGTTTGTGATATTTTGTTTGTCCGGGGAACGAAAACGATTTGCGGTAACAATGTAACGCCCCCGATGCGGCTATAACTCCCACGTGTCGAGGCACGACTTAGAGGCATAACCGCATTGAAAGCAATGTCGCAAGTGAGGTAATCTTCACACAACCCATGTAATAATTTAAGGGAGAAAGGTACATAGTTGGCTTACAATCGCCACTTCACACAGTACATAATTTAACATACATCATTCAAAGTACACTCAAGGTCCGACTACGGAACCAAAATGAAGAAGATACCCACAAGCTAACACAGATCCCCGAATCGTCCCAACTGGGCACCACTCTCGATCATCCGAAACGACACATAGTAACGACCACGTTCCTCGTCGAACTCCCACTTGAGCTCGGTGGAATCATCTGCACTGGCCTCATCGGAACCTGCAACTGTGTTTGGAAGTATCTGTGAGTCACGGGGACTCAGCAATCTCACACCCGCGAGATCAAGACTATTTAAGCTTATAGGAAGGAAAGAGTAGTAAAGTTGAGCTGCAGCAGGCGACTAGCATATATGGTGGCTACAACGCAAAAGAGAGCGAGAAGAGAAGCAAAGCACGGTCGAGAAACTAGTATTGATCAAGAAGTGATCCTGAACTACTTACGTCAGACATAACTCCAACACCGTGTTCACTTCCCGGACTCCGCCGAGAAGAGACCATCACGGTTACACACGCGGTTGATGTGTATTTTATTGAGGTCAACTTTAGGTTTTCTACAACCGGACATTAACAAATTCCCATCTGCCTCATAACCGCGGGCACGGCTTTCGAAAGATATTACCCTGCAGGGGTGTCCCAACTTAGCCCATTATAAGCTCTCACGGTCAACGAAGGATTATTCCTTCTACCGGGAAGACCCGATCAATCTCGGAATCCCGGACTACAAGACATTTCGACAAAGAATAAAACAAGACCAGCAAGACCACCCGACCGTGCCGACAAATCCCGATAGGAGCTGCACATATCTCGTTCTCGTGGCACACCGGATAAGCGAAGCGTCAGAACCGACGTAATCCATGTTGCCAAGGAATGGTCCCGACGGTGCTCTAGTTTGGACCAACGCCGGAGGAGCACCGCCCGGGTTTAAAATAAGATGACCCTCGGGCTCATGAAACCCGGGGAAAAGGCTTAGGTGGCAAATGGTAAAACCAATGTTGGGCCTTGCTTGGAGGAGTCTTATTCAAAGCGAACTGTCAAGGGGTCCCATAAATCACCCAACCGTAAGGAACGCAAAATCAAGGAACATAACACGGTATGACGGAAACTAGGTGGCAAGAGGGAACAAAACACGTGCATAAGGCCGAGCCTTCCACCCTTTACCAAGTATATAGGGGAAAAAACCCCACAAAAAACTTTTAAACGGGGGGGGAAATTCCCCCACAGTCCTTTTGGGGGCCAAGGAAGGAGGTAAATTTTGTTGGGGCAAACCTTGGGGAAAGGGGCTCCCCGGGAAAACCCGGTTTTTTGGACAGGGGAAATCTAATTTCCCACCCCCAAATTTTATTCCCCCGGCAGGGACTAATTCAAATTTTTTTGGGCCCTTTTTTTCCCAAGGCAAACAAACCCCGGGCCTAAAAAGAGAAAGGCGAAAGGTTTTAGGGGGGCCCCACGCCCTTTTGCTTCCCCCCGGGGAAAATTTACTTTCCCCCATAATTGGGGATTTTCGGACCCCCTTTTAAAAGCCGGCCCCTTGAAAATCCTAGGCGAAAATTTTTGGGACAGGGTGGCTTTCCAAAAAAAGGGCTGGCCCAAAAACCCTGGGGCTTTGAAAAAAAAAATTGCGGGGTTAAATTAAAAATTGGTTTTGGGGGAAAAATGGGGAAACCAAAATTTTGGGGCCCTTGGGAAATTTTCCCAAAGGGAACCAAGGGGGGTTTTAAAGTGAAGGGGCCCAAAATTTCAAACCTTAAACTTGGGGGAAATTGGGGTGAACAAAACCCACCTTTTAAGGGGGTAAAAATTTACCCAAAAAAATGATTTACCCAAACAATAAAATTGGAACAAACGGAAAAACAGTTTCAAAACAAACTCCTTTAAAGGAAAACCCAGTTTAAATAAAAAAATGGGGAAAACGAACAAATGAAAAAATTTTGGAAAAGGGGCGGGACAAACCCAAATAAATTGGGGGCCCAAAAAAGGGTTTGGTCCCCAGCTCGAAGGACTAAAAAAAAGGGTTTGAAAAGGGGAAACCGGGACCCAAGGGTTTGGAACGATCCCTTTCCAATTTCCCTTAACCCCCTTAAAACAACAAACCAAAAAAAAACCCATAAACCAAACCCCACAAATAAATTTCCTGAAAAAAGTGGGAAAAAAAAAAAAAAAAAGAAATTTGGACATTTCCCTAAAAAAATCCTCGGAAAATAAGGGAAAACCAAAAAAGCAGGAAATCCCCCCAAAAGGGACATTAAATTCAAACAAAAAAAAGTTTTGTCCACTCTAACCTCCCAAAAAAAGGGGGAAAAACCCTTTGGGAAACCCCAAAACAAGAAACAACTTTAAATTTGGAAAAAAAAATGGTTTGGGGAAAACCTCACCAAAAAAGGGGAAAAAAAAAAAAAAAAGGTTTAAAATCTTTCCCCCAAAAAAATCAGGGGGGAAAAAAAAGGAATTTATTTAAAAAATTAAACCAAAAATTTAAAAAAAATAAAACTGGGACCTTAAGGGGCCCTGGGGGGGCCCCCCATTAAGCCCGTGAAATTTTTCTGGGGGAAAAACCGGGTAAAACCCCCAAAACCCCGCAAATTTTGGGCCCCCCTAAAAGGGGAAAGGGGCTTTCCTTCCTTTCCAAAACCAAAACCCAAAAGTTTCCCTTTGAACCCCGGGGAAAAAAGTACCCCGGGCTAAATGAAACCCAAAAGGGGGGGCATTGGAAAACAAGGGGCCCAAAGGGCCCGGAAAAGGGGAAAACACCCTTGGTTCCTCCCGGGGGAAACAAGGGAAAAACGGGCCGGCCCCCACCCCCAAAAAATTTAACAAAGGAAAAAGGAAAGGTAAAAAAAAACCCAAGAAAGGGCAAACCCAAAAAAGCAAAGGGGGGAAAGCGGGAAAAGGGAAAAATTTCTGGAAAGGGGAAACAGGGGGGGTCTGAAACATCCAAAAAAAAGGGGTAATTGGGGTTTTCCCGGGGTTTCTTTCCCGGAGGGAAAGCCCCTGGGGGTTCCAACCCTTTCTTCCGGGCCCTTCCCAAACCCAAAACCCAAACGGCCCTAAACCCGGGGCAAGGGAAAAACCCCAAAGGCCATTTTTGGGAAATAAGGGTTTCAGAGGGGAAGGAAATTTGGCCTTTGGCCCGGGTCAAAACCTGGGAAGGGGGGAAAATGGGGGGGCCGGGAAAGGTGGGGGAAAAGGGGGGGGAACTCCCGCCCTTACCAAGGGGGAAAAAAGGGAAAACGGGTTGGCAAAGGGGGAAAAAAAAGGGGGGGGGTTTTCCCCCTGGGGGGTGTTTAAATGGGCCGATTTTTAAAAATTTAAAAGGGAAAATTTGGGGGTCGCCCTTTCCCCCCTTTAAAAAAAAAGGGAAAAAAAGGGGGAAAGAAAGGGAAAGATTGGGGTTTGGGGAAAACCCCAACCCCGGTTTCCCTTTAAAAAAAGAAGGAAATTTGGGGAAAAAAAAATTTATTGGGGCCCCTTAAACCTTTCCATTTGAACTTAAAAAACCCAAAAGGGATTTACAAAAACAACAGGAAAAAGGGAAAAAGGGCCCTTTAAAGGAAATTTAAAGCTAAAGGAAAAAAAGAAGGGGGAAAAGGGTTGGGGAGAGGGAAAACAGAAAAACAGCCGGGCCAAAAAAAGAAACCCTAAAACCAGAGAAAAAAGAGGGAAAAAAGGGAAAATTTTAAAAATGGAAAAAAACCAAACAAAAAAAGGAAAACCCCCAAACCAAAACCCCAAAAAGGGGGGGGCCAAACAAAAAGGGGGGGAAAAAAAAAAAAGGGAAAAGGGGGGGGGGGAATTTCCGGATGTCAAAAGGACCCAAAATTTTTCCCAAGCCCGGAAAGAAAAAATGCTGGGGGGAAAGAAAATGGGGAAAGGGCATTTTTTAAAGGGAGGGAAAGGGGAAACCTTCCCCCCAACTTTTTTTTGAACCAAAGGGGGGGAACCCCTTGGGAAAAAACCCCCCCTTTTTTAAAGGGAAGGGGCCCTTGAAAACCCCCTAAAAGGGGAAAGGGGCCCTTTTTTTCCCCCTTTAAAAGGGGAAAAGGCAAAAAAAATTTGGTACCCCCCTCAATTCCCCTTTAAAGGGTTTTAAAGGAAAAAAAATTTGGGAAATTTTTCCCCCTTTTAAAAAATAATTTTTGGGAAAAAGGGGGGCGGAAGATAAAAAAAGGGGGAAAAAAGGGGTTTTAAATTTTAAAAAGAAAAAATTAAATGAAAAAAAAATTTTTAAAAAAAAAAAAATTTAAAAAACCCTTTTGGGGGGAAAAAAGTTAAAAAAAAAAAAAAAAAAAAAAAAAAAACCCCCAAATTAAAATTTTTCCCCAAAACCCAAAAAAAAACTTTTTTAAAAAATTAAATTTTAAAAAAATTTTGCTTTAAATTCCCAAAAAAAATTTTCCTTTTTAAACCAAGGGGAAAAGCCTTTTTTTTTTGCGGGGGAAAAAACCCCTTTTTCCCAAAAAGGGGTGGGGTCTTTTCAAAAAACCCTTTTTTGTTTTCCCCCCCTTTTTTTTAAAAATAAAAAAAAAAATTAAAAAAAATTAGTTTTTAAAAAAATTTCCAAATTTTAATCTTTTTTAAAATTAAAAATTTTAAAAGGGAAAATTTGTTAAATTTTAAACTTTGTTTTAAAAATTTAAAAAATTTTTAAAAAAATTTAAAAAAATTTTTAAAAAAAATTTTATAAAAATTATAAAAAAGAAAATTTTTTTAAAAAAAAAATTTTTTAAAAAAAAACTTTTTCCTTGGGTTTGAAAAAAAAAAAAGTTTTAAAATTTTAAAATTTTTGGGAAAAAAAATTAAAAGACTTTAAAAAAAATTTAAAAAAAAAAAAGCAAAAAAACCCCTAGCCAAAAAAAAAAACTTTAAGGGTTTTTGCAAAAGGGAAAGCCAAGGGCCCCGCCCCCAAAAAATTTTTTTGGCCCAAATTTTTCCAAAAACAAAAATGTTTGGTTTTAGGGAAAAACCCAAGTTTAACCTTTTTGGTCACCCTTTTTAAATTAAACATTTAATTTCATGTTAAAGGGTTCCCAAAAACCCCCTTTTTTCCACCCCCCTTTTGAAAAAAGGGGTCTTTGAAAAAAAACATCCCCAAAGAAAATTTTAAAAAAACCCAAAAAGAAAAAGGAAAACAAAAATTTTAACTAAAACCCCAATTTTTCATAGGGTTAAATGACCCAAAAAAAAAACCCCAAAAATTAAAAGGGAAAACCCAGGGGTCCTTTTCCCAAAAGAAAAAATTTAAACCAAAAAAAAAAAAAAAAAATTTTTAAAAAAAAGCTTAAATTTTAAAAAAAGAAAAAAAGGAAAAAAACCCAAACATTAAAATAAAATTTCCTTTTTTAAAACGTTAAAAATTTTAAGAAATTTAAAATTTTATGTTTAAAATTTTTTCAAAAACCTAAAACAAAATTTAAAAATTTAAAAAAGGGTGAAAAAAATAGTTTAAAAAAAGAAATATTTTAAACCAAATTAAAAAGGGGTTTTTAAAAATTTTGGGGAATTTGGATTTAAATCAAACAGTTTGGGCAAACCCTCCAAAAGGGGAAAGAAAAATTGGGAAATTTTTGAAAACCCAAAGATTTTAAAAATTTTTGGGTTTAAAGGTTCCCAACCCCCTTTGTTTTCCCTTTACTTTTTTTTTCAGACAACCCTAAAACCCCCGGGGAGCCCCCCTCGTCGAACTCCCACTTGAGCTCGGTGGAATCATCTGACCGCCTCATCGGAACCTCGCAACTGTGTTTGAAGTATCTGTGAGTCACGGGACTCAGCAATCTCACACCGCGAGATCAAGACTATTTAAGCTTATAGGAAGGAAAGAGTAGTAAAGTTGAGCTGCAGCAGGCGACTAGCATATATGGTGGCTACAACGCAAAAGAGAGCGAGAAGAGAAGCAAAGCACGGCCGAGAAACTAGTATTGATCAAGAAGTGATCCTGAACTACTTACGCCGACATAACTCCAACACCGTGTTCACTTCCCTGACTCACGAGAAGAGACCATCACGGTTACACACGCGTTGATGTGTATTTTATTGAGGTCAACTTTAGGTTTTCTACAACCGACATTAACAAATTCCCAACTGCCTCATAACATGGGCACGGCTTTGAAAGATATTACCTGCAGGGTGTCCCAACTTAGCCCATTATAAGCTCTCACGGTCAACGAAGGATTATTCTTCTACCGGAAGACCCGATCAATCTCGAATCCCGGACTACAAGACATTTCGACAGAATAAAACAAGACCAGCAAGACCACCCGACCGTGCCGACAAATCCCGATAGGAGCTGCACATATCTCGCTCTCGTGGCACACCGGATAAGCGAAGTGTACAGAACCGACGTAATCCATGTTGCCAAGGAATGGTCCCAAGACGGTGTTTAGTTTGGACCAACGCCGGAGGAGCACCGCCCGGGGTTTAAAATAAGATGACCCTCGGGCTCATGAAAACCCGGGGAAAAGGCTTAGGTGGCAAATGGTAAAACCAATGTTGGGCCTTCTTGAGGAGTCTTATTCAAAGCGAACTGTCAAGGGGGTCCCATAAATCACCCAACCGTAAGGAACGCAAAATCAAGGAACATAACACCGGTATGACGGAAACTAGGTGGCAAGAGTGGAACAAAACACTGCATAAGGCCGAGCCTTCCACCCTTTACCAAGTATATAGATGTGTTAAACATAGCAGAAATATTTATATATTGTGATATCCCCAACAAGTAAACATGTTACAAAGAGGAACAACATCTCCATGTTCCAACAAGGAACAAATTTCAGCTTCACCTGCAACTAACAACGCTATAAGAGGGCTGAGCGAAGCGGTAACATAGCCAAACAACGGTTTGCTAGGAAAGGATGGTTAGAGGCTGACATGGCAATATAGGAGGCATGACATAGCAAGTGGTAGGCATCGCAGCATAGGCATAGCAAAAGAGCGAGCAACTAGCATAGCAAAGATAGAAGTGATTTCGAGGGTATGATCATCTTGCCTGCAATGTTCTCAGAGTTGTCGAAAGCCTGATCCTCGAAAACGTTCTCAACAGGTTCCTCGTAAGCGTTCTCGTCTCCCGGCTCTACCCAAAACAACAACAAAACAAGGAACCACGATAAATCACGGTGCAATGCACAATCAACAAGATGCAACATGTCATGAAATGCAATGGTGTGATATGCAAAGCGTAAGAGCACTCCGGAAGGTAAATGAAAGACTAGGCATCATCTTGGCAAACCAAGCATGCCATCGGAAAGATGAGATGATTTCGTTAGAAATCGATATAGAGATCACCGGAAACGGATGCACGGATTGGATATGACGGGCAAAACAAGAATGGTGAGAAAACCTACGGTAACATCATGTTGAACAAGCCATGCATGTGTGCAAAACTACCACATAGCACAAAGCAATGAAATATGCCCAACGAAAACAACACATAACCATGATGCAAAAAGACATGACCACAACTTGCCCAAATGCAGAAACTAATGCCACCACTGAGTTGGTGGGATTTTTCTACCCCAAAAACATATATAATATGTTAGGGTTGCATTAGGGAAAACATCACAAAACAATAAGTTAAAATCTGCCTAAAAAGGAAATAGACAGAAGTGGCAATTTCCATATTTGGAAATGTCCAGATTTGGACTTGCCTAAAACAGATATGATACAATGCTGAAAATGGAAAGAAAAATAAAATACGCATGGAGGAGGGTGCTGAGAGGCTGACATGCAGGCCCCACTGTCATAGAGACAGGGGTGAAACATGGGTTCTAAAAAGGGGGGAGAAAAAGAGCCCCAGGGGGGATTCGAACCTGGGTCTCCCCGGTGGAAACCCTCCCCTGTAACCACTGGGCTGGTGCGCGGCTACTGACAAAGGAGGAGGCTCGGGTCCTTAACTACTGCTGCTGCAGAGCCGAACCAGAGGAGCGCGAAAAAACAGAGAATTAAAAAGGGGGGAAGTGGCGCGCCTGGGGTTCGAACCAGTGTCGCCATGGTGGAAGAGCGGCAGTCGACCAGCTCGCTACGGTAGGGATCTGGTAGGAACGGGAAGCCAGCGACTTGACTAAACTACCAGCCAGACCCAGGCAGAACGAGACGCAGCGCTGCCGGGCGGCAACGGCGCCTCTGGGGAGATCTCGCCCTTGGCCACGACGGCACACACGAGGGGCACCACGGGCAAGAAGGAGCAAGACAGAGCGTGGTCGGGGCATCTACGCCAGGTGACACTACTCAACCCAAACGACCTACACCACGCCGAGCACGCCGGGCGCGACAAAGACACGGGCCGGCGCCTATTCTACGGGAGCTAACGGTGGCAAGAAGGAGCAGGAGGAAGGGTTTATACCTCCTTACCCTAGGACACGGAACGGCGACGGAGACGGGCTGACGGCGACAGTTTGAGCTCAAGATTCGCCGGATTCTGGCCGAGAAGAAGACAGGCGGTGGCGTCGGTGAACTTGGCGAACCGGGCCTCAGAGGTCGACGCCGTGGTCGAGACGACGACGAGGAGGAAGATGGACAAGGGCCGCTGGTCGTGGTGGCCGGAGAGCACGCCGCGACGGAGACGTGCTCCCGATCGCGCGGGAACCGAAAGGGCGGCGATCTAGGGGTTTCCTTACTGGCGGCGGCGAGAGGGAGAGGGAACCCTAGGCTCGATTTTGACGCGGAGAGGGATAAGTAGGCTAGGGCGACGCGGACGAGCCTCGTGCTCTCCGAGCTCGGGGTCCCCATGGCGCTGCGAGAGGAGAGGAAAGGTGGGTGGCGCGAGGGCGGTCGCCACAAAGGGGCCGGCTGCCACGTGGTCGGGATCCATCGGGGGTAAGTCTTGGCGGGGTGAGCGAAGGCAGGAGGAGAGAGCGAGCGGGCTGGCGCTCCTCTCGGGCTGCGGGCTGCTGGGAGCCGGGCTGCCTCGGGAGGCCGTGGCCCAGTGGAGAGGGGCTGCTGGGCTGCTTGCTGCTTCTCTTGCCTCTTCTCCTTTTCCTTTTCAAAATAAAAAGGAAGAGAAAGAAAGTGCAGAAAGAAAGGAAAAGATTTAGAGTGAAAGGAAAATATCCCCACTCCTCGAATTCCCTCTATTTAAATAAAATGTAATGGACATTTTAAAGGTAGAAAATAATGCAAGTTTGAAAATACTCCAAACTTGTGCCATTTTGAACCTAACCATAACAACTTCAAATGAGGGATTTTAGGCAGAGAGGTTTGGTGCAACAAGCAAGATTATTAGGGAGAAGAAGAACATTAATTGAAGGAGGAATATAAGGCATTGAAAGAGAAAGAAGTAGAGGGAAGGAGGGGATGGTAAATGCAAGAGAGGAAGAAACATGCAACCACATGACATGCAAGGGAAAACCACAACCATATGTCATACACATCCACAATCACATGGCAAGAAGGGGAATGCAAGAGACAATAGGCACAAATGCAATATGGCAAAAGAAGCAAACAAAGAAAAGAAAACCCAACACAACCAAAACAACATGAGACCAAACAAGACAAGAACCCACAAGAATTGGATGAGGTGAAATGATATATTGCCCAAAAGGGGAAGTTTACATCCAGGGTGTTACAACACTCCACCACTACAAGAGGATCTCGTCCCGAGATCTAGGACTGAAAGAACTCCGGATACTCAGAACGGAGGTGATCCTCGCGCCCCGTGTAGCTTCGGTGGAATGGTGTGACCACTTCACTTTCAGGAATTTGATTGACTTGTTGCGAGTCTTGCGCTCGGTTTCTTCAAGAATAGCAACGGGGTGCTCACGATAAGAGAGATCTTCTTGAAGGTCAATCTCTTCGAAGTTGATAGTGCGTTCAGGAGCCTTGAAGCACTTATGGTTGTGACACGTGAAACACATCGTGCACATTTGCAAAGTTGGATGGAAGCTCGTTGATAGGCGAGATCGCCTCTTTTCCCAATGATCTTGAAAGGACCCACGATCTAGGGGCAAGCTTCCCTTTGATACCGGTTTACGAGTACCTTTCATTGAGAGACGCGAGGTAGACATGGTCTCCGATTTCAAAAGTCACATCACGGTGCTTATCATCATAATAGCTCTTACGCGCGATTATGCGGCTTTGAGATTCTCACGAATGACCTTGCACATTTCTTACGCTTCGTGATCAAGTCATTGCCAAGAAGTTGGCGCTCACTGTCTCGCACTAATTGAGAGGAGTACGGCACTTTCGCCATAGAGAATTTCGAATGGGGCCTTGCCCAACTCGCTTGGAAGCTGTTGTTGTAAGAGAACTCGGCATAAGGGAGACAATCTTCCCACTTCATACCAAGGAAATGACACAAGCCCGAGCATATCTTCAAGAATTTGATTAACTCGCCGACTTGGCCACTTGTTTGAGGATGGAAAGCTGTCTTTGAATGTTGGTGCCCATGGCCTTCAAAAGAATCCCGAACTTGAGGTAAAGATGCTGCCACGGTCCAAGAGATCACTTGAGGAATACCGTGCAAGGAGACAATCACGGAGGTGTATAGCTCGCCAACCGAGCTGCAGTGATGGATTCTTTGATAGGAAGAAAATGAGCCACTTTAGTAAGCTTGTCAATGACAACGAAGATAGCATCATTTCCACGCTTGGACTTTGGAAAGCCAGATCCACGAAGTCCATTTCAATATGATCAAACTTCCATTCAGGAATAGCAAGAGGTTGAAGGAGACCAGCTGGTCTTTGGTGTTCTGATTTCACTCTTCCGCAGACATCACACTCATTCACGAATTGAGCAATTTCTCGCTTCATTCGAGTCCACCAATAAGACTGCTTGAGGTCATGGTACATCTTCGCACTTCGGGATGAATGGATAGAAGCGAATTGTGAGCCTCGCTCATAATGACTTTTCTCAGATCACCCTTAGGAACCACAATCCGTCCTCAAAGAACAGAGTGTCTTTGTCATCAACGCGAAGCACTTGTACTTGAAATGCCCTTGTCAATACCACGCTTCACTTTCTTCACCATGGTATCCGAAGTTGAGCCTCACGAATCTGATCTTCCAAAGTAGGAGAGACTATGAGGTTGGCAAGAAAGCCTTGAGGAACAACTTGAAGATTCAGCTTGAAAAGATTCACAGAGATCCGGTGAAAGGGCTTGAGGATTAGATCACAGAAGCTTTCCTGCTCAAAGCGTCTGCAATGACATTGGCTTTGCCGGAGTATACTCAATACTTGGGTTGTACTCTTGAATCATTTCGACCCATCGAGTCTGCCCGAGGTTGAGGTTAGGCTGAGTGAAGATGTACTTGAGACTCTTGTGATCTGTGAAAATGTCCACTTTCCTTCCCAACAAGAGATGTCTCCAAGTAATCAAAGCATGAACAACTGCCGCCAACTCAAGATCGTGAGTGGGGTAGTTCTTCTCGTTGGGCTTCAACTGGCGAGAGGTATAAGCCACAACTCTCTTCTCTTGCATTAACACAGCACCGAGACCTTGAAGGGAAGCATCACAGAACACTTCATAAGGCCTGGATTCATCAGGAGGAGTCAGAACAGGAGCTGTGACGAGTTTCTCTTTGAGAGTCTTGAAAGCAACGCCACACTCGGGAGACCGGACATACTTCACCGCTCGAGAAGGTTGGAAAGAGGCTTTGCAATCTTGGAGAAGTTCTCAACGAATCTTCGCAATAGCTTGCAAGACCAAGAAAGCTCATGAGCTGCTTCACATTCTGAGGAGGTTCCCAATTCACAATTGCGGACACCTTCTCGGGATCAACAGCGATGCCCTTGGCAGAGATGATATGACCAAGATAAAGCACTTCATCAAGCCAGAATTCACATTTGGAGAACTTTGCATAGAATTGGTACTCTCTGAGCTTGTCTAGCACCAATCGCAAATGTTTGGCATGATCCTTCTTATTCTTGGAGAAGACCAAGATATCATCAAGATAGACCAAGACGAATTCATTGGTGTAAGGATTGAATATGAAGTTCATCATCCGAGAGAAAGTTGGAGGAGCATTGACGAGGCCGAAAGACATGACAGTATATTCATAAGAACCAAAACTTGTTCTGAATGCTGTCTTGGGAATATCTTGTTCACGAATGCGAATCTGATGATACCCCATACGAAGGTCAAGCTTAGAGAACACCGTAGCACCTTTGAGTTGCTCGAAAAGTTCATTGATGTTGGGAAGTGGATACTTGTTCTTAATTGTCTTCTTATTCAATGGACGGTAATCGACGCAAAGTCGGTCGGAGCCATCCTTCTTCCGGACAAAAAGAACACCACAACCCCAAGGAGATGAACTCGGTCTGATCAAACCCAGACGCTCTTGTTCATCGAGCTGCTTCTTCAATTCCCTCAGCTCATCAGGTCCAAGCTTGTATGGACGCTTGCAAACGGGTTCTGTGCCTGGCTCAAGATCGATAACGAACTCGACTGGCCGATGAGGAGGCATACCCGGAAGCTCTTCTGGAAAGACATCTTGGTACTCACAAACGACTGGAATCTGAGAGATGGCATTCAATTAGCCCTTCTCATTGAGAGAAAACAACCGAATAGTTTCATCACGAGAGGCATAGATGATCACATCATTAGAAGAATGAGTCAATTGAATTTCCCTGGCAGCACAATCAATCTGAGCTTTGTGCTGATAAAGCCAGTCCATTCCGAGAATAAGATCAATGTCCGAGTCACCAAGAACCATTGGTTTAGAAAGAAATCTATAATCGCCCATCTTGATAGAAACATCATGAACTATTGAGTTGGCTCTCATTGACTTTACCGGAGAAATAACACCCAAAGGTTTATCCAGATAAGACCAAGAAAAATCATTCTTTGCAAAGAACGATCTCGACATGAAACAATGCGATGCACCAGTATCAAATAAGACTTTTGCAGGAATATCATTAACTGAGAGATTACCCATGATCACATCAGAAGAATCCTCTGCTTGAGCTGCATTCATCATATTGACCTTGGCATACTTGGGATTGTGCTTGACCACTGCATTGCTGGAAGATTTCACAGGAGGAGGAGGCGGAAGGCGCCTCTGGTTGAAGCACTTGTTCGCATAGTGACCCTTCTGCTGACACTTGTTGCAAGTGACCTCGAGAGCGGACGGTGGTAAGGAGCACTTGACCTTGGAGCTTGAGAATTAGACTTGTTCGATAGCTAGGGTTGGGTGGGTGGGAAGATCCACGGCCACCTGAGTTCTTCTCACGGTAAGGCCGACGGAACGGAGGAGGGGGCAGATAAAACTTCGCTGCTTGGCTGCCACTTGAGAGGACGAGGAGGACTGAACTGCATCCCCGATTCTCTTCTTAGAAGCCTCGACTTGAGCTGTGCTGCTTCTTGCTTGAGTGCCATGTTGTAGAAATCATCATACTTATCTGGCTCAAACAGCACAAGAGGTAATTGCAGATCCTCTCTCAGACCGCCCCTGAACTGATAGATCATACTCCTTTCATCAGGTACATCTTGCTTAGCAAAACGAAGCGAAGCTTACGAACTGGATATTGTATTGATAGATGACAAGGTGCCTTGCTTGAGATTGCGGAACTCCTCACGCTTGCTCTCAACAACACTCTTCGGAATGTGATGAGCTCGGAAATCACGGCGGAACTCATCCCAGGTAATGACACGGCCTCCTCTGGAATCTTTGTATTGCTGGAACCACTCAGCAGCTTGATCTTTGAGTTGAAACGATGCAAACTTGACAAAGTCCTCAGGTCTGACATTGCTACAGTCAAAGTGCTTGCAGATGTCCACTAACCAATCATCAGCGTCTGTGGCCTCAACACAGAAACTGAAAGACTTCGGCTGATTAGCGAGAAACTGACTGAGAGTAGCAAAGTGTGGCTGATTGTTGCCTTGACCTTGATTGCCTTGATTGCCTTGCCCCTGAGTACGTTCTTGCAAGAGCTGCAAAATCATCTGAGCATTGGCATTGGTGGCTGCCATGATAGCTTGCCACGCTTCTGGAGGCGGAGGTGGAGGTGGAGGTGGAGGATTCGACTGATCCCCATCATTGCGATCCGGATTTAGACGCGTTGGCGGAGCCATCCTGAAGAGGGTGACATCCGTTAGTCCTTTGATAGACAAAATGATAAGTAGAATCAACGGATAGAAATTGCAACATATAGTCTTCACAATAAACATTCGAACAAGAATGAACGAATGAATTCCAAAGTTAATCATCACACGTCCAATAAGTGAGAAGCTACTTAGATAAAGATATGGAAACAACATCTGACATAGAAACAATTCGAATATCACAATTGAAAACAAAAGGTTGGCTTCTAGAATGAGCCGGAACAAACACATGATAGAGATTTCGCTCAAAGTGTTCGTGGTGGGGCTCACACGGGCACGACGTGTAGCGGACGTCACGAATGACTAACAAGACGTCCCCGAATCAGCATAGCCAAGGATTCTTTAAGACGTCTCGCGACCACTGTAAATCGACCGTGAATGAGCGGACCACTAAACTTTGAACCCCAATCTCAAATCATACATCCGCCGGGAAGAATATCCCGTAAGCTACTAGAATTCCACCTATAAACTCCCAAACTTTCTGGTTATGCAATCTGGTGTTGGGGATACAGGGACACAAAATATATCACCCAAACTAACAATACCTAGATCCAAATGTATCCATCCGTCAACACATAACCAAGAAATCCTCGGAAATCGTGTACCTCGACCTTCAAAAACATCCGTTATGCAAGTCATGGCAATACTCCCTTTCGCCACAATCTCGGGCTATCGGGTTATCTCACCAACAACTGCACAAAAGAGATTTCGATGTCGGCAAAACTCAGTATTCGAATCGCAACGATAAAATTGTGACGACAACACCTCGGAGCTCAACTCCCGGGACACCGCCACAACCCTAAATGTCGAGGGCACCAAGAACAATGTTCTCGTCACAAAACCATCGGAACGATTCCAAGATACCCACGTGATCCTAAAAAAAAATTTTAGTGAAATTTGAGGAGAGAAGAGTCAAAACTCTACGTCAGGATACCTCACCAGAAGGTCGAAGGGACTGGGAAGCAAAAGAATCCTACTCTCCGATATATATAATCCTAAGACTCAAAACATTTTCCATTCTAGACTCAACAACGCCGAGAAACAATCTAGTAGGGGCTCCTAAGTCGGGAAGGCTCGATTACCAACTTGTAACGCCCCGATCGCGCTATAACTCCCGTGTCGAGGCACGACTTAGAGGCATAACCGCATTGAAAGCAATGTCGCAAGTGAGGTAATCTTCACACAACCCATGTAATAATTTAAGGGAGAAAGGTACATAGTTGGCTTACAATCGCCACTTCACACAGTACATAATTTAACATACATCATTCAAAGTACACTCAAGGTCCGACTACGGAACCAAAATGAAGAAGATACCCACAAGCTAACACAGATCCCCGAATCGTCCCAACTGGGCACCACTACTGATCATCTGGAAACGACACATAGTAACGACCACGTTCCTCGTCGAACTCCCACTTGAGCTCGGTGGAATCATCTGCACTGGCCTCATCGGAACCTGCAACTGTGTTTGGAAGTATCTGTGAGTCACGGGGACTCAGCAATCTCACACCCGCGAGATCAAGACTATTTAAGCTTATAGGAAGGAAAGAGTAGTAAAGTTGAGCTGCAGCAGGCGACTAGCATATATGGTGGCTACAACGCAAAAGAGAGCGAGAAGAGAAGCAAAGCACGGCGAGAAACTAGTATTGATCAAGAAGTGATCTGAACTACTTACGTCGACATAACTCCAACATCGTGTTCACTTCCGGACTCCATGAGAAGAGACCATCACAGTTACACACGCCGTTGATGTGTATTTTATTGAGGTCAACTTTAGGTTTTCTACAACCGACATTAACAAATTCCCAACTGCCTCATAACATGGGCACGGCTTTGAAAGATATTACCTGCAGGGGTGTCCCAACTTAGCCCATTATAAGCTCTCACGGTCAACGAAGGATTATTCCTTCTACCGGGAAGACCCGATCAATCTCGGAATCCCGGACTACAAGACATTTCGACAGCAATAAAACAAGACCAGCAAGACCACCCGACTGTGCCGACAAATCCCGATAGGAGCTGCACATATCTCGTTCTCAGGGCACACCGGATAAGCGAAGCGTACAGGAACCGACGTAATCCATGTTGCCAAGGAATGGTCCCGCACGGTGCTCTAGTTTGGACCAACGCCCGGAGGAGCACCGCCCGGGGTTTAAAATAAGATGACCCTCGGGCTCATGAAAACCGGGGAAAAGGCTTAGGTGGCAAATGGTAAAACCAATGTTGGGCCTTCTTTGGAGGAGTCTTATTCAAAGCGAACTGTCAAGGGGTCCCATAAATCACCCAACCGTAAGGAACATAAAATCAAGGAACATAACACGGTATGACGGAAACTAGGGTGGCAAGAGTGGAACAAAACACCAGGCATAAGGCCGAGCCTTCCACCCTTTACCAAGTATATAGATGTGTTAAACATAGCAGAAATATTTATATATTGTGATATCCCCAACAGGTAAACATGTTACAAAGAGGAACAACATCTCCATGTTCCAACAAGGAACAAATTTCAGCTTCACCTGCAACTAACAACGCTATAAGAGGGGCTGAGCGAAGCGGTAACATAGCCAAACAACGGTTTGCTAGGAAAGGATGGTTAGAGGCTGACATGGCAATATAGGAGGCATGACATAGCAAGTGGTAGGCATCGCAGCATAGGCATAGCAAAAGAGCGAGCAACTAGCATAGCAAAGATAGAAGTGATTTCGAGGGTATGATCATCTTGCCTGCAATGTTCTCAGAGTTGTCGAAAGCCTGATCCTCGAAAACGTTCTCAACAGGTTCCTCGTAAGCGTTCTCGTCTCCCGGCTCTACCCAAAACAACAACAAAACAAGGAACCACGATAAATCACGGTGCAATGCACAATCAACAAGATGCAACATGTCATGAAATGCAATGGTGTGATATGCAAAGCGTAAGAGCACTCCGGAAGGTAAATGAAAGACTAGGCATCATCTTGGCAAACCAAGCATGCCATCGGAAAGATGAGATGATTTCGTTAGAAATCGATATAGAGATCACCGGAAACGGATGCACGGATTGGATATGACGGGCAAAACAAGAATGGTGAGAAAACCTACGGTAACATCATGTTGAACAAGCCATGCATGTGTGCAAAACTACCACATAGCACAAAGCAATGAAATATGCCCAACGAAAACAACACATAACCATGATGCAAAAAGACATGACCACAACTTGCCCAAATGCAGAAACTAATGCCACCACTGAGTTTGTGGGATTTTTCTACCCCAAAAACATATATAATATGTTAGGGTTGCATTAGGGAAAACATCACAAAACAATAAGTTAAAATCTGCCTAAAAAGAAATAGATGAAGTGGCAATTTCCATATTTGGAAATGTCCAGATTTGGACTTGCCTAAAACAGATATGATACAATGCTGAAAATGGAAAGAAAAATAAAATACGCATGGAGGAGGGTGCTGAGAGGCTGACATGCAGGCCCCACTGTCATAGAGACAGGGGTGAAACATGGGTTCTAAAAAGGGGGGAGAAAAAGAGCCCCAGGGGGGATTCGAACCTGGGTCTCCCCGGTGGAAACCCTCCCCTGTAACCACTGGGCTGGTGCTGACTCTTGACAAAGGAGGAGGCTCGGGTCCTTAACTACTGCTGCTGCAGAGCCGAACCAGAGGAGCGCGAAAAAACAGAGAATTAAAAAGGGGGGAAGTGGCGCTGAGGTTCGAACCAGTGTCGCCATGGTGGAAGAGCGGGCAGTGACCAGCTCGGCTACAGTGGGATCTGGTAGGAAGCAGGAAGCCAGGCGCGACTTGACTAAACTACCAGCCAGACCCAGAGCAGAACGAGGCAGGCGCTGCCCGGGCAGCAACGCCTCTGGGAGATCTGCGCCCTTGGCCACGACGGGCACACACGAGGGGCACCACGGGGCAAGAAGGAACAAGACAGAGCGTGGCTGGGGCATCTACGCGCACGGTGACACTACTCTGAACCCAAACAACCTACACCACGCCGGAGCACGCCGGGCGCGACAAAGACACGGGCGGCGCCTATTCTACGGGAGCTAACGGTGGCAAGAAGGAGCAGGGAGGAAGGGTTTATACCTCCTTACCCTAGGACACGGAACGGCGACGAGGCGGGCCGACGGCGACGAGTTTGAGCTCAAGATTCGCGGATTCTGGCCGAGAAGAAGACAGGCGGTGGCGTCGGTGAACTTGGCGAACCGGGCCTCCGTGGTCGGCGTCGTGGTCGTGAAACGACAGCGAGGAGGAAGATGGACAAGGGCCGCCCGGTCGTGGTGGCGGAGAGCACGCCGCGACGGAGACGTGCTCCCGGATCGCGCCGGAACCGAAAGGGCGGCGATCTAGGGGTTTCCTTACAGGCGGGCGGCGAGAGGAGAGGGAAACCCTAGGCTCGATTTTGACGCGGAGAGGGATAAGTAGGCTAGGGCGACGCGGACGAGCTCGTGCTCTCCGAGCTCGGGGTCCCCATGGCGCTGCGAGAGGAGAGGAAAGGTGGGTGGCGACGAGGCGGTCGCCAGCCGGGGCCGAAGCTGCCACGTGGTCGGGATCCATCGGGGTAAGTGCGCGCGGTGTGGTGGCGAAGGCAGGAGGAGAGAGGCGGGCTGGCGCTCCTCTCTGGGCTCTTGAGGCTGCTGGGAGCCGGGCGGCTCGGGAGGCCGTGGCCCAGTGGAGAGGGGCTCTTTGGGCTGGCTGCTGCTGCTGCCTCTTCTCCCTTTTCCTTTTTCAAAATAAAAAAGGAAGAGAAAGAAAGTGCAGAAAGAAAGGAAAAGATTTAGAGTGAAAGGAAAATATCCCCACACTCCTGGAATTCCCCTCTATTTAAATAAAATGTAATGGACATTTTTAAAGGTAGAAAAATAATGCAAGTTTGAAAATACTCCAAACTTGTGCCATTTTTGAACCTAACCATAACAACTTCAAATGAGGGGATTTTTAGGGCAGAGAGGTTTGGTGCGACAAGCAAGATTATTAGGGAGAAGAAGAACATTAATTGAAGGAGGGAATATAAGGCATTGAAAGAGAAAGAAGTAGAGGGAAGGAGGGGATGGTAAATGCAAGAGAGGAAGAAACATGCAACCACATGACATGCAAGGGAAAACCACAACCATATGTCATACACATCCACAATCACATGGCAAGAAGGGGAATGCAAGAGACAATAGGCACAAATGCAATATGGCAAAAGAAGCAAACAAAGAAAAGAAAACCCAACACAACCAAAACAACATGAGACCAAACAAGACAAGAACCCACAAGAATTGGATGAGGTGAAATGATATATTGCCCAAAAGGGGAAGTTTACATCCAGGGTGTTACAAACAAAGACTCACAAAAATTTCCTTGCCAAGCTTAATCACTTCCCGGACTTACAAGACTCACAAAAATGTCCGCGACGCTAACGAGGAATGAATTTGAACTAAAGTCACCACATTTTTTGGATCGGAGGGAGTATATCCTTTCAAACTAACAACATAATTAACTTTTTTTATCATAAATGAACCTAAGGGTTTGAACCAACGACCTGCACCTTTTACACATTACCATTAACCACCTGGCCCCATGACATTTGGTTCTCTACTAGAATAAATATTTTCTATATCAGTTTGGCCTAATAGCATAAATTAAAACTCTAAACTCGAATGAAAAAGGTCCAGCAGTGGGTTTCAAAAGTGACCTCATGCAGGTATTCCCAGAGTACAAATCAACATACCCGACCGATGTTGTTTTTTACATAGGCTAATGGTTCTTTTATATTGAGGCGACATTTATATCCGTTAGAAAATATAGTATTTTGCTTATAAATGTTGCACATGATTTTCTGTGAAGAATAAACATTTTGTTTCCTAATGTACCTTAAAATTTTCCAAAACCTTGAAAACATTATATACTGCATTAATATTTTATTAACAATATGAATTTTAAAATTATAAAACATTTATTTAAATAACTTAAATATATGTAAATAAATGTTCATATAATTTTATAAATTATTAATGTAGTTATAAAATTTTAAATATTTTATCGAAAACTTAAAATTATGTCAACATTTATTTCAATATATTAAAACCTTTTAAAAATACATTAATATTTAAAAATTATATGAACATTTATTCAAATATATATTTTACCTTGGTTAAATCAATGTAAGTAAATGTTCATATAATTTTATATATTCATGCAGTATATAAAGTTTTCATGTTTTCAAAAATGCTTATGTACTTTTACGAAACAAAATACTTATTATTTATGAAAAATCACGTGCAACATTTATAAGTAAAAAAATTTATCTAAAGAATATATAAAAATTAGTTTCAATATAAAAAGTCACTAGCCTATTCAATAACAAATTTCATCACCCCTGGTGTTTAATCGTGTATGCGCTTAAGATCGCTAGTTCGAGCTGCTTGGGCAGAGCTTCATGGGGGCCAACCTGGCCAGTGCCCCCCCCCCCCTAAAGAAAAACTTGTGTATATATCTTTGTAGACCAAAATTTCCACTAGAAATCAGTATATAATGAATTTGTTTGCTCCCTCACCCAATGGCCCCCGCATGATTTTAGCCCAAGCTCCGCCACTGCTGCCTTGGGTTGCACCTTTTTTATCTGAAGTTACATTTTTCAATTTACGCTGTCCGTGCAAAAGATATAGCACTTATCCAAATTCTACACGAAACATCATTTGTGTTGTTCCTGATGGGTGGGCCTCTCAGTCCTTTTTTATTGTGAAAAAAATAAAAACTGAAGGGTCTTTTTGCAAAAGGAGCAGGCAACACACCCGTCCCCATCGTCCAGTCATTGACAGCGGGGCCCATGCCTTGTCAACACCACAGACGTATACAAATGAGTTTTGCATGGTATTTGCACCGCAAAGCCAAGTTCTTACACCATTTCATTGTACACCACAAGTTATAGCATTAAAGCGAGCATTCATGCCAAGTTCGAGCTCCAGTGGGGTAATTACGAAAAAGGGTTTCCCCCGCTTTGTATTACAAAGCAATCAACTTTGATACAGCCAACGGTAGGTGCTGGGGCGGAAGCAGCACAGTCACGCCCAAAAGAAATGAAAGGGAAAACAAAAAAGAAACAAACGCGAACAACAACGGATCAACGAAAACGATGAAGACCACAACCGCTGCGCCCACCGGAGAATTCCACCACACTCCAGCACTTCGGACCGCCGCATACCAAGCAACACCTTCAAGAAGGATCGCGATGCCGACGTCGCTGCTGCCCGGACAAGTCTGAAAGTGCGTTATATCGACTAGAGGGGGGGTGAATAGGCGATTTTTATGAATTCTTCACTGAGGAATTTGCCGATGAGGAAATTCCTTAGCGAAGAACTACTTGCAGCGAAATAAGTACTCAGAAGTAAGCATAACAGAATACACGCATGGTCATCATGATGAAATGAAGACTAGCACAGAGTACAGAAAGCGTAATCACAGGATAACACAAGATGAAGACAAACAGACTGAAGAAATTGAACGAGGAAATTGAGAAAGTCTTGATCAAAGTCTTCAAACACAGATATGAACAAACACTCAACACAAAGAATGAGGAAATGAAAGGGTTGAGGAAATAGAACCGATTAGGTTGGTGAAGACAATGATTTGGTAGACCAGTTCCAACTGCTGTCTCGGTTATACGTCTGGTTGGAGCGGCTGAGTATTTAAACTCGAGGACACACAGTCCCGGACACCCAGTCGCTGAGCACGCAGCTCAGGACACCAAGTTCTCACCGTATTCTCCTTGAACTAAGGTCACACAGACCTCGTCCAATCACTCGTGGTCAGTCTTCAGGCGACTTCCAAACCTTCACAGACTTGGTCACTCGGCGATCCACAATTCCTCTTGGATGCTCTAGACCATGACGCCTAACCGTCTGGAAGAAGCACAGTCTTCAAAGGTAACAAGCGTCGGATCCACGCAGGATCAATTTCTTCAGTGTTGCTCAATCACTTTGGGTTTGTAGGGGTTTGGTTTTGGGGTTTTTCCTCACTTGATGATTTTCGCTCAAAGTCCTCAGAGGATGGGTTGCTCTCAAATGACAAGTGTCAAGTTTCTCTCGGAGCAGCCAACCAGCTAGTGGTTGTAGGGGGCGGCTATTTTATAGCCTAGGGAGCAGCCCGACATGATAAGACATAAATGCCCTTCAATGATATGACCGTTAGGTGGATAAGATATTTTGGGACAGGTGGCGCCTTAGACAAAGAACAGTCGGAAATTTGAATCTCAAATTCCTCGGGGCTATCATGTTCCTCCTTGTGTAGGCAATCCAGACTTGGCGAATTCCTAACTCCTCGGTCGAAAAAAATTCCTCGTGACGGAAGAACTTCGTCTCATCCTTTGAAGAAATTGACTGAACTGTATGAGATTTCAAAGGCTTCACTCGAAGGGATTGGTAGGTGTAGGATTTTGAGTTGAGCATCACATGGAAATTTTTCCTTAGTATTTCCTCGACCCTTTAACAAAGACGGTGTTTCCTATGACTCAAGAAAGAGAAAATGAAACTACGAAAACAAAAGTCTTCACGCTTCATGTTCCTCAAATGAATACCAAGTCTTCAAGGTCACACCAATTTCTTCACTTTCAAAGTCTTCAGAAAGTCTTGAAAATATCAAAGTCTTCAGTCGAAGAACTTCATTTTTAGGGGTCGACTTTCTCTGTAAATATCAAACTCCTCATAGACTTATAGACCTGTGTACACTCCCAAACGCATTAGTCCCTTAACCTATAAGTCTTCAATCCACCAAAATCACTAAGGGGCACTAGATGCACTTACAATCTGCCCCTTTTTGGTGATTGATGACAATATAGGTTAAGTTTTGAACGGGGATAAACATATGAAGTGTAAATACTGATAATGAGGAATTTGATTGCAAGATATAGAAGAACTCCCCCTGAAGATCTGCATAGTGAGGAATTTGCTTTTGAGGCAATGCACATTTGAAGAGTTGAATCATGGAGATCTCCCCCTATATCTTGTAATTCATACACGCATTTGACATATAATATGAAGAATTTGAAATGCATGATGAAATATGGTGCTTGATGTAATTCAGCATGCGTGCGATAACATTAATGAGGAATAAGCATGCAAAATAACGCATCAAGAGTATCAGAGCTCAAGAAGCTCAAGAGAATCAGAGCATAGTGCAAGAGCATAGTGCATCAAAAGTATCAAAGAACCATCGGGTTTAAGATTACAACTCGATCCAATAAAAGTTTCAGAAGAACGAGAGTTGTAACTTAACAAAAATAAATTGTTGTATATGGGCAATAAAATAGACCCGCTTGAAGACTAACTCAAATTTCTCCCCCTTTGTCATCGAATGACCAAAAGGATCGAAACTGAGGACTAACGCTCCTGAAGAATTTCAAGTTGAAGAAGGAGCGCATGCATTGTTGGGGTCGGTTGTTGTAGTAGGACCTGCCGCGGTGTCGTCCAAGTCTTCATTCTCATCAGTGTCGCGCGATGAAGAATAGGAGCTGGCCACCAAGGAAGGAACTTTGACCTTCTTGTATTTCTTTGGAGGAGGTGCAGACCAGTCAAATTCTTCCTTGAGTCCCATTTTCGTCAGTTCTTCCGCACTATAGACATGTGAAAGAACAGCCCAGGTGCGTTTGAAGGTTTCATGGAGGTAGTAGTGGTTTTTCTTCACTGCATTGTGTGTTGAGGTCATGTTGTGAAGAATTAAACCGAACTGACGCTTGACCCATTTATGATTGCGATCAACCTTCCGATGAAGGCGAGGAGTAACTCACGATCATCATCACCACAGGTGCGATAGCTTGAGGACTTTGCTTGACCGAGGTATTTCTTGGCGAGAGTCATGTGTGGCGAGTCATCATTGGTGGAGTAGGATGCTGCTTGCTGGCTTGTCCATCCAATGGACGAATGCCTTCATCGATCACAGCAGTAGCCTTGCCCTTGTCATCACCGAGGTAAATGTCCGTTTGAGGACTTCAATCAGGGGCAAGTAGCTGCGATGGTTCGAGTATCAGCCTTGTAATTGAGTAAAGACCTTGTCTGATGAATCTCATTATCCAAGGCGCATAAGGCTTCACTCAAATGGTGACATAGCAATGTTTGCGAGTCCTCATGAAGAAATCATGGAAGTTGGCGGAACGCCATGGATGATGTTGAAAAGCATATTCTTCATGATGCCAATGACTTCTTCATCATTCGAGTCGTGGCCTTTGATAGGACTCATTGTCTTCGTCGAATCCGATAGACAGTCCGAGGCACATACAATAATTCCTTGACGAGGAATTTGGTTCTTGGGGCCTGCCTTGGCTTCAAAGGCTTCATCGGCACTTGCATATAGTGATTTGAAAGTTCTGCTCGTTCTAGATACAACGAGCACCATCAAGTGGAGGACTGAGTGGTAGAGCACGAAGCAATTCAGTTCTTGGTGCCTTGTAGTGAATATTTTCGACATCCATCTAATACCCATGAGTTCACTTCTTGACGTCTCCGGTGATGTGCAGCGTTGCATAGAATTGAAGAATGAGTTCTTCATTCCATCCACGAGATATCGAGCAGAAAATCAGGAGTCCTGCATCGTGAAAGAACACTGAGGACTGGCTCAAAGCCTGGCAGAGACTCCATGTCCACATGAGGAATATGAGCATGATCGAAGACTTTGTCTTTGTTGAAGAGCACTGAGGAATAGAAGTTGGCTTGGCTGGCAGTCCAGAAATGCCTCTTCCTTATGCGAGCAGAATCATATGGATTATAGTTAGTGAAGAATACGTGCTCGGCAAAGAAATCTTCAGCCTTGAACTTTTGTTTTCTTGAGAACGGATTCTTTTGCTTGGGCAGAGGGGCGTCGGTGAGTTGCATCACCACCTCAGGAATCGCGAGCTCAGGTTCTTCAGGCTGAGGGATTTCTTGTTCCTCAACAGGTGCAGTCTGAGGATCAGCAGCAGGTTCATCAGCACTAGTGGCTGGAATTTCTTCATGCACAGAGGAAGTGGGTTGAGTTTCTTCAGAGTCCATTTGAACTGTTGGTGCAGGGGACTGAGGAATCTGTTGGAGCGGGGTGAAGAGAGGAGTATTGGGATGCAGACTTTCCCAAAAGTCATCATTCATCACAGGTGTTGTTGGGGATACAACTACTGAGTGTGAACCGCCCTGGAGGGGCCGGGTTACCCTCGTCCATGATCCGGGCCCACGGAGGAGGCCCAGAGCCCGGAGGCGAATTAAGGTCCGTTTATGTAAACCGCCTTAGTGTTGTAACTTGTCTTTGTAAGATAAGAGAGAAGAGACCGAGCAGACAGTTTGTGCGAGCGGATCGGGACTCAGAGACCGCCGAGGCGTCAACCCGTGTATATAAGGGGACGACCCGGCGGCGGATTAAGGACAGACAATTCGAGGCTTAGGCGAAGCTATTGCTCCCTAGTCGCCGAATCACATCAATCCCATCACAACTAGACGTAGCCCTTTCCTTCATCGAAGGGGCCGAACTAGTATAACTCCCGTGTCTTTGTGTCCACCTTAACCCCTCTAGGTTAACCCGTACGATGTCCCTGCGACTAAGTCCTTTCACGAGGACATCTGCCGTGACAATTCCACGACAGTTGGCGCCCACCGTGGGGCTATCGCACGATGGTTTGATGATCTTAGAGGGCAAGTTCGAAGGACTCGAAGGCTATGCTGTGGGCCGCATGACTAAGAGTCGTCGCGGCAAACTCTACATCGACGATGCGGACTGGGGCCCCGAGGCCGGCTCAATCGAGTTAGGATACCGGGTCCCCTTTGGTGGCATACACGTTTTCATCGGCAAGATCGGCGAGCCAGGGCCTGGGCCGGACATCTGCACCGACCTCGTCGAGACGGCTCAGTGGGCGAAGAAGAGTCCTGCCACAGCTAAACCGGGCGCTGCGTGCTTTCGTGGGAGTCGTCCACGGAGTCTATGAGGGCGGATCAGCATCTGGCGGCGAAACCGTTGTCTACTCTGGCGACGAGTCATCCGCGAGAGACCGAAGTCTTGTACCAGCTGCAAGATGGCGGATCGGGGCTGTTCCGACGGAGAGAGTATTCCGACTCTTTGATCTACCCACCGGGTTGGAATTTTCATGGCGGTATGCAAGCGGCGCTTCACTCTTCGACCATGGCGCCCATCGTCGGAGGTTCGATGGCGGTGGTGGCAGCGGGAAGGAGGCCTGTCGCCCGCCCGCTCGAGTTCTATCGAGTTATTTGACGCATTAGCTGCGCTCATGGCGGAGGCTAACCCGGCGGATCAGGACCTGCACTGCGAGAGATGCAAGGGTGAAGGAACAGATCGCCAAAGCTAAAGCGGATCGGCAGCCGGGACGTGAGGATGGCGGCGAACGGGCGCTTTGGATCTGCAGCTTATAGGCTCATCTTTGGATCGAGTGCATCACATGAAGTCATGAAAAGGAAGTCAGATCCGTTTGCCTTGATTTTCGAGGAAGAGCTCTTCAATACCCGAGGGAGGACCAGATAATCCGCCACCGGTGGTAAACCGCCGGAAGCACACAGGATGGCAGCGCCGTTCAGCCTCGTGTGATAGATCAGCCTCGCCATCATACCGCGCGCGCCGGACTATCTGAACACCACGGGTCACTACTCCAACCCGATGGACAACCTTGTCGCGGCTGCGGCACGATTGGAGGCGATTCCGATCAAGGGCGATTCACCGCAGGCAGTAGAAACACGTCGGGTCAAGGAGCTCCTCGGGGCGGCCCCGCTCGGCGGAAGCATATTCATACTGATCGGGACGGATCCACTCCACCCCCGCCCCAGCCGGAGTTATAGCCGTAGCGCAGATGAACCGGCCGTGTCAAGCAACGCGCAGCGCGGACCGCATCGAGGCAACAACCCGGTCGGTGGCCAAGGCGCTCAAGTGGTGGTGGACGGGCGAGGCACGTGGGGAGGCCGAGTTAACAAAGACAACATGAGGACCATCAGCTCACGCCGGTTCGTCCAGACCATCTTGAACCGGGGTCACGTCCGGCTCATTGGGGTGCCTTGCCTCGTCCCGCTTTACGCAATGTGCGTTTGCCCAAGGACTTCAAAGGGCCACGCAAGGTGCCCAATTATACCGCCGATTTGGCTCGAAGCGTGGATAGAAAGCTATGAGATGGCCATGGAGATGCTGGATGTGGGCGAAACTGCGTGTGCGAAGTATTTCACCATGATGTTGGAAGGTGCGGCCCGTGCTTGGTTGAAAAATTTGCCACCCAACTCAGTTAGTTCTTGGGCGCGATTCTGGACCCGGTTCATTCAAAATTTCAAAGACACCTGTAAACAGCCCATGTCTGTGGTGGATTTGGCGGCTTGTGTCGAGCGGAGGAGAATCTACAACACATTGGGTGCGCCAAGCGTTTGGAGGTTTTACATTCATCGGACGGATCAACCTGACTCGCTATTTTAACCCTAGAAGCCAACTGCCGGTTTGAACCGTTGAAGTTAAAGCTGGAGTCGCATGAAGCGTTTTGCAATGACATGGGCACGCTCATGGGCGTTTTGGTAAAGTATGCTGATTCGATAGTACCAAGGATCCCAGTGCGAGAATGACGAAGTAGGGAAGGGAAAGCAGAATAGCAACTCGAGAGGCCAGCAAAGATCATTCGGTGAGCAATGGGGAAACAAGCGTAAGGCTAATAATAACATGGGCTTCGTAGCCAACACCAACGCGCAGGACAAGGGTCAGCGGCGCAAAGGTAAGCAATCAAACCGGGCGGTGCACAAGGTCACAATCCGGGCGTTTGAATTACTTATTAAATCAACCTTGTCCGAAGCATGGGACGAAGGAAACGCCAGCGAACCACCTCTGGAAGGATTGTTATATTATGCAGGAGTTCAAAAATTCTAATGCTTTCCGGTATGATCAAGGGCCCGGCGGCGGTTCCGGGTCCGCCCCAGGTTACGGTGGAGGAAATTCCGGCCCAGGGTTTGGTGGTAATCCGGGCGGGCAAGGCAATCAGAACAGTCAAAACAATCAGGATAATCAGAACCAAGGGGGTCACCATCAGCAACAGCAGCAGTCGGGTTACCAAAGTAATCCAAAACAGTTGAACGGTGGACAGTACCACGTCTTTACCACCAGCTTGGACAGACGAGACCGAAAACTTCAGAAGCGGGCGGTCAGTGTTGTTGAACCGGCCGCGCCGCATTACCTGCGCTGGTCAGAGCAGCCTATTGTATGGAGTAGCGAGGATCATCCTCCCCGGGTTTACAATCCGGGTCAGCTAGCCCTAGTAGTGGCACCTCAGGTGGGAGGATACAAGTTCACCAAAGTGCTTATGGATGGAGGAAGCAGCATCAACATCTTGTATACGAGACCTTCCGACGTATGGGGTTGACGGATAGGCATCTCAGGCCGTCCAGCCAAGATTTCACGGTGTGGTGCCCGGCAAGTCTGCGTGCCAGTCGGTAAGATAGCTCGAGGTAGCTTTTGGAGATGAACATGACTCGGATCGGAAACATTGGCGTTTGAGGTGGTGAAAATCAAAGCCCTTACCACGCCTCGCTTGGGCGGCGGCTTATGCTAAATTTATGGCACGGCCTTGTTATGTTTATTTGCAGCTGAAAATGCCGGGTCACAAAGGGACGATAACGGTTCATGGGAGCCGTCGGATTGCGTTGGAATGCGAGGAAGGTGATGCGGCTTATGCCGAGTCGGTTTGTGCCACCGAAGAGTTAAGGTATTATAAAGACAATGTTGATCCGGCGGATATGACCCCGTTGAAGAAGCCAACTACAGAGCACGATCCGGATTTGAAGTTTAAATCGGCGGCTGAGACTAAACTTGTTGATTTTGTGCCCGGCGATTCATCCAAGCAGTTCACCATCAATGCTAACTTGGATCCTAAATAGGAAAGCGCGCTCATCGAGTTCATCCGTGAGAATCGGGACATTTTTGCATGGAAGCCTTCTGACATGCCAGGTGTACCGAGGGAACTCGCTGAGCACACTCTTAATGTTGATCCCAAGTACAGACCGGTAAAGCAGTTTCTACGCCGGTATAATGAGGAAAGGCGCAAGGCCATTGGAGAGGAGGTGGCCAGGCTCTTAGCGGCAGGATTTATCGTTGAAGTTTTCCATCCAGAGTGGCTTGCTAATCCGGTGTTGGTCCTTAAGAAGAATGGCACTTGGCGCATGTGCGTGGATTATACAGATCTTAACAAAGCTTGTCCAGCAGATCCTTTCGCCCTCCCCCGTATTGATCAGATTATTGATGCTATGGCGGGTTGTGGCGTTGAGCTTTTTGGATGCATATTCGGATATCATCGATTAAGATGGCGGTTAGGACCAGGAGAAGACGGCGTTTATCACCCCTTTTGGAGCCTTCTGCTATGTGTCTATGCCTTTTGGGCTCAAGAGCGCCCAAGCAACTTATCAACGTTGTGTACAGAATTGCTTGCATGTCATTCCGGATTGGACGCTCCCTTATTTGGCATACATGAACCGGGGCGAGTTACCAGAAGATGAGACGCTGGCTGACGAGATAGTTCGGCGGTCTAAATCTATGACCATACATAAGGGCGAGTTGCATCGTTGCGGCGTGTCGATGCGTTCAGCGTTGTGTGTCCCCGAGGAAGGCCGTGAGATATTGCGTGAGATCCATGAAGGGGACTGTGGTCACCATGCGGTTCAAAATCCTTGGTGGCCAAAGCGTTACGCCACGGTTTCTATTGGTTGACTGCCCATGCCGATCTGAAGATCTGGTCGAGACGATGTGATGGTTGCCAAAATTTTCCAGACGTGCTCATGTACGGCCCAAGAATTGAGGATGATTCCAATTACTTGGCCATTTGCGACTTGGGGGCTGGATATGGTTGGACCTTTCAAAAGGTCCAAAGACAAGAAGACCCACCTGCTGGTGGCGGTTGATAAATTTACAAAGTGGGTAGAGGCGAGCACATTAGCAAGTGTGATGCGGCCACGGCGGTTCAGTTCATCAAAAGGTGATTTTCGGTTTGGGTTTCCACAGTATCATCACGGACAATGGCACCAATTTGTCCAAGGGAGCCATGAAGGAGTTTTGTGAGCGAGAGCACATTCGCAGCGTCTCTTGATGGCCCACCCGCAGTCCAATGGTCAAGCGGAGCGAGCTAATCAGAGATCTTGAGAGGTATTAAACCCGGCTTATGGTCCCTTTAGTAAGGGCGCCGGGTTGTTGGGTCGAGGAGCTGCCATCGTGATATGGAGTATCAATACTACACCTAACAGATCCACTGGATACACACCGTTCTTTATGGTCTATGGAGCGGAGGCGGTCCTTCCCTGTGATATCCGTCATGACTCGCCCCGCGTGGCGGCTTATGTTGAAGCCGATAGTGAGGCAGCCCGGCAGGACGATTTGGATCGACTGGATGAAGAGCGTGATATAGCGGCTGCTCGTTCGGCGATTTACCAGCAGGATCTTCGTCGGTATCACAGTCGGTGGGTTAGAACAAGAACCTTTCAGGAGGGAGACTTGGTGCTTCGGCTCATTCAAGACCAGTCAAATATGCACAAGCTATCCCCACCTTGGGAAGGGCCCTTTGTGGTCAGCAAGAATCTGTACAACGGGTCATACTATCTGATTGATGTTCGAGAGGAAAAGACTCACGCTGCGTCCGAGGAGGAGACCAACGAGCCGTGGAACATAGCTCATCTTGACCTTATTATACCGAGCCATCGGCTCCACTTATGTACATATTAAGACAATGTATATATTATGAATAAAAGCAATAAACGGATCCTCGGCTAAGCGGGGTATCCGTTTTGTAAAAATCGGTTTGGGTACATGGAGATGTTGTCGTGAAGCGGCCTCGGTTTAACCATTGGTCTTGCTTTTCGAAGTTTTTGTCACTTGGGGCTTGGTCGTGTCCGAACCAATGCAACACCTTTTGACGGGCGAAAGCCACCAGATCACTTGGGGACATGGTCACGTCTGAACCAGTCACGCCTCTTGGTCGGCCTAAGGCCATAGAATCACTTGGGGGCTTGGTCGAACCCGAACCATTGCCATGCCACTTGATCGGCATAATGCCACGATTTCAGTTGGGGACCTGGCTGCCTTGAACCCTTGCTACACCTTATGGGGAGCTTGGTCCTGTCCGACCATGGTAACACCATCTGATCAGGCTCAGTACAGCCTCTTCTTGCAAACGGTTTTTATCATTGCCTTTGCTTCCATGTGGTTTTCATACCAATTATTTGATTTTTGTTTGCCCTCTTAAACCGACAAACCTTTTTAAACCGGATTCAGGTTGTCAGAATTTGGTCCATTTTTAATCCGGCGATTTTGTTCCGGTTTGATTTTTTCTGTTAACATCCCATTGTGGAGTAACAGGGGGCTTGTCATGCCCGACACGGTTTACACGGTAAACCGGCATTCTACGCACAGGAGTTGATTTCTCCTTTGTTGGTAATGGTTTATATGACCTCCGCCTCAAGATTGGCAAAGCCAACCGCATGCCCGACAATGGCGGTATTTTTGTATCATAAAGTTTGGTCATATACATCCATATTTTCTTATATGAATATATAAGCGTCACAAGCGGTTTGGCGACACAAGCCGCCGTGGCGGTTTAAAGAATTTGTGATTGCGAGCGAAATAAGTTGACGGTTCATCAATCCACGGTGTCGGTACCACCATGCAAGGGATACTGATCGAGGTCATAAAGGCATTGTTCAAAACAAAGTCGACTATCCTATTACAAGGCCTTCCACGGCCCGGTGTTTAGCGTGGTATTATGACTAGCAATTTGGAGGCGTCACCCGGCAGCGGATTCGCTTCTTCGCCGGGTTGGCGTGAAGTAGAGGCGCTGGCGTCGGTTCAACTTCTTCCTCTTCATCACCCAAGGCCCGAAGTCATTGGTAGACCAACAATCCGGGTTAAGGCACGAAAACAACTTCTTCACTTATCAGCTCAGCGGATCAACGTCGAGGGCATAAGTGTGCTTACGGATTGGAGGAACAAGGCTCGCACTTCAGGAATGACAAACTCCACCGCTTGTTGTTTGCGTCATAAAAAGCGGTGAACCGCCAGTTAACCGGCTGCCAGTTGACTTCGCCAATGGGCGCATCTCTTTTGTTATCCGTTTGAGCGTCGTTATCAAAGGCTTCACCGTTCTCTTGGCGCTGGGAATCCTTTGGCTATGTCGGCGGATCAAGATCTGCTATCCACGCCTTGGCGCGAGTCGAAACTAGTAGGGTGCGGCCCGGCGCGGATCGCTTCAACTCTTCAAGCTGCCTCGGAACCATGGACAGCCGGTCCAGTGTTTCTCGATCGAGGGGCGGAGCCGTGTTGTCATATGATGTGGCACATATGACTCGCTGGGCGCCGGCATACAGCTGTTCAATCAGCGTATAAGCGGCCTTGAGCTTCTTCCGCACATCAGAGCCCAGATGAGCAATGCGCTTGCCTGCACCGGTTTCAGACAGCTTAGGTTAAACCGGCGGAAATATCAAAATAGAGATAATCAGTGCAAGTTTTCTTACCAAAGATGGCAGAGGTCATGGCATGAACTTGGCGCTTGAGCCTGGTAAGTTCTTCAGTCACCGGCTTAAGGGCTGCTTCAGCATCTTCCGCCCGTTTTTTCAAGCCGGCCTTTTCGGTGTCCCAGTTGGCCCGTTCGGATTTATACCACTCCTTCAGCTGTTCCATAGTGGCCAAGGCAGTTTTTAGTTCATCCTTGGCCTTGGTGGTTTCTGCTTGTTGAGTTTCAAGATTGGCTCGAAGGTCCTGGAGTTGCACGGTTTGCTGGTTTATCTCATTCTGATAGCAAAGGGAACACGTTAGTTGTTTCATCATAAAGTCCCAAGCTCAATACAAATATTCAACTTGGCACTTGGGGGCTAATGGCTAGTTGATCTCAGTTTGCTATGGGAAGACACAAATTAAGTTCCGGTTTAACTATGCTAAGTTGAACCGACCCTTGGGGGCTACTATACAGCCAAAGTACAAGAAAGACATAACTCATTACCTCATAGCGGTCCTTCATACGGTTTACCAGACCAGCTTCAAAGTCACGGCTGGTATAGAGCCGGTTCGAAACCAGTGCAGTTCTTGGGCGGAGAAGTTGTCATAAGCGACGATCAGTTTTCCCTTATCTTTACTCATAGTGGCGCACTCGTCCTTGGCGCTGTGTTTTGCTAAAGCGACGGTTGGCGGGAGTGGTGTAGCGATGCCGTCACAATAACATCATCATTTTTGACTGGGCTGGCGGATTAGCGGTCTTCTTTGGGCTTGGTGCCTTCATACTCGGCTCGGCGGTTCAACAGATTATGACCCGCTCTGTGGCGGACTCGGTGGAAGCGAGATCACGAGGTTTCCACTTGGGCCTCGGTTCGGTTTCTGCGGATCAGCAATGTCGTCTCGGTACAACTCGCGAGCTATTTTGGTGACTTCAGGATTTTCATGGGTTTGCTCTGGGGTCTTTTCGGATCAACATCCGTAGTAGGATCAAGGGTTTTCGCTTTCTTACTCAGCGAGCCTTGGTGCTGCAATATTCAGAATTGGATTAAGACAAATCGACCAAGGCAATTGTAAACGGATTGGCGGACAGCGATTCACGTACCTGCGGCGACTTTAAGCGGAGGCGATTGCGTGGTTGATGAACCGCCGTAAGAGTTGGAAGAGGCCTGATAATTCAGGTCGAGGCGGATTGAGAGGACATCGGAAGAAACCTTTTAAGGGATAACGCTTTTCAGGAGAACAAGTCACCTCTGGACGACGCTTCCGGGTTGGTGTGTCTGGTAAACCGGATGAGGTAATCCGTTGGCCATTGTGCGGGTCGTAAATGCGGCGTTCTTCACCTCTTGTGTCTTCAAGGAAAGATTTGGATTCAAGTAAGCACAGAATGATATTTTTCACTTTCCGGACGGTAGCGACGAATTCTTTTAACGGCGCAAGGTCGGATTCGGAAGAAAGAATGATTAGCTCAACAGGTCGGCATGGTGGCTTCACATCATCACAGGAGGTAAAATTGTCGATAAAAGGAATAAAAAGGACAAATCATAAGCAAGAAGGAACACAAAGCGGAAAGCGGTTCTGGCGGCTCCCTCGTAAGAATATCAAGTTTTACCTCAGCTTGATTCTTCGTCCTCCGGCGGTCGAGGACTCGGCGGTTTTCTTCTTGCCTGCCTTCTTGGTGGCCTTGGACTTTACACGCGCGCCGAGCGGTTTGGTGCGCTTCGTAAGGAGCTGTCGACTGAAGTAACAAGGATTAATGTATATCAACAAAGTATTAAGGGCCAGCGGTGAGTAGAGCTTTACCGCGGCGGTTTGTTAGTCACGCAGAGCGGAGCCAACCGGTTAGGCTGCGAGCGAGATCGGTTCATCAAGCATCTTCTTTACAATCTCTGTAACCTCAAGTTCGTTATGGGCAACTCGTGGCGTCTTTGAGGGTCTTTGAGGCTGCCGGTGTACTCGTTCATCAATCCGGGCGGCGGCTTAGTGGCAAGACGCCCCAGAAACCCAACACCGCACAAGGTCCACACCGGTTAAGCCATTGGCCATTAGAGCCCGGAGCTTGATAATTTGGCGCGAAGTTCTTCCGTTCCTGGCGGTTAAGCGTAGAGGCAGCGGATGATGGTTCTTGAGCGGTGAGGACGGTAACCCGGAAAAGGATTCTCGTTGGCGGGAGCGGTGTTCGGCGATAGAACCAGGTTTGGTTCCAATCTTTTGGATGGCTGTGGTGTTTGGCGTGAGGAAAGTCCACTTCCTTCCTCTTCTCGATTGAAACGCCGCCCAGCTACGTGTTGGGACCATCGAGAGAATTCTGTCTGACGGTTCAAGTGGAAGAAATCCGGAACAGCTCCACAGATGGTTCTTCTTGAAGATAGACTTCACGAAGACTTGAAAATTGCATATGTTTGATCTGAGTTCGGGCCAATGTCCTGCGGATGGAGTTTAAGACTTGCAGGGCGTCCGGAAGAATTCGAACGGGCGGGCAGAATCCCGGTCTAAGTGCTGCATAAACACAATCACTTCTCCTTCTTGAGGCTCGGGAGGCATTCGCCATCCGGAACACGCCGATGGAGGACATTTTTGGAGCCAAAGGCGCCCGGTGGTGACGTAGCCGTTGAGTTGCGTTTGATAATCTTGGATCGGACCCAATTGCAAGCTGAGAACGAGGGCCATTCCGGAAGACTAAACTGCGAAAGAAAAGGAAAAACGGTTCACCGTTAAAAGGTTCAGGCGCATTATACAATGTTAAACTGGCAATTTGGCGACTAGCTTTCTATTCCAGTTTAACTGAGGACTAATGGAGTGACGGATTAGCTATCAAAAGTCAAACCGCCAAAAGAGACAGAACTGAAAAATCTACTAAGTGTGGACAGAAACAGTTTTCACATGCGAGTGGAAGTAATCTAGATCTACCGAAGTTTCAGTGAGAAAAACTTCTACGACCTATGTAAGCCTCATAAAGAGCAGGAAGGTTCGGGCGTGCTAAACTAGAGGATCTGAACAAAAAGGAAAAGATGCATAAAGAGTCAAATTGGCGAGGCGATCACCCGCACAGGATGTATGGTGCGGTTGAGTTATCTGGCCATGGCGAGTAGATATGAAGAAACTGATATGAACCCCTATGAACTACTGAGATGAACAGGATCTTGAGATGTGGATCTAGGGCTCGAAGAGGAGCCTTACCTAATCGCCGAAGCGTGGGAGGCGCTAAAGAACTTCTGGTCCGGTCTGGTTGATCAGCGGCTGGCCAGCAGCGACGCGGAGGTCGAAGGTCGGCGGCGGCGGAGCTTCAAGAGCGGGGCGTCGCGAGGAAGGAGAAGAGCGGAAGAAGAAGAAGAGAAAGGGCCTGCCGGTCTATTTATAAGGAGCGGAGCAATCAACGAGCACGAGAATCGAGAGTCAAAAGCGGCGGACGGTGCAGTGGTCGCCTCGATTTCGGGATAGCATTAATGAAGGAATCTTCTGTTTGGATTTCTTTATTAAAGATGACGTCAAAGCGCCCGTCGCGGGGATCGGAGGATAGCGTCATGGCGGTTCAAGCAGATGGCGGTTTACGAAAATATGAAAGGAGATCAAGAGTTTCTGAAGATGTTGAAGATTAACATGAACGGTTCAAGTCAATCTGGGGCCTAATGTTGGGGATACAACTCTCGAGTGTGAACCGCCTGGAGAGGCCGGGTTACCCTAAATCCATGATCCGGGCCTGAAGGAGGCCCGAGCCAGGCGAATTAAGGTCCGTTTATGTAAACCGCCTTAGTGTTGTAACTTGTGTTGTAAGATAAGAGAGAAGAGACCGAGCGGACACTTGTATGAGCGGATCGGGACTCAGAGACCGGCGAGGCGTCAACCCGTGTATATAAGGGGCGACCGGCAGCGGATTAGGACAGACAATTCGAGGCTTAGGCGAAGCTATTGCTCCCTAGTCGCCAATCACATCAATCCCATCACAACTAGGCGTAGGCCTTTCCTTCATCGAAGGGGCGAACTAGTATAACTCCGTGTCTTTGTGTCCACCTTAACCCCTCTAGGTTAACCCGTACGATGGCCCTGCGACTAAGTCCTTTCACGAGGACATCTGCCGTGACAATTCCACGACAGGTGTGGTGCACCCTATATCCACATCTTCATCTTCAATTTCCTCAACACCAGCCTCTTCAGCTGTGAACTGAGGCATAGGTGAGGAAATGATTGGGTTGAAGGGATTGCGTCCACTTCAATTTCTTCATCAATCTGCTCTGACGAAGCAGCAGAATGATTTTCTTCATCAGATCCGAGTGGGATCTCATAGTCTTCTCCAAAAGGAACAAGGTCCTTTGATGGCATGGAGGAAGTCGGAACAACATCAATTGGATTTTCGAGTGAGCTGGTCATTGGCTTCATTTTCTTCGCAGCCGAAGAATTTGACACAACTGATGCCTTCCTTTTCTTCACTGCAGCTCGTTCTACAGCCTTGGTTTTCTTCACATCAGAGGCAGATGGAAGAATTGGAGTTGGTGTTAGCGCAGGAGGAGCTGAGGAATCTGGTTGAATTTCCTCGGCATGGCGATGCAGCTTGCCTGACTTCTTCGATTTCTTGAGCGCACCACTAGTGGATGCCACGGCAATTTCTTCGGTGGCTGGAATGGGATCATCAGCCCTGGAACTAGCATTTTCATCAGCCGCCTGAACTTCATCAGCGATGCTGGCATGTTCTTCAGTCGGCTGAGTTGAGGCTTCAGCCTGAGGAATTTCATGTTGCGTTGGGGCAGCAACATTGGTGAATTTCTTCGTTAGATTGATGAATCTGACATTGGCTCCTTGCCAATCAGCATAATAAGAATCGAAGTTTTTGCTGAGGTCTTGAATTTCAGTCTGGACCTTGAGAAGATTCTCAGGTGTCATTTTGACAATGTTTTTCTTCAGGAACTTCTCCTTTCTGTATTGAGCCTTCTTGATCTCTCTTGCCTTTTCAAACTTCCATTTCTCTTCAGCGATGAAATGGGTCAACATATGACTTTGTCCAGGGGTCAGATGAAAATAAGGCATAGGGGTGTTTGGATCCTTGTGCGAGAGATCAATATAATCGAGGATTTTCCTCGGATCCAACAACGATGCTTGCAGATGTGCCTTTAGCTCTAGCGACCCTTTCTTGGCGATCTCGATGATTTCCGCAAGTTCATCATCGAAGGCACTTGGAATGCAACCTGTTTCTTCTTTGGACTTGGCGAGGACCTCGTCCACTGTTGCTTTGGTCTTGGCAGAGTCGGGCGGATGATGAAATTGGTGCTCTTTGAGGAACTTCTTTGAAACTCGAGGCAATCGAGAAACCAGCAGTCCTTTGACATGTAGCGGATGCACAAGAGCTGAGGACTTTGAAGGAGCTATTGAGGACTTTGGTGGAGCTGTAGCAGTGTGAGAATTTGCCTTTAGGGCCTTCTTGAGGAACTTGGCCGTGAGGGCGCTGATGGTGAAGCACTTGGCTTATGAGCAGGCTTCTTTGGCATGGATTTCCTCGGTTTGACCGAGGCCTCGATGCTGATAGCGATGGCAGAATCCTCATTGAATTTCTTCACTGCCTCCTTGGCTTGTCTTGCCAATTTAGCTTGGCGCTTAGCCCATTCTTCAGGAAAGTCCTCACCACGTTTGATGCTTGTGGGGTCAGCTACTTGGCAGTGCCAATGGAGCTCTTGGGCATGGAGGATTGAGAGCGAACTTCTTCATGTACTTTGGAGTCACATATCTGTAGTCCCTCCATTCCCTTGCCCATCTCCGTTCAATCTTGAATCGCACGTTGCGCTGATTTTTAGTTTCTTTGCCAAATTTTGCTTCATCGGTGTGCAATAGTCAGCATAAATTTCCTCGGGGATCTCAAAAGCAGTCATAACCTCGGGTTTCTTTCCTCCTTTCGTGGCTTCTTACCGTCGCCATATTCTTGATTGAGGAATTTGAACAATTGAGTTCTCTGAAGAAGTATGCAGTTTTCTTCGAGGAGCGCTGCAAATGAGTTAAGTTGATGAGAACCTAGTGATTCAGCAGCGACATGAGTACCTGTGAGCGAGTATAGTTGCGAGGAATTTGGAGAGGTCATATCGTTCTCGGAAGGTTTTCAAAAGAACAAGTTTTGAGGATTTTGACTAGATGAGCCTTGAAGAATTTCACTAAGCGTTCTTTGTCTTAGGTTCGAGTTGTACGGATCGAGGATCCACACAATTGAGGAATCTTGAAGAAAATGATTGCTTAGAAAGCGAATCAAGAGCATATAACTTGTGAGGTGTTTGTGTGTGAGGATTTGAAGAATAAAACACCTTTGAAGATTTTGTAGTGTAAAATTTGGATCAACGAGGGCAATAAAAGTAACTTTTAATTACCTAAATGAAGAACACGACAACTGGGTGTTGTAGATGTGAAGCTTCGTCTGTTCAGATCTTCCACGCCCTAACTTGGCGGAGGAAGACAGCTACTGGCGGCGGAGTGAGGATTTCCTTGATCGGCGTGAGTCGTCGGCGACGAGGTCGAGGCGATGAAGCTCTTCCTCACCGGCGACGATGAAGTAAGCGGCGGCGCTAGGGTTTGAGGAGCTCGGCGGGAGAGAGAGGTCGGCGGAGTAAAAGAAGTGAGGATGGAGAGAGGGTATTTATAGAGGCGGTGAAAAACTGTTAGCCCAAGATTTAGGACGAGCGTGCCTGACCATTCTCCTTCTCACGACATGTGTCACCCACGATCTTGTGTAGTGGAGATCGTGTACGATCGTGGGTGAGTAAAATAATGCATCGTGGGATGCGGAGCGGTTTAATGGCAAAACCGAAAATTTGGATAAGATCAGTTTTAAAGTTCCGTTCGCAATTTCTTGGTGACAAGGACACGGTGAAGATTTTGAGCGAGCTTCAAATAGAACGCACATGAAGAATTTGTGAATAGATTGGGTTGAGTATAGCATAGAGGGGGAAGGGTCCGATCACATTCACTTAGCAGAAAAAGCAGCTTGAAGAAATAACCATAAGTGAATGCTGTAGAGGACATAAACTCATATATATATGCATTGCCAATGAAGAAAGACGACGAAAACAGTGAAGATTTTGCAAAGTTGAAGAATTTGAAAAACTGAAGAATTTCAAAACTGATGAAAAACTCAAATTGAAGATTTTCAACTTTGGTGGTGGCGTGACCCACCAGTATAAGAATGATGATTTCAGACACAGCGTACAATTGTCGTGAGGGTTACGAGAATCAAATTCTTCATTAATTTCTTCACACTTAGAGTGTTATTCTTCATTGATTGAAGAAAACGTTTCTTCATGTGTTGCACATCTAAGTCATCAATTTTGCATAAGTGTTAGGATGTGTGTCTTTTCAAAGAACATTCGAAGATTATAAGATATTTAGCTCACACCGCAACTTGCTAAATCTCTTCTCATCCAAGGGCTTAGTGAAGATATCAGCTAGCTGTTCTTGATCTTCACGTGCTCAATGGAGATGTCGCCCTTCAACACATGATCACGAAGAAAATGATGACGAATCTGAATGTGCTTTGTCTTGAGTGCTGAACTGGGTTGTGAGCAATCTTGATGGCACTCTCATTGTCACAAGATGAGAGGCACATTCTTCACGTTGATGCCATAGTCCTTGAGAGTTTGCTTCATCCATAGCAATTGAGCACAACACAAGCCAGCAGCAATGTATTCAGCTTCCGCGATGAAGCGGTGATCTGCAGATTCTGTTTCTTCGAGGACCAACAGACCAAAGATCGTCCGAGGAAATGACAAGTGCCAGATGTTGACTTGCGGTCCACACGATCACCAGCATAGTCAGAGTCAGAATATCCAATGAGATCAAAAGCAGAGCCCTTGGGGTACCATAATCCTAGTGTTGGTGTGTGAGCTAGATATCGAAGAATATGCTTCACAGCCTTATGGTGTGATTCCTTCGGTGCATCTTGAAATCGGCACACATGCAGACACTAAGCATTATATCTGGCCTAGATGCGCATAAGTACAATAAAGAACCAATCATGGAGCTGTATACCTTGTGATCGAAGTCAATACCATTTTCATCAGTGCATAGATGGCCATTTGTGGGCATAGGAATTTTAGCGCCTTTGCAATCTTGCATGCGAATTTCTTGAGGACATCTTTGAGGTATTTCTCTGAGATATGAATATGCCATTGTGTTGTTGACGAATTTGAAGACCTAAGAAGAATTTCAACTCTCCCATCATAGACATTTGATATTCTTCACTCATCATATAGGCAAATTCATCACTATAACGTTGGTCGATCAGCCAAAGATAATATCATCAACATATATTTGGCACACAAACAGTTCACCATCATAAGATTTAGTAAAGAGAGTAGGGTCGAGTGAACGGGTGTGAAGCCATTCTTCACGAAGAATTCCTTCAATGTATCATACCACGCTTGAGGGGCTTGCTTGAGGCCATAGAGGGCCTTATTAAGTCTGAAGACTTTGTCGATTCTTTGGATCTTCAAAACACGGGGTTGAGCAACATATACTTCTTCCTCAAGCTTACCATTGAGGAATGCACTTTTCACATCCATTTGATATAAGATAATATCATGATGATTAGCATAAGCAAGTAATATCGAATAGCCTCAAGTCTAGCAACAGTGCAAAAGTTTCATCGAAATCAATTCCTTCAACTTGTGTAGCCTTGAGCTACCAATCGTGCTTATTCCTTACCACAAGACCATTTTCATCTTGCTTGTTGCGGTAGATCCACTTTGTGCCAATGATATTATGCTTGCGAGGATCTGGACGTTTGACCAGTTCCCGACATTGTTGAGCTCGAACTGATGTAATTCTTCTTGCATAGCCTGAATCCACTCGGCTCGAAATGCTTCATCTACCTTAGTGGGCTCTGTGATAGAGACAAAAGCATAGTGCCCACAAAATTTAGATAAATGTGAAGCTTTTGAGCGTGTGAGAGGACCTGGCGCTTCAATGTCATCGATGATCTTCTCCACTTGCACTTCTTTTGCAATGCGAGGATGAGCTGGTTGTCGTTGAGGAATTTGATCATTTTCCTCAGCCATTGTCTTCAGCATTATCTTCAGGTGCATCAGCTCGTCGTTCTTCGCGTATAGGAATGAATTCTTCAGCAGATTCTTCAGTAGGAATGACATCCTCAGTTGCCTTGAACTTGATAGAATCCTCAGGTGCTGTTTCATCTAACACAGAAGGTAGGTGCTCTCTTTGCGAGCCATTAGTTTCATCGAACCGCACATCTACAGTGTCAACAATCTTGTGAAGAGCGATGTTGAAGACTCTGTAGGTGTGCGATTCCTTTCCGTAACCAAGCATAAAACCTTCATGTGCTTTCGTTGCAAATTTAGAATTGTGATGAGGATCTCTAATCCAGTATTTAGCACCGAAGACTTTGAAATAACTTACATTGGGTTTCTTGTCAGTGAGGAGTTCATAGGCAGTCTTCTTGAAGAATTTGTGAAGATATACTCTATTGATGATGTGGCACGCAGTATCAATTGCATCAATCCAAAAACGACTAGGCGTTTTGTATTCATCAAGCATAGTGCGATCCATCTCAACAAGAGTTACATTCTTGCGCTCCACGACGCCATTTTTTGAGGAGTATAAGGAGCAGATAACTCATGAGTAATACCAAGTTCATCAAGATAGTCATCAAGACCGAATTCTTGAACTCAGTTCCATTGTCACTCTGATGTGCTTGATCTTCACACCAAAGTTGGTTGAAGCCCTCGAGGAAAATTGTTTGAAGACTTCACGCACTTGATTTTGTAAGTAACAATGTGTACCCATGTGTAACGAGAGTAATCATCAACAATAACAAAGCCATATAGAGATGCATCATTAACGACAATTGAGTAATGATTGGGACCAAAGAGGTCCATGTGAAGCAATTCGAAGGGACGAGTAGTGGTCATGATAGTCTTATTTGGATGCTTGGCCTTGGTCATTTTCCACTTCACGGGCTCCACACAAGTGATCCTTGAGGAATTTGACATTTTCAATGCCAATGACATGCTTCTTCTTTGCAAGCGTGTGAAATTCCTCATGCCTGCGTGACCAAGTCGCCGATGCCATAGCCAGCCTTCTGAGGCTTTTGCAAGTAGACACATGGCTAGTTGTGGTCCTGTAGAGAAATCAACAATATACAAGTCTCCTCTCCTAAAGCCTTCGAAGACTTTGGAATTGTCAGCTTCCATAACCACAACACAACGATACTTGCCAAAGATAACAACCATATCAAGATCACAAAGCATTGAGACTGACATGAGGTTGTATCCTAAGGACTCAACAAGCATGACTTTGTCCATGTGTATGTCCTTAGAGATCGCAACCTTACCAAGACCCAATACGACTTTTGCCTTTGTCGGCAAAAGATGATATGCTTGAGATGTGAGCGGTGATAAGGAGCATCCATCAATAGATTCTTGTCACCAGTCATGTGATTTGTACATCCACTATCGAGAACCCACTCGGTGGCTTTGGGTTGATCATCCTGCGGATGAATTAGTACAACTTACGATCTCATATACTTCATCGGTGAAGAATATGATATCAAGTTCATCGAGATGAATTTCATCGATCAATATTAACAGATAAGCGGTATGAGGGCGTGTGAAATGAAAGTTCATTTCATCATGATTAGCTGCGTCCTTCGAGCAATTTTGTCAGGTCCCCAGCAAATTCTTCAGACGTTAAGGCACATCTGGAGAACTGACCCTGCAGAAGAGATTAGTTCTTTTTCTTCACCACCCACATCTGAAGGGGTGGCAAAGAGTTCATCACTCTGCGAGCACCATACGAGAATGGTGGCATAGAAGCCAAACCATTTCGTTTCACATAAGAGGGGTTAGGGTAAGCATATGAATAAGCGAGAAATTCTTGAGGACTTATGAACATATTGGTTTGAAGAATAATGCACATATTCATAGCCCTTAGCTCTACCTGCGAAACAGAGTTGTTAGCACGATGATAATCATATGAGGACTTTGATCCTTTTGAGAATTTGATCCACGTGAGGAATTTGGTCCGTATGAGGACTTGGATCCATATGAAAAATTTGATCTGGGGTTCCTATTCTTCACGGTGGTGTCATGAGGACATTCACTGAAGACTTTCAAGGCACTTCTTGGGAACCCAGATTTTCTTCATAGGGGAACCGTTCTGCGATTAGTGCCAACATATCTAGCAAATACTTCACCATTCTGATTTTTGAACAGTTTATAGTTGGAGTCAAATGACTCATCGGAAGAATGAGGAGATTCGCATGTAAAGCCAGATAAGTTAGATGGATCAAGCTGGAGGTCCCTTTGCAGCAACCCATGAGGTTTTGGGATCTTTTCGGGCTTCAATATGTTCCATCAGCATTGATTTCCTCTCAAAGGCAATACCCTCTTTCCTAGGGTTCTGTTGAGGATCTGCTTTTAAGCACATCACAAAGAGTCTGGTGCCCTTTGAGGCTTTTGTACATGCTGTCATATACAATTCCTTCAGCCCTGCATCGTCGGTGATACTAGCAATGTCCTCGGATGAGGAATTAGTGATAGCAGAGGCAAGTGAAGAATTTGTAACAGTTGAAGCATTTGAACATTCGGTGAAGAATTAGCGATTCACATTCAATGCACTTTAAGCATGGAGGAACAAATTCTTCACGAGAAGTGCTGATTTGTTGAGCAAGTAATGAATCGCGCTCCTTACGAAGATCTTCATAACTCACTCTTAGCTTCTCAAGGTCTTGCTTTCTTTGAAGAAATTCATAAGAAAGTTTCTCATGATCAGATAAGAGAGTGTTATGATGACCTTGAAGGTTGTCAAACCTAGACTGAAGTCTCTGAAGATTTTCAGTCAGGGCTTTAGTGCGATCCATTTCTTCACCTAACATATCATCACTCTTATCTAGCATGTTTTGAACCTTTTCTAAAGCCCTTTGTTGTTTTACAGCAATCTTAGCAAGTTTTGAGTAATCGGGCTTTAGATCTTCATCAATTCATTTTCACTAGATTCGGAGGAGGTATATTTGAGTACCTTGGCACCCTTTGCCATGAAGCAATAGGTGGGGCGTAGTCATCACTATCTTCATCAGCTTTGTTGGTGAGGTCATTTTCTTGAGTTGAAGATGGACTTGTTGGCGAAAGCGATGGCGAAACTAGACTACGCCACACGGACTCAGATTCTTCGATGCCTCCTCTTCCTCATGTTCCTCGATTCAGCTTGAGTCCATTTCCTTGCCAATGAATGCAGAGCCTTTTTGGAGCTGCTCTTCTTGTGAGAAGAAGGCTTTGAGGATTTTGATGATGAAGATTTCGATGATTTCTTCTTCTTGTTCGCGTCATCAGAACTGTAATCCTTGTGTTTTTTCTTCTTTAATTCCTTTTCCCACTGAGGACAATCTTGGATGTAGTGACCAGGTTTCTTGCATTTGTGACAATGTCTTCTCTTATAGTCACTGGATGAGGAATCACTGTTTCTTGAGGATTTTCCAAAGCGACCGCGTCTTGAGAACTTCTGGAATTTCTTCACAAGCAGTGCTAGTTCCTGGCCTAATTCTTCAGGATCTCCAAGGCTACTACCAGAGTCTTCACACTCAGATTCAGACACAGCCTTGGCCTTGAGGCACGTGTTTTCCATAGCTAGAACCATAGAGATCTCTCTTTTCAGAAGTCGAACTCATGAGTATTTAGCCTCTCGAGGATATCAATTGGATCAAGTGACTTGTAGTCGGACGCTCTTGTATCATCGGTGCGGAGTATCAAATGAGGAATCAGCGATCTTAACAATTTCTTCACCACCTCATGGTCAATGATGTCGATGGCACCAGGGCTTGAAGCTCATTTGAGATGTCGATGAGGCGATCAAAGGTTTGTTGGACATTTTCATTGTCGAGTCTTTTGAAGCGGTTGAAGAGATTCGAAGAACATCAACTCGAGAGTCACGCTGAGTTGAGACTCCTTCATTCACTTTAGACAGCCTATCCCGGATGAGCTTGGCGGTTTCCAAAACACTCACTCTTCCATATTGACCTTTGCTCGAGATGGCCACATATGATATACTTTGCTTGAGAATCGAGTTGCTTGAATCTCTTCACATCAGCAGACATTCGGAGAAGGTGTGGTGAGGAACACCATTTTCCACAACATACCGAGATCGTTGTCAATTGCTTCAAGATGCATTACATCTTGTTCTTCAATAGGGTAGTCCGTCCCATCAAAGGTAGGACACCTCTGCTGAGACCTTGATCATACTGCGATCGACATAACTAAAACTCCGGTGGTTAAACCAAAATCACACGAACAAGTGAGTACCTTGCTCGATACCAATTGAAAGTCGTTATATCGACTAGAGGGGGTGGATAGGCGATTTTATGAATTCTTCACCGAGGAATTTGCGGTGAGAAATTCCTTAGCGAAGAACTACTTACAATGGAATAAGTACTCGAAGTAAGCATAACAGAATACACGCATGGTCATCATGATGAAATGAAGACTAGCACAGAGTATAGAAAGCGTAATCACGGGATAACACAAGATGAAGACAAACAGGTGAAGAAATTAAACTAAGGAAATTGAGAAAGTCTTGATCAAAGTCTTCAAACACAGATATGAACAAACACTCAACACGATAATGAGGAAATGAAAGGGTTGAGGAAATAGAACCGATTAGGTTGGTGAAGACAATGATTTGGTAGACCAGTTCAAGCTGCTTTGTCTCGGTTATGCGTCTGGTTGGGCGGTGAGTATTTAAACTCGAGGACACAGTCCGGACACCCGATCGTTGAGCACGCAGCTCAGGACACCAAGTCCTCAACGTATTCTCCTTGAACTAAGGTCACACAGACCTCGTCCAATCACTCGTGGTAAGTCTTTAGGCGACTTCCAAACCTTCACAGACTTGGTCACTCGGCGATCCACAATTCCTCTTGGATACTCTAGACCATGACGCCTAACCGTCTGGAAAAAGCACAGTCTTCAAAGGTAAAAAGCGTCGGATCCACGCAGGATCAATTTCTTGATGATGCTCAATCACTTTGGGTTTGTAGGGGTTTGGTTTTGGGGTTTTCCTCACTTGATGATTTTCGCTCAAAGTCCTCGGAGGATGGGTTGCTCTCAAATGACAAGTGTCAAGTTTCTCTCGGAGCAGCCAACCAGCTAGTGGTTGTAGGGGCGCTATTTATAGCCTAGGGAGCAGCCCGACATGATAAGACATAAATGCCCTTCAATGATATGACCGTTAGGTGGATAAGATATTTTGGGACAGGTGGCGCGCAACACGAGAACGGATCGGAAATTTGAATCTCAAATTCCTCGGGGCTATCATGTTCCTCCTTGTGTAGGCAATCCGCCTTTGGCGAATTCCTAACTCCTCGGTCGAACAAATTCCTCGTGACGGAAGAACTTCGTCTCATCCTTTGAAGAAATTGACTGAATCTGTATGAGATTTCAAAGGCTTCACTCGAAGGGATTGGTAGGTGTAGGATTTTGAGTTGAGCATCACATGGAAATTTTTCCTTAGTATTTCTTGACCCCTTTAACGATGCGGTGTTTCTTATGACTCAAGAAAGAAAAATGAAACTACGAAAACAAAAGTCTTCACGCTTCATGTTCCTCAAATGAATACCAAGTCTTCAAGGTCACACCAATTTCTTCACTTTCAAAGTCTTGAAAGTCTTGAATATCAAAGTCTTGATCGAAGAACTTCATTTTTAGGGTCGACTTTCTCTGTAAATATCAAACTCCTCATAGACTTATAGACCTGTGTACACTCACAAACGCATTAGTTCCTTAACCTATAAGTCTTCAATCCACCAAAATCACTAAGGGGCACTAGATGCACTTACAAAGTCCTAGGGTTTCCCCCGGTATGTAGAGGATTGCGGGGGAAGGGGCAAACCCGACGCCGTTCAGGAAGGCACGGCGGCGCCCACTGACGTCACCGCGTCGGTGCCGGACAAGCCGACGCGGATTTCTCTGGACCACCAACCACCCACGACTTCAGACGATCCATCGTGCGCCACCAACCAGCCGCCCACCAACATGCGCCACCACGGCCGTGCAGTCCCCATCGCCGTCTCACCGTGGCAAACGAAGCGAGACCGGCGGGAACAGAGAAGACAACCGGGAACGAGGGGCGGTAGCAACAGCAGCCACGCAGGAGGGGACAACCTACACCGCCCGAGGCGGGAACCGACCGGACGTAGCAACAGGGGCAGACCAGGAAACCGCGACCAAATCGACCGGGGGAAAGGGAAGGTGGAGAAGTGGCCCAAGGCCACGACCGGCGCTGTGCCGGCTCCAACTCCCCCACGAAACCATGTTTCGCCCCCGCGCCAAAGGCCCAGATAGGCCCGGCCGAGCCCGAGACGGGCTCGTGAAGCCCTCGTCGCCGCACTGCAGTACACCAGTCGCCGTCGCCGCTACCCCCCGCACGAGTCGCCCCGCCGTCCGCCGGAGACACCGCAGAGGAGTTCCGGCCAGGCCCGCCCAGACCCAGATGGGGCCCAAAAGGGCCCAGATCTGGGTCGGGAAGGCATCACCAGCCACTGCAACGCCCCGCCGCCACCTCGCCACCCGGCACCGCGCCACCCAAGGAGCCACGCCGCCGCGGATCATTGCCGCCCAAGCTCGCCGCCGCCGACCGCCCGCCACCGAGCCGTGGCGCTGCTGCGGGTAAGGACAGCGCCTCCGCGCCGCACCACCGAGCAAGGCCAGTGGTCGAGCGGCGGCGGGAGGAGGAGAAGGGAGGGAGGCGGGGAGGCGGGGAGGAGCCCTGATCGCCTCGCTCGGGGAGGCGGCGCTGGGTGCAGTGGAGGGAGGAAGGAGGTGGGCGGGGTCGGGGAGGCTAGCGGCGGTGGGCGCCCGGCGCGCTGATGGCTACCCTAGCAGGGAGCCGGCGGCGGCGCGGGCGGAACCCTCGTAGTAGCAAGCGTTAGTGTCTTGTGTAGTCCAGTGGGGTAATTGACTACCAATTAGTAGCTGAAACTTGGTAAAAATGGTCACATTAGTGTTAAAACGTGTGATGTACATAGAAGTGGTGAGACAAGTTGGCTCAGCCATACAAATCTACCCGATCTGCTGATTAGGCGCGCCAATGTGACATGGGGCCCACTGTCCGTGATCGGAAGGTGGAGATGAGGTGTGTGGCCTGTTTTTCTTTTTCCTTTTTTGGTGAAACCCCCCTCGATATATTTTCTCAAAAAAAACTCTAAATTTTTAGCACTAAAGTGATCAATTTTCGTTGTAATTGACTCTATTTTGGATCATGCCTTGGCGGCCATGCTTTTCTCTGCAAAGGTTCTCTCCACATCACATTCATGTCATTGTGTTTTCGTTTGAATCTTCTCTTCGCTCCACTATTTTGATCGTAGTTTGGCATGGCGATCGTCGCGGGATAATGGGATCACGAGCTGAAGCATGACCGCATTGCACGAGCCTGCCCAGATGGGGTTGGAGAGGACCCTGTCAGGAGGGGAAAACGACTCAGCGGACAGGCCGGCCGGGAAGAGAAATGAAAAGAAAAAGATTCCAGCAGGCCGCCTGCCTGATTGAGGAGAGCCATGCCGGTCAGGCCTGTTCAGGCATCGCCATCACATCCGAGCACGTACCACGCGGGCCGGGGTCATGATACCCGTGCTCCACCATTCTGACCAGGTCAATACCCACCGTGCACCGGCGGCAGATTTATCTGATCGACCTGAAGCCTGCAGGGGCGTTCCGTCCCGCTCGAAGATAATCCTTGGGAAAGCACATTTTTTAGACTAATTAACTGACAAGCTGACGGGACAGTACATTAGAGAGAGAAATGCATGGCCAGCTATGATGGATGGAGGTCGATCATCGCTACGTGCATGGCTGATGGCTGGCATGATTCGCCAGATCCGGTCCGGGGCGAGAGCATATCATCAGCTCACGTGCCACACGCCTAATTGTAATCGAGCTCCTAAATAGATCCGTCCATAGTTGCAGATGCAGCCATCAAGTGCAGCATCATGCATGCATGGAGCTCATCGCTGGGTGATACTCATCTATCAGTACATTATCCTGGTTAAGCATTCGGGTCAGACGTTTTTCACCAACACACGCCAAAGTGCACATCATCTTTTCTAAAAGATGCAGACTATTATCAAAGTTCATCGAAAGTACAAAGCACCTCAAATATAATAAAAAAATTACATCAAGATTCTGAGATGACCAAACGACCACTACTGTCGCCAGAAAGAGCTGCTGACACCAGTGGCGGAGCTTGGCGCAGGAAGCTGGGCGGGCGAAAAGTAGGAAAAATTAGTTAGGATTATGTTTCATGGCCCAAAATGAAGTGTACACTACAGAAAATCGTATGGGCTGGGCGGGCCATGGCCCAGGCAGCCTTGTCGTAGCTCCGCCACTGGCTAACACACCGCTGTCATTGCTTCTCTATCAGAGTCAGCTTATCTTGTCAATGACAACTAAGAAGTCTTTGTAGCACACTTCATTTGTATTAGAAGAAAAAACACTAAGGCCATCGCAAGAAGGAAAGAAAAACTAAGACGACAACAGTCTTACTCTTATAGCAATTAGCAAACAAGGGAAAATGCAAAAGAAAATCTAGCAAAGCTACATAGAAAACTGAAAAAAAAAAAGGGGCAAACTTACCGAAATATATACATCACGTGTTCGCATTTTTCTTCTTCGTATCCTACATCATGTATTGCTCAATAGTGCGGAAATGTATGTACATATGGGCCGCTCATGATGAGCAGCGGAGTGGCAAAGGCAGAGATGCAAGTATATGGAGCTAGCTAGCCACACCATGATGGCTCCATCGTGCGGGCACTGTGGAAAAGGTGCTCGCTCGTGTGGGATGGGAGATGAGACGATCGAGTGCTAGCTATCTTGATCGATCAAAGCATGCATGCGCAGCTAGGGTGCACATGCACATGTCTGCTCGATCGTCTGGATATCATCCTCTTCCCTTCTTCTTGCACGCTGCGTTTTTCTGCATGCCCTCTCGAATCTTCTCTATGCTCCATTATTGAGTACTCATACGTGGCCTAGCTATCTAATGATCATACATTAGTTCCAACATCTCACATAAACCTTCAAGGCATTCGTATTGAGGGGGCAGCCAAACTAGGACAGCACTAGCTATAGATAATTTCATCTCCTTTGTATTTTCAACACTACTTGTTGTCCAAACAGGCCCATATAATGTTGTAAAATGTTGTACTCTAGCATAATATCAGATTTATATATGAGATGCCCTCTGGTATATTAAAGGGGAGTAGTACGTATTGCCTCTTCCTCCTCAAAAAAAGTTAGGGCTCATGCCTCTCGCTGGTGCCGCCGCAAGTCCGCCTTGTCTTCGATGGCCCTAGGGCCATGAGAGCACGGTGGATCCTGGCAAAGGCTAGCGGGAGGGCTCCGTTGTTAGTCATTCCTTTGAGTTTTGGTAGGGTTTCTGTCCAGCTCAGGAAGGTGAGACGGCAGCGGCTTTCTGAAGATGGAACAAAGGTCTCCCGCCTAGCCCCCATTCCGGTAATGCGTCTACCATTGTTGGTGGGCGTGTGAAGGTGTATCTTCGGCGGATCTATCCTTGGTGGATTTGCTTGGATTTGGTTGGTGGATCTATCCTCGTGTGTCTTTGAGTTGGATCCTTTCGATCTACGTCATTTTTCACCGGCAGCGGTTGCTATTCTGATGCGCTGGTCCTATGGGGCCTTAGCACGACGAATCTCAACTGTCTACTACAACAAGTTGTTCCCGACTCCGGCGAGGGAGGGGCGATGACGGCGGCACGCCTTCGGCTCGTTCCAGTGCTTGCAGTCGTCGTTAGGTGGTCTACGGATCTGGATGTAATTTTTATTATTTTTGGTATTCGTTGTACTGTCATGATTAAAAATGAATAGATCGAAAGTTGTATAAAAAAAAGGGAGTAGTATTGGTATTTTGCAACTCAGGTTTATATATGCATGTACTCCAGTATATACGATGCTGCCGACCGTGCATTAATCCATGGTACAAAAAGAGGGAATCACGTGTGTCCAAAAGACCAAGAATAATGTTTGGCTTTATAAAAGGGGTCCGAGCCTTTTACATCAGGTCATCAGAAAATTTTGCCATCGATTGCCAAGCTGAGGGGGCAGGTGAGCTTTTTGGACACCAAAGGTGGGAAATAGTCTTGTTTGGGATCGCCGGGGAACCACCAGAGCTTTGGGACGTTCAAAGGTTGCATTGGTCGATGATGGCCGGCCCGGGCGATGGAGAGGCAGATTTGACCCGTGGATCTGCTTGGGATTCGGGTGTCCTCGTGTTTTCTTTCTCCTCTTCCTCGAGCTCCCTCTCCGTACCCATGCCACACACACACACACACAAAACTCCGGCCGTGTACACGCAACGAAGTACTGACGTTTGAAATTGGGAGTTGTCGAAAAAGAAAATGTACTGGTATTTGGGCCCGTAATCAAACACCGTGCATACTTGCACGCGAGAGCGATGGAACTCCTGTAGGACATGCCGAAGTAGGAAAGGGTTAATTCAGATTAAGATGCGTTTGATTGCTCGTAGTGTTTTTTTTCCTTTGCATACTTGTCCCAGGTCAACTTGGTTGAGCAAATGCAGTGTAAATTGACCATTTACACATTGTTTGCTAGTCCGCATACGCTTCCCTGCATAGTTTTTGGTGCATGCATTGGTTGGGCTCATATTACTACACGCTGTTTTAGTTGCCACTAGTAGAAAACAGGGAACTAGTTCCGGTTCCAGAGTGTCTTTAGACCCGGTTCTTGAACCGAAACAAAAGGGTCGGGATTAAATCCCAAAACCTTTAGTCCCGGTTCGCTTACGTACCGGGACAGAAGGGGCTCCATGTGGTCGATGCGGGGCGCCCAGGCAGGAGGACCTTTAGTCCCGGTTGGTAGCACCAACCGGGACTAAAAGGCTGCCACGCGTCAGCAGCTCGCAGGCGCTGGGGTATTTGTTTTTTAGGGGGGGGGGTGTTTAAGGGTTTTGGGGGGTTAATTTAGGGGTTTCATATTGTGTTAGCTAGCTAATAAAGAGAAGTGATCTCTCTTTCTTCATGCTTGGTCAACGCTAGCTACTATACATATAGAGAGAACTCGACACGCTAGCTAGAGTAAACAAATGAAGGAACCATTAATTACACAAGATCATCATGAACATATACAGAGAGAAGTGACCTCTCTTTCGACCCTACTACATATATACAATATAACATCTCTTACAATCTCTAACATCTAAAATCCATTTCAATTTCCACATGGTATTCTCCCTTCTCATTTATGGCGTGGTCAAGAAAGAATCCCGTCAATTCCTCTTGAATTGCTCGTATGCGATCATGCGGTAGGAGTTCATCCTGCATCTGCCACATCTAATTTAAAGAAGGAGGTCAATACATATATATGAATGAAACTCAACGCAAATGATGGTAATAAAATAAAATTGTGAATATTATTGTTTACGTACTTCATATTATTTTGCAGAGGAGCCCCGCTGAGAGGTCGCGTTGTAGATGAACTCGCAAACGTAGTATCCACATAAATTATTTCCGCCTTCCTGCCACAAGACCTTTACAAGAAATAGATTTCAATCAAACTGATAATCAAGCATGATAAATGGTATTGATGAAACTAGAATCAATGGGAGATGCGCGGAACTAGCTAGTAGTACTTACTTTCGGGTGTGTAAATCGCACCTCCCTCGGCAGTCCCGGAACTATTCTGGTGAACTCTTTCCAAACCCTACCAGACAAAGAAAATAATTACTTGATATCATAAAATGAACAAAGTTGCGGATATGGTGCGATAATGATCGATTGAACTTACTTCTGGAGCATTGCAGTCATGTCTGCATAGTCCTGGGGATCTTCTCATCTCGAGTCTAAGACAGTTACTACTCGCCGGTCAAGCTTAATCTCTAGCAGAATAAAATGGAAGTTACGCACGCATGCATAACTCATCAATTACATTTCTATTACCTCGAGTGAGCGAAACCGAATATGCACAAGACAGTAACACTCACTTGAAGTTGTAAGGAAAGAGTATTTTCCCTTTGTTTTGATTTCGAAGTAGCGATTGTAGCAAGTTGTCCTCAGTATCTTCGACTCTGTTTTGAACCGACCATTCATTTATGGTATTTGGGTTAATGAACCCAATGTCATAGATTTGTGCTTTGTTTGTGTTCGACAATCTTTAATCTGCATAATATAGTGAGGATAATTATATATACATGCAATGAAATAGCTGAGCTATAGACACTTAATTATACAGAAGTAATACTTATAGAGAGTAGCAAGTCATGAGTTGTTTGTCGAGGGCGTCTTGATTGTATAACTGGAATAACTCCACAAATTGAACATGCAACACCTCAGTTCCAACGAGGTCGTGCTCCTCTTTAATTCCCAACATCAAACTATCCTTCCCAGTCCCAGACTTGCAGGTATCCATGTACCATTCATGCAATCTTTGCATCATCGTTGTTAGAGGAGGATGATCAGGTTTGACGAGAGGCTTCCCATACTCGTATCTGAATATGTCCACCTCCATTATTTCAAACTCTACATCATCGCTCAGGTAATTAGCAGGATTGGTACTGGGCACTAGCCCCGGATGATTAGTGGTGATATCGCTAGACACCCTGAGCGGGGGGCACGATTGCTTTGCCTGTTCGCCGAGCTGGGGATTTGTTTCCCACTTCTTCGTTGTGCTAATCTTGCATCACTGGAAGTACTTCCCGACCGCTGCGCTTCCTTATATGTCCTTTCAATAATGCGCTCATAGTTGGATTGCGGTGGAGGCGATGGTGGTCGCTTAAGGGCATCCAGAATGCACTTCACTTTCACCGGATCTAACGTTTCCTTCGGAGGTGGAGGTTTCTGTGCAAAATGGTCCCTCACTTGGGCAGCACATATGTCCTCATTTTCCTTGTTGGTCCTCTCATATGGTAACTTTTTCAGAGCCTTGAGACATGGATCGTATTTGAATTGCTTCCAGCCTCTGCTTGTACTGCTAGCCGCCAGAGCGGCGACATCTCTCTTTCGCCGTTGATGATGCGGCAGAGTCCGCTGACACGCTGGAGGAGGAGGAGTGCTTCGACGCACCGGAGGGGGCGGAGGAGGGGCCGACGTGTCCTCACGCGTCGGAGGAGGTGGAGTGCTCCGACGCGCCGGAGGAGGCGGAGGAGGAGCCGGAGTGCCGTCACTCGTCCGAGGAGGCAGAGGAGGAGGCGGAGTGCCCTGATCACTCGCCAGAGGAGGAGGGCGAGGAGGACGAGGAGGAGTGCCCTGACTCGCCGGAGGAGGAGGAGGAGGAGGCGTCCAGTTTGGAAGCTTGATGTACTCCTTCCTCCATGGACAGGTACTCCTTAAAGCATTCACCAGATGATTCTCCCCTTCACCTGTAGGGTAGTCAAGCTCCAGCTCCTCAAATCCCTCCACTATTTCATCCACCGTCACAACAGCACAGCCATGTGTAATCGGACGGCAATGAAAAGTTCCGTCATCTTGAGGAGGTGCAACAGAGCCGACAACCGCCTTCAAAGTCAGGTTCTGCCATTTCGTCATTAGCTCGCAATGTTGAGCCTTCGTGATAGTATCCACGGGGTAGCGAGGAGCCGTGAAATCAGGCAGAACGAGCTCCATGGAAGCCACGCTGCTTCTCCACTGAGATGGTGGGGTAGCTTCTGGGCAGCGTCGAAGCAAGGATCTTCGTGCCGCTGAGATGGTTGGCCGGTAGCTGCAAGTTCCTGTAGCTTTGCTATTATTGCATTGAGCTTCTGCATTTCGCTCACTTCCGCTTTCCTCTTTCTCTCTCGGGTTCTATAACCACCATTGTTGGGAAACCCAACCACCCACGGAATGGAGCCTGGTGTGCCTCGTGTTCGTCCAGGGTGCTCAGGATTCCCGAGGGCCTCTATCAGCTCGTCCTTCTCTCTGTCAGGAATGAACGTCCCTACCTGCGCTGCCCTGATATATTTTTGAAGTTTATTGATGGGTATTGCAAATTGCTCGTCCATCCAACGACACTCCCCTGTTTCTAGGTCCAAAGTTCCCCCAACACCGAAGAACCAAGTCCTTGAACGATCTGGCCAGTTCAATGTCACTGGTTGGACCCCTTTAGCAAGCAGGTCTTGCTCAGATTTGTCCCACAACGGTCGGGCTTTGTAGTAGCCACCTGACCCCGTGTGATGGTGATACTTCTTCTTTGCAGCATTTTTCTTGTTTGTCACTGACCTTTTCTGACCCTTATCTGATTGCTTGTAGGCCACAAATGCGGGCCAGTGATCTCTTATCTTCTCATATCGTTCGGTGAATTCTGGAGTCTTCCCTTTGTCAACAAACTTTGTGTTCAACTCTTTCTTCCAGTTCCTGAATAGATCTGCCATCTTCTTAAGATCAAACTTCTTGACCTTTGGCTCTATAACTGGGTTATTCGGATCCTCCTCTGGCGGTAGGCTGAAATTTGTCATCAGCGCGGTCCAAAGATCACCTTTCAGTCTATCCTGGACATAAGAAACTTCAGGGTCGTCCTTACTCTTATTCCATTGCTAGACGCTGGTCGGGACCATGTCCCAAACAATAGCTCTGCACTGATGTACAAATGCGTCCTTGGTCCGATTGGGAGGAATCGGTTGGCCATCGTTCGCGATTTCTGTGATCGTGAACTTTTCATCCTAGAGCAACCTTTTCGTCGGGCCTCGTCTCCTTACGGAAGTTTGGCTCGATCCGGAGGGCTATAAAAGAAGAAAGAAGCATTAATATATGTACATACCAAAAAAGTGCATCAAGTCAGCACAGGCTTAATTAATATATATATATATACCTCGCTGGACTTTGCAACAGCTCCCTTCTCTGTTCGGTTACCGGAGTCGTCATCATGATCTCCTTCCTCCTCCATTGTTGGATCACCGGAGCCGTCATCCTCTCCTTCCAGGCCATCGGTGTCGTTGAGAAACAACAAGGGGATCACCTCCGGTGAGGATTATATCCACCAACAATTGTTCTTGTTCCAAGTCTCTTTCCATAGTTTCTGCAAATATTACAACATGGCAATATACAAACATGAGAGATGGATTAATTAGTGGCAAACATAGACCTAGCTAATCACAACAGGGAATCATATGCATATATGAGCAATGGATTAGTTGCGTACCGCCTCTCTCATGCATGTCCGACGTCCCCCCTCATGTCGAAGTTATCGGGTAGGGGCGGGAGGAGGTAGGAGATCGACAACGCACTTTCTTCTAGGGTTTGGGTGGCCACGAGAGTTGGTCGGGCGAGTGGAACGTGAGTAAATTTTGAATGTATGAGTCTTTTAACTCATTTTGAATATATGAACAATTTAACTTAGTAACTTAGTAACTTGGTAAATTTTGAATATATGTTGAATTCCCAAGAGAGTTAGGGGTGTTCTAACGCGGCACTACACGATATATAGGTGAAGGGGGATAACATCCGGGAATGTTCGGACAGATGAACCGGAGGGGGCACATCATAGGTAACATCCGGGAATGTTCGGATAGATGAACCGGAGGGGGGCTCCTCCCCCCTCAAGTCTGATGAGTTCTTACTCCCTCTCTCCCATGAAACATTCATAGAACAAACTTAATATGACTTTTAACAGAAAACATTCATCAAACAAAATTACAACAGAAATAATTGACCAAGTTATCATATATCATCTTCATCATCATCTACTACTACAAATATATATATATATATATATATATATATGTGTGTGTGTGTGTGTGTGTGTGTGTGTGTGTGTGTGTGTGTGTGTGTGTGTGTGTGTGTATACTACAGAAAAAATTATTTAACAAAATGTTCATCCATCCATCCATATTCAAAATGTTCATATTCTACCATATCACCAAAAAAATTCTATGAACATAAAAAATTCTAACTTTTGCATAATCTTTGCATATGAACATACATACATTTTCTTTTTTCTTAAATGTAACTTCTGCATATGAACATACATACATAAAAATAGATATTTGTATAACTAATGAACATATATATCTCCTAATAATACTTCATATGAACAGAAATTTGTATGAACAAAAATAGACTTTTTGTGAGCATTACATAATCTCAATATTTTTCTAAAATGCACAAAAGAGCATATACAGAGCATATACCTAAAATTTCAAAAGAGCATATATAGAGCATTACATAATCCCCAATATTTTTCTAAAAATGCAAAAAAAAAGCATATATATGCAGAGCATTTTTAGTGCATATATATACAGTGCATAATATCCAATAATCTCCTATACAGTGCATATATATACAGTGCATAATCTCCAATAATCTCCATTACATAATTCAACTTGAACAAAGGAAAAAAAATTAAAAAAAGAGGGGCGGTTGTCTGAGCGGCCGAGCCTTGGCGCCCGGCGTTGAGGCTGGGAGGAGGAGGAGGGCGAGGCGTGTCTCACAGTGATGCAGGGGGGTGCTACCTCTTGAGCTTGCGTTGGTTTTTCCCTTGAAGAGGAAATGGTGATGCAGCAAAGTAGCGTAAGTATTTCCCTCTGCTTTTTAGAACCAAGGTATCAATCCAGTAGGAGGCCACACGCAAGTCCCTCGTACCTACACAAACAAATAAGAACCTTGCAACCAACGCGATAAAGGGGTTGTCAATCCCTTCATGGCCACTTGCAAAAGTGAGATCTGTTAGAGATAATAAGATAAATATTTTTGGTATTTTTGCTGTATAGATTGGAAAGTAAAGATTGCAAAATAAAATAGATCGGAAACTTATATGATGGAAAATATACCCGGGGGCCATAGGTTTCACTAGTGGCTTCTCTCAAGATAGCATAAGTATTACGGTGGGTGAACAAATTACTGTCGAGCAATTAATAGAAAAGTGCATAATTATGAGAATATCTAGGCATGATCATGTATATAGGCATCACGTCCGCGACAAGTAGACCGAAATGATTCTGCATCTACTACTGTTACTCAACACATCGACCGCTATCCAGCATCCATCTAGAGTATTAAGTTCATAAGAACAGAGTAACGCATTAGGCAAGGTGACATGATGTAGAGGGATAAACTCAAGCAATATGATATAAACCCCATCTTTTTATCCTCGATGGCAACAATACAATACGTATCGGTTCCCCTTCTATCACTGGGATCGAACACTGCAAGATTGAACCCAAAGCTAAGCACTTCTCCCATTGCAACAAAGATCAATCTAGTAGGCCAAACCAAACTGATAATTCGAAGAGACTTGCAAATATAACAAATCATACATAAAAGAATTCAGAGGATATTCAAATATTGTTCATAGATAATCTTGATCATAAACCCAAAATTCATCGGATCTCGACAAACACACCGCAAAAAGCGTTACATCGAATAGATCTCCAAGAAGATCGAGGAGAACTTTTTACTGAGATCCAAAAAGAGAGAAGAAGCCATCTAGCTAATAACTATGGACCCGAAGGTCTGAGGTAAACTACTCACATCATGGGAGAGGCTATGGTGTTGATGTAGAAGCCCTCCGTGATTGATTCCCCCTCCAGCGGAGCGCTGAAAAAGGCCCCAAGATGGGATCTCACGGGTACAGAAGGTTGCGACGGTGGAAATAGGGTTTCGTCGTGCTCTCGGATGTTTTCGGGGTACATGGGTATATATAGGAGGAAGAAGTAGGTCGGTGGAGCTGCGAGGGGCCCGCGAGGGTGGGGGCGTGCCCAGGGAGGGCAGGCGCGCCTCCCTGCCTCGTGGCCTCCTCGCTTCTTTCTTGGCGTCCACTCCAAGTCCCCTGGATTGCGTTTGTTCCAAAAATAACTCTCCCGAAGGTTTCATTCCGTTTGGATTCCGTTTGATATTCCTTTTCTGCGGAACACTGAAATAGGCAAAAAAACAGCAATTTGGACTGGGCCTCCGGTTAGTAGGTTAGTCCCAAAAATAATATAAAAGTGTATAATAAAGCCCATTAAACATCCAAAACATATAATATAATAGCATGGAACAATAAAAAATTATAGATACGTTGGAGACATATCAGGGAGCGGGGACGGCGTAGGGGCAGGGCTCGGCGATGGCGAGGTGGGGGCAGGGCGCGGTGTCGGGGCAGGGCTCGGCGACGGCGCAGCAGCCTGGCGGTGTCGTGCTATGGTTCGGCCGTCGGGGGAGAGAATTGGACATTTGGGGAAAATTTTCTAAGTGTGGCCTTATATACCACAACCTTTAGTCCCGGTTGGTGGCTACAAGCGGGACTAAAGGTCCCGGTCCGGGCCATCAACCGGGACTAAAGGTGAATTTCACCAGCCCAAAGGGCGGGGGACCCAGGCCTTTAGTCCCGGTTGGTGGCTTGGACTGGGACTAAAGGGTTGGTGTTGGCACTAGCGCGGTGCGGTGGGTGTTTAGTCCCACCTCGCTTGCCGAGAGGCGTTCGCAGTGGTTTATAAGCCCCGCTGCGATAGCCATGTCGAACTCCTCTCTAATGCAGGCATATTGGGCCTAACCGAACTATGTCTGCCTATTGGGCCTGCGGGCCTGCATCCTGGCCCATAAGTAGGGTTCCTAGTCGTATGCAAGCCGTGGGCCTATTAGGCGGGAATTTTTATATTTTTTTGCATATGTTATGTTATTAATTTTTAATATTATTTTTTGCATATGTTAAATTCAGTTATATACCTTTAGATGCATAATTTTTATATAATTTTACTTGCATAAATTTAGTTTTTATTGATTCTTTTTAGTTGATTCCTTTTGCTATTAGAGTTATATAAAAGCTTTTTAGTTTGCTATTAATGTTTGTAACAAAAAATACTTTATGAAAAAGCTTTTTTCTATTATAGTTTTTAAAAAATACTTTGATAATTTTAGTTGCATAAATTTTATATAATTTTAAGTTAATGTTATTTTCATCATAACTAGAGGTTTATAAAAGCTTTTAGTTGATTCTTTTGCTATTGAAGATTATTATAGTTTTGTTTTAATTGATCATAAAAAAATTAATTAATTATTTTTAGTTCATTATTTTTAGTTAATGTTTTAGTTGATTATTTTTAGTTCATTCTTTTTAACAAATAAATACTTTGATAATTTTAGTTAATATTATTTTGATTCTTTTTAGTTAATGTTTTAGTTGATTCTTTTTAGAAAATTCTTTTTAGTTACTATTTTAGTTGATTCTTTTTAGTTCATTCTTTTTTCTATTAGTTCATTCTTTGAGCTAAATGACCATGAAATTGAAAAGCACTACAAATGAACTCTGAAAAGTTTGAAAGTTGGCATGGTATCATAATTTCACCCACATAGCATGTGCTAATAATTTGAGAGGGTTACGACAAAAACTGGATGCACTTCATGTACAAAATGGACAATCTCTTTCGAAATATCGCGGTTTCAGACGAAAACTCATTTGTTACAAAGGGATTTCATTTTTTTAAACTTATTTCAACTCCAGACTTTTTGTGCGTTCAACATGCACCATTCAAAGCCACATCATCAATTTTAAACCCATTCTGACTTCATTTGGTATTTTTCATGCATTTACTGATTTTTTTAGCTAAATGACCCTAAAATTGAAAGCACTACAAATGAACTCTAAAAAGGTTGAAAGTTGGAATGGTATCATCATTTCAACCACATAGCATGTGCTAAAGAGTTGAGAGGGTTGCGGAAAAAACTGGATGCACTTCGTGTACAAACTGGACAATCTATTTCGAAGTATCAGGGCTTCGGACAAAAACTCATCTACTACAAAGGGATTTCATTTTTTCTTCACGTAATCAAATACATCATCAGAATAGTTGTGGAGAGAAAGTCTTCACCTTTTCTTCGCTTGTGTCCTTTTCTTATTGCGTCGTAACCATGGATAATCTTCATCGTTTAATAGGGTGCGTGGGTCAGCCTTGACTTTGAAGGGAGGAATTTCATGAAACTTTTCATAATCTTCAGACATGTCTATCTTGCCCTCCACTCCCACGATGTCTCTTTTCCCTGAAAGAACTATGTTGCGCTTTGGCTCATCGTATGATGTATTCGCTTCCTTATCTTTTCTTTTTCTCAGTTTGGTAGACATGTCCTTCACATAGAAAACCTGCGCCACATCATTGGCTAGAACGAATGGTTCGTCTGTGTACCCAAGATTGTTCAGATACACTGTTGTCATTCCGTAATGTGGGTCTACCTGTACCCCGCCTCCTGACAGATTGACCAATTTGCACTGAAACAAAGGGACCTTAAAATCATGTCCATAGTCAAGTTCCCATATGTCCACTATGTAACGATAATATGTGTCCTTTCCCCTCTTGGTTGCTACATCAAAGCGGACATTGCTGTTTTGGTTGGTGCTCTTTTGGTCTTGGGCGATCGTGCAAAATGTATTCCCATTTATCTCGTACCCTTTGTAAGTTAATACAGTCGAAGATGGTCCCCTGGCCAACGAGTACAGCTCATCAGAAACAGTGTTGTCAGCCATGACATGTGTTTGCAACCAACTGCCAAAAGTCCTGATGTCTTCACATGTAATCCAGTCGTCACACTGCTCTGGGTGTTTGGAGCGCAAAATATTCTTGTGTACATTGACATACGAGGTCACCAAGGTAGAACTGTGTAGTGTGCATAAGACCAAGAATGCTCGTCCCTACATATTATTGAGTCTGCTCCTAGCATGTCTTTTCCAGTCAGTCTCCCCTCATACCGCGATTGAGGGAGACCAATCTTCTTAAGGTCAGGAATGAAGTCAACACAAAACCCAATGACCTCCGCTGTTTGATGGCCAATGCTTCCTTCTGGCCTAGCAAAGTTACGAACATATTTCTTTAAAACTCCCATGAACCTCTCAAAGGGGAACATATTGTGTAGAAATACAGGGCCCAGAATGGCAATCTCGTCGAGTAGATGAACTAGGACGTGCGTCATGATATTGAAGAAGGATGGTGGGAACACCAGCTCGAAACTGACAAGACATTGCGCCAAATCACTCCTTAACCTTGGTAGGATTTCTGGATCGATCACCTTCTGAGAGATTGCATTGAGGAATGCACATAGCTTCACAATGGCTAATCGAACGTTTTCCGGTAGAAGCCCCCTCAATGCAACCGGAAGCAGTTGCGTCATAATCACGTGGCAGTCATGAGACTTTAGGTTCTGAAACTTTTTCTCTGCCATATTTATTATTACCTTTATATTTGAAAAGAAGCCAGACGGGGCCTTCATACTGAGCAGGCATTCAAAGAAGATTTCCTTCTCTTCTTTGGTAAGAGCGTAGCTGGCGGGACCTTCAAACTGCTTTGGAGGCATGCCGTCTTTTTCGTGCACACGTTGCGGGTCCTCCCGTGCCTCTGGTGTATCTTTTGTCTTCGCATACATGCCCAAGAAGCCTAGCAGTTTCACGCAAAGATTCTTCGTCATGTGCATCACGTCGATTGCAGAGCGGACCTCTAGGTCTTTCCAATAGGGTAGGTCCCAAAATATAGATTTTTTCTTCCACACGGGGGCGCGTCCCTCAGCGTCATTCGGAACAGATAGTCCGCCGGGAACCTTTCCAAAGATTACTTGTAAATCATTGACCATAGCAAGTATGTGATCACTAGTACGGACGGCGGGCTTCTTCCGGTGATCTGCCTCGCCTTTGAAATGCTTTCCTTTCTTTCGACATTAATGGTTGGTCGGAAGAAATCGACGATGCCCCAGGTACACATTCTTCCTGCATTTGTCCAAATATATACTTTTGGTGTCATCTAAACAGTGCGTGCATGCGTGGTATTCCTTGTTTATCTGTCTTGAAAGGTTAATGAGAGCAGGCCAATCATTGATGGTTACAAACAGCAATGCATGTAGGTCAAATTCCTGCTGGTCGTGCTCATCCCACACACGTACACCTTTTTAATTGCACAGATGTAAAATTTCTTCAACTAATGGCCTTAGGTACACATCAATGTCGTTGTCGGGTTGCTAGGGCCTTGGATGAGCACTGGCATCATAATGAACTTCCGCTTCATGCACAACCAAGGAGGAAGGTTATATATACATAGAGTCATGGGCCAGGTGCTATGATTGCTGCTCTGCTCCCCAAAAGGAGTAATGCCATCCGCACTTAAACCAAACCATATGTTCCTTGCGTCACCTGCAAAGTCCTCCCACTTACTCTCGATTTTTCTCCATTGTGACCCGTCAGCGGGTGCTCTCAACTTCCCGTCTTTCTTACGGTCCTCTTTGTGCTATCGCATCAACTTGGCATGCTCTTTGTTTCTGAACAGACGTTTCAACCGTGGTATTATAGGATCACACCACATCACCTTGGCAGGAACCCTCTTCCTGGGGTGCTCGCCGTCAACATCACCAGGGTCATCTCATCTGATCTTATACCGCAATGCACCACGTACCGGGCATGCGTTCAAATTCTCGTACGCACTGCGGTAGAGGATGCAGTTATTAGGGCATGCATGTATCTTCTGCACCTCCAATCCTAGAGGGCATAGAACCTACTTTGCTCCGTACGTACTGTCGGGCAATTCGTTATCCTTTGGAAGCTTCTTCTTCAATATTTTCAGTAGCTTCTCATATCCGTTGTCAGATACACCATTGTCTGCCTTCCATTGCAGCAATTCCAGTGTGGTACCGAGCTTTGTGTTGCCATCTTCGCAATTGGGGTACAACCCTTTTTTGTGATCCTCTAACATGCGATCGAACTTCAACTTATCATTTTCACCTTGGCATTGTCTCTTTGCATCAACAATGACTGCGAATTTCATCATTGGGCACATCGTTTGGTTCCTCTCGATCTTCAGCTTCCCCCGTTGCAGCATGACCGTATTCAGGGGGCAGATAGTTTTCATCGTCCTCTTCTTCTTTGTTGTCTTCCATCATAACCCCTCTTTCTCCGTGCTTGGTCCAAACATTATAGTGTCGCATGAAACCCTTCTCAAGCAGGTGGATGTGAAGGGTTTTCCGATTAGAGTAAGACTTCGTATTCTCACAGATAGGGCATGGACAACACATAAAACCATTCTGCTTGTTTGCCTCAGCCACTTCGAGAAAATTATGCACGCCCTTAATGTACTCGAAGGTGCGTCTGTCACCGTACATCCATTGCCAGTTCATCTGAGTGCATTATATATAATTAAGTGTGTCAAAAACCATTAGAGAACATCATGAATAGAGAAGTGATCAAATTAATAGAAGTCCATCATCACACTAAAACCAAAGTACAGTAGTGATCAAATGTTATTACTGAAAAAGTAAACACATAAAGTTCATACATAGTTCTCATTGAACAACATATAGCTCTCTAGAGCATCTAATTAAACCATACATTGAAACTATGTAAAATATTTCAATGCAACAACAAATGCGATCATAATCGCAACTAAGGTAACAATTGATCCAACAGCATAATGATACCAAGCCTTAGTATGAATGGCATATTTTCTAATCTTTCTAATCTTCAAGCGCATTGCATCCATCTTGATCTTGTGATCATCGACGACATCCGCAACATTCAACTCCAATTCCATCTTCTCCTCCTCAATTCTTTTCAATGTTTTCTTCAATTAATCATTTTCTTTTTCAACTAAATTTAACCTCTCGACAAGAGGGTTGGTTGGAAGTTCCGGTTCACATACCTCCTAGATAAAACATCTATGTCACGTTGGTCGGCATAATTGTCATAAACACTATATGAAACAAATAGTTATAAAACATAATATATACCACATCCGAATCATAGACAGGACGAGGGCCGACAGGGGCGGATACCAAAACCATCGCACAATATAATAACAAATAATAATAAAAGTAAGAAAAATATACAAGTATCTATCTAAATCATACAAGTAAGATTATTTTTCTTTTAGAAAGAAGATAAGAACAAGAGGCTCACCATGGTGGTGCCGGCGACGAGATCGGCGCGGGCGATCGACGGCGGTGAGGACGGGGACGGGACATGACGGACCGCCAAACCTAGACAAATCTTGAGGAAAATGGAGCTTGGACAAGGAGCTTTGAGAGGAGAAAGCTTAAGTGCAGCTCCTGCATTTCATCGAACACCTCTTGTGCATACGAGGCGAGCTAGAGCACCACAAACCTCTCCCACGGCCGGCCAAAAAAACAGAGCAGTGGCTCTGCTCTCGGGCAGGGGCGAGGGTATATATACTTTAGTCCCGGTTTGTGGCCAAAACCGGGACTAAAGGACAACCTTTGGTCCTGGTTCCAGCCACCAACCGGGACTAAAGGTGGTGGGCCACAAGTGAGGCCCATTGGTCCCAGTTCGTGTCTTGAACCGGGACCAAAGGGGTCTGACGAAACGGGACGAATGGCCCCCGAGGCCCGGCCGGCGCCCTGGCCTCACAAACCGGGACTGATGCCCCCTTTGGTCCCGGTTCATGAGTGAACCGGGATTAATGCCCTTACCCAGGCCTCAACCAAAGCCCTGTTTTCAACTAGTGTGCATACATGCAGCGATGTTTGCTTATCCCGCCCTACGTGGTGAGCTTACCAACTACACTTTATATATGATCACAACGATCACACCAATAAAACAACAACACAATCACGACGAATTGGATGATGATTATGAAGTTCTTCATCCCACACAGCCCAACTTGATGAGCCTTGCCTAATTCTACATAGCTTGCATGTTTGTGCACATACTTGGAATAAGCTTCCACTGCCTGCTACCTAGTCTTAAACTCTGTAGGAGTTCTCTAGGTAATGATTGACTTGTGTTTCGCATGCATCCCACAAACTATAAACCCCTAAAACCCACCCTTTGTACACCGCGTACCACTTGTCCTAGCATGAAAGAAGAGCAAAAATGCAAACAACAAGCAAGTAGCAACAATACACATGGAACAAACAAAACTTAAGCATGCATGATCATAAGGCAGAGCAGGTTCATACTAGCTACTATGGTGCCATCCTACCACCACATCCAAAAGAGGGTGTAATTCTACGTCCATAAATTCGTCATCAGCTTGAGGGGATAGTATATACCACCTCACCAAAATATGCATGCCAACATCAGTGTTCAAGCCCTATCTACCACAAAATGTACATCATCATTGTCATCACCATCGTCGTCGAGGATCATGCACACTATCAACACTACCACCAGAAACAACACTAGTAGTAGTGGTTGCCTAGCCAAGTCCTGAGCCAGAGCACCTTGTGGGTGTCTTCCATGGCAACGAACCCAACACCCTAGGCCTTGTTGTCCAGCAGGTGGCTCAAAGCCGCCATCAAAGCCTATGGGATAAAGCCACCTTGGTCCATGACGGTGATGTAGAGGACATGGTGTACGTAGACCGGTTGCTCTCCCTGATGGCAGTTGCCACCTCCTTGACAACCTGAGTCATGCTACTGAAGATGCTCAACTCTTCGTCCATCAAGCCTCCCCTCTTCCTCTTCCTCTTCCTCTTCCTCTTCCTATGAAGCACAAGAATGTGATCACCATCCTTATCAGGACCATCACGGACGATGGTCTTTGACTCCTAGTGACAGAGCTAAATTCAGCAGATCTCGGGTAGGGGATCCTGTGCTGGTGAGCTTGGGTAGGTGGTAACATGACAAAGAAGAGACACGGTATCTTGTAGCGACCCGACCCGAATGGATCAAGTCTCTGTGCTTTCGTGTCATCCCTGGATCGGTATGCTGACACACACAGTACTCGAAGGATTTATAACAGAGGTAAATCACATGTATAAAGTAACGTAAAAACTATTACCTCAATCCAAAACATAGCGGAAGCAACAAGGTTGTGGATTCCCATCAACACCAACGGCAAAGTTGAGTATAGGAAATCGTAACTCTAACGTATCACTTACTGTCGTAAATCAAAAAGTCGCAACATGAAAAGTTGCAGCCCGAAACGGGTCAGCACATGGAATATGCTGGCAATGTAACACATAGAGAGTAATGAAAGAATAAGCTATACTACATGCATATACGGCTGGTGGAAAGCTCTATGGTTACAGTTTTTGCAAAAAGCCAATTTTTCCCTACTGCAAAGGAATACATTTATTTAACTATCATGGTGGTTGTTGAACATTGAGAATGGTTGACAGCATCCTCAATCCCAATTAAAAGTACTCATTAAACCCAAACAAATTATATTAAGTAACGTGATGAGATCAACAGGATATCCAGGTACTAGATACTCAAAATTGTCCATAACCGGGGACACGGCTAATCATGATTAGTTTATACACTCTGCAGAGGTTTATGACTTTTCCCCACAAGACTCGATCGCCTCCGTTTGGTTTCTCGCACTACATGGTGTTTGAGAGACGGATGACCGAGACACAGTCTTTCAGAAGCACTTGCACCTTACATGTGGGTAGACCGTACCAACCTACATCCCCTACATCAGCTAGCCTACCCGTAAGAGTTCGCACAACTTACTCAACTATGCCAGAGCCCATATTGGCTTGCGGCTGCACACGGAAGTTTCTAGTTTGAATAATCTTATGATCCCTTAGAGCCTGGGTGGCGGTCCGAAGAAATACAGGCAAGTCCTGATAGAAACCAGGTGCCTCAATCCACCCAGATGTGTGTTTAAGTTGCCACCTTAGATAAACCATTAATTTAACAAACTCACATCTGTCATGGATGTACACTCACCCAATCCACGTCTACTAGCATAGCATGGCATAATAAGCAAACGTAGAAGTAACTCCCAAGGTTTCATAAATAAAACAGGTAATAGGTACTACCTCAATCTACTTCCCATCCCACAATTTAATTAGATCCTAAACATGCAAGTGTTTGAGGATTGATCTAATGCATAAAACTGGGTATGAAAAAGGTATGATCAAGTGTTACTTGCCTGCAAAGTTGATGAAGATGATTCGCACTCAAAACTCTTGATAGATCTACTCGTCACACTCCGGTCAATCTATCGTAATCAAGCAATAGTAACCACACATAAGCAATCACTCAAAAGATCGGAAGGATCGAAGAAACAATTCGGAAAACGTCAAAACCAAATCTAATAACTTTTGCAGCATAAAACAATTTCTAACAGTACCAAAACTATGTGTTTTTGGCCTTATCAGAAGGTTTAGGTCAAGAGCTTCGATTTGCAAAAAGAATCAACTAAATCGGAGCTACGAAACTCAAGTTATGATCAAACAAAGTTCAAATACAAATCTGTTTGAATTCAAATTTTAAAACTTTCAAAAACATGTTTGAGTTGTATTACTGGATAGAGGAGATCGTAACGAAGAAGTGGGCGTTGGTTTCGTTGGATTCCGACTTACGAGTAAAAAGTTATAGCCGTTTGAAGATTAGGGACTACGGATAGGTCCATGACGGAAATTAAAAATAAAAAGAAAAATCTATCGAGCGAACGCTCGCTAAACAAAACCGGAAAGAAAAACCAGCGAGAAAACCAATCTAGGGTTTCGGAAAGGAAACCGAAACGAAAAACCGATCTAGAAAACGGATTGGAAACCGATCTCGAAAACCGATCTAGAAAACGTGACGCGGCGCGGGGCTAGTACCTCGAAGAGGCGAGGGGCTCCGACGGTGGCGGCGTAGGGCGGCGGCGGTGACAAGTGGCGGCGGCTATGTGGGGCGGCGGCGCGGCTATGCCGGCGGCGGCGGCGTCGGTGGCACTGCTGCTGCTGCTGCTGCTGTGGAGGAGGAGAGGAGAGGAGAGTTGATTTGATGTGTTAGAGGGGGTGCTGGGTATTTATATTGGGGAGGGGAGGGGTTTTGCTTGGGGTAGGGGACAAGAAATAGATTAGGATTAGGAATCCTAGGAAATAGATCTAGGAATAGATACGGAAGTAGGAAAAGAGTCCTACTAGGACTTGGGAAAAGGAGGCGGCTCCCTGGCTTCCCAGGTGCGCTCGCGTGATGGCCTTGTGGCCGGCCGGCGGCTAGCGGCTTGGGCCTTTGGCCCAAGGCGCTGCGCTTCTTTTTTTTTTTAAATTTTTTTTAGCAGAGACAAATAAAAATAATAAAACCAAATAAATAAATATTTTATATAGGCATATAATATATCAAAATTTTCAGAAAAAGATTTCCTACATGATGAACTTTATTCTAGCTTCAAATAAAATACACAAAAATTCAAATAAAACAAACAGTGCTACTGCCCTAATAAAATCCACTGAAAATCATTTTAAAAATACCAAAATGATTTCAAATTAATTTCTCTCAATTTTCTGATGTAGGGAATCATGTTACCCTATTTTCCATATATTTTATTTTTGGAGAAAATAATTTGAATAAAACTCAAATAACTCCAAATTGAAAATAAATTCAGATGAACTTTGAATTTATTTCTTTGAAACTCCCAACTCATATTTCATATGTTTTGAAGAAGTCATTTTATCTTCGCTCGTGAAAATCATTGAGTTGCATAAAGTTTCAGAATTGGAAAATATTTTCAAATGAAATTCAAATATTTTCAACACCCTTGTCATTTAAATAAATGGAAGAAGTCATGTCATCTTCTCTCCGTGGTTTTGTGATGAAAAGAATTTGAATTCGAAGATCATAAAAGAAAATGAAAGTTTGGGAAAGTCCTTTTATTCCTCTCATTTAACTTTCAAAAGTTTCAATTCACTCACTTTCACCAATCAATCAAACAATCAATCAAATCTATCTATTTGTTTATAACATTCCAAAATTTAGAATTTTGGGATGTTACAAACTACCACCCTTAAAATGAATCTCGTCCTCGAGATTCGGAGAGGCTAGAAAGAAATAGGTTAGGGTTTGGGGGTCTTCTCAAAATCCATTGATCGTCTCCGGGTCTCGGGTGCTACCACCCTTAGAAGCTTGGTTACGGTTCCATCAAAACTCATATACTCCATCCTTATTACTGACAGTATCGGTCTTCTCAGATCGTAAGGATAATTCCTTCTCTGGGCTCTTCCGGTAGTAGCATAACATTTTCCTCAATTCTTTTGTCCATTCCTCTTGGTAAGGTTATTCCGAGATTGGGTCTTCATAGCTGACGGGTCTGGCGCCAATTCTAAACAAATATCGGTATCTCATGGTGGTCAACGATTTATGGTTTTCTCCTGCAGAAAACGGGTCTGGGTTGAACCTCACCGTATGACCTACGGTTGGCAACAGCTGCCGTGTACAAGGGGAAAAGAAATACCTATACCGTTCTAAGGTTTAAACAAGGTTTTGATCGTCGTCTCTCGACTATAGGTAAGTCACTCAGATTTACCATTCCATATAGCAAAGCGAATAATAAGAGTAAGTCGGTATGGTGATCAATCCATCCCGCACCCAAATCATTACCTTGTACATGGTTTAGTGAATCTCGCATTCTAACACTCGGTCATCCTCACAAGCATTGCAGAATTTCTCTTGTCGACGAACCAAGTCCGGAAAATCCATTGATTCTGCAAGCCAAACAAACATCTATCGTTCCTTAACAACTCTCAGGTTTTTGCGTAAACTCCTATAGAATCGTCGGTTGATACAAGTCGTAACTTCTTCCAGGGTTTCTCCTTCAGCAAGAGTGTGCTTGCTTCTTGGCAGGTCCTGGGGCCTGTGGGTTATGGCCCATCTCATCACTTGCAAATCTTGAACTCATCATCTGGGCAACTGATCATTATCCCGACATCCAACTTCCTGGCATACTTAAAATCCATCCAAAAGTACTGTCTCTTTTCCTTATATTTGCACCAAACTAAGACGTGATTACTCAGACTCATCATGGAATTTCCATTGATCCATCATACCTCCTTTATATCGAATAGTAATTCATCTCTTCATCCTCGTGGGATGTCCCACATACCAAGATAAAAAAAAACTTATACTTATGAAGTCCATACTCCACTTCGTGGAACATCATTATCCTTTCCAGGGTCGAGCGTCCTTACAGGGGAATATTGGCCATCTCTGCATGGCACTTCTTCAACTAGGAAATGTGAAACACATCATGAACTCCTGACAGTCCTTCGGGTGACTTCAATTTGTTAGCCTATTCTCCCATACGCTCCAAAACTCGGTATGGTCCTACAAATCTCGGGGCTAACTTTCCCTTAACTCCAAATCGTTTAACTCCTCGCAGAGGTGGCACACAAATATATGCTCTGTATCCAATTTCATAGACTACCTCCTTGCATTTTTGAGTCGCATAACTCTTCCGCTCTGGTGAGCTATCTTGATCTATCTCGAATCAACTTAACATTCTCTTGACTCCTTGATCATATTTGGTCCAAACAACCGACGGTCTCCAACTTCATCCCACATCAACGGTGTCCGGCTCCTTCTCCCATACAAAGCTTCAAAAGGGGCCATCTTCAAACTGACTTGGTAGCTGTTGTTGTATGAGAAACTCCGCGTAAGGTAAATTATCATCCCTACTAGATCCATAATCTAGCGCATACGTTCTCAACATGTCCTCCGGTATCTGATTGACTCTCTCGGTCTATCCATCTGTATGCGGATGAAAGGCTGTACTGAACTCTAGCCTAGTACCTAAAGTCTGGTGCGGCTGATTCCAAAACTTTGAGGTAAACTGTGTTCCTCTATGATGGTCCTCGGAACTCCATGCAGACATACGATCCTTGTCAAATATATCTTGGCCAACTTCACACTTGTATAAGTGGTTTTTCACTGGAATAAAGCGAGCCACTTTGGTCAAGCTAATCAACTACTACCCAGATAGAATCATATCCCAATCGGGTTATGGGAAATCCGGAAATGAAATCCATGCCAAGCTTATCCTACTTCCATTCGGGTATCGGCACAGGCTGCAATAATCCTGCTGGCTTCTGATGCTCTGCTTTTACTTTCTCTGGCATACATCACTTACGACTACATACTCCGCAATATCCTTCTTCATACCAGTCCACCAGAAACACTCCTTCAAATCCAAATACATCTTGGTGTTTCGAGGCGAATCAAGTATGGTGAGTCATGAGCCTCTGAAGTATTAACTTCGATCTTTGCATTATTGGGTACATGTACACTGTCCTCAAACCATAAGGTGTCATGCTCATCCTTACGAAAACCTTTGGCTTTTCCTTTGCTCATCCTATCTTTTACCTCAGCAATCTCTTTGTCATCCTTCTGAGCTTCACGGATCTTTTCCAACAATGTAAACTGAACTTCCATTGCTGCAACAAAACCTTTGGGAATAATCTCCAACCAAAGTTCCCTGAAAATCCTCGGCTAACTCCTTTTATAATCCTCCGATTATGAGGGTATTCGTCCTTGTTTTATTTATGGTTATATCCTATTTCTCCACAAGGCTTGCACGCACAAGGTTTCTTCATATCCTTTCCATGAGGCTTTAACTTCTGGGTCACAAACCAAGACTTTAGCAAAGTCAACTTAAATTCTTCCCAAGTGGTTACTCTTTGCAATCCATTGATGGTTTGGTACATCCTCCACCAAATAGCAGCACCTCTTTCAAAGCACTGAAGAGCATGCTGGGTCATATCCTTTCTGGTTGTAGGGTTATTCTTCATATGATCCTCCATGTTCTGAATCCATCGGTCTGTCTCCAATTGACTCATTGGTCCGGAAATTACAAGCTCATCTCCATCCATCCTCTAATGAGTCCATGGGTTTGGGGTGGGATAAGAGAGATCGAGAGGGATGCACCCAATACAAACAATGGTTTTGAAAAGACAGATTTTATTGTGGCTGTCGGAAAACATCAAACAAATGACAGCTCACAATCGTCACATCTAACGTAGGTATGTAACAGGGGTTTGGTCTTCTAACGGTCAATAAATCTTCAAAGTCATCAAACTCTTCCAATCTTGATCATGTCTCTGATGGCTCCTTCCGATCATGCTTGTCCTTCTCAAGTTCTTTTGCCGATCATCTCTGTTGACGCCAAGTCTCTCGCGACGCCCTTCAATATTTCGAGTTACGTTCCAACCGCCGGTTTCAACATCCTTGACATGATCCATGATCCTCACTCCTTCCTTCGCCATCAAATCTCCGGTATCTCGATGTTTTGCTCCTTCATCTTGTCTACTTTCAGCTTCGGGTCCCGAGTTCTTCACGAACTGCTTCCTTATCAAATCGCTTCTGCAGATCCACCTTAAACTTCTTCATGTAATACTCCAGATCCCGGTGATACACCAGCTAAGGTTAAAACTCCAACGTTTGCAGATAGATGCTCCATCAGCTTTCTACCATCCAATCCTTCCATGCATCTGCATGCTTAACTCCGCACGGTGACAAGAGCATAAGCGGGCGATAACATCATGGATAGCGTGTTTCTGCTCTTGTCATTTTCATGAGCTATCATTCCATAGTTGATATCTCCTGCCTTAGGGTTTTCCTGACAAAACTTTGAATTACTAACTCTCCATGCTCCGGTCTTTCTCCGATACACCTTGATCTAGGTTATTGATAACTTCCATAGTCTGCCAAGTTCCATAAGCGTAACCTTCCTAGGTCATACAAATCCGGAATTTATTTGGAGCCTTCAAATCTCCTAGTCTTCGGAGTCTTCACCGTTGTAGTTTCCGTTTACACGGTAAATCATCTTCATTCCAAATGGTCTTAGTTGTCCGATATCTTGTCTCCTTGGAGTGGTCTCACCGGTCAAATCTTTGAGTGGTCAAAAGGGAAAAGGGGTATGGTCTCACTAAAAAGGAATACTTGAATAAGCTCAGAAGAGAAGAGAGGTAAAAGATCTTTTTGAAAATGAAGTTGTAGAGAAAATCTTTCCTATGGGCTTATCAGTTTCTAGGGTCACGTCCTACAGTCAACATGTGCTCTGATACCATCTTGTAGCGACCCGACCCGAATGGATCAAGTCTCGTGCTTCGTGTCATCCTCGGATCGGTATCTTTGACACACACAAGACTCGAAGGATTTATAACAGAGGTAAATCACATGTATAAAGTAACGTAAAAACTATTACCTCAATCCAAAACATAGCGGAAGCAACAAGGTTGTGGATTCCCATCAACACCAACGGCAAAGTTGAGTATAGGAAATCGTAACTCTAACGTATCACTTACTCGTCGTCTGAAAAGTCTGCAACATGAAAAGTTGCAGCCCGAAAACGGGTCAGCACATGGAATATGCTGGCAATGTAACACATAGAGAGTAATGAAAGAATAAGCTATACTACATGCATATACGGCTGGTGGAAAGCTCTATGGTTACAGTTTTTGCAAAAAGCCAATTTTTCCCTACTGCAAAGGAATACATTTATTTAACTATCATGGTGGTTGTTGAACATTGAGAATGGTTGACAGCATCCTCAATCCCAATTAAAAGTACTCATTAAACCCAAACAAATTATATTAAGTAACGTGATGAGATCAACAGGATATCCAGGTACTAGATACTCAAAATTGTCCATAACCGGGGACACGGCTAATCATGATTAGTTTATACACTCTGCAGAGGTTTGCGCACTTTTCCCCACAAGACTCGATCGCCTCCGTTTGGTTTCTCGCACTACATGGTGTTTGAGAGACGGATGACCGAGACACAGTCTTTCAGAAGCACTTGCACCTTACATGTGGGTAGACCGTACCAACCTACATCCCCTACATCAGCTAGCCTACCCGTAAGAGTTCGCACAACTTACTCAACTATGCCAGAGCCCATATTGGCTTGTGGCTGCACACGGAAGTTTCTAGTTTGAATAATCTTATGATCCCTTAGAGCCTGGGTGGCGGTCCAAGAAATACAGGCAAGTCTGATAGAAACCAGGTGCCTCAATCCACCCGGATGTGTGTTTAAGTTGCCACCTTAGATAAACCATTAATTTAACAAACTCACATCTGTCATGGATGTACACTCACCCAATCCACGCCTACTAGCATAGCATGGCATAATAAGCAAACGTAGAAGTAACTCCCAAGGTTTCATAAATAAAACAGGTAATAGGTACTACCTCAATCTACTTCCCATCCCACAATTTAATTAGATCCTAAACATGCAAGTGTTTGAGGATTGATCTAATGCATAAAACTGGGTATGAAAAAGGTATGATCAAGTGTTACTTGCCTGCAAAGTTGATGAAGATGATTCGCACTCAAAACTCTTGATAGATCTACTCGTCACACTCCGGTCAATCTATCGTAATCAAGCAATAGTAACCACACATAAGCAATCACTCAAAAGATCGGAAGGATCGAAGAAACAATTCGGAAAACGTCAAAACCAAATCTAATAACTTTTGCAGCATAAAACAATTTCTAACAGTACCAAAACTATGTGTTTTGGCCTTATCAGAAGGTTTAGGTCAAGAGCTTGATTTGCAAAAGAATCAACTAAATCGAGACTACTGAAACTCAAGTTATGATCAAACAAAGTTCAAATACAAATCTGTTTGAATTCAAATTTTAAAACTTTCAAAAACATGTTTGAGTTGTATTACTGGATAGAGGAGATCATAACGAAGAAGTGGGCGTTGGTTTCATGGATTCCGACTTACGAGTAAAAAGTTATAGCCGTTTGAAGATTAGGGACTACGGATAGGTCCATGACGGAAATTAAAATAAAAGAAAAATCTATCGAGCGAACGCCGCTAAACAAAACCGGAAAGAAAACCGCGAGAAAACAATCTAGGGTTTCGAAAGGAAACCAAACGAAAAACCGATCTAGAAAACGGATTGGAAACCGATCTCAAAACCGATCTAGAAAACGTGACGCGCGCAAGGGCTAGTACCTCGAAGAGGCGAGGGGCTCCGATGGTGGCGACGTAGGGCGGCGGCGGTGACAAGTGGCGGCGGCTATGTGGGGCGGCGGCGCGGCTATGGCGGCGGCGGCGGCGTCGGTGGCACTGCTGCTGCTGCTGCTGCTGTGGAGGAGGAGGAGAGGAGAGGAGAGTTGATTTGATGTGTTAGAGGGGGGTGCCTGGGTATTTATATTGGGGAGGGGGGGTTTTGCTTGGGGTAGGGACAAGAAATAGATTAGGATTAGGAATCCTAGGAAATAGATCTAGGAATAGATACGGAAGTAGGAAAAGAGTCCTACTAGGACTTGGGAAAAGGAGGCGGCTCCTGGCTTCCCAGTGCGCCGCGTGATGGCCTTGTGGTCGGCAAGTGGCTAGCGGCTTGGGCCTTTGGCCCAAGGCGCCATGCTTTTTTTTTTTAAATTTTTTAGCAGAGACAAATAAAAATAATAAAACCAAATAAATAAATATTTTATATAGGCATATAATATATCAAAATTTTCAGAAAAAGATTTCCTACATGATGAACTTTATTCTAGCTTCAAATAAAATACACAAAATTCAAATAAAACAAACAGTGCTACTGCCCTAATAAAATCCACTGAAAATCATTTTAAAAATACCAAAATGATTTCAAATTAATTTCTCTCAATTTTCTGATGTAGGGAATCATGTTACCCTATTTTCCATATATTTTATTTTGGAGAAAATAATTTGAATAAAACTCAAATAACTCCAAATTGAAAATAAATTCAGATGAACTTTGAATTTATTTCTTTGAAACTCCCAACTCATATTTCATATGTTTTGAAGAAGTCATTTTATCTTCGCTCGTGAAAATCATTGAGTTGCATAAAGTTTCAGAATTGGAAAATATTTTCAAATGAAATTCAAATATTTTCAACACCCTTGTCATTTAAATAAATGGAAGAAGTCATGTCATCTTCTCTCCGTGGTTTTGTGATGAAAAGAATTTGAATTCGAAGATCATAAAAGAAAAATGAAAGTTTGGGAAAGTCCTTTATTCCTCTCATTTAACTTTCAAAAGTTTCAATTCACTCACTTTCAGTCAATCAATCAAACAATCAATCAAATCTATCTATTTGTTTATAACATTCCAAAATTTAGAATTTTGGGATGTTACATATCTACCCAGTTCGGGCCCGCTCGAAGGTAAAACCCTACGTCCTACTGGCATTGTACTGATTGTGGATGGGGTGCAGAGTATAGGTTGATCTACCTCGTGATTGTATGTGTGAATGAATCTACCTCTACGGCCTAAACCCCTCGGCTTATATAGACACTGGGGGTACCTAGGGTTATCCCTAGGTTGGTTACATCAGGGGGTACACATGCCAAGGATAACATCATGCCTTGGAGTATATGCCAAGTCTATGGAAGATTCCATCTTGAGTGCATCATGCGGGCATGCTTGGGGCCGACGTGGTTAGCACCCCTTATCGAGGATAGGATCACCTGGGTGTCTGGATACTCGTGCATAGGCGAACTGAGTGGCTGACCGAAGCCCAAGTCATGCTAGCCGGTTGCCAGGCCGAAGGAGAAGATTTTCTGCATCTGGGAGTAGTTCTTGATAGGGGTGTTGAGGAAACCTGCGTCCTTAGGGGAACCTAAGAAAGAAACACAGCAACATGGTTAGTTAGACAGTAGCATGATTAGTTGTGATTGGCAAGGTACATAGGCTTAAATAGGTGGTTCGTGAGCTAACTGCGTTGTGGCCTTGGTAGTGCTCTGCCTCCAAAAGGTTCTAGTAGGTCTCCTAATCTCATGAATTGCCGCTTAGGTCTCCGAGCTTGGACATTTGGATCCATCTCGCTCTCCTCTTCTTGAGATAGTTGCAGACCTGTGTCGAGCTAACCTCCTGGCCACAAAAATCGAACACCTGCTTTACCAAAAAGTACAGGTGAACCTCCTTGAAGCCCTTGTCAGTCCTCACCCCACTAGCGAAGCACAAACATTAACAGGAACGGCTGCCATTTCATGGAGTTCCCCTACCATCCTTCTTTTCCTTGGCGGGTTCCTTTTGAGCAGCAGCATGAGCTACAGTATTGGCCTCAACCAGCACATATGTTGTAGGCACAAATGGTGGAACTGTACCAGACACCTTGAAAGAATTTGAATCAAGAGGCATCTGCTCCTTGATGGGAGGCTGGCAGTCCTCGACATAGGATGCCGCGAACTGGCTCTGGGACACGATAAGGGCCCGACTAAACTCTTGCATGCTCATGTCCTACAAGCGTAAGCATTGGCAAGAGTGGAGCACACTACATATCGATAGTAGGAACGGGCACTAAACATGGAAAGTATGAACGAGCACTACACATGGACAGTACGAACAAGCACCACATGTGGAAAGTATGAATGAACACTACATATGGACAATATAAACAAACACTACACATGTACATATGGACCCAACTCAAATCATATCAAGGAGTTCAGCAAACTAGCACACATACTTGCATACTAACATACTACAAATCAAGCATACTAGCAGTCCATCAGCACTAGCTATCAATCCTTGCCGACATTGGAACAACTCCTAGCATGCTATAAATCCATCACCACTAGCTATTGCTCACAGATCTTGCCACAAAAAAAGACACATCCGTGATATTTTGGGCCGAACGAATTTTTTCTGTCATACTTATGACACTTCTATGACGATAATTGTGACAAAACCCGGTATCATCATAGATGTGGTGGGCTCCTATTCTATGACAAAAAATCATGACGGAAAATGGGCTTTTCGTCCTGGGCGGGCCGGAGACGCAGCTGCATGACATTCTTTGGGCCATCCATGACGGAAAAAACCATGGTAGAAGCGAGGGCGAGGAAAATATTGGGGTGTTCCCGGTTACGGTGGGTGGTCGAGGCCGAGCGATGTGCGTTTCTCTCATACACGTACGTGCATGTGTGCGAGGCGTTGCGCTCTAACTGAACCCGAGCGAGGCATTCGCCTACTGAACCCGAGCGATTGCACTGCAGGCTACGCGTTACTGAACCCAAACGATCGATCGATAGCTGTTAACTGAACCCGATCGATCGATTCCTTCTCTACTGCTGCTAACTGAAGCCGATCGATGTTGCCTATGGATGAACAGTGAGCGTTGTTGGGGGGTTTGGATGAACAGTTCCTGGTGGGGGTGGATGAACAGGACCCCGTGGTGTTGCCTCTGGATGAACAGGACCCCGTGAAGGGCTGGATGAATAGGACCACCCCGTGGAGGGCTGGATGAATAGTAGATGGTGGAAGGCTGGATGAACAGTAGCCCGTGGAGGGCTGGTTGAACAGGAGCCCGTGGAGAGGGCTGGTTGAACAATAGCCGGTGGAGTACCGCGCGGTGGAGGCTGGATGAACATGAGCCCGTGGATGAACAGTCGCAGGTGTAGGCTGGAGAAGGTCGACGGTGGATGAACAGTAGCCCGTGGAGGCTGGAGGGGGTCAACGGTGCAGATGAACAGTATCCCATGGAGTCCCGTTTTGCGGTACGCCACACCCCTCCCGATGAACATGACCCCCGTTTCGACCGTAGCGCTCCAACACAAGTCCGTTTCCTCTATTTTGTGGTACGCCACACCCTCTAGATCAACAGGACCCCGTTTCGACCGTAGGAGGTCCAACACAAGTCTGTTTCCTCTGTTTTGCGTTATGCTAGACCCCTCTCGATGAACAGGATCCCGTTTCGACCGTGGTCGGTCGAACACAAGGCCTTTTCCTCCGTTGTGCAATACGCATGGCCCAGTTTCCATCGGTTGTTCTGTCCAAGCCCTCCCGATGAACACGACGATGCATTCCGTTCCGACCCAGCCGGTTGGCTCCCCATGAACACGACGACGATGTTGTTTCTTTGTTCCGACCCAGCCATGTACACGAGCCCTGGCCGTACGTATGCGTGAAAGTGCAACTATCCCTAGGTGGTTTTGGTAATTCATAACAACATATAGCTCATTGAGCTAATGCTATTCCAAGATGAACATTTCAGGAAAGCTCAATGAATGGCATGGCATGGATGATGAAAGTGGATCCCTCAAAATGCTAATGACAAAGGATTGGCTCAAGCTCAAAAGCTCAAGACTCTTCATTTTATATTTTAGTGATTCAAGATCTCATTGAGTCTATAGGAAAAGCCAATACTATCAAGGAGGGATGAGGTGTTGCTTAATGAGCCTCTTGCTTCATGTGCTTAGTGATATGCTCCAAAACCCTCAGCTACTTTCTCACATCCACATATGACCTAAACCTAAAGCCAAAATCGGTCTCACCGATTCTTCCTATCCGGCGCCACCGATTCCAAATGTCATAGCCACTGCCACAAACCCTAGGCAAATCGGTTCTACCGATAGGGATCTCGGTCTCACCGAGATGGGATTGTAATATCTCTGTTTCCTTTTCGTAACTTTTCGGTCTCACCGGAAGAGCGGATCGGTCCCACCGAGATTACAATGTAAACTTTCTGTTTCCCTTTCGTAACATTTCGGTCTCCCGAAGAGCTTAATCGGTCCCACCGAAGTTTACCTAACCAACTCTCCGGTTAGCTAATTACCAAAATCGGTCTCACCGAGTTTGTGTAATCGGTCTCACCAAGATTACGTTATGCCCTAACCCTAACCATATCGGTCCTACCGAGATGCAAGTCAGTCCACGAAAACCCTAACGGTCACTAGGTTTACTAAAATCGGTCCGACCGAGTTTGTTGATTCGGTCCCACCGAGATTGGTAAATTGTGTGTAACGGTTAGATTTTGTGTGGAGGCTATATATACCCCTCCACCTCCTCTTCATCCGTGGAGAGAGCCATCAGAACAAACCTACACTTCCAACTTACCATTTCTGAGAGAGAACCACCTACTCATGTGTTGAGACCAAGATATTCCATTCCTACCATATGAATCTTGATCTCTAGCCTTTCCAAGTTGCTTTCCACTCAAATCTTCTTTCCATCGGATCCAAATCTTATGAGAGAGAGTTGAGTGTTGGGGATACTATCACTTGAAGCACAAGAGCAAGGAGTTCATCGTCAACACACCATTTGTTACTTCTTGGAGAGTGGTGTCTCCTAGATTGCCTAGGTGTCACTTGGGAGCCTCCTACAAGATTGTGGAGTTGAACCAAGGAGTTTGTAAGGGCAAGGAGATCGCCTACTTCGTGAAGATCTACCGCTAGTGAGGCAAGTCCTTCGTGGGCGACGGCCATGGTGGGATAGACAAGGTTGCTACTTCGTGGACCCTTCGTGGGTGGAGCCCTCTGTGGACTCGCGCAACCATTACCCTTCGTGGGTTGAAGTCTCCATCAACGTGGAGGTACGATAGCACCACCTATCGGAACCACGCCAAAAACATCCGTGTCTCCAATTGCGTTTGAATCCTCCAAACCCTTCCCTTTACTTTCTTGCAAGTTGCATGCTTTAATTTCCGCTGCTCATACACTCTTTGCATGCTTGCTTGAATTGTGTGATGATTGCTTGACTTGTCCTAAGATAGCTAAAATCTGCCAAACTCTAAAACTGGGAAAAGGCTAAGTTTTTAATTGGTCAAGTAGTATAATCACCCCCCCTCTAGACATACTTCAAGGTCCTACAATGCGCAAGTAGGCGTTCGAGACCCCGCCCGTATGTACGTATGTGGCCGTATTTACTTTCTTGCACCCTAGCTGTACATACGTGTACATGCTACGTGCGCTCCTCTACTACGACACATGCGCGCCTCTACATCGACCAGTATGTACGTACACGTTCGCGACCAGAATGACAACGCTACGTACGCTCCGACCAGGTGGGTCCCTACTGTGAGGCACTTCCTTGTGTGCGAAGATGTAGCTGGTGGGTCCCAGCAGTCAGAGGGGCGAATCATTTTTTTTGCCCGGGTGCACTTCCTTGCGTGCGAAGATGTAGCTGGTGGGTCCCAGCAGTCAGGGGGGAAACGTTTTTTTCACGAAATACGGTTGCCCGTTCGGTGGGTCCCTGCTGTCAGGTGGAGGAATAATTATTTTGCGCGTAATAAGGAGCCAATTCCTTGCGGCTGCCATGGACCCAGCTGTCAGCCTATCAACGTACAGTACTCTTCCGATGGAAGTCGTTCCTTGACCACGTTGACCATGCCGCGCCGAGAGCACCAGGGCGGTGGACGACGGCGAGGCCTAGGAAGGGGACGACGCAGAGCCGGGGGAGACGCGGCAGTGGATGCCCACGCGTAGAGGAGTATGAAGGTTCACTGGTTCGGCTGCGGTGTGAGGCTGCCGTCACCGCAGAATAACAGGGGGTGTGGGTGAGTAGAAGGATGGCCTGGCCAGCGATGGGAGTAGTAGGGGGATGTGAGGCCTCCGCGGCATCACAGCCGGCCACAGGAGGCAGGAGCACGCGGCACGACTGGCGCTGGTTTGGGCGGCTGGAGCAAGAAGACCAAAGGTTGAAGAAGCACTACGGCCGTTGGATGGACATCATACGGTCACTAGAGGTAGAATCGTTCATATTGACTAAGTTGACAAAGCCCTCCATCCCCGTCAACTTAGTAGGCCCACAAGTCAGCCTCCCACCAAGGTGGGTCCCAGCTAGCAGGGGGAGTATTCATTTTTTCTGCGTAATAAGGAGGCACTTCCGGTGGGTCCGAGCTGACAGCGGGGGGAACATTTTTTTCACAAAATACGATGCCCCATCCGATGGGTCCCGGCAGTCAGAGGGGAAACGTTTTTTTCGCAAAATACGGTGGCCCGTCCGGTGGGTCCCAGCTGTCAGGTGGATGAATCATTATTTTCCGCATAATAAGGAGGCACTTCCTTGCTGCGGCCGTGGACCCAGCTGTCAGCCTCTCCACGTACAGTACTCTTCCGATGGAAGTCATTCCTTGACCACATTGACCACACCGTGTTCCGTTGCATGCATGCGTCCATGAGCGTGGTGCGTCCCCACTGTCAGCCTCTCACATACAGTCATCTTCCGATGACTCTCGGTTGTTGACCACGTTGACCACACCGTGCCGAGCGCACCAAGGCCGGTGGACGACGGCGAGGCCTCGGACTGGAACGACCCAGAGATGGGGAAGCCGGGGCAGTGGAGTCACAGATGGAGAGGAGTGGGAAACTTGACTGGTTCGGGTGCACGGCAGCACAGCCGCGGTGCCGCCCATGGGAGACAGGAGCAAGAACAGTGGTTGAAGAAGGAGCATGGCTGTTGGATTAACATCCAACGGTCCAGCTGCTAGAATCATTTGTTGATTAAGTTGACAAAGCCCTGCTTACACGTCCGCTTAGTAGGCCCACAAGCCAGCCACCAAATCTGATGGGTCCCAGCTGTCAACGGGAGGAATAATTTTTTTCGCATAACAAGGAGGCACTTCCTTCCGTGCGAAGATACAACCGGTGGATCCCAGCTGTCAAGTGGAGGAAACATTTTTTTCAGCTTAATAAGGAGGAACTTTCCATGAGTGCGACCATGGACCTCGTGGGTCCCAGCCGTCAGGCTCTCCACGTACAGTCCTCTTCCGATAACTCTCATTTGTTGACCACGCCGCACCGAGCGCAGCGAGGCAGTGGACGACGGCGAGGCCCCGGACGGGAACGACTCGGAGATGGGAAGACGCGGCAGTGGAGTCGGAGATTGAGAGGGGGAGAAGGGTTATAACTGGTTCTGGTGCGGCGTGGGGCTGCAGTCGGTGGAGAATAACAGGAGGTGTGGAGGGGTGGAGGGATAGCCTGGCCGGCGGTGGGGTAGCGCTTCGCAGTGATGCGTGCTAAACAGATCCGCTAGCCGCCGGAGGCCGGACCAGGCGGTCCCGGTGACGCTGGAGGAAGAAGACGAGAGATTGAAGCTGCATGTCGGCCGTTGGATATATATCCAATGGTTGTGGATGTCATAATCATTTGTTGACCAAGTTGATAACGCCCTGCGTAGGCTTCGACCTATTGGCCCAAATGTCAGCCTGCAAAAATGTGGCATATATTTAACCCATGTTTTCTAGAATATAAAGTCCATTTGTTGGGCTGGGTGAACAAATAATTTCGCGTCAATGCGGCCCGTTTATATTTTCTACGAAATCCCAGCCCATTTGCACTTCCTTCAAATACACGAATTAGCAGGGCTCGTTATATATATATATAATGTTATGTTAGAAGGAGCAATTAATATCAAAAAATAAACCAGAGAGGCACATTTTTTATATACATAATTAACAAATTAGCGAGTTATTGCTCAAAATAAAAATGAGCGCATTATTATTACATTGGTCCTTAAAATCTTCGCAAGCTTTTGTACGCAATCATCAGGATTTTCCTTGCCCGTGAGTCAAAAACAACCAGGATTTTCCTTGCCAACTTCTGTTAAACATTTACTTTTATAAGTTAATAACACGTGGGATGTTTTTATAATGTATATATAAGTCTCTATAAAATGTACGATAATAGTAATAATATAAATATATATAATGTGGTTAAAAAAATACATTGGGCTGCCGATCTTTAAGAAAAAGCCCATAGGCCGGTATGGACCTCAAAAAATAAGTTGAAACCACTGTCACCGTATGTCGTGGGCTACGCATGTTAAAATACAAAACCTAGGCCTAGCTGATACTTGTTCGCCCTCTGAAAGAAATGATACTAGATCGCCAAGCGAACTGGATTAAAGAGGGGGCCGGCGGCACGACTGGAGAAGCACATCAGGAGTAATTTTTTTTCTTCAGTGGATGGCTCTCGATGGCGTTTTTTACTTGCCTCTGCACCATACAACTTGTATTTTTAGCCTCCCAGTCCATGGTGGACCAGCAGCCCATTTGTTGGGCGGGCCAACCTACAGAAACCAGCACTCGATTTTTCATCAAGCCCCAAAAACAACGCAGTACTATGTTTGTTTTGAGGCCGAAAACATTACGGCAGGGGTTAGGCGGGGGAGGGGGCAAGACAGAGCAAAAAGATTAAATAGAGCTGATGCACCGTTGCTACCCTAACAAAGCAGGTGCAATTCTTCTCGGGAAGAAGGTGTGCCGTTGATACCCAACCCACACGTCACATACCCCACAGTAGGCATACTAACAAGTTCACACACAAGTACAACAGAAAAGGTAAACATTCGTATCAAACTTATGTTCACAGGACATGTTCATATTCATAGCCAACATTCACTATCAATAACTCAAAAGATTCATATGTACACAAGTTCAGCATGTCTGTGGATCCAAATCATTGATAAATCACACAACAATATTCATAGATAATTCACAAAAAGATTCAGATATACACATGTTCAGTATGTTTATGCATCCAAATGATTGAGATCACAGACAATATGATCCATGGAAGAACTTTAATTACCTAGGGTACAGACTGGTAAATGGTGTTCAGTTGGAGGTACTTCTTGCTAAAATTAATGCTTGTACGAGTAAACTTTCGAGTACATAAGAGGCAAAGCATGCATAATCTGAACTTTGCTTGTAGGTTTATCCTCAAATAGTGGCCTCGTGCGAGGGAGGTTTGAGCAACTTGGCCACTACTTTCATCCAACTAGTTTACTGGCTCATCTTGGTCCTGTAGCTCGCCAAAATTCTACATTGCAGACGAGAAAGTAGGCGGTTGAGAAAATGAACCACCCAAATTTTTTATGCAGTTCAACTGAAATGGAGCATCCCTAGCATGCAGACTGATTAAGTGCCAGATGAATATACGCGTCAACCAACTTGTCTGGAATCTTTAGACTCCATGCCATATAGTTCGCTACCATATCCGTCGATAACCAAAAGGCACAAGTTGGGACCAAAGACTGGACTGTGTTTTTATAGGCTATGTGCCAAGCAATATTTTTAGCGTTCACTCTCCTAATACTTGGAGTTTGACAACTGGTTGATGCTGGTTGATACTCGAATGAATATAGGCACTTCTTGTCAACATCGATGCTTGTCTGAGTGAACTTTGGAGTACATAGCAGTAGCATAAGTATCTGTCCATCTGATCTTTTTGTGCAGTTCTACTGAAATCACACAATGCAATGATTTCCCTACAAGTTCAGGCTCCAAGTTACTCCTTTATAAAAACGGCAAACAGTAACACAATACCAAATTACCAATACATGACAAGCACAATAATCAGGATAAAGACCAGTACCAACCTGTGTGAGGTAGCATCTCAACTACTATTTCCTTTGACTGGAAGCCGAGATAAGCGAAGCGACTGACAGCAAAGGAAGAAAGCAGGCCCATATTATCGACTGACAGGAAAGGATGGAAGCTGTCGAGGCAATGAAGCACCCAAAGTTTGTGTGCAGTTCCACCAAAATCGAGCATCCCTGTTGGCACATATATTGAGAGTGAGATTATTGTAATAGTGGGGCCAGTTGATGAAACATACACTAACAAATAGAAGCACCCACATTATCTTAATGGGTAAAGTTAGCAACATAGTACTCTTGCTTAAAGAGAGGTATTTGTTTATTTAATCAGTGCCAATTAGCTCAACACTCAAAGCATTGCCATGTATAGTAGGTTGCAAAACTTTAACGTGCAAAGATAACGGAGTTTCTCCTGACAGTAGCACGATAAAAATAGAGATGACAGCAAACTAATATGGATGAAGGCCTTAGGCCGGTACAAACCCGAGGAAAAAAGCTTATTCATGTAGTCCCATAAGAGATGATAAAGAACTCACTGGAATCACTCAATAGTGTATATTTTTGTGCACTTCAAATGTATGGTTGAAATCACTCTTGTTTACCTGTGCTGAGATTATATCAAATGATTATCAAGAACTTCCAACGGAGTTGAAGCGCTGGCTGCGATACAGTTCATTGTATTGTCTTGTGTAGTTCCACTAAAATGTATGATTGGCACAACATGATCCCTGTTTGCACAAGTAGGAACAAGGTGAAACCTTCATTAGCTTGGTGAGAAAGGATAGAAAGACATTAGCATATTACTCTAACAGTGGCATCAAATTCATGATGGACAATACGCAAAACATTGCATCATTAAACCAATGGCAATAAATTGACATGCAAAACAATAGCACTATTATGTCATGACACTAATAATATTCACTCCCTGCTCCACCACATTATTCACCTCCATAGAAAAACATACACACGTACATGATTTAGCATAAGGTGCTACTAAAGATTTGTTTAACTCCGACAGGAAAATTAGGCAGCAATAAATTAGTGGTACTTAAGTACTCCTGATTAATTATGTGACCTTGCAGGAGAGACAGCAGAAGTGGAACGGCTCCCTGGAGGATCGTCTCACATGTAAGGTAGACGTTGTCGGAGCCCTAGAATGGCCTCGATTGAGGCCTCTGGCTTCAGCAAGATCACCTTGTCACTGTTTATTCTTCTTCTTCTTCCTCTTCATCCTCTGTTTCTCTTTCTCCTCACCAGTTGGTGAAACCAAGTACATGATTGGCCTTCTATTTCTAAATTGGTTCTGTCAGTGAGGGAGTACGAGTGTACTAGTAAACAATAGCATTATTTTCTCATGGGAGTCGCAAAATAGAGATGAACACATGCATTAAATATCATTCTTACCTAAAGGAAGGTTATGGCGCCAATATGGATGATGAGGATTGGAACACATATCTCCCTTTGTGCAGTTCCACCGAAATGAATCAACTATTCCATTCTGACATTCCAGTTAAACAGCACAAAAATCACTTCTTTTAAGAAGTGTTTTGTGCAGTGCACCAAAAGGTCACAACAGCAACCTAGTGAAATGGATGTTTGCACAAAAAGCTACAATGGAAACAGTCAAAGTCCCAAACAATTACAAGCAAAATCATTTGGCTAAACTTGTCTTGGCTTATAATAGTGGCATGGCTTCATTTTACCAGGGGCATTAGATTAAGAACAGCTAAATATTTGGTATAAGGGCATGGGACAGCGGGTGCACCAGCAGTCCAGCACCATGTACCTAAACAGGGGCATAAAGTGGTGATTCAGAGTTTGTTGCCCCGAGAAACAAACATCCAAGAAACATATCTGCGTTGGTCCCATTTTTGTTCACTCCAGCCACCTACTCCTATGTGTGGATAGCAAATCTAGTCCTGGTCATACCACTGTGTACAGTGTTACCCTGATATTTCCCTTTTCGACCAAGAGACCAGTTGGATGACCAGTCTGTACTACTTTCACCCCCTTTCCTTCCTGTTTGTACCAAGTCCAATGTACATACTAAATTCCCCCACCCCCACCTTATTTCTTGTTTGAACCAAGTACAAGATTCAACTCCATGAAGTAGCTTTACCTCTAACAATAGAAGAAAAAAATAGGTGACGTTGGACCATCCGATCGAGAGGGGCTGAGAGGTAGAAAATGATGCACATGCAGCGATGTAGCAAGCTGGGGAAGTAGAACTAAGGCAGTTTCGAAGGAAGATATACCTGAAGGTCGTCGGGATGTGGATAGGTGGGCGGCGGAGGCTGATCCGCCCACACCGAGCAACAGACGAAGGATCGGAGGACCTCCAGCGCGGCGCTCGCCGAGAGATAGCAGTGCGGCGGCGGTGGTTCTCCTCCCTCGCTGTTGACGACGGCCTAAACGCTGCCCCTCCTCCCCTTCACCGGCGGAGGGGGATACGTCCGGATCTGTAACCAGCGGTGAGGATAGAAAGACTGTGTTTTTTGAAGGGAGAAAGACAGTGTTACCACCCCTATCTTGTTTAGATCTAGAGAGGATGAGAGTGTGTGAATAGAGCAACCCTAGCAAGGAAGCGCGGAGGCTCTGGTCTATATATACGTAGTGGGGTAGTTTTCCTTTTTCACTCCATCAAAACAATCGTTTAAAATTGTGTACTACGTGCCAGGTCGCCGTTTTTTTGTTGTTGATTGTTTTTTGAGATAGCTACCCGCTTGTTACAAGTGGTGTTACGGTGTGCCAGGTCGCACTTGTATCGTTCAAGTCTGGTACAAGTCCCTCCATTAAATGAACAACCACCCCCTCGTAAAAATTGTGAACAAGCCCACGGCTAAAATTATCGGAAACGTGGGTTGCCCCAACATGCATTATTATTTATATTTTCTACTCCCTCCGTTCCTAAATATAAGTCTTTTTTATTAGCCACACCTAAGACAAGAATTTTTTATTAGCAGTGAACCCCACATGTCATAGACACAAAAAGTGTGGCAAGATTCCCTTAGGCAAGCCAAAGTGTGTCTAACAATTTGAGCAACTCAAGTTAGGCAAGTGTGGCAAGTGTGGGAAAAATAATGTGGCAACATAAGACAAACATAGTCACAATCCAAATAGCCCCGTAATTTTTTGTGACATGCATGAAAATTTGGTTGTTAAATACTTAAATTTATAGTCAAATTTTGGCAAGGTGCATCAAATCAACACATGCAAGTATCAAAAGGGAAGTCACAGCATGCATGCATGCGTTGTACTCCCTCCATTTCCAAATATAAGTCTTTTTAGAGATTGCAACAAGTGACTACATACGAAGCAAATATGTCTACATACATATGTATGTTGTAGTCCATTTGAAATGTGTAAAAAGACTTATATCAAGTGCAGTGCTTTGATGTGTCGCGTCAACTCGTACAAGACCGAGAAGTTTGATTACTACAACACCCTCTCCCTCACGGACTGAGCTCCGGTGCCTTAACTGCACCTGCCTTTGGCTGCATGACAGGTGGGCCAACCACCTGCTGGGCCCACCTGTCATAGATGCAAAGGCAGGATCAGTAAGTCAATGAAGCTGCGTCCCTCCCTCGCGCATGAGCGTGGTGGCTGGCAGGACTAGTAGGAGCTTTCGCTACACGCTATCCCTCCCGCACGAGGTGGACGGACATGCAGCAGTGGATTCGATACTGTAGAAGTAGGAGTAACATCATTGTTCATCTTCTCGAAGAGGCGAAAGCCAAGCGCAACCCGTACGTGGCAGTTGCGAACGCTCGCTTGGTGCGGTGCCTTGGAGCACACATATAGCTAGGCTCTTGCATGAGACAAAATTGCTATTTGAGCCCACTATTGTAGTACTAGTACTTGCTAGTATAGACCTGTAAACCGGAAAGGAGTATTTGCCTTTCTAGAGATTTCAACAAGTGACTAGACTACACCGCGTGCAGTACTTCCTCCCTTCCGGTTTATAGGGCTCAAATCTCAAATCTCATCAACCAAGGAATTTTTTGATTGGAGGAATGTATCTTGTACTTTACAAAACTACCCTAATTAAACTCATGCATTAATTACGTAGTTCTCTTGTTTTCCTCTCCGCCTTGGTCGCATGCACAATATTGAGCACTCCTATATGACTAGCCGCTCTATCTACATGCGGGACATCAAAGCTTCCGGGCCCGCGTGCCATCCACCAAATCACAACGAGGTGCTACAGTCGAAACTCACCGGTCACCCTAGTGCGGCCGTCATGACCCATCATATCACAAAACCCACACCTTTACCAGCAGTGGTAAAGTGGCCTCGAAGTTGGACTGGACGAAGCAACCATCATTTCACTGGAACGCTCGTTGAAGCCCTTTCTCCCCTTTCTTGAAGAAAACCTCACTCCAGGCTACTCACTTCTGCCATTTTTCTTCTGTACCGATGAAGGAAAGGTTTGCGAATCAGTAATGCTGCTATATTTTCATTCCAAGAATCTTCTTTTTGCGAATCACCGACCGATTCTTACAGCCTATTCTTTTCCTGTTTTCATTGCGATTGTGGTTTCCTTTCGATTGCTTTTTGTTTGTCAGTTCATTGATGGATCCTGGAGCACTAGGCAAAGAGTTGCCGGCGGACAACCCACTGGAGACAGCTATCTCCAGGAAGCGAGCACCGACCAACGAGTTGACCATGTTGGTGGGCCAACCCATGGAGACGAAGAACTCCAAGAAACAAGCACTGGCCAAAGAGTTGACGACGTTGGCGGACGAACTCCTCAAAGAAAGTTGGAAGAACAGCAAGGGCGCCACCGTGCCTACCCCAGAAACTCTGATGGCCACCTATGCAAGGCTCAAGGCCGAGTTTGAGGAGATAGTCGCCGTTGAGAAGCAGTATTCCCCTGGCAAGGTGATGGCCCCCATCGAGGACGAGGATATGGCCCCCGGAGGGATGGGATCCCCCGGTGAGCTGCACAAGGTAAAAAATAATGGCTTATTACCATAGTTGTGGTTTTTGATTATTTGCAATGTGGTTGCTAATATGTTAGGGTTGTGCAGGTGCCGGTGGACGTCCTTGATGATTCCGATGTCGCGGCCCGTCCTGTGGACAACACCCCAGAGATCATTTTCGATGTCGTGGTCCATCCTGTTGGCATCGCCCCGGAGATCGATTCCGATGCCGCTGTCCATCCTGTGGACATTGCCCCAGAGATCGATTCCGATGTCGCGGTCAGTCCTGTGGACATCGCCCCAGAGATCGATTCCCATGCCTTTGTCCATGCTGTGGTCATTGCTCGAGAGATCAATGACAAGAAATAGTTGGTCGCGCTAATCCTTTAGGGTAGTTTGCATTGCCCTGTGTTTCATTACCAGAATGATGCGTGTTATCAAACCATCTTAGGGCTAGTGCACTATCTTGTGCGGGCGGTACTTGCTACTTTTGTTTGATAGTGAATCATGCGAACCCTCTCCGAGTTATGGAAACAGATGTATCCTCACCAGCTTTTGATGTAATATATGGCATGCTTAGATGTATGTATGAACTATTTATCACATCAGCAGGGCTTGTTTGATGATTCTTGGTGTTAGTAGGCTAGCTATTGTGTGAGCTATAGTACTTGCAAAACACTCACCGAAGAGAAACGTTGGGGCTGATGAGCTCGTGGTACGCTTATACTTATCCGTCGTCGATCGGCCAATAGCCCAAGCTCCTAAAATTGTAGGCTTAGTCGACATGGATACATTCAGGCCTCATTTGGTTCATAGGGTAGGAAAATCGTAGCAAAAGTACAGAGACGTACAACAGAAAATCATAGCAGTACAGAGACGTACTTCCTCCATTCCAAAATAGACGACCTATAGGCGGCTAGTTTGGCCTAGTGGGTTTTTTTAGGATGGCCTAGTGGGTTTCAGTGATATGACGTGGTACAGTGTCGTCCAGTCTTCGCGTGTGGTAGCAGTATTGCGGGTACAGTAAGTTTTCTTGAAGAAGCGAAATCCAACGAAGTCATGATGGTTCCTTCGTCCGACCAACTTACAGTGGGAAAGGTTGGGCCTGCGATACGATCGGGGTAGACCAGGATAATTTTTTCAAAAAAAAATAGTATCACTGCTGATTTATATTTATTTTTTATTTCTGATGAATGCTAGCGTTTCAACTCTTACGATGAAGAGTGCCAAACACGGCACGTGCTGGATATCCCACACGTTAGCGAAAGGAGTGGGACATGAATAGCGTGGTAGAGCCCAGCGCAAAAAAACAGCATGGTAGAGCGTCTCCACTTCTTCCACTTCTGGGCCGGAGACCACACGTAGTAGTACTAGTGGTATGAACGATACAAAGTGCGACCTGGAGAGAAAGACACATCTAGTTGGAAGGTCTCGGGGCATACACATAAACAAATATAAAAGCTAATATGTGCCTCCAACTAATATAGTAGTAGTAGAGTACTTAGGCACATACTCCACAACATCACCGTGCATTGCACGTACAACATTTAGTGGTACTTAGACACTTCTAGTTGCATGCACATTACGTAGTAAGAGACAAATTCTGCCCAAGAGTTCCCTTCTCGACCCACTTTTGGGTGTTTGGTAGAGTGTATGGAGGGTGCATGAGTCCACACTAGTTTAGCACAAATACACTAGAAGCATGCATGAAGAGAGCATGCATGAAGAGGGGTGTTGAGTTGAGCATGCATGAAGAGGGAACAACTATGCTGAGACAAGAACGCAACCAAACACACCCTATATGCCACGCATGTTCATACCATTTGTGCCTTTCTACTTCACTTACTCCGGACTCCCCCATGGCCCACCTCACATTATCACCATATATATTTCTTGGAGTCCGTGTGCGGCGGGCAGGCGATCTCTTCTCCCTCCCCCGTCTCTCTCTTCTCATCCAACGCCCGCCGAGCGATTAGATTTCGGCTATCGACGGTTTATTCAATTGCAGTCCCACATGTTAGTGAAAATGCGAGACAACGCATGTCCCCTCTGGTGAGCGGCGTGCGAGCCATACTATCGGGGGTGCGACGCGTACGAGTCATAAGTGTGCCGCCTTTTCCTTTTGAACTTGCAAAGCGTAACATTTTCGTGTGAGCGATCATAGAAATCCAGAACAAAATGACGAGGGTGGTGCTTTCCCACGTGTTAGGCGGGCTAGTTTGAGTGATATGATGTGCTACATTGCCGTCCACTTGCTCCATTTTTATGTAAGCAAGAGTCTGCACTGTTACGTGGGAGGAGTGCGAAACACGGCGGATCTGATTTTGATCGAAGGAAAACTGTTCCCTGCAAAATAATGGAGCACTGTTAGCGATTATAGCATGATACTTAGGGCATCTCCAGTGCTGGCCCTCAAATTTACACCAGCATCTGTCCGAGGACACCGATGGATGCCATCCAATGCTGCCCGCATACCTTTCGACAACTATATGAACTAACCGGACGAAATTTGTGCAAACAAAGCAAATTTCTCGAAGAAGGACGCGTAAATGTACTAGTACTACTAGTACACAATAGCGTCGTCCGTCTAGCTTAGTGCGGTGAGATGGTTTATCGAAGAAGACAATGGAGAAGCGGAGTCAGCGAAGAGTGAAATGATGGTTGCTCCGTTCGTGCTTTGTGATTTGACGTCTCACTGCTTTGTGATTTGTGATAGAAGGGACAGGGGAGTAGACTTTGTGCTCTATACTGTACATGCGTCCAAGCACGGGAGAAAGAGGAGAGACGTTGCATTTTTTATTCCTTCAATCAATCAATCAGGGAGCTTCGGTTCCATCCTTTTGGCTTTGGCAACACCATCCACAATGGTTCCCACGATGCCAAAAGCTATTTTCACATTGGGCTACACATTGTGTATACCCTTAACCGTCCCACTTGGTTTTGCTCCTGTGTGTTATCTCTACAAATCTCAATTATATTGATCTAAAAATTATAGAATCAAGATTAGTAAAAAGGAGGTGATTTTTCTACGCGGATGGCGGGGGAGGTTTCTTAGTTTTAGAGGACGTTGTCTTGGCAGTTTGCTAACATGCGGTCCCACGTGTTAATGCTTTACCAAGCCGATCTGCGTCCCACATGAGGTAGAAGCAACACGTGGTTAACTTGAAGAAGATGAGGGAGAAGCGGATTCAACAACGAGTGAAATGATGGTTGCTTCGTCCCTCCAACTTCTTTTTTTAGCATTATTACTTCATCCCTCCAACTTAACTCCGGGAAAGGTGCAGCTTTGTGATTTGACGCCTCATTGCTCATTACTACGCCGGCGCCATGACTGGGTGCTTCACCCCGGCTGCTCTGCACTGTATTCCGGTATGGCACGTGGACCCGGTAGCTTGATGTCCCACATGTCGGCAAAAGGGAATAGAAGATTTATGAAAGCGAGCGCTCCACTCTTACGACGGAGGAGTACACGACACGACGGCCCAGTGAACTGTCACTTGTACTGTATAGTACTATAGTTTTGCTATTTCGCACGATCCATCGATACAAACCCGATTAAACAGGAAAGGGCGGGATTTTTCCCGCGCGGTATATGATATTGGCCATACATTTCAAAGGCAATTTTAATGTATCCAAACTGAATAACTAAGTAACAATATGATATCTAGTAAAACTAAAAACACATATGATTTATTGTGTTAGAGTGAAATAGTAGTGCTATATTGCATAGTTGTTAGATGTAACATGCGAGAACGTGTAGAGATGTAGTTTTGGAGGGCCTACAGAGAGAAAAGCGTAATATGGTCAGCGAACTTCAGAATAAGCTGATTACGGTCACTATATACGTTTTGCGGTTATTATACTGTCACTTGCTCACGGTTCAGCATCGGATTGCACTCTGTTGATCGGCCAAATAGTCTGCGTGGCACCATGTTGACTAGTTAAATTGACCATGTTCCTTGTGGGTCCCACCTCTTAGTTCGCATAGGGAAAAGGTCAGATAAACACAAATTTACGCAGGCGCGACAAGACTCCAACCCATGCGCGGGAATCACCTGGTTGTGTATGTGTTTGTCAGGGCCTGATGTGTGCGCATGCGCGTGTAGGTTGAGCACTTGAGCGTGAGAGTGTGTGTTGGTCCTGCACTACTAGGGAAAAGGCTAGCAGCAGCGCGGGTTTTAGATGTATCAGTAGCGCGGGGATAGGCGCTACTAATAAGGCGCTACAGCTAACATATAGCGATGTGGCGTGCTCACCGGCGCCATCTTGCTACACAAGTGTAGCAGCAGCGCTGTTCATGAAGCTTCGCTCTGCTTGTATCTCTAGCGCTTTACCTTGACGCGCTACTGCTATAGCGGCGCTGCTGCTAACTTTTGTACACTCGCTACTACTAATTTAAGTATGTTTTTTTGTTATTTTTTTTGGCATATTTGTTTTGTATTTGAACAGGCTTTATAGAAGAATCTTTAGCACATAGAAATGTCATCATGATACACATACAAATGTCTGTGAGACCACAAATGTAATCATAGCATGTACATACAAATAGTCTCATCATAATCATCATCCAACACAAAGTGATATCTTGTCATCATCTCAAAAATAGCGATACATGCAAGTCTCGAATACTTGCAACTACAACAACGTCATCCATCTAAACAAAGGTATACGCAAGAAGTGCTATCACTATGAGTGAGGCGGAACTATGCAATACATGAGGTGGCGATTCTGAGTCCTCTCTCGCTAGCGTGAACCTCAAGTAACTAGCTTCTCCTTCTTGTCTGCTTTTGAAGCCTTATGGCTGGCGCCCGTGAACCCATTCACTTGCGCTTTGACACTCATGCCACTCGTTGTACACCCCGGAACCTTCCCTTTGTACACGACATAGCAATTCCATCTAGCCATCAAGAAACTAGGTACCGTTAGAGATGCATGTTCATGAAGAGGATGTACAATCATATATATGCAACAAAATATACTAGAGCAACACTGAAAAAGAAAGGGTTAGCAACTAGATGCAACATACAGTATGCAAATTAATTAACTAGAGGTACGCAAGTCATCGTACGCAAACTAACAAAGTAGCGTTATGCAAGTTCGGCACATGGACCGTGGACATCACAAATTTTCATCGCTACAAGAAGTATACAAGTTCAACCGACACATATCATCATCATCGGCATCATAAATCACTAGAAGTTCCATCCTTCCATATCATCGAGGACGAACCCTAGCTTCTTGAACGGTGCGAGGTCTAGACGTTGCATGCCTATGCGAGTTCAGACGTCAGCACGCGATATAGGGCCGTGGTGGTGTTGAGGAACGTAGTAATTTCAAAAAAAATCCTACGCACACGCAAGATCATGGTGATGGCATAGCAACGAGAGGGGAGAGTGTATGTCCACGTACCCTCGTGAGACCGTGGCGAAGCGTTATAACAACGCGGTTGATGTAGTCGTGCGTCTTCATGATCCGACCGATCCAAGTACCGAGCGCACGGCACCTCCGAGTTCAGCACACGTTCAGCTCGATGGCGATCCCGGGCTCCGATCCAGCAAAGCGTCGGGGATGAGTTCCGTCAACCTGACGGCGTGGTGGCGATGATGATGCTCTACCAGCGCGGGGCTTCGCCTAAACTCATGACGATATGACCGAGGTGGAATATGGTGGAGGGGCACCGCACACGGCTAAGGAACGATCCGTAGATCAACTTGTGTGTTATGGGGTGCCCCCTGCCTCCGTATATAAAGGAGCAAGGGTGCGGCCGGCCCTAGGGAGGCGCTGGAGAGTCCTACTCCCACCGAGTAGGACTCCCCCCTTCCTAGTTGGATTAGGTCTTGGGGAAGGGGAAGAGGGAGGCGCGCCCCCCTCTCCTTGTCCTATTCGGACTAGAGGAGAGGGGGCGCGACCTGCCCCGGCGGCCCTCCTCTTCTCCCTTATGGCCCATCAAGGCCCATTGACCCCCGGGAGGTTCAGTAAACCCCGGTGTTCGGTAAAATCCGTTTTCATCCGGAACCTTTCCAAGTCCAAACATAGGCTTCAATATATCGATCTTTATGTCTCGACCATTTCGAGACTCCTCGTCATGTCCGTGATCACATCCGGACTCCTAACAAACTTCGGTACATCAAAACTTATAAACTCATAATAAACATCATCGTAGCGTTAAGCGTGCGGACCCTACGGGTTCGAGAACTATGTAGACATGACCTAGAACTATTCTCGGTCAATAACCAATAGCGGAACCTGGATGCCCATATTGGTTCCTACATATTCTCTGAAGATCTTTATCGGTCAAACCGCATAACAACATCGTTGTTCCCTTTGTCATCGGTATGTTACTTGCCGAGATTTGATCGTCGGTATCCAATACCTAGTTCAATCTCGTTACCGCAAGTCTCTTTACTCGTTCCGTAATACATCATCTCACAACTAACTTATTAGTTGCAATACTTGCAAGGCTTATGTGATGTGTATTACGAGAAGGCCTAGAGATACCTCTCCGACAATCGGAGTGACAAAACCTAATCTCGAAATCGCCAACCCAACATGTACCTTTGGAGACACCTGTAGTACTCCTTTATAATCACCCGATTACGTTGTGACGTTTGGTAGCACCAAAGTGTTCCTCCGTAAACAGGAGTTGCATAATCTCATAGTTACAGAGGAACATGTATAAGTCATGAAGAAAGCAATAGCAATATACTAAGCGATCAAGTGCTAGGCTAACGGAATGGGTCATGTCAATTACACCATTCTCCTAATGATGTGATCCCATTAATCAAATGACAACACATGTCTATGGTTAGGAAACATAACCATCTTTGATTAATGAGCTAGTCAAGTAGAGGCATACTAGTGACTATATGTTTGTCTATGTATTCACACATGTATTATGTTTCCGGTTAATACAATTCTAGCATGAATAATAAACATTTATCATGATATAAGGAAATAAATAATAACTTTATTATTGCCTCTAGGGCATATTTCCTTGATCTCCCACTTGCACTAGAGTCAATAATCTAGATTACACAAATGATTCTAACACCCATGGAGTCTTGGTGCTGATCATGTTTTGCTCGTGGAAGAGGCTTAGTCAGCGGTCTGCAACATTCAGATCCGTATGTATCTTGCAAATCTCTATGTCTCCCACTTGGACTTGATCCCGAATGGAATTGAAGCGTCTCTTGATATGCTTGGTCCTCTTGTGAAATCTGGATTCCTTTGCCAAGGCAATTGCACTAGTATTGTCACGAGAAGATCTTCATTGGTCCCGATGCACTAGGTATGACACCTAGATCGGAAATGAACTCTTTCATCCGAGACTCCTTCATTTGCTGCTTCCGAAGCAGCTATGTACTCCGCTTCACATGTAGATCCCGCCATGACGCTTTGTTTAGAACTGCACCAAATGACAGCTCCACCATTTAATAAAACCACGTATCCGGTTTGCGATTTAGAATCGTCCGGATCGGTGTCAAAGCTTACATCGGCGTAACCATTTACGACTAGCTCTTTGTCACCTCCATATCTGAGAAATATATCCTTAGTCCTTTTCGGGTATTTCAGGATGTTCTTGACCGCTGTCCGATGATCCACTCTGGATTACTTTGGTACCTTCTGCCAAGCTTATTGCTAAGCATCGTCGGTCTGGTACACAGCATTGCATACATGATAGAGCCTATGGCTGAAGCATAGGAACATCTTTCATTTTCTCTCTATCTTCTGCTGTGGTCGGGCATTGAGTCGACTCAATTTCACACCTTATGTCTGGTAAAAACCTTTCTTTGCCTGATCCATTTTGAACTTTTCAAAACTTTATCAAGGTATGTGCTTTGTGAAAGTCCAATTAAGCGTCTTGATCTATCTCTATAGATCTTGATGCCCAATATGTAAGCAGCTTCTCGAGGTCTTTCATTGAAAAACTTTTATTCAAGTATCCTTTTATGCTATCCAGAAATTCTATATCATTTCCAATCAATAATATGTCGTCCACATATAATATCGAAATGCTCTGAGCTCCCACTCACTTTCTTGTAAATACAGGCTTCTCCAAAAGTGCATATAAAACCATATCTTTGATCACACTATCAAAGCGTTTATTCCAACTCCGAGAGGCTTGCACGGACCATAAATTGATCGCTGGAGCTTGCACACTTTGTTAGCACCTTTGGATCAACAAAACCTTCTGGTTGCATCATATACAACTCTTCTTCTAGAAATCCATTCAAGAATGCAGTTTTACATCCATTTGCCAAATTTCATAATCATAAAATGCAGCAATTGCTAACATGATTCGGACAGACTTAAGCATCGCTTCGGGTGAGAAAGTCTCATCGTAGTCAACCCCTTGAACTTGTCGAAAACCTTTAGCAACAAGTCGAGCTTTATAAACAGATTACATTACCATCAGCGTCGGTCTTCTTCTTAAAGATCCATTTATTCTCAATGGCTTGCCGATCATCGGGCAAGTCAACCAAAGTCCATACTTTGTTCTCATACATGGATCCCATCTCAGATTTCATGGCTTCCAGCCATTTTGCGAATCTGGGCTCACCATCGCTTCTTCATAGTTTGTAGGTTCGCCATGGTCAAGTAACATGACTTCGAATAGGATTACCGTACCACTCAGTGCGGATCTTACTCTAGTTGACCTCGTGTTCGGTAGAAACTTGATCTGAAGTTTCATGATCAATATCATTAGCTTCCTCACTTATTGGTGTTGTTGTCACGGGAACCGGTTCTTGTGATGAACTATTTTCAATAAGGGAGCAGATCTGATTATCTCATCAAGTTCTACTTTCCTCCCACTCACTTCTTTCGAGAGAAACTCTTTTTCTAGAAAGGATCCGAAATTAGCAACGAAAATCTTGCCCTCGGATCTGTGATAGAAGGTGTACCCAATAGTCTCTTTTGGGTATCCTATGAAGACACATTTCTCCAATTTAGGTTCGAGCTTATCTGGTTGAAGTTTCTTCACATAAGCATCGCAGCCCCAAACTTTAAGATCGACAACTTTGGTTTCTTGCTAAACCATAGTTCATAAGGTGTCGTTTCAGCGGTTTTGATGGTGCCCTATTTAGCGTGAATGCGGCCGTCTCTAAAGCATAACCCCAAAACGATAGCGGTAAATCAGTAAGAGACATCATAGATCGCACCATATCTAGTAAAGTACGATTACGACGTTCGGACACACCATTCCGTTGTGGTGTTCCGGGTGGCGTGAGCTGCGAAACTATTCCGCATTGTTTCAAGTGCAGACCAAACTCGTAACTCAAATATTCTCCTCCACGATCAGATCGTAGAAATTTTATTTTCTTCTTACGATGATTCTCCACTTCATTCTGAAATTCCTTGAACTTTTCAAATGTTTCAGACTTATGTTTCATTAAGTAGATATACCCATATCTGCTCAAATCATCTGTGAAGGTGAGAAAATAACGATACCCACAGTGCCTCAACATTCATTGGACCACAAACATCAGTATGTATGATTTCCAACAAATCCTTTGCTCGCTCCATAGTTCCGGAGAACACGTTTTAGTCATCTTGCCCATGAGGCACGGTTCGCAAGTACCAAGTGATTCATAATCAAGTGATTCCAAAAGTCCATCGAGATGGAGTTTCTTCATGTGTTTTACATCGATATGACCCAAATGGCAGTGCCACAAATAAGTTGCATTATCATTATCAACTCTGTATCTTTTGGTTTCAACACTATGAATATGTGTATTACTACTATCGAGATTCAATAAAAATAGACCACTCTTCAAGGGTGCATGACCATAAAAGATATTATTCATATAAATAGAACAACCATTATTCTCTGACTTAAATGAATAACCGTCTCGCATCAAACAAGATCCAGATATAATGTTCATGCTTAACGCTGGCACCAAATAACAATTATTTAGGTCTAAAACTAATCCCGATGGTAGATGTAGAGGTAGCGTGCCGACCGCGATCACATCGACTTTGGAACCATTTCCCACGCGCATCGTCACCTCGTCCTTAGCCAATCTTCGCAATCCGTAGTTCTGTTTGAGTTGCAAATATTAGCAGAGAACCAGTATCAAATACCAGTACTACTGTGTGTATTAGTAAGGTATACATCAATAACATGTATATCACATATACCTTTGTTCACCTTGCCATCCTTCTTATCCGCCAAATACTTGGGGCAGTTCCGCTTCCAATGTCGATCGCTTGCGGTAGAAGCACTCGATTTCAGGCTTAGGTCCAGACTTGGGTTTCTTCTCTTGAGCAGCAACTTGTTTGCTGTTCTTCTTGAAGTTCCCCTTCTTCTTCCCTTGGCCCTTTTTCTTGAAACTTGTGGTCTTGTTAACCATCAACACTTGATGCTCCTTTTGATTTCTACCTCCGCTGACTTTTAGCATTGCGAAGAGCTCGAATAGACTTGTCCATCCCTTGCATATTATAGTTCATCACAAAGCTCTTGTAGCTTGGTGGCGTGATTGAAGAATTCATCAATGACACTATCATCAGGAAGATTAACTCCCAGTTGAATCAAGTGATTATTATACCCGGACATTTTGAGTATGTGTTCACTGACAGAACTATTTTCTTCCATCTTGCAGCTATAGAACTTATTGGAGACTTCATATCTCTCAATCCGGGCATTTGCTTGAAATATTAACTTCAACTCTGGAACATCTCATATGCTCCATGATGTTCAAAACGTCGTTGAAGGCCGGTTCTAAGCCGTAAAGCATGGCACACTGAACTATCGAGTAGTCATCACTTTGCTCGCGGACGTTCTTAACGTCGTCGGTTGCATCAGCAGAAGGCTGGCACCCAGCGGTGCTTCCAGGCGTAATTCTTACGTGCAGCAATGAGGATAATCCTCAGATTACGGACCCAGTCCGTGTAATTGCTACCATCATCTTTCAACTTTGCTTTCTCAAGGAACGCATTAAAATTCAACGGAACAACAGACGAGCCATCTATCTACAGTAAACATAGACAAGCAAAATACTATCGGTACTAAGTTCATGATAAATTTAAGTTCAATTAATCATATTACTAAAGAACTCCCACTTAGATGGACATCTCTCTAGTTATCTAAGTGATTACGTGATCCAAATCAAATAAACCATGTCCGATCATCATGTGAGATGGAGTAGTTTCAATGGTGAACATCACTATGTTGATCATATCTACTATATGATTCACGTTCGACCTTTCGGTCTCCGTGTTCGAGGCCATATCTGTATATGCTAGGCTCGTCAAGTTTGACCTGAGTATTCGGCGTGTGCAACTGTTTTGCACCGTTGTATTTGAGCGTAGAGCCTATCACACCCGATCATCACGTGGTGTCTCGGCACGAAGAACTTTCATAGCGGTGCATACTCGGGAGAACACTTCTTGATATTTAGTGAGAGATCATCTTATAATGCTACCGTCAATCAAAGCAAAATAAGATGCATAAAGGATAAACATCACATGCAATCAATATAAGTGATATGATATGGCCATCATCATCTTGTGCTTGTGATCTCCATCTCCGAAGCACCGTCATGATCACCATCGTCACCGGTAGCGACACCTTGATCTCCATCGTAGCATCGTTGTCGTCTAGCCAACTATTGCTTCTCGACTATCGCTACTACTTAGTGATAAAGTAAAGCAATTACATGGCATTGCATTTCATACAATAAGCGACAACCATATGGCTCCTGCCGATTGCCGATAACTTCGGTTACAAAACATGATCATCTCATACAATAAAATATAGCATCACATCTTGACCATATCACATCACAACATGCCCTGCAAAAACAAGTTAGGCGTCCTCTACTTTGTTGTTGCAAGTTTTACGTGGCTGCTACGGGCTGAGCAAGAACCGTTCTTACCTACGCATCAAAACCACAACGATAGTTTGTCAAGTTGGTGCTGTTTTAACCTTCGCAAGGACCGGGCGTAGCCACACTCAGTTCAACTAAAGTGAGAGAGCAGACACCCGCCGGTCACCTTTAAGCAACGAGTGCTCGAAGCGGTGAAACCAGTCTCGCGTAAGCGTCTGCGTAATGTCGGTCCGGGCGCTTCATCTCACAATACCGCTGAACCAAAGTATGACATGCTGGTAAGCAGTATGACTTATATCGCCCACAACTCACTTGTGTTCTACTCGTGCATATGACATCAACGCGCATAAAACCTGGCTCGGATGCCCTTTGTTGGGGAACGTAGTAATTTCAAAAATTTCCTCGCACACGCAAGATCATGGTGATGGCATAGCAACGAGGGAGAGTGTATGTCCACGTACCCTCATAGACCGTGGCGCGAAGCGTTATAACAACGCGGTTGATGTAGTCGTGCGTCTTCACGATCCGACCGATCCAAGTACCGAACGCACGGCACCTCCGAGTTCAGCACACGTTCAGCTCGATGACGATCCCCGGGCTCCGATCCAGCAAAGCGTCGGGGATGAGTTCCATCAGCACGACGGCGTGGTGACGATGATGATGCTCTACCGGCGTAGGGCTTCGCCTAAACTACCGGCGTGGTGACGATGATGATCCAGCAAAGAGGTAGCATGTAACATGTGTGAATGTGTAGTTGATGCATTTGGCAGGGCCTAGAGAGGTATGTGTGTGTATTACGTATTCGAGAGAGGCATGGATAGAGGGGTCGGCAGGGGGGAGATAGCACAAGAAATGAGAGTGGTCTAGAGAGAGAGAGACGAATATGACGTCACGGCGAGAGATTCCCTTGAGTGTGTATATGCAAGGGGGGACTGGATAGAGGCACCAGGAGAATATATTTTTTGTGTGTGGTGTCTGTGTTGGTATGTGTGGGTGTGAGAAGATAACGAGACGTGGGGGCAGAGGGTGTGTCACTGAAGGAAATATGCCCTAGAGGCAATAATAAAGTTATTGTTTATTTCCTTATATCATGATAAATGTTTATTATTCATGCTAGAATTGTATTAACCGGAAACATAATACATGTGTGAATACATAGACAAACAGAGTGTCACTAGTATGCCTCTACTTGACTAGCTCGTTAATCGAAGATGGTTATGTTTCCTAACCATAGACATGAGTTGTCATTTGATTAACGGGATCACATCATTAGGAGAATGATCTGATTGACTTGACCCATTCCGTTAGCCTAGCACTTGATCGTTTAGTATGTTGCTATTGCTTTCTTCATGACTTATACATGTTCCTGTAACTATGAGATTATGCAACTCCGTTTATCGGAGGAACACTTTGGTGCTACCAAGCGTCACAACGAATGGGTGATTATAAAGGAGTACTACAGGTGTCTCCAAAGGTACATGTTGGGTTGGCGTATTTCGAGATTAGGTTTTGTCACTCCGATTGTCGAAGAGGTATCTCTGGGCCCTCTCGGTAATGCACATCACTATAAGCCTTGCAAGCAATGTAGCTAATGAGTTAGTTACGGAATGATGCATTACGTAACGAGTAAAGAGACTTGCCAGTAACGAGATTGAACTAGGTATTGGATACCGACGATCAAATCTCGGGCAAGTAACATACCGATGACAAAGGGAACAAAGTATGTTGTTATGCGGTTTGACCGATAAAGATCTTCGTAGAATATGTAGGAACCAATATGGGCATCCAGGTTCCGCTATTGGTTATTGACCGAGAATGGTTCTAGGTCATGTCTACATAGTTCTCGAACCCGTAGGGTCCGCACGCTTAAGGTTTCGATGATAGTTATATTATGAGTTTATGAGTTTTGATGTACCGAAGGAGTTCGAGTCCCGGATGAGATCGGGGACATGACGAGGAGTCTCGAAATGGTCGAGACGTAAAGATCGATATATTGGACGACTATATTCGGAGTTCGGAAAGGTTCGAATGATTCGGTATTTTGAGTACCGGAGAGTTACGGGAATTCGCCGGGAGAAGTATTGGGCCTTATTGGGCCTGCAGAAAGAGAGGGGCTGCCTAGGGCAGGCGCGCGCCCCATGGCCTAGTCCGAATTGGACTAGGGGAGGGGCGCACCCCTTCCCTCTTCCCCTTCCCCAAGTCCTAGTCCAACTAGGAGAGGGGGAGTCCTACTCCGGTGGGAGTAGGACTCCTCGGCAGCGCCTCTCTAGGGCCGGCCGCACCCCCTTGCTCCTTTATATCTGAGGCAGGGGAACCCCATGACACACAAGTTGATCTACGGATCGTTCCTTAGCCGTGTCGGTGCCCCCTCCACCATATTCCACTTCGGTCATATCGTCGCGGAGCTTAGGCGAAGCCTGCGCGGGAGAAGTCATATCGTCATGAGCTTAGGCGAAGCCCTGCGTCGGTGGAGCATCAACATCGTCCTGCGCCGTCGTCTTGACGGAACTCATCCCGACACTTTGCTGGATCGGAGTCCGGGATCGTCATCGAGCTGAGCGTGTGCAGAACTTCGGAGGTGCCGTCGTTCGGTGCTTGGATCGGTCGGATCGTGAAGACGTCGACTACATCAACCGCGTTGTAATAACGCTTCCGCTTTCGGTCTCACGAGTGCGTGGGCGGACACTCTCCCCTCTCGTTGCTATGCCATCACCATGGTCTTGCGTGTTCGTAGGAAATTTTTGAAATTACTCGTTCCCCAACAAAGGCATCCGAGCCTGGTTTTATGCGTTGATGTCATATGCACGAGTAGAACACAAGTGAGTTGTGGGCGATATAAGTCATACTGCTTACCAGCATGTCATACTTTGGTTCAGCGGTATTGTGAGATGAAGCGGCCCGGACCGACATTACGCGTACGCTTACGCGAGACTGGTTTCACCGCTCCGAGCACTCGTTGCTTAAAGGTGACCGGCGGTGTCTGTCTCTCTCACTTTAGTTGAACCGAGTATGGCTCGCCCGGTCCTTGCGAAGGTTAAAACAGCACCAACTTGACAAACTATCGTTGTGGTTTTGATGCGTAGGTAAGAACGGTTCTTGCTCAGCCCGTAGCAGCCACGTAAAACTTGCAACAACAAAGTAGAGGACGTCTAACTTGTTTTTGCAGGGCATGTTGTGATGTGATGTGGTCAAGGCGTGATGCTATATTTTATTGTATGAGATGATCATGTTTTGTAACCGAGTTATCGGCAATGGCAGGAGCCATATGGTTGTCGCTTTATTGTATGAAATGCAACGCCATGTAATTGCTTTACTTTATCACTAAGCGATAGCGATAGTCGTAGAAGCAATAGTTGGCGAGACGACAACGATGCTACGATGGAGATCAAGGTGTCGCGCGGTGACGATGGTGATCATGGCGGTGCTTGGCGATGGAGATCACAAGCACAAGATGATGATGACCATATCATATCACTTATATTGATTGCATGTGATGTTTATCCTTTATGCATCTTATCCTGCTTTGATTGACGGTAGCATTATAAGATGATCTCTCACTAAAATTATCAAGAAGTGTTCTCCTGAGTATGCACCGTTGCCAAAGTTCGTAGTACCCGGACACCACGTGATGATCGGGTGTGATAAGTTCTCGTCCATCTACAACGGGTGCAAAACAGTTGCACACGCGGAATACTCAGGTTAAACTTGACGAGCCTAGCATATAACAGATATGGCCTCGGAACACGGAGACCGAAAGGTCGAGCGTGAATCATATAGTAGATATGATCAACATAGTGATGTTCACCATTGAAACTACTCCATCTCACGTGATGATCGGACATGGTTTAGTTGATTTGGATCACGTAATCACTTAGATGACTAGAGATGTCTATCTAAGTGGGAGTTCTTAAATAATATGATTAATTAAACTTTAATTTATCATGAACTTAGTCTGGTAGTATTTTGCAGATTATGTTGTAGATCAATAGCTCGCGTTGTTGCTTCCCTATGTTTTCATATGTGTTCCTAGAGAAAATTGTATTGAAAAATGTTAGTAGCAATGATGCGGATTGGATCCGTGATCTGAGGTTTATCCTCATTGCTGCGCAGAAGAATTATGTCCTTAATGCACCGCTAGGTGACAGACCTATTGCATGAGCGGATCTGAGCGTTATGAGCGTTTGGCTAGCTCAATATGATGACTACTTGATAGTTTAGTGCACCATGCTTAACGACCTAGAATCGGGACTTCAAAGGCGTTTTGAGCGTCATGGACCATATGAGATGTTCCAGGAATTGAAGTTAATATTTCAAGCAAATACCGAGTTGAGAGATATGAAGTCTCCAACAAGTTCTATAGCTAAAAGATGGAGGAGAATCGCTCAACTAGTGAGCATGTGCTCAGATTGTCTGAGTACTTCAATCGCTTGAATCAAGTGGGAGTTAATCTTCCAGATAAGATAGTGATTGACAGAATTCTCTAGTCACCATCACTAAGTTACTAGAACTTCGTGATGAACTATAGTATGCAAGGGTTGACGAAAACGATTCCCGAGCTCTTCGTGATGTTGAAATCGTGAAGGTAGAAATCGAGAAAGAGCATCAAGTGTTGATGATTGACAAGACCACTAGTCTCAAGGAAAATGGCAAAGGGAAGAAGGGGAACTTCAAAAGGAACGGCAAGCAAGTTGCTGCTCGAGTGAAGAAGCCCAAGTCTAGACCTAAGCCCGAGCCCGAGTACTTTTGCTGCAATGGAACTGGTCACTTTGGAAGCGAACTACCCTGAATATTTGGTGGATAAGAAGGATGGCAAAGTGAACAAGGTTATATTTGATATACATGTTATTGATGTGTGCCTTACTAGTGTTTATAGTAGCCCCGAGTATTTGATACTGTTCGGTTGCTAAGATTAGTAACTCGAAACAGGAGTTCTGAGAATAAGCAGAGACTAGTTGAAGGGAAGTGACGATGAGTGTTGGAAGTAGTTCCAAGATTGATATGATCATCATCGAACACTCCCTATACTTTCGGGATTAGTGTGGAACCTAAATAAGTGTTATTTGGTGTTGAGCATAAATATGATTTGATCATGTTTATTGCAATACGGTTATTCATTTAAGTAAGAGAATAAATTGTTGTTCTGTTTACATGAATAAAACCTTATATGGTTACACACCCAATGAAAATGGTTCATTGGATCTCGATAATAGTGATACACATATTCATAATATTGAAACCAAAAGATGCAAAGTTAATAATGATAGTGCAACTTATTTGTGGCACTGCCGTTTAGGTCATATTGGTGTAAAGCGCATGAAGAAACTCCATGCTGATGGGATTTTGGAATCACTTGATTATGAATCACTTGATGCTTGCGAACCATGCCTTATGGGCAAGATGACTAAATACTATGTTCTCCGGAACAATGGAGCGAGCAAATGACTTATTGGAAATAATACATACTGATGTATGCGGTCCGATGAGTGTTAAAGCTCACGGCAAGTATCGTTATTTTCTGACCTTCACAGATGATTTGAGCAGATATGGGTATATCTACTTGATGAAACACAAGTCTGAAACATTTGAAAAGTTCAAAGAATTTCAGAGTGATGTGAAGAATCATCGTAACAAGAAAATAAAGTTTCTACGATATGATCGCAGAGGAAAAATATTTGAGTTACTGAATTTGGCCTTCAGTTAAAACAATGTGAAATAGTTTCACTACTCACGCCACCTGGAACACCACAGCTTAATGGTGTGTCCGAACGTCGTAACCGCACTTTATTGGATATGGTGCGATCTATGATGTATCTTACCGATTTACCACTATCGTTTTGGGGTTATGCATTAGAGACAGCTGCATTCACGTTTAATAGGGCACCATCTAAATCCGTTGAGATGACACCGTATGAATTATGGTTTAGCAGTAAACCTAAGCTGTCGTTTCTTAAAGTTTGGAGTTGTGATGCTTATGTGAAAAAGTTTTCACCTGATAAGCTCGAACCCAAATCGGAGAAGTGCGTCTTCATAGAATACCCAAAGGTAACTATTGGGTACACCTTCTATCACAGATCCGAAAGCAAGATATTTGTTGCTAAGATGGATCCTTTCTAGAGAAGAAGTTTCTCTCGAAAGAAGTGAGTGGGAGGAAAGTAGAACTTGATGAGGTAATTGTACCTTCTCCCTTATTTGAAAGTAGTTCATCACAGAATCAGTTCGGTGATTCCTACACCAATTAGTGAGGAAGTTAATGATGATGATCATGAAACTTCAGATCAAGTTGCTACCAAACCTCGTAGGTCTTCGAGTAAGATCCGCACTGTGAGTGGTACGGTAATCATGTTCGGAAGTCATGTTACTAGACCATGATGAACCTACGAACTATGAGGAAGCGATGATGAGCCCAGATTCATGAAATGGCTTGAGGCCATGAAATCTGAGATAGGATTCATGTATGAGAACAAAGTATGGACTTTGATTGACTTGCTCAATGATCAGCAAGCCATGTTAAATAAATGGATCTTCAAGAGGAAGATGATGATGATAGTAGTGTTACTATCTACAAAGCTCGACTTGTTGCAAAAGGTTTTCGACAAGTTCAATGTGTTGAATACGATGAGATTTTCTCACTCGTAACGATGCTTAAGTTTGTCCGAATCATGTTAGAAATTGCCACATTTTATGAAATCTGGCAAATGGATGTCAAAACAGCATTCCTTAATGGATTTATTAAAGAAGAGTTGCATATGATGCAACCAGAAGGTTTTGTCAATCCTAAAGGAGCTAACAAAATGTGCAAGCTCCAGCGATACATCTATGGACTGGTGCAAGCATCTCAGAGTTGGAATACACACTTTGATAAGTTGATCAAAGCATATAGTTTTATACAGACTTGCGGTGAAGCCTGTATTTACAAGAAAGTGAGTGGGAGCACTACAACATTTCTGATAAGTATATGTGAATGACATATTGTTGATCGGAAATGATTACGCAAAGCATAAAGGAGTGTTTGAAAGGAGTTTTCAAAGAAGGACCTCGGTGAAGCTGCTTACATATTGAGCATCAAGATCTATAGAGATAGATCAAGGCGCTAGATAAGTTTTTCAATGAATACATACCTTGACAAGATTTTGAAGTAGTTCAAAATGGAGCAGTCAAAGAAAGAGTTCTTGCTGTGTCACAAGGTGTGAGATTGAGTAAGACTCAAAACCCGACCACGGCGAGAAGATAGAAAGAGAATGAAAGTCATTCCCTATGCATCAGCCATAGGTTCTATAAAGTATGTCATGTTGTGTACGGATCTATTGCATACCCTACCACTAAAGCTTGGCAAGGAGTGCAATAGTGATCTAGGAGTAGATCAATGGACAGCGGTCAAAATTATCCTTAGTAGAATAAGGATATGTTTCTCGATTATGGAAGTGAAAAAGGTTAAATCGTAAAGGGTTACGTCGATACAAGTTTTAACACTAATCTAGATGACTCGAGTCTCAATCTGGATACATATTGAAAGTGGGAGCAATTAGCTAGAGTAGCTCCGTGCGAGCATTGTAGACATAGAAATTTGCAAAATACTTACGGCTCTGAATGTGCAGACCGTTGACTAAAATTATCTCACAAGCAAAACATGATCACACCTTAGTGCTCTTTGGGTGTTAATCACATAGCGATGTGAACTAGATTATTGACTCTAGTAAACCCTTTGGGTGTTGGTCACATGTCGATGTGAACTATGGGTGTTAAACACATATAGTTGTGAACTATTAATGTTAAATCACATGGCGATGTGAACTAGATTATTGACTCTAGTGCAAGTGGGAGGCTGGAGGAAATATGCCCTAGAGGCAATAATAAAGTTATTATTTATTTCCTTATATCATGATAAATGTTTATTATTCATGCTAGAATTGTATTAACCGGAAACATAATACATGTGTGAATACATAGACAAACAGAGTGTCACTAGTATGCCTCTACTTGACTTGCTCGTTAATCAAGATGGTTATGTTTCCTAACCATAGACATGAGTTGTCATTTGATTAACGGGATCACATCATTAGGAGAATGATCTGATTGACTTGACCCATTCCGTTAGCCTAGCACTTGATCGTTTAGTATGTTGCTATTGCTTTCTTCATGACTTATACATGTTCCTGTAACTATGAGATTATGCAACTCCGTTTACGGAGGAACACTTTGGTGCTACCAAACGTCACAACGTGAATCGGGTGATTATAAAGGAGTACTACAGGTGTCTCCAAAGGTACATGTTGGGTTCGCGTATTTGAGATTAGGTTTTGTCACTCCGATTGTCGGAGAGGTATCTCTGGGCCCTCTCGGTAATGCACATCACTATAAGCCTTGCAAGCAATGTAGCTAATGAGTTAGTTACGGAATGATGCATTACGTAACGAGTAAAGAGACTTGCGGTAACGAGATTGAACTAGGTATTGGATACCGACGATCAAATCTCGGGCAAGTAACATACCGATGACAAGGGAACAAAGTATGTTGTTATGCGGTTTGACCGATAAAGATCTTCGTAGAATATGTAGGAACCAATATGGGCATCCAGGTTCCGCTATTGGTTATTGACCGAGAATGGTTCTAGGTCATGTCTACATAGTTCTCGAACCCGTAGGGTCCGCACGCTTAAGGTTTCGATGATGGTTATATTATGAGTTTATGAGTTTTGATGTACCAAAGGAGTTGGAGTCCCGGATGAGATCGGGGACATGACGAGGAGTCTCGAAATGGTTGAGGCGTAAAGATCGATATATTGGACGACTATATTTGGAGTTCGGAAAGGTTCGAATGATTCGGTATTTTTTGAGTCTGGGAGAGTTACGGAAATTCGCCGGGAGAAGTATTGGGCCTTATTGGGCCCTGCGGAAAGAGAGAGGGGCTGCCTAGGGCAGGCGCGCGCCCATGGCCTAGTCCGAATTGGACTAGGGGAGGGCCGCACCCCTTCCCTCTTCCCCTTCCACAAGTCCTAGTCCAACTAGGAGAGGGAGTCCTACTCCGGTGGGAGTAGGACTCCTCCAGCGCCGCCTCTCTAGGGCGGCCGCACCCCCTTGCTCCTTTATATCACGGGGCAGGGGGCACCCCATGACACACAAGTTGATCTACGGATCGTTCCTTAGCCGTGTCGGTGCCCCCTCCACCATATTCCACTTCGGACATATCGTCGCGGAGCTTAGCGAAGCCTCGCGCCGGAGAAGTCATATCGTCGCGGAGCTTAAGGCGAAGCCCTGCGTCGGTGGAGCATCAACATCGTCCACCACGCCGTCGTCTTGTGGAACTCATCCCGACACTTTGCTGGATCGGTCCGGGATCGTCATCGAGCTGAGCGTGTGCAGAACTCGGAGGTGCCGTGACGTTCGGTGCTTGGATCGGTCGGATCGTGAAGACGTCGACTACATCAACCGCGTTGTAATAACGCTTCGCTTTCGGTCTCACGAGTGCGTGGGACGGACACTCTCCCTCGTTGCTATGCCATCACCATGGTCTTGCGTGTTCGTAGGAAATTTTTTGAAATTACTACGTTCCCCAACAGTCACCGCATGAGGTCCAGCGGGTCGAGGTGAGGCCCTTCGTTCGGTTTCGTCCTACGCCACATTGGTCGGCCCGTGACGCATTTAGGGAGACCCATGGATGACTAGTCGTACAAGACAAAGATGGCATAATTGTGAAGGACTATGTGTCCACTGACAAAGCCGTCTAGGATTTGTAACCCTAGGTTCTCGGACTAAGGTAACCCCTTTATATCTGATATTACTATTCATCCAACCTAACTTTAAGGGGCATCCTACAGAATGCTCTGCTAGAATCATACTCGTTGATTTGGAAGAGAGGTGTGAGACAATGCGTGAGAGATAGGCCTAAAGATAATGTGCGTACAGGAGACACGTAGGCAGGTCTTTATTTATAGAAAGGGTCGATGGGGATTGTGCGTGTGTATGCTTGCGAGAGGAAGAGTGCTTGTGATAAAGGTTAGTGAAAACAGTTGTAATGGTTATGAGAGGTAGGGAGGGTTATATCGAGAGCATGTGTGCGAGAAAGACACCTCGGGAAAGAGTGTGTGAGCATGTGTGAGACACCACCGATGGAGAGTGAAACTACACGTAAAAGACTATTGTACACATTGATTGAAGATATAAATTGTATCCAAATATTAGGATGGGATCATGATATTTGCAATTCGCGTAAGGAACGGTCATTGATCCATCAGACATCTAGATTCTATCGAATTTGAGCATGTCTATGTTACTATTTGACACAATTGATCCACATAGTTAGTATTTTGAACTCCAGACAATGCATCGCTTTAGCAATCGAATATAAACGTGAGTATAATTCATGTTGTGTGTGTAAATCACATTATACATATGAAAGTTACACAATGAACATTATAAATAGCTACCTATGAACTAGCATACATTTGAATTCAACTTAAGGTGGTTTAAAAAAATCGAATTAAACATGAAGTCCATTCAATTATTTGAATTTGATATCATGGCATTTGTAAATCATACCTAAATTATGGGGGCACCAATCTTTGCTCTGATTTTGTACATAATAGCATATGTAGTCGTGTACAAAATAGATTCAATTTAGCTCCTCCATTCCAAAATAATCATAGTTATAGGATTTTCAAGTGTTAAAATTTCAAAAAGAAGCGGATAATTTAATGAGGTTTTCAAACATACAAGGTCAAATTTAACGTTGTCTATTTAGGTCAATAATCAAAGTTCAAGAGTACTCTAAACGTGAATGCTTGTGTTTCAAAATTTCGAACGAAGCGCCAAAAGAGCCTCTACTACTTGAAGCCAGCGTGAGACCAATGTTTGGTAGTACAAGGAAATTACTTTTCTAATAACTCCGACCCGTGAAACCTACCGGCCCGACGTCCAAAGGTCTAAACCGGGGTAGGTTTGTAGCTTCATCTAGATGCCACGCAACCGCCTCCGGAAAACATTCATACCCAATGGCCGCCTAAGCACACATGTGTGCGGCCGAAATCGCTCCCGCCCACTATTTGGGACACCTGGGATTACCATCCTACCCCCGACCTGCAGTAGGTCCGAAATTTAAGAGGGGGGCAAAGTTTGTACTTTCCTCAAATTTCAAACAAGCGCGTCCCATCTTCTGCTCAAAAAGCCAAAACAAGCACATCCTGCATCAAACATGGTTCTCCCCCTCCCCACCCCCCGCCCACCCGTCCGATTCCCCATTCAGACTCAGTGGGCACAAAACTACCTCTCCACCAGCCACAAACCCGGCATCCTCCGTCCGCCACCCCATCCCACCCTCAACCGCCGCCCTCCTCCATCACGCCGGAGCCGATATCCCGGCGTCGTCGTCCATCGCAACCTCAACCGCAACGCCCTCCATGGCTAGTAGTTGAAGCCGAGGCCGAGCCGTCCGTACCCAAGCTAGTTCAACCACGCCATCCTGCGCCTCACCGCTGCCGCTCCAACTTCGCCACCCTCCACCGCACCAGAGCTGTTCCTGCTACGCCGTCCTTCGCCGCCTCGGATCTCCTTCCCCTCCGCCGATATACGGCCACGACAACACAGTCAACAATTTGGCCATGGGTTTGTCCAAGGATCCACGGTTCTCCAAAACATCGGTTCCCCCGGGACAAAAAAGAAGATCGCCGTGACATATGGAGGAGACCACACTGGCAACCGATAAGGGTACTCCTCTTCCCTTATTCGTGCAAATCTTACGTGTCTTGTTGCATGGTATTCATCCTACAAAAGACACTAGTTGACCGCTTCTTCTTGATACTAGATGTCCCTAGTAACTCGCAATGCACAAGGTTTCTCCTCATATACTATTTCACCTTAGCTAGAGGTCCGTCGCCCCCCTGAATTTCAATTCCTGGTCGGTTGATTCCCAATTAATCGAAGCATTCCCAGTAATGTGAGCGCTAGTCCGCCTATTACACCGGGGAAGCAGCGCCTCGGTGTTTATCTTAGGGGCGTGTGGGGCCTAGAGCTACTGGCATCCGATCTGGAGGTCGGCTGAGATTAAAGGGATGGCCTGGGGGCGCTGCCAAGCACGGCGGTGGTGTGAGGTCGAGGGGAGGGCGGGGCGGCGGAGGCAGGGGTCTGGGCCGGTGGTCGCTGGCGGTTCGAGCAAGATCATCAATAGTGACTGGCGGGAGGTAGACGAAGGCCATCTACCCGTTCCTTATAGATTGGACGGTTCATTAAAAAAATCGACTAACCTATTTATTTTCAGTCGACTGTTATCTTGATATGACCACATGTGGTGGTGTGCTGGAGGAGTACCTGCATTTCCTGTGCTCATATATTACAAAATCATACGGAGTAGAATCTAGTAATTTTGTTTGCCATGCAATGTTGTAGAGCTATCATATGTCTCCGGTCATTTATTTTTCAGCCACCTGCTATCTGCTACTTTTACCGTGCACTAGTTCTGCACACACTTCACCCATACTCTCACTATTGTGTTTTTATGCAAGGGTATTTCAGAGTCTGCCTCGAGAGAAGCAAAAAATAAAAGAGAGAAGTTGCTCCAGCTTTCTACGCGGGTAAGCACGGCACGTTACAGCGCTATAAAGGGTGCAGTGTTAGCAGATGGAGACGGTAAACGTAGCTCTGCAGTTGATGACCTCGCTCGCAATGAACCACCATCCCAGGTGCTTGCTTTAACTTCGTGGTGTCATATGTGGTTGCATGTTCCATATGGTGTCAAGCTTATATTCGAAAGGCCGAAGTCGGTCTTTATTAAGATAAGGGAAGATATTTTTTACATGAACCACCATCCCGTGAGCACCAGAAGACAAATAGCTAGTCGAGGGCCTTGGCGAGCAGTGACAAGCCCAAAGAAAGACAGCATCACCGAAGCCAACAAAAAAGCCGTGATGGTGGCGAAGCAGCCCGCCTCCCACCAGGCTCTCATGTCCTAGATGATCATGCTCACCACTCCAGCCGGATGTCTAGCTTGTATTGCGTCCAATTTGGTTAAATTGCATCTGCTTAGCTTACACATTATACCTTTGAATATGACATGCATTTCTGTTTTTGGTACATACTAGTACATCTGTGTATTAACCATGTTCTTACATCAAAGTAATGATCTAGTGTATCCCTCATCGACCACTTATGATGAGGCAGTCAGGCAAGTGGACTACTCCTCATTTAAATAATGCAGCATCAGCCTCCTGACATGATTCTCAAGAAACAACAAGGCTAGATGAAGATAGTGAACGTAGCTCTGTAGTTGATTACTGCATTTCCCCTACACTAGCATCGCAGGTGCTTGCTCTAACTTGGCAGCATGATATGTGGTTGCATGTTGCATATGGTGTCTAGATTGTAATTCTTCCAATCTGGTTAAACTGCATGTGCTATTCTTCTTAGCTTATACATTATACCTGTTAATGTGACATGCCTTCCTGTATTTAGTACATAGTACATCTGTCTATTAAGCATGTCCTTACATAAAACTATTGTTTTTTTTGTATACCGCATCAATCAATATGATGAGACACCTTTAGTATATGCAGTGCGTTATTAGTTGCATCTTTCATATGATTTATAGCATGTGTTGCTTCTAATTTGTTGAAATTCCATTTATGATGGGATGCTTTTAACTTGGCAGAGACATATTGGTTGCATCTTTCATGTGTTGTCTAGCTTGCATTGCTTCTTATTTGTTGGAATGGTTTCTGCTTAGTTTACACAAACAGTTGTGAACATGCCATGTCGTCCTGTTTTTCGTACATATTCCATCCTGGTATCATGTGTTTGCCTTACATCAAAGTAGTGATTGTTAGTATCATGTATGAATGAGTTATCAAGAGAGAATTTTATTGCTTTTTCTTGTCGGTTTTACTTGACAATTCAAAATCAATAAAGCGGAAGGAAGTTAGCAAGGCAGCGGATAAAGGTGCTCCTTCCAAATGGAGGGCCTCTACAGTTTCTACTCCTCCATCCCCCCAAGATGATTTCCAAGACAACACATGCATAGACACTCAACGTAGTTGTGTTTATGATGAGCACGTCTCCCCTAGTGCACCATCACCGATGCTCCCACTAACTTGGCACTGTTATATGTGGTTGCATGTTATGTGTGATGTATAGCTTGTATTGCTTCTAATTTTGTTGAATTCTATCTGCGTACTTTACACATTATACTTGAATAAGACACGTGTTCCTGTTTCTAGAACATAGAATATTTCTCTATCACACCATGTTCTTACATCAAATTACTACTGTGTTGTGTAACCTGCAACAATCACTTATCATAAGACACGTTTGACTTCGGAGTGTGATATAGGTTACATCTCGCATTCTTTTCTAGATTGAATTTGTTGAAATGACACTTATGACGAGACAATTTTAACTTGGTAGAGTGATATTTGTTGCATCTTTCATATGGTGTCTAGCTTTCATTGCTTCTAATTTGTTGAAATGCCTTCTCCTTAGTTTACACATCATAAGCTGTGAATATGCAATGGCACTAATGACGAGCGACCTCTAACTTGGTAGTGTGATGTTGTTTGCATCTTGCATATGATTTATTTCTTGTACTGCTTCACATTTGTTTAAACGCCATTTATGATGAGACATTGTTAACTTGGCAGAGCAATATTTGTAGCATCTTTCATATGGTGTCTACCTTCCATTGCATTGCTTCTAATTTAGTGAAATGTCTTCTGCTTAGTTTACACATCATAGTTCTGGTTATCTCTTATGTCCTGTTTTTCGTACATATTACATCCTCCTATCATGTGGTTGTCTAACATCAAAGTTCAGTTCGTCTGTATCAGACATCAATTTGTTCTGAAGAACTAAATTGTTATTCGTTTTTCTTGTCGGCTTGACTTAACATGGCATAGAGAAAGAGGAAGAAACATAGAATGGGAGGGAATGGGAACCGGAAGAATCCTAGAGATTCTGTTGGTACTGATGGTGCCATAGAAGGTCAAAGTCCAGCGGAAAATTCTACAAATAGGGTATCCCATGCTACACGAGCTGCAGAAAAAGCCAAACAGAAACAAATAGCTGCCACCAAACAAGCAGAGACAACCCTAGTTCTTGCAACTCCTTCCATAGTACTACCAGCTGCACGAGTTACTCGTGCGTCAACTGAGCTAGCAGCACGTTCCCAACCTCCCTTGCCACCTGACACTACTTCCCAAGCACTCTTGACACAAGACGAGTTGGCAAGATCAGATGAACCTTGTGAGCTTCAACAGCAAGAAGGTAGTTCTTTGGAGTCAAGTTACGATTGCATGCTTCTTTATATGTAGTCTCACAGTTTGATGTACACTAACACTTCCTATGTTCGTTGTTGGACTAGCACCTAGGCGCAAGAGGAAACAAACATCGTGGATAATGCTCGATAGGTTAACTAAATCTAGAGGAGGAAGAATGGAGATCCGTTTTGAGGCAGGTTTAAAAAGGCCACGTGATGCTCTGAGTCAGCCAAGTTAGTATCGAGGCAGCGGTTGCCGTTAGGTGTCATGTATGTATCCTCCCAACATGGATTCATGAGGAATGACAAAGGCGAAACCCAGTTCAACACCTTCCTCGACCATTTATCTGTAAGTATGGTTATGTATGGAAACTAGTAATATCGTCTTGCTCTCTCCCATACTTTCTAGGTTGTCGATAATGAGACTCCATAATTTTCAACAGATGAGGTTCAAGTTGGATAGCCAAGATGATGCAACCGACAAGCCTGAAACCATGTTTTCAAGTCTGCTCTGCTGACAAGATTGGTATAACTTGAGGAAAACTCACTTTGAAGGCAAGGCTAACGATGAACTTTCCCAAACATCTCCATGGAAAATATATCGGATGAAGACCGGAGGGCCTCATTAAACACTGGTCTGATCCAAGTATCGTACATTATATATATATATATATATATATATATATATATATATATATATATATGTGTGTGTGTGTGTGTGTGTGTGTGTGTGTGTGTGTGTGTGTGTCGGATCACATGTTGAAGTCCTATTTACGCATATGCCACACAAATCTATCTTCTTGTAGGTGAACTGTTCAAAGAACAAGGCCAACCGTACGAAAGTGAAATTCCAACATACGACGGGATCTCGTAGCTATATTGCACACTGCGAGGCTCTTGTAATTAGCTGATGTTTCACTCTTTTCGCTATACCATATTATCAGATCTATATTGACTTGTTCCAAATGCAGAGGAAAGCCCGCAAGGACCAAAAAGTACCTGAACCAAATGATGTGGAAATCTTCAAGGACTGTCACACCAGCAAGAATAAGGGCATGACTACACCAGTCAAAGCCGCTATTGTAAGTCCTTAATCCTCATGCCTTTTAACTACTACTTACTATGACTTGTGCCTTGGAGAGGAGTGATGTTCCTTTGATCTTGACCTGTAACCTAGTTCCGTGCTTTACTTGCCCACACAACGTTACAATTGCCTGTTTGTCTATTCTCAGTTGTTTTGTGATATGAATGATGTCATACTATGCTTACCGTATTCTAAACTTTGTCTCTTTATCCTTAGCCCTCAATACAATGTGAAGAAATAGACAATACATTAGCAATGGTACATGGTCATATGTTTGGAACCTGGTTTTATTATGTACTTTGCAACAAAATACAACTAATATTTTACATGGGTTCACCGGAATAAGTTTTGTATATAGACCAAAGCTATTTTGTTTGGTTTTGCTGCCTCCTTAATATCTTCTGTTCTGGTACTACTAATGTAAAACCTCAACTTTTCAATGAGCTATGGAGAAAATGGTGGAACCGCCACCTTCTGAAGGTGGCGAGGCAACTATAACTGCAATGTCAACTCTTGCTGCAGTGGGTCTGTACCTGTCCACTAACAGTGCTAAAAGCACGTTCCTGCGTAATACTGGGTTGGTTGTTAAGGCAACCTCGTCCAAACTGCCTCATGATCAAGATATGCAAGCTCAAAACAATGTTGTATCTGCGCTCCAGACACAAGTACATTCCCTAACAGAGACCCTTTGTGAAACAAGGAGAGACATTGTTCAATGTTGTCAAGATATGCATGGTTTTGAAACCAGACTATCAAACATTTGTTATGTTGTTCAGGAGCCTAGGAGAACTGAAGGCGAAGGTTATGGTGCTCCATCGGACAATACAGCATGAAAACGTAACAGTCGGGTCAAATGAACTAAGCTTCTGAACTTCTGGTGGTGCATTTATCTGCTAGACTGTTAACTTTTATGACAACCTTCCTTTTGTTTTATAGTTGTAATTTGTTTTGGTGCGATACAAAATTTGTTCTTAACATGCAGCCACCGGCTGAAGAAAACAGCAAGCCATTTTTGTATAGTGTAGGGTGTTCCCTATATTTGCACTGGTGGCGAACTTTGATGCCTAGTGGATGTAATATGTGTAATAGCCGTGATAGCCTAGCATAAGTTGCTTGCTTATTTATTTTCTTATTGTCTTGTTTATTTGTTTTCTTGTAGTCAGTGCAGTTCTTTTTCCGCGGTTTGCTAGTGGCCGCAATAACCTATTTTTAAAAACTAGGCCACAATAACCATGGGCTACATATTTACTGTAGTTAACGTGGGCCTCCTACGGGCCGTAGAAACAATGGGACTTCTAAGGGCCGTAGAAACAATGGGCCTTCTACGGGGCGTAGAAACAATGGGCCTTATATGGTCCGTAGACACAATGGGCCTTCTACGGGTCGTATGATCGGTTGGCCAAACATGGGCCAATAACATACCACATTATGGTCGTAGATGGGCTAGAGTTGAAATCGTCCGTTCATGGGCCGACCATAACAGGCCGTCGTTAATCGGCCATATTTGATGATGCTATGAAAACGGCCCAACGTATTAATGGGCCACAAACGGGCCGACTGTAACCATGGGCTGAATTTGGCCCACAAGCAGAAAATGGCAGTAACGGGCCATAAGTAAAGAATGCTAGAAATGAGCCCAAGAATAAATGGGCCCTGAGAAGGCCGAAAGGTAACATGGGCTGGAAACGGCCCAACGGAATAATGGGTCGTTAATGGGTATAAAGTGATACACTGTTCATTATGGGCCAGTTTTACCACGGGCCGTTAATGGGCCGAGAGTTACTAAGGGCCTCATATGGGCCGAAAGACGTCATGGGCCATACATGGGCCGAAAGTTAAAATGGGCTGGAACTATATTGGACGGCCCAGATGACGCTACTGGGCCTAATTCGGATAGGCCGTAAACGGGCCCTGGGTTAGCGGGCTGTAAATGGGCTATATGTGAACAAGCCGTTAACAGGCTTGTCGTGGGCCGACCCGCCACCTTTTGACCAAGTCAAACGGGCCGGCCTTTTCACAAGAATGGGCCTCTGTTGGGCCGTGCAACGTGTCGACGTATCATAGGCGCTTTGGGTCCAATGATTGGATGACATCTGTCCCAACGGTGACCCGGCACGTGTTTCCTCCAGCCAATGATGATTTTACACGTGGAAAATCCCCATTGGTCGGGGCTGTTAACGGGTTATCGGATCCAAAACCGGACCCGATAGCTTAACGGTGTTCCGTTACGGTGGATGCCACGTGTCGGTCACCCTTGACGAAAGCACTTCTGTGACGCGCGATTTATCGTCATGAAAGTGGACACTTCTGTGATGATAATTTTGGTAATGTCATGGAATACTTCTACGACAGCACAGGTATGACTATCTTGATTCTGTCATAGAATCGTCATGGATGTACATGCATGACAGAAAACGTGACCTACTGTGACAAACACGTATCATCACGGAAGTGTATTTTTTTGTAGTGTCTAACCCTACCACACGCTCACAGATCTAGCTAGAACGAGTAGAAGGGGGTGATTGAACTCACCGACGCCATCGGTGCAACTCGGAGGAGGCGCGGAACAGGTCAGAGAAGAGGAGGTCTCGAATCACCAGCGCCGTCAAACAATGGCCGGAGAAGGAGTTCCGCTTACATGGTTGCCCTGTCGATCCACGCCGGAGGGAAAGCTCGAAAGATGGAAGTGGTGGTGGTAGTTTGGGCGGTGAGGTGAGGCTAGCTATATAGAGTGATCGATTTGGTTGGAGGTGACACCAATTCCTCCCGCCACTTTTTTGGAGACGCGCGCGAGCTTGCGCCATCTCCGTGGATGCAGGAGGTCAGCATCGCGTTCCCCTCCCCTTTATCGCTCGAACCTGGCTCACTGGAAACGCCCGATTCGGTTGTTCCTAGTGGGCCTGACTGAGAAGTGCTTTAAGTTCCGTGCTATGCGAGAATCTGATGTAGCCCAGCCGACCAAACAAGTCGTTTTTTCCCGCTCGGACCTGATTGGGTTGGATGCGGGCTGCCAAATGCATCATAATTCTTACAAGGTAGTGCACGCAATTGCCGACCTTGCACCACACACATTGGAGACTGGACTTTGAGAGACTGAAGATGGACAAAATCACCATTGTTACTGAAAAGATCCACTTTGTGAGACAATTAAGAAAGTTAAACTAATTCATGGAATAATCTGTCAATGGCCCCAAGGCATGGGGACTCGGTGCTTCAAGGATTACTTGCATCCAAGGAAAGGCCTTGAACTAGGAGCATGGAAAGGCCAAAAAAAACCTCAACATTTTTATCGCATGAGAGGTTTGTTGCAAGGGGGACCCCCGAGTTTTCAATAACATCACCACCTTACCTTCGACCATCGTTAAACTTCGAGTTTGATCCTTAGTCGATAAATAACTAAAGATACAAGGGCCTCCTTAAACTACCAAGCTACGAGCCTATGACAAGGGTGAAAGTCGCAACTTTTAGTCAGAGCACTAGAGTTCAATGTAATTTTGCATGAATTAGTTCATACATGTATTTCAAACAAGCACTCTCCATGCAAATTGTGTCGCTCTGATGATTAGATTCCTTTGGATGGAACCAACCCACCCAGTTCAAGTCCTGGATTTAACACGGGTGCTCGCATTTTTCTGAATTTATTTCAGACTATTCGGCAACTTTGTCAATCTCAAGACTTGGCAGCTCGGTCTGCTTGTATTTACGAGCGTATGCATTTGTGCCACGTTTCAAAATGAACAGGCACTCTCAATACATGGTAGTCCACCGCATGGGTAAACATAATTGTGCTTGCTATGTTTTTGTTGGGAGTAAAAGTAAACGAGAACATGATGTAACACTAGTAGAAAAAGGGTCAATTGTGAAGCACATTAGTCCCGGTTTGTAACAGAACCGGCACTAATGTGATCAATAGTACTGGTTCGTGGCGGCGATCAATAGTACCGGTTCGTGGAGAACCTTTAGTACCGGTTCATGCCACGAACCGGTACTAAAGAGGCTGTGGCAGCCTGCGGTCAGGCTATGGCCCCACCATCACCATTTAGTGTCGGTTCGTACCATGAACCGGTACTAATGAGGTTATGGCAAGCTGTTTTTAGTCCCACCTCGCTCCCCTAACAAGGTTTTTACCACCTTAAATATGTTACTTCTCAAACTATCACAAGCACTTGGTCTTCATTGAACTCTATGTGTAGAATTTGTGGCCGCAATATGAGTCTTCACCGGTTTACAAATCGTTGAGGACTCATATTGACAATTCAGATTGTACACAAAAACATCATTGATGATCAAAGTATTTTTATGTATAAGATCATATTGACAATTCAGACTGTAAAGAAATATAAGATCATGATCTAAATGCTCTTATATTTTTTGCGTTCCGTATGCACCATTCAAAGCGACGTAATCAATTTTCAACCCTTTCTGACATCATTTGTTATTTTTTAGTCATTTACCGTTTTGTTTAAAGAGCTAAATGACCCTGAAATTGAAAAGCACTACAAATGAACTCTGAAAAAGTCGAAACTTGGCATGGTATCATCATTTCACCCACATAGCATGTGCAGAAAAGTACAGAGGGTTACGGAAACAACTGGATGCACTTCGTTTACAAACTGGACAATCTCTTTCGAAGTATCCGGGTTTCTGACGAAAACTCATCTGTTACAAAGGCATTTCATTTTTTTAAACTTATTACAACTCCAGACTTTTTGTGTATTCAGTACGCACCATTCAAAGCGACGCCATCAACTTTCAACCATTTCTGCCTTCATTTGCTATTTTTCATGCATTTAATGATTTGTTTTGAGAGCTAAATGACCTTGAAATTGAAAAGCACTACAAATGAACTCTGAAAAAGTTGAAACTTAGCATGGTATCATCATTTCACCCACATAGCATGTGAAAAAAAGTAGAGAGGGTTACGGCAAAAACTGGATGCACTTTGTTTACAAACTAGACAATCTCTTTCGAAGTATTCGGGTTTCTGACGAAAACTCATCTGTTACAAAGGCATTTCATTTTTTTAAACTTATTACAACTCCAGACTTTTTGTGCATTCAGTATGCACCATTCAAAGCGATGCAATCAACTTTCAACCATTTCTGCCTTCATTTGCTATTTTTCATGCATTTAATGATTTGTTTTGAGCTAAATGACCCTGAAATTGAAAAGCACTACAAAATGAGACACATAAGTCTCGGTTTGAATTTGAGCCGGCACTAATGTGTCCATTAGTGTAGGTTCCAACGGCTAGGCGGGAGGAGCTCTTTAGTACCAGTTCGTGGCGAACCTTTAGCACCGGTTCATGCCACGAACTAGTACTAATGAGGTTGTGTGAGGCTGTGGTCAGTCTGGGGCCCCACGAGCACCTTTAGTACCGGTTCATGGCATGAACCAGTACTAGAGTTTCTTAGTAAGCTGTTTTTTAGTCCCACCTCGCGAAGAGAGAGGCACTAGGAGCGGTTTATAAGCCACGAGTGCGAGAGCGATGAAGAAGAGGCTCAATGCTCACTCAAGACGTTGCTTAGCTTCAAGCCTTGAGGAATAGAGTAGACTGCGCGGAGCTATGTGCAGTGCAGTTTACACTATTCAGAAAGGCTTGAAGCTAATTAACGAGCATTGCGTCTCTTTTTTATTTTTAATAACTTATTACAACTCCGAACTTCTTCTGTTACGGCAAAGACTTATTATAACTCCAGACTTTTTGTGCATTCAGTATGCACCATTCAAAGCCACGCCATCAACTTTCAACCATTTCTGCCTTCATTTGCTATTTTTCATGCATTTAATGATTTGTTTTGAGAGCTAAATGACCTTGAAATTGAAAAGCACTACAAATGAACTCTGAAAAAGTCAAAACTTGGCATGGTATATAAAAATAAATTAATAGAAGAAAATAAATAAAGCAAAAAAGAAAAAATCAAAACTCTGCAAAAAAACTACTCAGAAATAAATAGAAGAAAATAAATAAAGCAGAAAAGAAAAACTATACAATAAAACTACTCAGAAATAAATAGAAGAAAATAAATAAAGCAGAAAAGAAAAAACTATATAAAAAACTACTCATAAATAAATAGAAGAAAATAAATATAGCAGAAAATAAAAAACTATATAAAAACTACTCAGAAATAAATAGAAGAAAAAATAAATCAGAAAAGAAAAAACTATATAAAAACTACTCAGAAATAAATAGAAGAAAAAATAAAGCAGAAAAGAAAAAACTATATAAAAAAATTTGGGGCGTTGCCCTGTGGGCCAGCTAGACCACGGGCGTGCAATTTCAGGCCCACAAGGCCCAGCAGGCTCACAGGGCAGCACGCCTTAGTTAGGCCCAGAAGCCTGCTTTATAGAGGAGTTCAAAAGGGCAGCTGTTGCTGGGTTTATAAACCAGTGCGGCTGCCCTTCGCCAAGCGAGGTGGGACTAAACTTTGTGCACGGCGGGTGGCAGCGCACCACCTTTAGTACCGGTTGGTGGCTCCAACCGGTACTAAAGGGTGGTCTTTAGTACCGGTTGGAGCCACCAACCGGTACTAATGGCCTGCTCTTCCCGCCTCTTGTCCTGGCCAAAGTTGGCCTTTAGTACCGGTTGATGGCTCCAATCGGTACTAAAGGCCTCTCCTATATATACAACACTTACAAAAATTTTCAGTTAGTTCCTGTTCGTCTTCGTCGCGCCAGCCCCGTCGCCGCCCGCCCCGCCCGTATCGCGCCCGTCCCGTCGCCGTCGTCGCGCCCGGCCCCCTGCGTCGCGCCCTGGCGTCCCGTCCCGTCGTCGCCGCCGCCCCGTCCCGTCCCGTCGTCGCGCACACCGGCCGTCCCCATCATCGCGCGCCCGCCGTCCCGTCGTCGACGTCGCCGCCCAAATCACGCCGTCCCGTCGTCGCCGTCTCGCGCCGCCGCCAGTCGCCCGCCGCTTCGCCAGCACGTGCGTACACACACACACACACACACACACACACACACACACACACACACAATTTTTTTACTTATTTTCTGTTTTCTGTTTTTTAGATTAATGCATGTCAAATTGTTAATTAGATGAATTGCCTAGATAATAATGTTAGATTAATGTCGAATGTTAGATATGAATTAGATAGAAAAGTTAAATATTAATGTCAATTGTTAGATGAATTAGCTAGATATTAATTAGGTATATGAGATTTGAACTAGTTGAATTAATATAACTAGTTTATTTTTAGTAAATGCTTAGTTGAATTAGTTGAATTAATAGAACTGGTTGAATTAGTTGAAATAATAAAACTAGTAATGTTTCACCTATATATAGAACTTAACTACCTAGATGTTAATGTTAATGATTTTTTCTGTTATTTGTTAATATTTTTCTGTTTTTTAAATTTTTTATATATATTTTTAGTTTATATAAATGTTAGATGAATTAGATAGAAATATATGTTAGATATTAATGTCAAATGTTAGATGAATATTAGAATTAGCTAGATATTAATTAATGTTAGATAGTAAGTGTTTAATGTTTCACCTATATGAACATAGGAAATGTCGTCTGACGATGAAAAAGATTTCATTATGTGCGAACACTGTGAAGACCAATGCGGCCTGTGCGACAGAAATTTCCTTATTGATAATAGATGCTTCAGCATCAAGCTGGATGAGACATTCGAAGTGGATACAGTAAGTCACAACAGCAAGTATTTTTTCGTAATAAAGCATGACTTATGCTTCATTTGCTTCAACTTATAATTTTAAATTTTCACTATTCTACTAGCGCATCCCCTGCCATGCAAGAATTTTTGTCTTGAATAAGATAGGTTTCAGTGCTATGAATGATATGGAGGTAAAGAGAGTTTACTTGAAGACCGAGCATGGGTATACTTTCAACGTCAAATTATACAATGCAGACACATACACCCATTTTGAATGCAAAACTTGGCAAGCACTATGCAAGGCTTATGCATTTGAGCCTGATATGGTTATCACCTTGATATTCGTCCGGAAGATGATATTGAAGGTAATAGAGACATCTGGGTCGATGTGCAGACGCCTCCAGTTCTACCATTATGTGAGTTTTTCTCAACCATGTTTATGTCTTTGATATTGTTTATTCAAAAATAGTTGACAAATAATTTCTATTGTCAGCTTATTTCGGTTCAAGCAAACATGTCCGGCGCTTGGTAGATAGGACCTACTACTGTCCCGGGGCTGAACTAAACTGCGAGGAGATAAGTCATTATGTTTCATGGCTTGAGAATCTTCATACTGTCAAGACAAATTTTCTTCCTGCACTTAGAAATGTTAGTACTCAAAACGTGCGACCAATAGTGATCGTATTGAACTACGGTCACATCTATGATGGAAAGATGGTAAGATTTTTACTATTTGTCCTTAGTGCATCTTTTGCATACATTATTTTTGCAGCTAAACTTTCATTGCTAAGTATATTAATTACTATATGATGTTCTTCAACAGGGACTCCCGATGACAGTTGTGCCTCAGTGGATCGAGACTAAAGGTCGCATGTCAATGGTTAGCTTACGACCAAGATATCCTGCATTGCACATGAGTGCATTCAGGATTTCTGAAAGCGATGAATGGTTAATAATGAAAGATTGGAGCAAAATTGTTAACGAACCCAGAGAAGTACTAGGGGGCAGCAAGGAGAAGTGCATCCCACGATTAGGAGACAGATTCATCTGCATGCTCCAGTATGATGAATCAGGAGAGCTATACATGTTCTATGCTATTTTACCTGAGAGGGAGCAGCAAGAGTGATTTAGCTAGTTCATGCTCTTAGTACTTGTCCTCTCATGTCCGTATTCTTCGTCATGAACTTAATCTCAAAGAGTGATTTGCTTGTTATGAACGCTTATAATATCATGACCATGTTGAACTCGATGATATCTTTGCTTCTGGTACAAGTGAATGTTTCTTCTTTAAGCTAGTGTTGGTGGTGATTAAATAGCGGGAATGACTATGATGATTAAATAGTGGTAATGACGACTACGATGATTTTTAGCTAGCTAGTATACTCTTGTTGGTGATGATATGATGCAAGAGTTTATATATTAATATGTGATGATGGTGATGATGATGATGATGAGTTATTATATATATCATTTATGAAAGAAACCCCAAATTAGTTTTAACTGGATGGATCCTAGCTAAGTGATCAAGTATATGCCATATCCATATTACTTGATCACTTATGTGATCAGGTAACATGGATATATGGCATATACTTGATCACTCGATCTAGCTATAGGATCCACATGCATCCAGTCGAAACTAATCTGCGGTACTTTCACCTAATGATTTAATAACTCATTATAACATAAAACAATTCTAAATTAAATTGATAACACAAATTTAAAGGAAAAATAAAAAATAAAACCAAAACCCACAAACATTTAGTACCGGTTTGTGTTAACAACCGGTACTAATGATCTACCACACCCGTCGCCTGGCTCGTGCCACGTGGTGGCACTTTAGCGCGGTACTAAAGAGGGAGGCTTTTAGTGCCCACCCTTTAGTGCCGGTTATGGAACCGGCACTAAAGGCCTTTACAAACCGGGACTAAAGCCCGGTTCTGCATTAGTGTAATAGTGAACAAGTTTCTCTCTTTATTGATAATGATGTTATATAAATATTGTTACAAGGGACACGAGTACAGGGTCGTGTCTATTGAAGAAGGGATGCGTCTCACGGAAGAGATAACCGCATGACGGTTGCTAAGGCGGTTGTTAATTAAGCAGAGATTATTAGGATTATAATTAATCCTTAAGAGGTTTTACACCAGAATTGCCTTGAGATTCGCTTTTTTAATCATCATGGCTAACATCAATTTTAACCGTGCCACCAAGATCAAACAGTCCATCTGTGTGACTAATGCCTAGTCAGGCCAGGCCTATAACTACCTAAATAATGCCATAGACAGAAATAAAATGATGCTTAAGATAAGACTAGCAAATATGCCCGTGCGTTGCAATGGAAGACAAAAAATTATGGCTAACCAAAAGTATGACTCAGTATCCTGATATATGAGCATACTCTATTTTAACACAGTGGCTCACCATGTTGCCATTTTTTTCTCACCCTAGCCGATGATGGTCGCGATGTCCACGTGATCACAATGCATTCGACGTGGTAAATCCAAAGGCTATGAGTTTGTCAGTGCATGCCACACTTGTCATTATGTTGCGCAAGGGAATGTTTAAAATTTTAAAATCAAATCTCATTGACCATGAACTACTCCCAACGCTAAGACATATAAAGACTTTCAAAAACTAATAAAATCCTAGACATAAAATACTTTTGAATCAGTGAACAGTTTTCGGAATCGACAAACATTTTCTTTTGAAATTTTTTATTTTCTCAAAAGAATCATGAACATTAGTTTTGTTTACAAAAAACTAAATGCATGAACCAGTTTCAAATTCATTAATTTTTTGACTAAATAAACATTTTTGAGTCGATGAACTTTTTTAAAAATTGGAGAAAATTTAAAAACAATTTTTTGTGAATATTTTCTAAAATGTCATTGAATTTTTTCAGATTCGAATATGTTTTCAATACACAGTCATTTTTTCAAAATGATGAACATGATTTTATTTTCCAACCATTTTTTTCAAATTTTGATTTTTTTATAATTTTGCGAACATTTTGCAAAACCACCAACATTTTTTGAATATCTATTTTTTATGATTTCTCAAAGATTTTTTTAAAGTCACAACTTTAGAATATTAAAATCCCGAATTAATTTAAAGAAGAAAGAAGAAAGAAAACAGAATGAGTAAAGAAAAGACAAAAAAGTAAAATGAAAAAGATGCGTGAGAAAAGAAAGATAAAAAAGATGTGAAAGGTGGGGATCGAATCCCAGTATCATTGCTGGAGGAGCGAGCTGGAGGAGCCATCTCACGACCACTCGGCCACCCATAGTTCCATGTGTTTTAACTGTCGCGACCCTATAAAACAACCAAGTCGGCGGTGATTTTTGTCCGAAAAACTGAATCCCACTTACGGGTGACATTGGTGGGTAATTTTTACCAATTTAGAGGGTAATTATAATGACGGACGACATAAACCCAATTTGCTTTATTATTAATTAATAAATTAATAATTAATATATAATTATTAGGTAAAGATAGTAAACCCTTCACCGAACGCAAGCTTTTCACCAAATCATTCCCCGTCAGTCGTCGGCCCTAAGTCCCTACGACATCAGTATATCACCACAAGTCCACAACACAAGCAAACACTCCGGCATAGCAGAGCTAGAGATAAAGAGATCGACATGATGTTCCCATCACCAGGGGGTGCGGCGATGGCGCTGGCCCACGGCCAAGCAGCTTCCACAGGAGCAACGACGGCCGGCGGCACCGCGACGGCCATAACCTTCAGCTTCCAGCCCCCCGATCCTCCTGTGAACGGCGGCCTCTCCCACCACCATGGCCTCCTAGGTTACAGCCCCCTCGTGCTTGACCACCCAACCACCACCACTTCCTCCTCCACCATCCCTGCCGCTCCCACACTTCACCACATCCATGCTCATGCCGGAGCCATCCATCCTCCAAGGTCATCCCCTCCACATCCATGGTAGTAACCGATTCGCCTCTCTCTCTCTCTCTCTCTCTCTCTCTCTCTCTCTCTCTCTCTCTCTCTCTCTCTCTCTCTCTCTCTCTCTCTCTCTACATGTTTGATATGCTCATATTCCTGTTAGGTCTTGCGAGGAAGCTGATCGAGAAAGGCAGAGGGGGAAGGGCGCGGTGGCAGGCATGGGGATTAACAGCGCGGCGGCCGGCGGAAGTGGAGGTGGTGAACGGTCGTCATATGGGTCGTCGGCGGCGGCTGCAGGGATGGGGGTCGGCACGGTGAGGATGAAGAAGGCGGCGGGGGGAGGAGGGACGAAGGCGCGGCGGAAGGTGCGGGAGCCGAGGTTCTGCTTCAAGACCATGAGCGACGTCGACGTGCTCGACGACGGCTACAAGTGGCGCAAGTACGGCCAGAAGGTCGTCAAGAACACGCAGCACCCACGGTACGCACTGTACATCGATATAGCTAGCCCCTCCAACCCTCGACGTGACGCACATATACATACGCTACATATGTGCATGTGTACGTACGATTTTATGAAGCAACTGCCTCATCAAACTGAAATCTCATGTAGATCTCATGATATTTTGTTTTTGATGTCCAATTTGGTGTAGGACTCATCAGAAGTGACAACTTGACTAATTAGGGTTACCAGTTAAGTACTATAGATTTTGTTTGCATTTAACAAAACATGGATTGCAGTTTTTTCGGGGGCTATTTCTGCTTTGTAAAACTCTATAATCTATCCCTAAAAGAACTATATAATCTAGATATACCAAAGTAATTTATGCTCAAAAAATTTATCCAGGATGTAATATGGCAAGCATAAATAGGTTTAGTGCAGGCGCATAATATATATGAACTATAATTTTCTTGGAAGTACTGTTTTGGCTGTTTTTAAACTTTAAACCCCATATAATTTCCCAAAAAATCTCCATAAATTAATTAAGCACATTTTGAAACTGTTTCTTTATTAGAAAATTTTACGTATTAATGCATTATTACATCGAAGGGTGCTAGAAAATGATGAAATGCTAAAAACAATATTGCGAAAAATATTATAACCTCTCTTTCTTTTTCTACTATGGAGAGACAAGCCGCTTGATAGGGTTAACCTAATGCATATGAAGTTATGAACTAGGCTTTCTTCATGGGCAATTCATTTCTTTTAATTCTAGGCATTCATGTGTTGTTGCATGCTAATCTCCCCCGTGTTAGTAAGTATATATATTCATGCATGCTTTACCAGAAGTGTACTATGGGTATCTTGAAGCAATAACTAACTAAGTGACACTATTTAACTTGATTATTGGCGACATATTGGGATCAATTTAGTGAAGCTAATTAGTTTGAATACTCTATCATCATTAGTTAAAGCCCCGTTTGGAACACATGAATTCGAAGCGTATGAATATACATTGATTCCTAAACCAAACAAAACCACAGGAAAAGTGCAAAACTGTTATTTGGCTGTCACACATGAAAATCACAGAAATTGTAGACAGAAAGAGAAGAAAACATGAGGTAGGACCTTGTGTTTGGTTTCTTCCAAATTTCCTATGGAATAGCCCATTCCATAGATGTTTCGAAGGAATGCAGGATAGCAACTCCTTTGTTCCAAACAACACCAAAGGAAAATTTCCTATAGGAACTCTAACCTCCAAAATTCCTATGTTTCTCCTTTGGCGAAACGGGACCTAAAACTTGCTTTGAGAGGCATACAAAATGTTTTGGATACAATATCATCCTCTTTACGAACCTTTTTGCCCTCATTTGGGGTCTGACAGACTTATAGAGTTAATGGAGTTCATGTTTTTCTTTTCGAAATGGATGAAGTTCATGTTTGATTTCTAGACAAACTGACATGGTGTGCTAGAAGGGAAAACTATAAACAACACTAGTTTCATTTTTATAGAAAACCCATTGATGAAAAAAATTGAAATAAAGGTGTTGAAGTACAGTTTTGTGTAATGTGTATTTAGTAAGTTTGATGCTCTTGATATATTTAAGGCTTATGTTATCTTGGCCTATTGATTGAAGTGCATCCTTGAATTCTGTATTATATTTACTATCCAATTCAGTTGGCATAAGTTATAAAATTGTCCTGGAGCAGAACTTTATGGCATTCACCATAATTTAGTGAATATTATTGAAATTTATGAATATTATTGAAATTTGTAAATATTATTGAAATTTCACATGAAGAAAAATGCATGTAAGCTAAGAGATACTGGCATGAAGAAACTAAAAGCTCACTTTACATGTAGTTCGTGTTCCACTGCTAGCAGGGAACCAGAGAGCCAATTCTCACAAAACTTTTGTACACTCGTACAGTAGTTAACTTTTGCTAAAGTTCCAGTCATTGAATGACAAAAGCTAAGGGAAAAAGTGTTTGCAAAGCTAGCTGGTCCTAAGATGGCTTTGTTATGCATGTCTGGTCCCCTTGTTGTCTCTCTACACCTCCTAAATTGAACCCTAAATGCATATCAACACAACTTAATTAGCACACGTATATATGTCTATCTTGCTAGCTAGTTATAGCTTGCCCATACACAAAGGTATGAAACATGCTCCTATTCCATTTGTTCATTTTCTAGGTCGTGCTAGCTATTCTAAGCTAGTAGCTCTTTTTTTGCGGAAAAAAGCTAGTAGCTCTTTATTCATATGTCATCTGGATTAGGCAGATGATAACTTTGCTTGTTCTTTGCTTAATTTCTTTGATGGGCTAGGCCATTTCATGTTGTGGGGGCGTCCAAGAGAAAACGACCATGAACCGAGTCACATCGTAACTACAAGTAGGTCAGATGCTCATTGCACCATCCAATAGTTCCACTAACGTTCACTCATGCATGCGTGAGCCATCGCGACAAACAAAAGAAAAGACTAGTTTTCCATGCATTTCTGTTATTGTTAGCTGGAAGAAAAGGTTACGTGTTGGTACTCTGAATAAGATTTCTAATAAACAAAATTGTGCTTGTTCTTACAAGTATGTTTTGAAACTAGCCACCTTAATCTTTAGATGCAATTAACCACCTGACTAGAGTGTATTATGGCATGCATGCACGTATGGAATGATACCCCAATATATCCCCTCTCGGTGTCTAAATGACAACCATACGTGCGTGTTTGTGTGCGTGCGCGTGTGTGAATCTACTGATCGTCCAGTCGATGCATGTGTGGTGGTGATCATGGCACAGGGCAGTGTGAAAAAGCATTGACCCACAGCTAGCACGGGACAAGCATCCAGTCCAATCTGATTAGGCCCGCCGTGCAATGATGCCACTCAGAGACCCAACCCAACCCTATGGCCTGGTCGATCTCTGGCTCACACACCACCGCAGCATCATGGCTTTTCCAATCAACCGGCGAATCCTTCCTGGCAATCATCCCTCCTCATTCTCAGGGAATCTCCCGAGCTAGTTTCTAGCTACTAGCAGCTTAGAACTTAGAACGGTATACAACAGTCCAAGTACCAAAAAATAAGGACGTCGATAAGTCCCGAACATTCGGGATTTGACCATGGCAAGTTTAGTTGGTAGGCATGGCAAATTTGCCTTCAGTTTAATTTTTGTCAGAAAATTGATGTGCTTGCCAACTCAAGTCGTTGTCCTCGCGTCAACTAAACTTGCCATAAAAAGCGTTTGATTTGTCATGGTAAAAAATTTGACGTTTGGATTTATCATTTTTGGAAAATAAACAGATGGTTTTTGGAGAGAGAAAAAAACAGGACCATCAAACCGATCTGATACACGCATGGTTTTCACTTTCAGTGAGATTTCGGTGAAATTCACTGGATTTCAGTAATTTCAGCAGACACTGAAATATTACGTTTCGGCCAAAATATTTCAGTAATTTCAGTATAGCACAACAATTCCAATATTTTTAAAAATATTTTTTAAGTTTTTCAAATTTTAATTGAATTCAAGTGAATATTTCGGTCATTTGGCTGAAACGAAAACTGAAATCACTGAAATTCACTGAATTTCAGTGATTTCGGTTGGTGCTGAAATTTTTCTGAAACTGAAATTGAAAACCATTACACGATATGGCAAATGGCTGTGCATTACTAGTATTAGTTTTTTTTTAAGGGAAGTGCATTAGTATTAGTTAGTCAGTGCAGAGGCGGAGAGCCCATAGATGGAGCAACCAAGATGCAGACAGCTCCGACCGTGGATGGCCACATCTTACTGTTAATTGTCTACTCTCCGATAGTGTCAAAAATGATCTTACGTTGTGAGACAGAGGAAGTAATTATTAAGCGGGTGACATGCCTAGCTACCACGATCGATCTGACCCCTCACTGATTGTTCCCGTATTCAACAAGTGTTTTGAGTCTTTATTTTGTGTTTCTGCGTGTTAATCTGTGTTAGTTCAGTTATATACGTGCTTTGCTCTGGCTGGCTGTGGGAGAGGGGGAATCTCTACTGTTTGGTAAAGGGGGCCGGCCCTTGGAGGGATGATGATGATGAAAGGGTGGATTTGAGCCTTTGCAAAGGGCCCAAGATTTTTTGTACTCGGCAATTATTACCACATCTTTGTCAATCTATGCCCCTTGCCCTCGGGGTGAGACGAGGAATGATAGCTGCGTTGTGTTGTCAGGCCATGATTGAGGGTTTCTTCCAGCATGGGTACTTCACCTACTACGTGTCTACACCTCTCTGAATATTCACAAAATGTAGAATATAAAGTAACACCATATGACCCCTTGTGATGTGCTACCTCTTGAACTGCTAAAACGTCTTACGATTTTTAAAGAAATGGCGTCGTAGAAAACTAAGCTGATGATGAAGATGGTGTGGGTTGTGGACGCAGGAGCTACTACCGGTGCACGCAGGACAAGTGCCGGGTGAAGAAGCGGGTGGAGCGGCTGGCGGAGGACCCGCGCATGGTGATCACCACCTACGAGGGGCGGCACGTCCACTCCCCCTCCCGCGACGACGACGACGCCGCGCGCGCCAACGCCGAGATGAGCTTCATCTGGTAGCAACGCGCATGCACTGCACTGCCCAGCCGCGTGCGGCCGGCTAGGGCCAGGCCACCCACCCACGAACGCTCCATGCATGCATGTGTGCTTTTACTGTACTGTAGTGCTGTTGTTGTTGTATAGTCAGGCTGGTCTAGTGAGTACGTACGTACGTACAGTGATTGTTGGTACCTACGTACAGTGATTAAGCTGTAGCTAGCGGGAATAAGACGTACGTTACGCCCGACGAGGTTATCTGCTGGTGTTGGGGCTCTAGTGGTGGTGGTGGTGGCCGGGATGAAGCCTCAAGTTACCTACTTACCTGGGATCTGGTGAAGAAAAAGTGGAAAGGTAGACATGGCGGCCAGCGTAATTTGCGGTGTCTGTCTTTTGTGTGTGCTGTATGTATACCATGGTGTAGGTTCCTGGCTTCCTGCTGAAATCATTGTCGGGAGAGGTGTTTTTTCCCTAGATTCTTGTGGGTTCCGAATTGCTTGGTGAGAATTTCTTGTTCCAAAAGTTGCTTATTCCAGAAAGGAAAAATTAGGCCCAAGTTCCAAAACCAACACCAACTTTGGGCAACGAGCGTAAAGGCTTAGCTAGCTTACATGAAAATTTTGCTTATGTGGATAAGAAAGACATGAAGAAGCAAAGGGAGTTTGCTCTCATGCAAGAATCTATCTATACACGTGCTATTAGACAGATACAATAAATACGTAGAAAGAGCATAGAGAAGGTGAGAAAAAATATCACTCTTATAGCTAACCTTGTTGTATGAGTGACTACAAGTGATGATTATAAATTGCATGCCAACATCATATAGCTAGAAGTTGGTTTTACTATTAGCATGCTCTGATATGGGTGTTTTTTCTTACAAGAGGTTAGTGGTATGGGCGATTTTCAGCGTGTGAGATGATACATGTTGATTTTGGCGGGAGTTTTTCACTGATTTGCGCTTCTTGTTTCTAATTTTTCTTTTGTCGTTCTATTTTTCCTTTTTCCCTTTTACGGGTTTCCCTTTTTTCATTACCTTTTTATTACTCTCAATGCGTATTTTTAAAAATTTAACATATTCACAAACATTTTTATCCTAGACATTTTCTGTTTCGTGAATAATTTAAAAATTCATGAACTATGTTCAAATTCATTCTTTTCGTAAAAATATGAACATTATATGAATTTATTAAATCTCTAGAATCCATGATTTTTTTACTTCCAAAACATTACTAAATTCCCGCACATGATTTTGAATTCATAACTACTTTTAAATCTGTAAAATATCATTTCTAAGCTATTTTTGGGGGGAGTGAAAAAGGGAATCACATCATTTTTCTCCCGGGGGAGAGGGGGTGGGCAAACAAACTCTGCTAGGACGGCCGAGGTAGTCGTTTTAGCAAAGTTTTGGCTCTGCTAAAAAGAAGGTTTGGTAGTCTCAGGGAGAAAGGGGCGATATACTGTGAATCCAATGCACAATTTTTTTTTCAGGGAGAAGCAGCTTTTTTTAGTCCAATACGCAGCCCATCTCGGCAAAAAGCCGCCAAAACGCACAGATGATGAGCGAGCTACTTTAGCTGGGCCAGCCCATTTTAGCTTTTAAACTTTTTCTAGTTTGGGGAACCTTTCTGAAACTTCGGGTTCAGTTCAGGTCCGGTCTATAAAAAGAACTTTTGTGTTGATTCTTTGGTTTTCCTTTTCTTTCATATCTTTCCTTTATATTTTTATTTGTTTCTGTTGCAAAAGTCCCTATTTTAAGAAAGTGTTCGAAACTTGAAAATTATTTGGGAATTTTTAAATAGTATTCTTGTTTTCAAATTGTGTTCGGAATTTCAAAATATGTTCAGGTTTTGAAAAAAAATCAAATAGGTCGTGTTTTAATATTTTCATAAATTTGAAAATGTTCCCTTTTAAAAAATATTTTCGTGGTTCTACAAATTGTTCACGTTTTTTAAAAGCAAAACTACATTTTCCAAAATGTAAAAAATCAGAAAATGATTTTTTCAAAAATAATGTTCGAATTTCACTAAAAAATCTGTTTTTCGAAAAAGGAAATACAAGAAATGTTTGCCTTTTATAAGAAAATTAGAATTTCAAAAAATTGTGATTTCAACAATTGTTCACGGTTTTTCAAAAAGATTAGGATTAAAAAAATCTTTGCATTTTAAAACAAATAGCATTTTCAAAATGTGTTCCTTTATATCTACTAAAAAATGTGTGTTGGAGTTGTCATTTGAAAACAATATGTATACTTACGAAAAGTTTATTTTTCATTTTCTGCAAAAAAAACTACCAAGGACACACTAGAAAATAGAAATGCTACAATACCGTCTGTTGTAGTGCTAGCTACAGTTCTTCCCACTTAGGTCGGCCCAATCGGGGCTCTCCTATTCGCCTGAGGGACTACTTGACGCAACTAGCGTCAAATAAGAGAATACATGAAAAGAAGTGAACTTACATGTTCCTAGTGAAACTTTGAATAAGAAGTTATGCCTTCTGACATAGGTACCTCAGTAATGGCAGGTTTTTAGTATACAAAGGGTGCGTTGTCGGGAAAGTCAAGGGATGGATTGAAAAAACTATTTCACCGGCAGCGAAGGAGATTCTTATCAACTCAGTTGCACAAACGGTATGAATTTTCTCTATGTCTTCTTTCAAACTACCTAGAGGGTTGTATGAGCACCTTAATAAACTTATCAGACCAATTTGGTTGGGGAGTAAGAATGAACATCACAAAGTAAGTTGGGTTTCTTGAAAATCAATGGCACAAACCAAGTATATGGGTGGATTGGGTTTTAGGGATCTCAAGCTTTTTAACATTGGTTTGCTCACTATAAGCAAGCGTGGCGTATCTTTGAGCAGTCGGTGTCTTTTCTTGACAGGATGTTGAAGGCAATCTATTTCTAGGACATGTCAATACTAGATGATGAGTTGGGATCGCACCCATTTTGAATACGGAGGTTTTTTTTTAGGGCCGAGATGTTCTCCAACATGGTTTGATTAGAAGGATTGGTAATGGAACAACAACTCATATATGGTCGCATAATTGCCTTTCTAGGGATGAGAACATGAGGCTGGTCGTATGCTTGCCCAACAACCCCCCTTCATGGTGAGCAATCTAATTGACTCAACAAGTTCGGCATACAAAATGTCAGTGGCACTAGAAGGAGGGAGGATTGGCTTGAGGGTAATGAGGCATCGTCCAACATAACCAATTGAGGTGAGGGCATGGAAATCTCTATGGAGGGTTGACATCGTAGCAAAAATTTGAACCTTCTTATGGTGACTTGCTAAACAATCTATTCCAACCAAGGATGTCCCTAAGCATAGGAAAATGACAACCACTGATGCTTGTCAATTGTGTGGCAACAAGGATTCTTGGAGACATTCGTTGCTGGATTACACCATGTCGAGGGCTGTGTGGGATTTAGGAGATGAAGACATGGCTGAGCACATGGCTCCTTTCAAGGAAGCGAGTATGAAACGATGGATCTTCGGTATGGACGGTTCGCTACCTCAAAAAAGCTTCATCAAACTTGTTGTGACTATGTGGGCTATTTGGAGAGCGTGCAGAAAGGCTATTCATGAAGAAGTTTTTCATAGCCCTTTATCAACAAATATGTTTCTCAACTGATACATTGCTGAGCTAGAGAGCATAAAACCACCGACGCCAGCTGTAGGACAGAGAAAAGAGACGGTTAGAGCCCGGAATCCAGCTTGGAATCCGCCGATGGCAGGATATGCAAAGATGGGGGTCCTTCTAGCAACTTCTGCTCTTTGCCGAGACCAGTAGGGGCATTCTTGGGATCATCAATGGTGGTTTTTCGAGGTGTTACGGATTCAGTAACTCGGGAACCGTTGGCATGCAGAGAGGGACGAGTGTTGGTTGAAGATCTTCTGCTTACCAAGTTTCATGATCGTATGTGATTCCAAATCAATAGTAGAAGATATCAAGCAGGGTACTTATGATCAACACAACTTGATTATAAGAGAGATAGTGGATAAAAGCAATAATTTTGTTAGTTGCTTGTTTAGTTCTGAAGGTAGAGACTCAAATTACGAACCTCATAGTATTGCTAAGTTCGTTAACTAGCCAGATCAGGATCACCATGTGTGGCTGCTGCATTCATGTGACCTTTTTCTTATTCGAGTGAACATTGATCAATAAAGCTTAACAAGTTCTTAAAAGAAACTAGCGTCAAATAGGAGCTCCCTCGATCAATTTCTTAGATATATTTTGAGTTTCAGACCCAAAATATGTGGTTTGGGCCGACTACTTGTTAGAATGGTTTTTTTTTTCTTGTTTGCGAGAGGAATATGGTCCTGTTGGACGCGGTGCGGCAAATCTTATTGGACGCATAATGCATTCAGTGTGCGCCCTTTCGCACTAGTGATCGAGGCGAGTGCCCTGAGTGGGCAGACCCATTTAGCTAGTTTTTATGGTTTTCTACCGGTTTTGGGAACCTTCTAGATGGTTGTTGAAATGGCTTTCATTTATCTCTTGTTTTCTTATAGCGTTTCCTGTTTTTTTAATATATTCTTTGTTTTCTTTCATTCTTATATTCTTTTCTATTTTTTTCCCTGATTTTTTCTTTTATTTCTAGAAATGTTTGAAAATTACAAAATGTTCTATTTTTCAGAAAATTATCAGATTTTCAGAAAATGTTTCTCTTTTCGTGAATGTTCAGATTTACAAAATGTTCTCATTTTCAAAAAAAATAGTGTTGTTAAAAAATCAGTATTAAAAGAACAAATTCTGATAAACTTGAAATTTCTAAAATGGTTCACATTTTCAAAATTGTCCATGTTTCCTGAAAATCTTAAAACATTTGTTTGTTTATGTTTTTCAAAAATAAATGGAATCGAGAAAAAATCAAAATATTGTTCTTGTTAGCAAAAGCTGATAAAAATATTAAAATCGAATACTTTCCCAAAAACTTCATAATTTACAAAAAAATGAAAAACAACTCAGATTTTAAAAAATTGTTATTTAATAAAAATATTTAGAAATTTTTAAAAAATCTTCAAACTTTTGAAAAAAGTCCACCGCTGCCCGTACAAAGTTTGCAATTCAATCATGTTCACTTTTTAAAATAATGTTCGCATCCTTCTCAAGAAACATCTGCATTTTCAAAAGACCACTTCTGCAGTAACTGGTGTACAGTAAGCCGGTTGCTACGGTGACGCTGGCGCGGGTCGCCCCTATGCGTCCTGGTGCTGTCAAATGCAGTGAGCGTCAATTAGGAGCTCCTGAATAGGGTTGGTTCTTCCCGCAAAATATCGTACGTATATCTCATTTGGACCGAATCTGCTCACTGCCTCCAGTTTCATCTTTACCATTCAGTTTGGATTGCTTGCCAGTTACCACATGTGCCACGTGGTCCATTCAGTTTGTTCTACTTCCACACGCCGTCGCCGGCGGCGCACACGGTATGTACTTATCCAAAGTGAGCACACGATGCAATCACGCCCATTCGCAGCTCGTACCGAATCAGGAATGGGCGCATGTTATTTTAGGGAGAATTTCCTAGTCGCGGAAAGATCCATGTGCTCCGAGTATGCTATCCTTTCCCGTTTCCTCGTCCCCTGGGTCTTGAGGCTGAGAGCTGGTCTCGCGCACGGGCCTGGCGCCTAGTAGCTAGCCGCGGCTGTGGCTATCCACGGCGAACCGTGGCACGCGCGGCAGCCTCACACAGGCACACCCGAGATGGTAAACCCCGACACGACTCCCCCCGCGCCCCGCGCACTGCGTCGCCGTTTCGGGCTCGTTGTGCCGCCTCGACCGGCATCCGGCCGGAGCCCAAGGCAAGCAGGTAGGCAGCGCCCGACTTATCCATCCATTCCGGCGTCGCCCGTGTAAACAACGAAATCCCCTGCCACGCGGCACGCCGCCCATGCTCCGACTTGTCAGTACGTACGTGATTGGCTTAGGCCGGTTGTAATGGTAGTATCATGCATTTAGTATCGTACGCACGCCATTAAGCGATTTTGATGATGTGTTACAAGATTAAAGGAAGAAAGAGAGGTGTAGTATCATATCACGATACCGCATCATATTAAATCTTTATCTACTTTTGTGTAAATGCGTAGCGATAAATAGAAGTCTACACGATCTAATATACGATACTATGTATTAGGGAGGTAGTATCATACACCAAGATCGTATCGTGATACTTAGATATGATACTCCCCATTACAACCAGCCTTAGGGAGGTAGTATCATACACTAGTATCATATGCATGATACTAGTATATGATACTCCCCCATTACAATCAGCCTTAGCTGCTTCTGAAACCAGCCAGGCTAGGCTAATCATTTGGGCGCAGCTGCCGTCGACGGAGGATCATGGACGCCCATCCGGTCTGAGTTTGATCGGCTCTTCTTCTTCCTCGAGCGAGGAATTTAATCGGGAGCAGAGCGCCGCTTTGGATGGATTGACTTGTCTTTCGACGGCCGAGCTGATGATATTTCGCGCCGGGATATTACTCCATCATTTTTCTACTTTCGGGCGCTGGCCCAGCAAGTAGACGCAGATGCCCGCACGAGTGCGACGTCGAGGTGTCACGCGATACGGTTCGCGTTAAAGCTTTGTTGATCTCGACAGCCATTTAGTACTATTTCTGGGACGATCCGTCGCTTCCTCTCTGCACTGCATCCAGTCCGTTCATGCAACTTGCCCACACCACCGGGCCACTCTCCTATCTATCTCTGGTTATTTTGCATAAATAACGTGCTGGAAGTGGTTTTCGTAAGAACGAAAAACGGACCTGGCTAAGTCAACTCCACTACAACCATAGTAAAGCTAACACTGCCATCTCACCTGCACATATGCACATTCCTAAGCATGCTCGTGAGGTGCAGCTAGCTGTCGAGATAGTTACACTCACCATCATGGACCGATCGTTGCTTAATTAGTTTCTTAATACGTGCTCCCTCCAAAGTTTCCCAAACACATGTCCGTTTAGTGGCCTGTACAGTAGCCTTACTCATTGTTTTTGGCGATGAACTAGCTTTATTACTTTGCTTAATGGCAGCGATCCCTGGCTTTACCATTGCGAGTGCTCGACACTTTCGCAAAGCACTCTGGGTGCATAAGTCTGCCGATGGCGACGTCCAGGCAGCAGCATTTCGATCTTTTCTACTCTCGCCATTGACTTGGGTGAAAAGAAAAAAACATTCCGTCTTATATTTTGTCATGCCACATCAACTTTTCCGTAGTTGATGTGACATGACAAAAAATATGTGTAGAGGTTGTAGGTTTGACGCTCGCATAGTTCATAATCATATGAAAAAAGATAATATACATCCTATTCCACCTTGGTTTGAATTAGATGGGGTGGATTTTGGTGATTTAGTTATACATGAAACTCCAATTGGGGCCTCTGGTGCTTCAACAGAGGAGGAGAAGGGGATTGACAAGGAGGATGATCACGCGAGACCCCTGATTATTTTTGGGGGCTCAGTGGGGGTGGATTTAAAACTGGATTTGGATTTGGGCCTGGCTTGGTGGGGGCCCAATGGGCTAGATATCGATAGCCCCGGAAAGGGAAGGTGGTGGTGGTAGGTATAAAAGTGGGTGAGAGGGAAACGGCAGAACAATCCCATCGTGTAGGGTTTCCCCCCCCCCTCCTCCCACACCGCCGCCAGTTGAAGAAATGGCTGGAAACCTAGGAAGAGGATATGGAGGTCCTAGATTTAATCGTGGAGGGGAAGGAGGTTTTGCCAAAGGAAGATTCAACTACAGTAACAGGGGAGGGGGATGGACTGGAGGAAGACACGCTATGACTGACAGATTTGGAAGCTTGGGAAAAGGAAATGGTAGATTTGGTACTGGAAATGGGGGTGGCAGAGGAGATGGAGATGAAGAAGAATTCGCTGCAAAAGAAAAGGGAGAAAGTTTGATATGGCAGGCTAAGTCAGGGAAGAAAGAGGCAGTGAAAAACAGGAGTGAGAGAGAAATTGGTGAGAGAGAGAGTTCTGAAATGGAGAAAGGGAAGGAAAAAGATATGGTGACACAAAAAGAACAGAGTGCTCAGCAACAATTATTGACGTCTCTGTTGTCCCAGTTAGTGCAAGGGCTGAGAGGAGGAGAGAAAGAGATTACTGAAGGAGCAATTGGAAAACTTGGGGGAGTTCAGTCTGGCAGAGATGACATGAGGAGAGAAGAGAAAAAAGAAGATCCCATACAGAAAGCTGACAGGAGAGGTGAACAAGACCCAGGAGTGGAAATGAAGAAACAAGGGGAAGAGGCAATTGGCAGATAAACTTGGATGATGGCAGAAAAGGGATGGAGAGAATTAACAAGCAAGTTTGTGGTAAATGCAAAGACCCCAGACACTCTACCAGGGAATGTAGGGTGGGGCACTGTTTGATTTGTGGAAGGGAAAACCATATCACTAGTGAGTGCAATTTACTGAAGCAAATGAAACCAGTTCCCAAATATGTTGGATATGCTGCCAAAGGACTGGGAATCCTACTGGTTCAAAGCTACAAAGATGTGCTGGTTGCTGAACATACAAATCCTTTAGGTGTGGTGATTGTTAGGGAAGGGAAAATCAATGAAACTGAGCTCACAAAGGCTATGGGAGAGATGTTTGACTGGGGGTGGCAGTGGAGAGTTAAGGAATTTGGCCAAAATGGTTTCATGATGAGATTCCCTACCAAGGCAAAACTGGTTGAACTGGCTAAATTCAATGACTTCAATTTGCTTGGGACAGGGGTGGTCATCAAGGTCCAGCCCTGGTCCCTGGATCACCAAGCTATGGGGAAATTGCATACTGTGTGGGTTAAACTGAGCAGGGTGCCTGATTGTTTTAGACACTTCCTGGGCATTTGTGAAGTTGCTGCTGCAGTGGGGCCTGTGCTGGAAGTGGATATGGATACTGTCAATGAAGAAAAAGTTAGGGTCAAATGTGGAATCAGAGATGTGAAAAAACTCCACCTCAAGTGGAAATCACTGCCCCTGATTTGCTCATGTTCAGGATTGGTGTGGAAGTGGAGAAGGTGGTGGAAATTGGTTGGTATAAGGAGGAGAAGAGGAAAAATGAAAACACACATAATTTAGAAGATGGGGAGGGAGAAATAGAGAACAGGAAAAGATTCAGGATGGAAGAAACTGATCACAGAGGCATTTCACGTGGATGCTTGTCTCTCAAACAAAGTAAGGAAGTAGATGAAAAACTGATCAAAATGAAAAAACAATTAGAAGAAAGCATGATGCAATGGCAAGATGAAATGGTGGCTGAGAGAAGGAAGTGGCAAAAAGAGAGTGACATCTTGTTCAACAAGATCAAGATCTTGGAAGAGGACAAAACTAGACACATTGCATCGTTGGCTAAAGCTGAACAGAGAATGAAGAAGCTTGAGGAAAATCAATACACAATGCAGACCAAGATCAACCAACAACAGGAGGAGATTCAAAAGCTAATTCAAGAGGCTGTTAACAGGGAACAATATGAGATAGAGCTGGCTAACATGGATATGGAAGATTATGAAAAGGAAACTCAACAAAAAAAGGGTGAATCGGAATCTGGGAAATACAATGAACCTACTGACTATAATGCCAGTTAGGAATCAATTGGGACCCTGGGAGAGAAAATGGCAGATTTACATGGTGCCGAGGATGCTGAAAAAGAGAGGGAGGAGAAAGAAGTGGAGATAAAAATAAGCCTTAGAAACAAAGGAAAAGAAGATCAGAAAATAGAAGAGATGGCCAAAATCAGAGCTGAGGAAAGAGATAATTATGGTAAGGATCCAATTTCTGAATTTGTTAACCCCTCCTTAATACAAATTAGCTCCATGGTAGGAATTGATTTAGGATGTTCCATTGATATGATTGAGAATAATATAGATATTATTAATAAGATGGAGAAAGCCAGGAGAGAGATATATTTCCAAAGTATCAAAAGAGAAAAAATAGATGAGGCGAATGAAGTAAGAAGAGTAATGAAAGAAGGAGGAGACACACCAGTATACATAAATACTGGAGATGTGGATTTTGATGGATTATGCACTGATATGGATCATTCTGATGCTGAGATTGAGGAACAACAATATAAAAACCTTAAAGAAATGCTCTCTGGAAAAAAGAGAGGGAAGAAAAGCTCACCAGCACTAAGCTGTGTGAAGCAATCAATTGGGATTGGGGTGTGGAGAAGGAAAAAAGGAAGGAAGACTGATTAGTCTCTAACCTTGGAATACAAAAATTGCTTGGGCAAAGAAGGGTAATCCTTGATTGGAAATAGATATATATCTAGAATTTACACAAATGAGAGGAGTTTTCTGGAATGTGAGAGGTATTGGGCAAGATCATAAAAAAAGATATATTAGAGAAATGATTATGGACTATAGGTTAGATTTTGTTGGGATTTCAGAAACAATCAAACAAGACTTTACAAAAAATGAATTGCATAATCTTTGTGGGGGCAAAAATTACCAATGGTGTTGGAATCCCCCAAAGGGATGTCTGGGGGAATCCTAGTTGGCATTAATAAAGAGTTGTTTGATATTGAACATATTGAAAAAGGGCAATATTTCTTAAGAGTACTGATGTTTGACAAGAATATCCAAATGCACTGGAATTTAGTCACAGTTTATGGAGATGCACAGAAAGAGGGGAAAGCTAATTTCCTTGCTGAGTTAGCTAGATTATACCATGATAATCCTTTGCCTTGTCTGGTTGGAGGTGATTTTAATATCATCCGAAATAATAAAGAAAAAAACAAACTTATGATAAATGAACAGTGGTCCTTTATGTTTAATGCTATAATTGAACAAGCTGGATTGAGAGAACTACCTTTAAATGGGAGACAATACACTTGGGCCAATAATCAGGAGGATCCCACCTATGAGAAATTGGACAGGGTATTGATGTGTCCTGCTTGGGAAGAAAAATACCCATTGACTATATTACAAACCTTTGCTAGGGAAATTTCTAATCATACCCCCCTATTTTTAGACACAGGGGAGGCACACACAATTAGATATACTTTTAGATATGAAAATGCTTGGTTTTTGAGAGAAGGCTTTAAGGAGTTGATATATAATACCTGGAACAAAAGATTCAGAGGAAGTGTGTTGGATAGATGGCAAGCAAGGATGAGAGAATTGAGGAGAAAAGCTAAGGGATGGAATAAAAATGTGGATGCTTGGTATAGGAAAATTAAAATAGAAATCATAAAAGAATTGGATGATATTGATAAGAGAGCAGAAAGAATGGGTCCGATCACTGCAGCATGTAATCGAAAGCGTAGGAACTTAGAATGCAACTTAAAAGAATCATGACACAAGAAGAAATGAAGTGGATGCAGAGATATAAAGACAAAGAGATTAAAGATGGGGATGAAAATACTAGATACTATCATGCGAAAGTGAATGAGAGGAGAAGAAAAAATAGAATAATCTCTTTAGAACAAGAAGAAGGGATCATAGAAGGAGAGAACAGTCTGATGGAATATATTACTAAATTCTATAAAAACCTCTTTGGACACCTTGAAGAGTCTAATATCTCCTTGAGGGATCTAGAAATGGAAAAAATAAATGCTCAGGACAAAGAGGAGTTATTGTCCCCTTTTTTCTTAGATGAAATTCATCAAGTAGTTTTTGGTATGAAAAGAAATAAAAGCCCAGGCCCTGATGGGTTCCCTGCTGACTTTTATCAAGATTTTTGGGATTTGGTCAAGTGGGATCTGAAAGCCTTAGTTGAGGGGTTTTCCAAAGGAGAGATCAATATTGCCAGGCTTAACTATGGCATTATTACCCTAGTGCCCAAAACCAATGATGCCAAACAAATTCAAAAATTCAGGCCTATATGCCTGCTAAATGTGAGTTTCAAGATTATTACAAAAGTTCTGATGAACAGATTGACCAAATGTATTGCACCTGTTATCTCCAGAACACAAACTGCATTTATCAAAGGGAGATACATTATGGAAGGAGTGGTTATTCTACACGAAGCCTTGAACACTTTTCATAGAGACAAAGAAGATGCTTTAGTTTTTAAAGTTGATTTTGAAAAAGCATATGATAAAATCAAATGGCCCTTTGTTATACAGATGCTAAAACTGAAAGGTTTTTCAGACAAATGGTGTGATTGGGTAATGGAAACAATGAGAGGGGGACATGTAGGAGTCAAGGTAAATGATGAAATCGGTCCTTTTTTCAAAACCTAAAAAGGTTTGAGACAGGGAGATGCTATGTCACCGTTGCTTTTTGATGTGGCTGCGGATGCCTTAGCCACTTTAATGAATAATGCTTTAGAATTGGATATTGTTAAGGGATTCCTTAATAAAAATGATAATAAAGGTGTAAATATGTTACAATATGTTGATGATACTATCTTTTTAATCAAAGATGAGATAGAGAGTGTGAGAAACCTTAAATTTATATTGGGGGCTTTTGAACAGATGTCTAGTCTAAAAATTAACTTCCATAAGAATGAACTAATGCTGTTTGGAAAGGCCAAAGAAAAACAATTGCTATACCAGGAAATACTGACATGCAAAATGAGAGATTTACCCATCAAATATCTAGGGATGCCTGTAGCTGATACTAGGATCAGGAACATACATTGGAGTTGTGTAACGGATAAAATTGAGAAAAGATGTGGGTGTTGGCAAGGGAAGTCATTGGGATCTATTGTTTGGCGGGATCACCACAGTGCAAGCTTGCCTGACTAATATTCCTCTGTTCATGATGTCCTTTTATGCTATCCCAAAAGGAATCGTTAAAAAAGCTGATTTTTTTAGGGCTAGATTGGTGTGGCAAGAAGATGAGAATGTTAGGAAATATCATTTTGTTAATTGGAGGGAGTGTTGCCTACCCAAAGAGGTAGGGGGTCTAGGGATTCTCAATCTGGAGGTGATGAACATAGCTTTGCTGGCTAAATGGTTCTGGAAAATGGAAACAGAAGAGGGGATGTGGCAAGAGGTACTGAAAGGAAAATATAAGAAAAATGAATGTCTAGCTCTAGTGGAAAAAAAACCTGGAGATTCTCAGTTCTGGACTAGTTTGTTGAATATTAAGAATATCTTCTATAGATTTGTGAAAAAAGAGCCTGGGGAAGGAAAAAAACATTAGATTTTGGGGGACACTTGGGTGGATGACAAGCCCTTAAAAGATGCCTACCCTAGAATATATGACATTTGTTTTGACCACAAAATTACTGTATATGAGGCCATCCAAAAAGGATGGAAGTGTTTCAAATTTAGAAGGACACTACATGGAGAAACTCTGGAGTCATGGGATGCTTTAAAAAGTAGATGTGAAAAAATTAAAATGAATGGGGAAAAAGATAAGATCAAATGGACCCTAACTGCTGATGGAAAATTCTCTGTTAAATCTTTATACACAGAGTTGATTACGTCAGGCCTGAAATTTCCACAGAAATATCTTTGGCAAATCAAAGTTCCTGCAAAAATTAAAGTCTTCTTGTGGCTAGTAAATAAGAAGAGTGTTTTGACTAGAGATGTCTTACTCAAATAAGGGTGGAAAGGGGGAAAAGAATGTGTGTTTTGTGGACAAGATGAATCTATTGATCATTTAATGTTCACATGCTCTGCGGCTTCTTTGCTTTGGAGCCTGGTTAGATGTGTTTGTGGTCTGAAGACCATTCTTTTTAGTGTTAAAGAATGTTTTGGGGAATGGATTAGCAAATTTTGTAAAGAAGATAAGAAAATGGTGATGATTGAGGTTTCTGCTTTATTCTGGGCAATTTGAAGAAGTAGGAATGCAATTGTTTTTGAGAAAAAAAAAAGATTAATGATCCTTTTCAGATAATCAAACTAATGGTTCGATGGTTGGTTGACTGATCCATTTTGCAGACAGAGAAGCCACCAAGAAAACTGCTGGAACTGGGGCAAGAGTACTAGAACGGGTAGCAAATAAGGTGTACACAGCCGGGCAGGGATGGCGAATCAATGTGGCAAGGCTCCCTGGATGACGGCTACAACTTCTGCATCTTCTGTTGCTGTTCCTAGTCCTTTTTGTGCCTGTTAGTTACTAGTTATTATCGTCGATGACTCTGTTAGGTGTGTTGGTGGACTTTGTTCATGCTCGGCCTGTGTTGGTCCTTTTGGCCGGTTTCTTTCGTCTTGTTTTAGTAGTGTGAACCTGTTTTGTGCTTACTGTCCTCTGAACTCTGTAAGCCTAGTTTTCAGTAATGAAAATCGGAAAGGGAAAGCCCTTATTTGATAAAAAAAAACTTTTCCATTACACTCTCCCTGCCAAAAGAAAATCCAGGAGGCGTAGCGTGGTAGCTTCGCAGACTCTTCCGGTCCTTTGGTGGGCAGAAACAGCGGGAGCCCGCGGTCTCCTTCCGCCCACGGGCCCACCCACGCTCGTCGCGGCCCGGCCGCTGGAGCCCACCACGGCCCGACGCGCGGGCCCGGCGCCGCAGGGAGATACGCAAATATCCTTTGCTCCTCCCCATTGGCCGGACCGATCGCCCGGTAGCGAGCGCGTCGCCACCCACTACCACCGCTTGCGCCTGCCGAGCCGCACCGCACCCACCATCTGGCTGGCGCCCGAGATACTTGTGGCGCGCGGAGATAGTTTTGCTTCGCTGAGATACTTTGCAGTGCCACGTGGCGGAGGAGGAGATCGTTTGCTTGGCTGGGATACTTTGCAGCGCCACGTGGCGGGGCGAGGAGATCGTTTGCTTGGCTGGGATGGCTCCCGCCGATCGACCGAGAGGGAGATCGTTTGCTTGGCTCACAGGCGCCTCTGCACCGTATCGTATCAGCTAGCGTCGGCACACGGACGGGGCAGCGGCAGCGCTGGGCGGCTCGCGGCCACGAGATCGATCGATTTCCTGTTACGGCCTTATTACGGGGGTGCTTTCGTGTCACGGGGCGGACGGGATGTTCCATGTTCCTTCGGATAGGTAGATGCGCCTGCGGCATGCGCGCCTCAGAGGATAGATAGATAGACACACCCTCTGACGACGATGTCTTTCTCTGATCACGTGTGACGGTGCACTGTTATGCTTAGGCTCATGCGTGGATGATCTCACTTGGAGCGAGGCTGGGTGACTAATTGTGTTAGGGCATCTCCAAAGTTTACCTGCAAATGTCTTCTCTATATGTTTGTTTTTATGTCTGAACATGGTTTATGGACATGATATCAAAGGGAGTCATTCAAAGTTATTCACGAATTAATCCCGTTAGGAGAAAAGAGAGTAGAGGGAGTCTATGCATGTGGTGAGATTTGTGGTGTGTTGTCCGATTGAGAGTAAAGAGATGAGAGGTGAACCATGCAGGTGAGAGAGAGAGAGAGAGAGAGAGAGAGAGAGAGAGAGAGAGAGAGAGAGAGAGAGAGAGAGAGAGAGAGAGAAACGAGGACAACGCTGAGGCTTTTGGTTGATTAAAGTGGATGCTCGGACTCCAGCAAAACCCTCACGTTTGTCTCTATGAAACCGGAATTTGTATGTTCATACTGCTAAGCGGACATATACAGGTCTTCGTTAGATGATAAAAGTGGTCTGGACATATAGTGAAGGTTTGAGGTCTGTTTTGAAGATGCCTTTAGGCTTGTTCCAATGCAAGAATGCTTAGATGGGTGCTAGATGCATTACAGATTTAGTAAAGTCCACAATGCATAGGTGCTTATTGTGTTGTTGCTAAGCTTCCTTAATTTAATTATATAACAATTAAATTATTTCATGCATGGGCAATTTTATTTTTTAAGTGTTTTATATAGGTCCGCGTGCTTGGCATTGGTTCTTTCTGGGTTCACCAAACTCCTATATCTCCTCTTAAAGACCTTGCCACGTCGGATTTTTTTTGCCTATGTGGCATATGCTTACCACGAGTACAACGTGTGACACTGAGAAAGCTCTTAGGGCATCTTCAACGCTGCTACGCAAACCGGACATCGCCTCCATTCGCAGACAGACCCGTCAGTCAACGGACACTAATGGGAGACTGCCGTCCAAAGCTAGCCGCATACATCCGCCACCAAATTTTTAAAGTCCACATGCTCAAAATAGTTTCATATCTAGTTCCAGTTTGGCTAAAAAATGTTCAAATGTAGAACTAATTCTAATGTAAATATTACAATCCAACAAAGTATTCAAATTGTAATAGTTCAAACTTGAATTTAACTAGCACATAGGTACTAGTTGTCCCCTTTAATCGTCCAGAGATGCTCCATCAAATCTTTCTTCAGTTGGCTTGATGCCGAATTTGTTCATGCATTTGAACAAACTCATCAAATGTGGTTGGATTCTACTCTGGATTGTGGCTTGGACGGCGGAGCGAACCAACAAGAATGGTGTTGTTTGGGAACATAGTAGAAAAAAATCGCACCTACGATCACCCAAGATCAATATGAAGATGCATTGCGGGTTGGGATCACGATCGTTACCGTCACCGAGTTGTAGCGGAAGAAGAATGTGTCGGTGTAGATCGAACTTGGAGTCCCTCGAACCGTTGATGAATGATCCCTCGTATTGCCCACGAACGATCTCTCGAACCGAAGACCAAAAGCACGACCTCTCTACTTGGTTGCAAGCGTGCAAACTTCATGATCTGGCGGCGCTTCGTCGTCCAGAGCTAATCATCGCCGGAGAATTAGAGAGAGGATATTAGAACCACACTAGGCTTCTAATTATGAGGAAAATAGGATTAGCCAAACTCAAATTAGTCAACTAGGACCAACTAGAACATAAGCTAGAAGAACTAGAGGAGGCTCCAAAAACTATGTGTCTCAAGAGACAAAATCCTATAGTATATATAGGTTGGAGGGGAGGGAGAGGGCAGACACCAAGGGGGAAGGAGTCCCCCTTGGTGCGCCGGCCTAGGGGAGGAGTCCCACTCCCTCCCCTAGTAGGATTCGGCCTTGTGTGTTTTCTAGTCCCTGTATCGGTTTGCAAAACAGGAGCAACCGATTAGTATCAAATACCTATGACACAGAAATTTACAAGTAGAATAACATTAACTTAGTATAACTATTATACCTTCACCAGATGAACCCTTTTTTCTTATTTGCCAAATATTTTTTGCAGCTACGCTTCCAGTGTCCCTTCTGCTTTGCAGTAGAAACATTCAGTCTCTTTAGAGGCTCCTCCCTTGCTCTTCTTTTGAGACTTGGTCTGACCGGCTTCAGTAGATTTCTTCTTCTTGAAATTGTCCTTCTTCTTGAAACTGGTTGTTTTGTCGACCATCATCACTATCTTGTTCTTCTACATTCCAGCTTCCGTAGTTTTGAGCATAGCAAACAACTCATTTGCACTTTCCTCCATTCCATTCATGTTGTAATTCATGATAAAGCCATCGTAAGATGGGGGCAATGAAGCAAGCACAATATCTGTACCGAGTGTTGGCGAAATTCCAAAATCCAGAGAAGCCAGTCTATCAACATAGCCAGCAAGCTTCACTATATGCTCACTCATTGAGGAACCCTCTTTCATTTTGCATTCAATCAAGGCCTTGGTTAATTCGAAATGTTTGGTCCTTGCCTGTTTCTTGTACAAAACTTATAGTGACCCAATTATGAATTGAGTAGTGGATCATTCAAAATGCTTCTGTAGTTCAGGATCCATGCAAAGTTAACATGAGGCACTGGACTGAATCATAGTCATCACTACGAGCAGCGTAAGAAGCAACTTCGTCTGGTGTTGCATCCTTTCCAAGAGCATCACCTAGGGGTTGATCCAGCACATACTCCTTCTTAGCACTTCTAATAACAAATCTCAGGTTCCACATCCAATCCGCATAGTTTCCACCATTAGCAGCCAACTTTTCTTTCTCTAACATAGGGGCTAAGTTGAACATATTGCGAGCCATTGATCTACAACGATAGACACAAAATTTTATTTAGACATTTTCATAATTTTAACCTTGCACTAAGTTGTTTAAAAATCAACAATATAAAGTGCAATCCCACTCAAATCAATATCTCTCATAATTGATAGTGAGTGTCTCAAGATCCTGACCTCATTCACATTCATGGATGGTAGCATCTCATAAGATGTGAATTACAACCGGTAGGCAATCTTTTGCCAATCATATCTCCATATGACTCTTGTTCATCTTTAGATGCTTTGTGCTCCAAGCTCAAAACTTTTCTGCTAGAACTTCAAGACAACCGAGTGTTTCTTCTGTGAAGTCGTACCTGACCCGCCTTACACGTCACTTCTCGTTTGTACTCATGGTAGCATGTAGTGCTTCAAAAGGCCACGTGTTATAGTCTTATAGGCGGTTGCAACACTGATAAGAGCACCTTTTAACTTGATATTTACTCTGAGAGATCACCCTAATAATTGACTACTGCGCAATCAAATGTTGCAAGCAACAAAGGGATAAACATTTCATACAATTCATAAAAGCATGATAAGGTATAGCCCTGGGTGTCGGGAATCTCTGTGATCATCTTCAATCTTCAGTTGAAGCGTCGTGACGGCCAATATTTCGTTGCCGTGGCAACAATTTCAAAAATGATGCCATGGCGACAATTTCAGAAAATGTTGTCATGGCGACCGTTTCAGAAAACGTTGTCGTGGCACCAAATTCAGAAATTCCGCCGTGGCATGGAAATATAGCTCTTCATCCCACGCCATGTACACCTTCTCCTCGTTGAGGTCCTCTGTGTACGGTTGCCATCGTCACCTGTATCTTGTAGGCTATATCTACGAAATTTACATTAACGTGGCAATCTCGTGGTTCCAGCCATCATGACGTGATGTGCATGCCACTTAACACTACAACATATAACCATCTTATACATAAACTCGTTATCATAATGAAGGCTATACCACATCATATGCATACCCTGCAAAACCAAGTTAGACATCCTCTAATCGGTTTTTAGCAAAATTTTAGTTACGTTGTTAACCAGTTTCATCAATTAATACTAGCTACCTACATCCACAACATAGGCGATGATTCTTGATTCTAGATTAAGTTTTGGGGTGCATGAAACAAGAGACTTAATTAAAAATCTCTATCCCACACTAAACTTCGTCAATACGCGTGACCACCTAGAAGATTTTCCATCTTCGGCACCCTCTTGTGTACGCGATGGTTCACAATTCTCAACTATGGTGAAGCCCAAGGAACTGTTAGCGGATCGTCAACAGCCAGAGACGATCGATTGTCAGAACCTTGTGAAAAGCGACACAATGCCGTTGATGAATTGAACCGAAGCAACACTCAAGGGAAGCATAGTGATGTCTACTACGCAACTTCATTCTTGTAGACACGTGTTGGGCCTCCAAGCGCAGAGTTTTGTAGGGCAGTAGCAATTTTACCTCAAGTGGATGACCTAAGGTTTTATCAATCCGTGAGAGGTGTAGGATGAAGATGATCTCTCTCAAACGACCCTGCAACCAAATACAAGAAATCTCTTGTGTCCCCAACACACCCAATACAATGCAAATTGTATAGGTGCACTAGTTCGGCGAAGAGATGGTGATAAAAGTGTAATATTGATGGTAGGAATATATTTTTATAATCTAAATAAATAAAAACAGCAAGGTAGCAAATAGTAAACGGGCACAAAAACGGTATTTCCATGCTTGAAAATGAGGCCTAGGGTCCGTACTTTCGCTAGTGCAACCTCTCAACAATGCTAATATAATAGGATCATATAACCACCCCTCAAAGTGCGATGAAGAATCACTCCAAAGTTCCTATCTAGCGGAGCACATAAGAATAAATTGTTTGTAGGGTACGAAACCACCTCAAAGCTATTCTTTCCATTCAATCTATTTAAGAGTTCGTACTAAAATGACACAAAGCTATTCTTTCCGTTCAATCTATCCTAGAGTTCGTACTAAAATAACACCAAAGAAAATTCATATTCATAATACTCAATCCAACACAAAGAACTTCAAAGAGTGCCCCAAGATTTCTACCAGAGAAACAAAGACAAGAACGTGCATCAACCCCTATGTATAGATTACCCCAATGTCACCTCGGGAATCTGCAAGTTGAGTGCCAAAACATATATCAAGTGAATCGATACGATACCCCATTGTCACCACGAGTATTCAATTGCAAGACATATATCAAGTGTTCTCAAATCCATTGAAGTATTCAATCCGATAACAACGAAATCTCAAAGGGAAAAACTCAATTCACAACAAGATAGAGAGGGGAAAACACCATATGATCTGACTACATTAACAAAGACCGCGATACATCAAGATCATGACATCTCAAGAACACGAGAGAGAGAGAGAGAGAGAGAGAGAGAGGTTAATCACATAGCTACTGGTACAAACCCTCAACCCCGAGGGTGGACTACTCCCTCCTCATCGTGGTGGTCGCCGGGATGATGAAGATGGCCACCGGAGATGATTCCGCCTCCGGCAAGGTGCAGGAACGGGGTCTAGATTGGTTTTCGGTGGCTACAGAGCCTTGCGGCAGCGGAACTTCTGATCTAGGTTAACCCTGAGGGTTTTCGGAATATTTGGGAACTAATAGGGTAAAGAGGGGGTGCGGGAGGCCACCGAGGTGGGCACATCCCACATGGGCATGATATGACCAATATTGTGATTGTCAAGCCTCAAAAGATTCAATGTGAAGCTACCACTAGCCTCAAAAGATTCAATGTGAACTCCTTATACTAATTATCCGTGAATTGCTTGTATGACCAATATTGTGATTGTCAAGCCTCAAAAGATTCAATTTCTAAACCCAATGTGAAGCTACTACTATGCATGATATGATTTCAACTTCATGACATTCAATTTATTCAACAATTTACTCATAGGATATAAGTTAAGCACAAGAGTAAATGACAAGCTACTCCAAAAAGATATAAATGAAGATCATGAGCATAATATTTTCTTTCTCTCAAATTAATTTAAGTGAATCAAGAGAGAATTTCTTCAAAAATACTAAAGCACACCGTGCTAAAAAAGATATAGGTGAAGCACTAGAGCAATTCCAAAGAAAAGAGCTTCGTTGACGGGATGTGAATGCCGCTTACTTAGCCTCTCTCGCAACTATTTGAGGACTCTATTTTATTTAAAAACTTTCAGGTCTAAGTATTTTATTAAAACAGCAAGCAAAATGACATTCTAAGAATAGCACAACTCATGTGAAGAAGCAAAAACTTAGGCTCAACCGATAATTGTTGATGAAGAAAGTGAAGAAAATATGCCCTAGAGGCAATAATAAAGTTGTTATTTATATTTCCTTATATCATGATAAATGTTTATTATTCATGCTAGAATTGTATTAACCGGAAACTTAGTACATGTGTGAATACATAGAAAAACAGAGTGTCACAAGTATGCCTCTACTTGACTAGCTCGTTGAATCAAAGATGGTTAAGTTTCCTAGCCATAGACATGAGTTGTCATTTGATTAACGGGATCACATCATTAGAGAATGATGTGATTGAGCTGACCCATTCCGTTAGCTTAGCATTTGATATTTTAGTATATTTCTATTGCTTTCTTCATGACTTATACATGTTCCTATGACTATGAGATTATGCAACTCCTGAATACCGGAGGAACACTTTGTGTGCTACCAAACGTCACAACATAACTGGGTGATTATAAAGGTGCTCTGTAGGTGTCTCCGATGGTACTTGTTGAGTTGGCATAGATCAAGATTAGGATTTGTCACTCCGATTGTCGGAGAGGTATCTCTAGGCCCTCTCGGTAATGCACATCACTATAAGCCTTGCAAGCACTGCGACTAATGAGTTAGTTGCGGGATGATGTATTACGGAACGAGTTATGAGACTTGCCGGTAACAAGATTGAACAAGGTATTGAGATACCAATGATCGAATCTCGAGCAAGTAACATACCGACGACAAAGGGGACAACGTATGTTGTTATGCGGTTTGACCGATAAAGATCTTCGTAGAATATGTAGGAGCCAATATGAGCATCCAGGTTCCGCTATTGGTTATTGACCGGAATCGAGTCTCGGTCATGTCTATATAGTTCTCGAACCCGTAGGGTCCGCACGCTTAACGTTCGGTGACGATCGGTAATATGAGTATATGTGTTTTGATGTACCAAAGGTAGTTCGGAGTCCCGTATATGATCACGGACATGACGAGGAATCTTGAAATGGTCGATACATAAAGATCGATATATTGGATGACTATGTTTGGACTTCGGAAGGGTTCCGGGCAAGTTCGGACAAATACCGGAGTACCGGGGGGTTACCGGAACACCCCGAGGAGTGTAGTGGGCCTATTGGGACTTAGTGGAGAAGAGGAGGGGCGGCCAGGGCAGGCCGCGTGCCCCCTCCCCCTCTAGTCCGAATTGGACAAGGAGGGGGGGCGGCGCCCCCCTTTCCTTCCCCCTCTCTCCTCCTTCCCTCTCTCTCCTACTCCTATTCTTGGAAGGGTTGGAGTCCTACTCGCGGTGGGAGTAGGACTCCCCTTGGGGCGCGGCTAGGAGGGCCGGCCCCTCCCCCTCCTCCACTCCTTTATATACGGGGGAAGGGGGCACCCCATAGACACACAAGTTGATCAGTTGATCTTTTAGCGGTGTGCGGTGCCCCCCTCCATCATAATCCACCTCGGTCATATCATAGCGGTGCTTAGGCAAAGCCCTGCGTCGGTAGCATCATCAACACCGTCATCACACTGTCGTGCTGACGGAACTTTCCCTCAAAGCTCTGCTGGATCGTGAGTTCGTGGGACGTCACCGAGCTGAACGTGTGCTGAACTCGGAGGTGCCGTGTGTTCGGTACTTGGATCGGTCGGATCGTGAAGACGTATGACTACATGAAACGCATTGCCATAACGCTTCCGCTTATGGTCTATGAGGGTACTTGGACGACACTCTCCCCTCTCGTTGCTATGCATCACCATGATCTTGCACGTGCGTAGGAAATTTTTGAAATTACTATGTTCCCCAACAGAAAGGTGGGATGCCTATCGGGGCATCCCCAAGCTTAGATGCTTGAGACTTCTTGAAATATTATCTTGGGGTGCCTTGGGCATCCCCAAGCTTGAGCTTTTGTGTCCCCTTAATTCTTCTCATATCACGGTTTTCCTAAATCTCAAAAGCTTCATCCACACAAAACTCAAAAAGAACTTGTGAGGTAAGTTAGTATAAACCAATGCAAAAAACTTATCATTCTCTACTGTAGCAAATCACTAAAATTATTATTCAACATTGCTTACTAAATGCCTCTGCATATTTAACACTCCTATCCTCAAATAGAATTATTAAACAAGAAAACATATGCAAACAATGCAAACATAACAGCAATCTACCAAAACAATACAATCTATAAAGGATGCAAGAGTATCAATACTTATTCAACTCAAAACATTATGAAAATTTACCACGCTGTATGAAATTTATCAGAGCTTATTTTGCAAAAAGTTTCAACATTTTATCACATTCTGACTTTTCTAGGGAGTTTTTGCAACAACGGTAAACTTTCTATTTTCAAACAACAACATGTAGACTTGCAAAATAAGCATAGTAAAGGCTGTCATTGCCACTTTTATTGAAATAAAATATGCAAACCATTATTCTAAATAACAGCAAGAAAATCCTAACAAAATAAATTGACGCTCCAAGCGAAGCACATATCATGTGACGAATGAAAACTTAGCTCTAAGTGAGGTTACCGATAATGTTGGAGACAAAAGAGGGGATGCCTTCCAGGGCATCCCCAAGCTTAGTTGCTTGGATATTCCTTTAATATTACCTTGGGGGTGCCTTGGGCATCCCCAAGCTTAGGGTCTTGTCACTCCTTATTTATTGGAAATATGCCCTAGAGGCAATAATAAAATGGTTATTATTATATTTCCTTGTTCATGATAATTGTCTATTGTTCATGCTATAATTGTATTAACCGGAAACCATAATACATGTGTGAATACATAGACCACAACATGTCCCTAGTGAGCCTCTAGTTGACTAGCTCATTGATCAATAGATGGTTATGGTTTCCTAACCATGGACATTGGATGTCGTTGATAACGGGGTCACATCATTAGGAGAATGATGTGATGGACAAGACCCAATCCTAAGCATAGCACAAGATTGTGTAGTTCGTTTGCTAGAGCTTTTCTAATGTCAAGTATCATTTCCTTAGACCATGAGATTGTGCAACTCCCAGATTCCGTAGGAATGCTTTGGGTGTATCAAACATCACAACGTAACTGGGTGACTATAAAGGTGCACTACAGGTATCTCCGAAAGTGTCTGTTGGGTTGGCACAAATCGAGGCTGGGATTTGTCACTCCGTATGACGGAGAGGTATCTCTGGGCCCACTCGGTAATGCATCATCATAATGAGCTCAATGTGACTAAAGGAGTTAGTCATGGGATCATGTGTTATGGAACGAGTAAAGAGACTTGCCGGTAACGAGATTGAACGAGGTATGGGGATACCGATGAGGAACTCCGGAATGGTCCGGAGGTGAGGATCGATATATTGGACGATGGGTATTGGAGTCCAGAATTGTTCTGGGAGTACCGGGTGACGACCAGCGTGACCGAAAAGAGTTTCGGAGCCCCGACAAGCGTTGGGGGGGGGGGGCCTTATGGGCCAAGGGGAGGGGGCACATCAGCCCACTAAGGGGTTGTGCACGCCTCCCTCCCCTTCTCAAGTAACCTGGAGAGGTGGAGGCGCCTCCCCTAGGGCAGCCGCCCCTCCCGGCTTGGGGGCCAAGTTTCCTAGGGGTGGGGGCGCCCAAACCCATCTAGGGTTTCCCCTGTGGGCGCCGCCCCTCCCCTAGGGAAACCCTAGGGCGCCTCCTCCTCCCCCTTCCCCCTATATATAGTGAGGGAGAGAGAGGGCAGCAGCAACCCTTCCCCTGGCGCAGCCTTTCCGCCTTCCAACTCCTCCTCCTCCTCCGTAGTGCTTAGTGAAGCTCTGCCGGAGAACCACGAGCTCCACCACCACGCCGTCGTGCTGCCGGAGTTCTCCCTCAACTTCTCCTCTCCCCTTGCTGGATCAAGAAGGAGGAGACGTCCCCGGGCTGTACGTGTGTTGAACGCGGAGGCGCCGTCCGTTCGGCGCTTGGATCGGATCTTCCGCGATTTGAATCGCCGCGAGTATGACTCCTTCAACCGTGTTCTTGTAACGCTTCCGCTTAGAGATCTTCAAGGGTATGAAGATGCACTCCCTCTCTCTCGTTGCTAGCATCTCCTAGATTAATCTTGGTGACACATAGGAAAATTTTGATTTATTACTACGTTCCCCAACGGTGGCATCATGAGCTAGGTCTATGCGTAGATTCTATGCACGAGTAGAAGACAAAATAGTTGTGGGCGATGATTTGGTTAATTTGCTTACCGTTACTAGTATTATCTTGATTTGGCGGCATTCTGGGATGAAGCGGCCCGTACCGACCTTACACGTACGCTTACGTGAGCCAGGTTCCACCCACTGACATGCACTTGATGCATAAGGTGGCTAGCGGGTGCTTGTCTCTTCCACTTTAGTCGGATCGGATTCGATGAAGAGGATCCTTATGAAGGGTAAATAGCAATTGTCATATCACCGTTGTGGCTTTTGCGTAGGTAAGAAACGTTCTTGCTAGAAACCCATAGAAGCAATGTAAAACATGCAACAACAATTAGAGGACGTCTAACTTGTTTTTGCAGGGTATGCTATGTGATGTGATATGGCCAAAAGGATGTGATGAATTATATATGTGATGCATGAGATTGATGTAACGCCCTCGATGCGGCTATATCTCCCACGTGTCGAAGCACGACTTAGAGGCATAACCGCATTGAAAGCAATGTCGCAAGTGAGGTAATCTTCACACAACCCATGTAATACATAAGGAAAGAGATACATAGTTGGCTTACAAATGCCACTTCACACAATACATAAATAAACATCCATCATTCAGATTACACTCAAGGTCCGACTACGGAACCAAAATAAAAGAAGATACCCCAAATGCTACACAGATCCCCGATCGTCCCAACTGGCTCCACTATCGATCATCGTGGAAAGACACATAGTAACGACCACGTTCCTCGTCGAACTCCCACTTGAGCTCGGTTGCGTCCACCTGACCGCATCGCTTGCACTGCAACTGTTTTGGTAGAATCTGTGAGTCACGGGGACTCAGCAATCTCACACCCGCGAGATCAAGACTATTTAAGCTTATAGGAAGGACAGAGTTGTGAGGTGGAGCTGCAGCAAGCGACTAGCATATATGGTGGCTACATTCGCAAAAGAGAGCGAGAAGAGAAGCAAGGCACGGTCGTGAAGCTAGTAGCGATCAAGAAGTGATCCTGTACTACTTACGCCAAACATAACTCCAACACCGTGTTCACTTCCCGGACTCCGCCGAGAAGAGACCATCACGGTTACACACGCAGTTGATGTGTATTTTAAACAAGGTCAACTTCGGGTTTTCTACAACCGGACATTAACAAATTCCCATCTGCCTCAAAACCGCGGGCACGGCTTTCGAAAGATAATACCCTGCAGGGGTATCCCAACTTAGCCCATTATAAGCTCTCACGATCAACGAAGGATATTCCTTCTACCGGGAAGACCCGATCAGTCTCGGAATCCCGGACTACAAGACATTTCGACAGCAATAAAACAAGACCAGCAAAGCCACCCGAATGTGCCGACAAATACCGATAGGAGCTGCACATATCTCGTTCTCGTGGCACACCGGATGGGCAAGACGTCGGGTTGGCATAGACCCTGATTGCCCAGGGGCGCCGGTCATCGCTTGTTGGGCCAAGACTCAAGGAGCACCGGTCCGGGGTTAAATAAAGATGACCCTCGGGCTCGCAAAACCCGGGGAAAAAGGCTTAGGTGGCAAATGGTAAAACCAAAGTTGGGCCTTGCTGGAGGAGTCTTATTCAAAGCAAACTGTCAAGGGGTCCCATAAATCACCCAACCGTAAGGAACGCAAAATCAAGGAACATAACACCGTATGACGGAAACTAGGTGGCAAGAGTGGAACAAAACACTGTGCATAAGGCCGAGCCTTCCACCCTTTACCAAGTATATAGATGCATTAATTATAGCAGATATATTGTGATAGCCCCAACAAGTAAACATGTTCCAAAAAGGAACAACATCTCCATGTTCCAACAAGGAACAAACTTTATCTTCACCTGCAACTAGCAACGCTATAAGAGGGGCTGAGCAAAGCGGTAACATAGCCAATCAACGGTTTGCTAGGAAAGGATGGTTAGGGGCTGACATGGCAATATGGGTGGCATGATAAGCAAGTGATAGGCATCGCAGCATAGGCATAGCAAAAGAGCGAGCATCTAGCAAGCAAAGATAGAAGTGATTTCGAGGGTATGGTCATCTTGCCTGCAAAGTTCTCAGAGTTGTCGAAAACTTGATCCTCGTAAGCGTTCTCAACAGGTTCCTCGTTCACGTACTCATCTCCGGCTCTACCCAAAGCAAGAACACAAACAAAGGAACCATAATAAATCACGGTGCAATGCACAAGCAACATGATGCAAAACATGGCATGATATGCGAGATGTGATATGCAATGCGTATGCGTGCTCCGGAAGGAAAATGATGAACTAGGCATCAACTTGGCAAACCAAGTATGCCGCTGGAAAGATGAGATGATTTCGGTTGAAATCGATATAAAGATCACCGGAATCGGATGCACGGTTTGCAAATGACAAGCAAAACAAGAAAGACACAAATCTGCCATTAACAGCATGATACCACTTAGCAAGCAACAAGAAAATAAGCTGCTGCACCCAAACGTACCAACAAAGCACATGACAGTGATCTACTCAAGAAGCTTGACAAAAGATGAACACTGAGCTACGGCTAAATCACAACATAACAGGTCCAAACATGCATGGCAAAAGTGCATAATATATCAGCTTCACAGGCTTAGGAAAAATACTGAACATGGCAGAAACAGCATCAGGAAGCAATGTTCAGAGCAAGAAAACAACATGCTACAGGAACTTATAATAGCAAAACAAGGCATGGCATGAATCTACTCAAAGCATAGAACAAAAGTCCCTTATCGACCATAAGCCAAAAAGGATCAAAAATATAGTAACACCCATGTCAAAATAGCAAGTTTCATAATGATTCAAAGAATGTGGCATGACAAAAACAGATAACAAGTAGGCATGTTTAATAGCTCGATGCACTCACTACAGAGCCTTACATGATAATCTAAGCATACATACATCAATAATACATGGCATAGAAAACATACATGGCAAGAACAACATCATAGCATACACGGATCAACCACAACAACCTTGGCAAAATTGAATAACATGTAAACAATCTGCCAGGAAACATTTTATAGCAAAAGTAGAGCTCGATTGACTCAAGCTATGGTACTCCATAATTGCAAACAAAGGCATGGATGGATAGAGCATAACCATAGTTTCAAAACATCCTTACTGTAGTATCTCAAAATATGCATGGATCTCTCGGTAGCATCAAGTTAACATGGCATAAAAATATCAGCAAAACATGGCTGAAATCAGCAACATCATGAAGCCTAGTTTGCATGCTTGTGCTAGTCACCACAGAGACCACAAAAATACATGGCATACACCCCTGGAAAGATGGCATGGCATATTACAAAACACATATAGGACTCAAGATCATAGGGTGCACACATCAATCAGGGCAAAAATGACAAAAGTGCAAGTTCTGTTAAGAAACAGAAATTAACATCACATAGCCCTCTTCTAACAGCATTCCGGGCATCAAGATGAGCTCAAATGAAAGTGACACAATGAGAGGAAATGATCTACTCTTCGAGGCGAACATTTTGACATATTACACGCACGAAACGGAGCTACGGGTGCAAAGTTATGGCACGAAAAATGCAACAAAATATCACGAAATAAAGACTTAGACGAACATATCGGGGGGAGAGGTCAACCGCGGATCCGGGTCCGGCGGCGCGGATCTCGCCGGAGCTCGGGCGAGCCGAGGAGGGGCGCCGGAGGAGGAGAGGCGGGCCGGCCGGGCGGCGACGGCGGCGCCGCAGAATCATGCAAGGGAGCGGCGGATGCTGGGGGCGGGCGGCGTCGGGCGGCGGGCGGCCGGGCGAGGCGACGGCGGGCCGGGCCGAGGCGGCGGAGGAGCAGGGCCGGGCGGGCGCGGGCGGGCGGCGCTGAGGATGCTGGGCGGCGCGGCCGAGCTGGGCGGGGCTGACGCTGGGCCCCGCGGGCCGGGCGCGGTCGGCGGCGAGCAGGGGACCAGGGGCTACGTGGCAGCCCTGGTTGGCTCTTGGCGCGGCGGCGACGCGCGTTCGGCGCCGTCCGGACGTGTCCGCACGGGAGGAGCGAGCTAGGGTTAGGTGGAATTGATCCAGATTTGAGGAGATGCATATTTATAGGTAGAAGGAGCTAGGAAGCTCCAAATGAGGTGCGGTTTTCGCCCACACGATCGTGATCCGACGACGGAGAGCATGGAAGTGACTTAGATGGGTTATTGGACTATTTTGGAGGGGTGTTGGGCTGCAACTTAAAAGAGGCCTTTGCGAGAGTGCGTTAACCGCTGGAGTACTAAACGAGCTCCAAATGACCCGAACTTGACAGTGGTCTACCGTGGTATACCAAGGCCACTTGACAAACCTCGTCCATTCCGAGAAAGTTTATTACCCGCCACGGAAAAATGTAAAAGGGGACGCCGGGGACATATGAGTGCGGATTGCAAAACGCACAACGGGAAAATGCTCGGAATCATGAGACGAACACGTATGCAAATGAGATGCATATGATGACATGATATGAAATGCATGACATGGACAAAATGCAAAAATGAAGAAAAACCCAACCACGGAGGGAATATCATATCACAATGCCGAAAATGGCAAGAGTTGGAGTTACAAATATGGAAAGTTACATCCGGGGTGTTACAATTGATCATGTTCTTGTAATAGGAATCATGACTTGCATGTCGATGAGTATGACAACCAACAGGAGCCATAGGAGTTGTCTTAATTTATTGTATGACGTGCGAGTCAATATAAACGCCATGTAATTACTTTACTTTTTGCTAAACGTTAGCCATAGTAGTAGAAGTAATAGTTGGCGAGACAACTTCATGAAGACACGATGATGGAGATCATGGTGTCTTGCCTGAGACGATGGTGATCATGCCCGCCCCGAAGATGGAGATCAAAGGCGCAAGATGATATTGGTCATATCATGTCACTTTATGATTTGCATGTGATGTTTATCCTGTTTACATCTTACTAGCACGAATGCCCGTGCTTTGCAACGTGGCATACATATTCTACTGCACAATAGTGTGACATATCTTTAGGATACATATTCTATGGTTCGATATCAATTATGTGTATCACATATATTTTTTACTATCACGCTACATCAGGCGACAATGCCGTCCTTTTTTGCTGTTGAATTACTCCTTCCTCCACCCTACATATATGTCTCTTTGTGTTCTGCATCATATTAGAACGACTCTCTTTCTCTACCGCGCAATCTTTCGATGACTCTCTAAAGAAGTTCATGTTAGGTGGGGTTGCTCGTCTTGATTGGATATTGAACGATGGAGGTTGCCTCATGTTGTAAGAAATGTTTAAATTTACATTACTTCAGTTTTGTTTTTGTCCGAGGATGGTTGGTAAATGTGTCTACCAGGTAGCAATCTCAAAAAACCATCTGTGTATTGTAGGAGTACCAAGGCGGAGTACCAAAGCAGCTTAAGCCAGTATTGAATACAAAATAAAATTTGACAATCACTTTAATGGAAAAATTTACAACAATGCACAGGCCCTTTATAAATGTAGATATTCCCTCATACCTTGTGTAGAGTATGCAAAGTTCATACATTAAAAAATAGGTTTCTACGTAAATTATCAAATATATACATTCACGTAATGACATGCACGAAAAAATATATACAATAGAGCAGGGGTGATCGATTGTCTCTTCAACTAAGGGAAAATGAGATAGCAAAGAGATAGATTCCCAAACTATGATTTTAGGCATGGAATAATATTACTATTCATTAGATAAAATAACATTCCATATGATAATATAAAATCACAATAATTAGCCAAATTTGTAATATAATTCCATGCTTGTTCATTTTATAAGTTCTGGGGTATAATATTCCATGTGTAGTACCGAAGCCCACACCGGTGTACTTTTTCAATTAACCTCGTTTTCGTAGTATTGTTTGTTCGATGTAAAAAAGTGATGCAGGACTAATTAATTTAGAAAGACTGATGTTTTCCTAACACAATTGTAAGCCAGTTCAACTGGCTTTGTCCTTCCCGTAGAAATAACTATTTTTGTTGCAGACCAGGCCCAACATCGGCCCATGTGCGGGATAGAGGGTCCATCAGTTTTTTTTGTTTGTATTAAGTAGACGGTAACTCTATTTTCCATCACAACTGAGAGCTAGCTCAACTGGCGTTGGTCCTTGTAAAAAGGGCAGAGCTCTGGGGTTCGACTCCCACCGGGCCCCTTTTCCTTTTTCGTACGATGTATGACTCCCCCCGACCGCTTTTCCTTTTTTCTATTTCCCTGTACGCACGAACGACGGACGAAAAATTAACGGACAATACATAAGGACCCGATGGTGAAAAAAAGTGGAGAAACAATCCTCCCTTTAATATTAGGTAAAGATTTCCTTAGAACGACGGTGGCACAAATAAGATGATCCCTCACTAAATTTTCAAGAAATATGTCCCCCCTAAAGTGTGCACCGTTGTGAAGGTTCGTTGTTTCGAAGCACCACGTGATGATCGGGTGTGATAGATTCTAACGTTCGAATACAACGGGTGTAAGCCAGATTTACACATGCGAAATACTTAGGTTGATTTGAGGAGCCTAGCATGTATAGACGCGGCCTCGGAACACGAGAGATCGAAAGGTCAAACATGAGTCGTATAGTAGATGCGATCAACATGGAGATGTTCGCCGTTGATGACTAGTCTATCTCACGTGATGATCGGACACGACCTAGTCGATTTAGATCATGTATCACTTTGATGACTAGAGAGATGTCTATCTGAGTGGAAGTTCATCAAATAATTTGATTAAATGAACTAAATTATCATGAACTTAGTCTAAAATTGTCTTTACAATCTATCCTGTAGATCCAATGGCCCACGCTAATGTTGCCCTCAACTTCAACGCATTCCTAGAGAAAACCAAGCTGAAACACGATGGAAGCAACTATACGGACTGGGTCCGTAACTTGAGGATCATCCTCATAGCTTTCAAGAAAGCATATGTCCTTGAAGCACCGCTAGGTGACGCATCCATTCTCCCAGCAACTCAAGACATTATGAACGCCTGGCAGCCGCGTAGTGATGATTACTCCCTGGTTCAGTGCGGTATGCTTTACATCTTAGAATCGAGGCTCCAAAAGCATTTTGAGCAACACGGAGCATATGCGATGTTCCAAGAGCTGAAAATGGTTTTCCAAGCTCATGCCCGGGTCGAGATATATGAAGTCTCCGACAGGTTCTACAGTTGTAAGATGGAGGAAAACAGTTCTGTCAGCGAACATATACTCAAAATGTCTGGGTTGCACAACCGCTTGTCTCAGCTGGGAGTTAATATTTCAGATGACTCGGTCATTGACAGAATCCTCCAGTCGCTTCCACCTAGCTACAAGAGATTTTTGATGAACTACAATATGCAAGGGATGGAGAAGTCCATTCCTGAGTTATATTTGATGCTGAAATCAGCGGAGGTGGAGATCAAAAAGGAACATCAAGTGTTGATGGTGAATAAGACCACTAGTTTCAAGAAAGGCACGGGTAAGAAGAACTTCAAGAAGGACGACAAGGGAGTTGCCGCGCCCGGTAAGTCAGTTGCCGGGAAGATACCAAAGAATGGACCCAAGCCTGAGACTGAGTGCTTTTATTGCAAGGGAAATGGTCACTGGAAGCGGATCTGTCCAAGTACTTAGCGGATAAGAAGGCCGGCAACGCCAAAGGTATATATGATATACATGTTATTGATGTGTACCTTACCAGCGCTCGTAGTAGCTCCTGGGTATTTGATACCGGTGCGGTTGCTCATATCTGTAACTCAAAACAGGAGCTGCGGAATAAGCGGGGACTGGCGAAGGACGAGGTGACGATGCGCATCGGGAATGGTTCCAAGGTCGATGTGATCGCCGTCGACACTCTACCTCTACATCTACCCTCGGGATTAGTTTTAAACCTCAATAATTATTATTTACTACCAGCTTTGAGCATGAACATTGTATCAGGATCTCGTTTGATGCGAGATGGCTACTCATTTAAATCCGAGAATAATGGTTGTTCTATTTATATGAGAGATATGTTTTATGGTCATGCCCCGCTGGTCAATGGTTTATTTTTATTGAATCTCGAACGTGATGTTACACATATTCATAGTGTGAATGCCAAGAGATGTAAGGTTGATAATGATAGTCCCACATATTTGTGGCACTGCCGCCTTGGTCATATTGGTGTCAAACGCATGAAGAAACTCCATGCGGATGGACTTTTGGAGTCTCTTGATTATGAATCATTTGACACGTGCGAACCATGCCTCATGGGCAAAATGACCAAGACTCCGTTCTCCGGAACAATGGAGCGAGCAACCAACTTGTTGGAAATAATACATACTCATGTATGCGGTCCAATGAGCGTGGAGGCTCGCGGTGGCTATCGTTATGTTCTCACCCTCACTGGTGACTTAGGTAGATATGGGTATGTCTACCTAATGAAACACAAGTCTGAGACCTTTGAAAAGTTAAATGAATTTCAGAACGATGTATAGAATCAATGTGACAGGAAAATAAAGTTCTTACGATCAGATCGTGGAGGAGAATATTTGAGTCACGAGTTTGGCACGCACTTAAGGAAATGTGGAATTGTTTCACAACTCACGCCGCCTGGAACACCTCAGCGAAATGGTGTGTTCGAACATCATAATCGCACTCTATTGGATATGGTGCAATCTATGATGTCTCTTACCGATCTACCGCTATCGTTTTGGGGTTATGCTTTAGAGACTGCCGCATTCACTTTAAATAGGGCACCGCCTAAATCCGCTGAGACGACACCGCATTTAATTATGGTTTGGGAAGAAACCTAAGCTTTCATTTCTGAAAGTTTGGGGATGCGATGCTTATGTCAAGAAACTTCAACCTGAAAAGCTCAAACCCAAATCGGAAAAATGCGTCTTCATAGAATACCCTAAGGAAACTATTGGGTATACCTTCTACCTCAGATCCGAGGGCAAGATCTTTGTTGCCAAGAATGGATCCTTTCTGGAGAAAGAGTTTCTCTCAAAAGAAATAAGTGGGAGGAAAGTAGAACTTGATGAGGTACCCTGATGCGGAGCATCCTACGGTCATCTCCATGTACACCTTCATAGCACCTCAAGCCCCAAGTGGACCTACCGGACTGACAACCTTCTTCTTGTAGACGTTGTTGGGCCTCCAAGTGCAGAGGTTTGTAGGACAGTAGCAAATTTCCCTCAAGTGGATGACCTAAGGTTTATCAATCCATGGGAGGCGTAGGTTGAAGATGGTCTCTCTCAAACAACCCTGCAACCAAATAACATAGAGTCTCTTGTGTCCCCAACACACCCAATACAATGGTAATTGTATAGGTGCACTAGTTCGGCGAAGAGATGGTGATACAAGTGCAATATGGATGGTAGATATAGGTTTTTGTAATCTGAAAATATAAAACAGCAAGGTAACTAATGATAAAAGTGAGCGTAAACGGTATTGCAATGATAGGAAACAAGGCCTAGGGTTCATACTTTCACTAGTGCAAGTTCTCTCAACAATAATAACATAATTGGATCATATAACTATCCCTCAACATGCAACAAAGAGTCACTCCAAAGTCACTAATAGCGGAGAACAAGCGAAGAGATTATGGTAGGGTAGGAAACCACCTCAAAGTTATCCTTTCTGATCGATCTATTCAAGAGTCCGTAGTAAAATAATATGAAGCTATTCTTTCCGTTCAATCTATCATAGAGTTTGTACTAGAATAACACCTTAAGACACAAATCAACCAAAAACCCTAATGTCACCTAGATAATCCAATGTCACCTCAAGTATTCGTGGGTATGATTATATGATATGCATCACACAATCTCAGATTCATCTATTCAACCAACACAAAGTACTTCAAAGAGTGTCCCAAAGTTTCTACCAGAGAGTCAAGACGAAAACGTGTGCCAACCCCTATGCATAGGTTCATGGGCTGAACCCACAAGTTGATCACCAAAACATACATCAAGTGGATCACGTGATATCCCATTGTCACCACAGATAAGCACGACAAGACATACATCAAGTGTTCTCAAATCCTTAAAGACTCAATCCGATAAGATAACTTCAAAGGGAAAACTCAATCCATTACAAGAGAGTAGAGGGGGAGAAACATCATAAGATCCAACTATAATAGCAAAGCTCGCGATACATCAAGATTGTACCACCTCAAGAACACGAGAGAGAGAGAGAGAGATCAAACACATAGCTACTGGTACATACCCTCAGCCCCGAGGGTGAACTACTCCTCCTCGCCATGGAGAGCGCGGGATGATGAAGATGGCCACGGTGAGGATCCCTCCTCCGTGGGTGCCTAACAGGGTCCCGATTGGTTTTTGGTGGCTACAGAGGCTTGCGGCGGTGGAACTTCCGATCTATTCTTTTCCTTGATGTTTTTAGGGTATATGGATATATATAGGCGAAAGAAGTTGGTCAGGGGAGCCACGAGGGGCCCATGAGGGTGGGGGTGCGCCCAGGGGGGCAGGCGCGCCTCCCTGCCTCGTGTCCACCTCATTGCTTCCCTGACGTGCACTCCATGTCTCCTGGATTGCTTCCGTTCCAAAAATAACTCTCCCGAAGGTTTCATTCCGTTTGGACTCCGTTTGATATTCCTTTTCTTCGAAACACTGAAATAGGCAAGAAAACAACAATTTGGGCTGGGCCTTCGGTTAATAGGTTAGTCCCAAAAATAATATAAAAGTGTTTAGTAAAGCCCATAAAACATCCAAAACAGATAATATAATAGCATGGAACAATCAAAAATTATAGATACGTTGGAGACGTATCACGGACTTAAGTGAACCCGCTCCTCTTTGAGATTTACATGAATATACATTGGACTTGGTTGCTGCCTCACCATGGAACGTTGTGCATCATTAGGTACAAGGGCAACCACCAACAAGTAGCTAGGAAGCTTCCCAGAGGCCAAGGAGAAGGACCCCAAGACCCAAGAGCTGACCGGAAGCGTCAAGATGAAGAAAAGGAAGCATGCAGAAATTGCACTACCGGACAGTCCGGTCCCCACAGCAGACAGTCCGATGGCACACAAAAATGCATCTCTCCTCACCGGACTGTCCGGTCCTTACCACCGGACTATCCGGTAGGCCCAGTTTCGCTACGAATTGGGCTAAAAGGCCCATGTAACCACCATGACCCATACCCCTTCTCCCCTAGACTATATATTCCGTCCTCCTCTCGGTTTTTAGGGTTAGCTAAGATTAGAACTAGACATTAGAGCTTAGCTCATGTATCTCCCCTTGTGGATTTCCTCTTGAGGGAGAAGACTCCATTGGAGTTCAAGGCCTCCGTTGGAGAAGATCCCTAGGGATTCAAGACCCCTTCTAGGGAAGGATCTATCTAGATCATCAAGACCTCATCTCCTTTGGATTTTATTGGATTTCGGGTTCCGGCAGACCCTCTAGGTTTGAACTTTGGGGTGCGCGCGGAGATCTCGCCCTCTACCTACCCGCACCTCGTCGCCTCGCTAGGATCTAAGCTATAAAAGGAACAACACAAGAGACATAGGGTTTATACTGGTTCAGGCCACCGTTGTGGTGTAACACCCTACTCCATTGTGTGGTGTGGTGGATTGCCTCTTGGGCTGATGATGAACAGTACAAGGAAGAACAGCCTCGCGAGGGTCTGTTCTTGGCTGGTGCGATGAACTGCTAGGGGGAGTTCTGTCACTCTCTCTCTCTCTGGGATTGATCTCTCTATGATTCAATATTCGGATCCCGCTCAAGCTGCCTCTACCCTGTGAGTGGCTAGTCCTATTTATAGGCAAAGGCCCTAGGCCTCTTCCCAAATATTGAGCGGGAAGGGCGCCAACAATTGGCCATTTTGAAGGGGAACATCCAAAGACACTTACCCCGACTAAAGTTGGTCCTCGCCAAAAAGGCTCGTGGTGACGCCGGCTTGGGCTCCACGATGACTTCCTCCCCGCCGCTATGATGACCTTGGTCTTGTTGCACGTAAACGGATGCCTTTGCTTGATGCTCTCGCTGCGCTTGCCCCTTTGCACCAAAGAGGAAATGAGGACATCTGCTGGCTGGCGCCACCGCGCCCTTGGTCGTCATGGCTTGCATCATGGGCACCTCGTGAGGTGCCCCGCCTTGATCTCTCCGCCTCCTCGCGAGCCACCGACGAGGCCGTGGCTCGAGGAAGCTTCACTCGTCGTTCGCCTCATGAGGCCTCGCCCTCGCGAGGGTCTTGAGCTCGTGTCGATGAATATGGGCCGACCGCCACCCCTTGCCACGCCAGCAGGCCTCAGCAGTAAGTCTGGTACCCCCTGCTCCCGAACGCCGACGTAGCCCCTGCCCAAGGTGCGCTCGACTTGGCCGGCGCAGAAGCGAAGGGCAAGTGCGGCACCGCTGGCCCTAACAGCTCATGCGGCCTCGGCGCCAAGGTGGCGGTTGATTGGACGTGGCGCCTTAGCAATCTCACAACCATCAAAAGAGCGGCATCTGTCTAGGCTTTGCTTCCCTTGCCTCCTCCGGTCATTGCTCGATCCCCTTTCTTGCGCCCTTCCTTTCTACCTCCAAATCTCCAGATCTACTTCACCGCGTGCCCTAGCAAGACATGGCGCCGCGCACTCCCGCCGAGCTTGGTACTCACCCGCCTTGGACTCGCCGAACGTGTCGGAGAAGGGCCTTGCCCGGGTGCGCCGGATGGTGGCGGCGCAAGGCATCGACGGGGCAGAGGTGCTCAGGGCTGGCTCCGACCTTCCCGAGGGCCAAGGAAGCACCTTCTATCCGCTCTTCGTGAGCGCCATTGCTTCCGGTCTGGTGCGTGTGGTTCTGTTTGTTAATATGATCCTTGCTGTGGAGTAGTGCGAGATGCTCATTCCGTCTTAGCTTAGTTCTTCCTTTCGAACCTCGCGAGGGCTTGGTGCTCTGCGCCGACAGGTCCCGGTCCCAAGGCAGGCTTCAGCCATCGCTGGTATGCTGTGTCGCGATGCCGTGGTCAAGGCCGAGGGTGAGCGGCCCGGTCCAAGAAGAGCCCCGAGTCGCGATGCTCGGAGGCCCCTTTAGCGCCAAGCAGCCATCGCTCGCGAGAAAGGAGCGCGACGTTGCTAACACGGGATTGCATCAGGTACGAGGGTGGCGCTGCGACAGCCAGTGTTTCCGGAGGGCGACTTATCTCGGGGGTCAGGAACCGCTTCCTGGGGCGACGTTAGGTCCGCGCATCGGCGGGCGAGGAATTGCCTGGCGAGGTCCCCGCGTGCCTCTTCCCTCTCGCCTTTGCTCCCCTTTCTGCTCTACGTCCTCGGGTCCCGGCCCTCGAGCCATGGACAAGGCCAGAGGGTGAGGGCTGGAGAGCCAGTAGGAGCCCATGAGTCGCGATGCTCAGGTACCCTCCCTTTAACGTGCAAGCGGTTCACGCGGACGAGAGTGAAGAAGACGCCGTGAGGGCCTCGCCTGGTGCTGCTTCTTGAAGGAATCCTGCAGGCTCACCACAATAAGAACAAGAGTCCACTATGACAAGCGATGGTTAGCCGTTGGTTTCTTTGGAGGGGTGACGAGGCACTGAAGGCCTGACGAGGTGGCGCTGTGCGGGGCTGCCGCGCCCAGAGCTCAGCCATTCAGGTTTGTCGACGTTGCAGGGACGGACCCATGCGAAGCGTCATGCCGTTGGGGAGCAGCTTCATCAGTTGGTGTCAGTTGAGCGGGCAACTAGGTCAAGCACGTTAATCATGAAGGAGCAAGTTCATTGAGATAGGTGCAGGGAAGGCAGACGACGCTGGGTCTGGCCCGAGCGACTTGGGGATGATGCAGCCCGAGGGGCGCCCCCAATAAGGTAAGCTAGAAACATGAAGTAAAAGGGATACATGCCGCAGGGACGGACCCACGCGGCTCGGGAATGATCCAGCCCGGGGCGCCCACCGAAATGAAACTTGAAGGATGTCACCGATAACGTTGAAGACGGCGGATGTTGAAGTAGCGGACGTCGTGGGCTGCGGAAGCCGACCTTCATGAGCCCCAGTGCCCAGAGCCTCGGGAGGCTCCGGAGGCGCTGGTGGCTCCTCGCGACCATCTCCATCTCCGCCAGACTGCGGAGCGCCTGCCTCTTGAGCCTCCGTGATGCTCCCCATGAGGCGCCGGTGCGTGGCGGCTGCGTTCGCACGCCTGTAGGGCATGCGAACGTAGCTGTGGGGTGGACCTTCAGCGCCCCCAGCGTGAGGGGCCGAAGCGCCTCGAGAGGCGGCTCGGTTGAGCCTCGGTATGTCGATGCAGACGCCAGCAGCCCACCATCCTCGCTGGATGGGGAGCTGCGCGTAAGCAGCCGATCGCCACTCATGACTCTTGACTCCTGCAGCTCCTGCGTGATCTGGCTGACGAACTCCTAAGGGTTTGGCCCTCCTTGCCTTGCTCCTTCCTGAGGGAAACATGCTTTGAAACACGCCTCCAAGTGGTGCCCAAGCACCTCCCTCTTGAACTTAGCAAGCTCGGTGGCCCTCCAGGAGAGAGCCCCCTAGCCTTGCTTGAGGAGGGCGCCGGGCGCGCCTTCCTATGCGACAGAAGGAGCTGCCCCCTGAACAGGCACGGACCCTGAGGGGCCTGCCTCCTGAGGGGTCGGGCATGGCGATGTCTTCTTCTTCTTGGGAGCGGTCTCAGGGATCCTCCTGCTCCTGCGATCTGGGTCTTCAAGTGATGCGGCTTGAAAAGCTCGCTCCAGGGAGCACATCTGTTGGGGAACGAGTAATTTCAAAAAATTCCTACGATCACGCAAGACCATGGTGATGGCATAGCAACGAGAGGGAGTGGTCCGCCCACGCACTGCCTGAGACCGAAAGCGAAGCGTTATAACAACGCGATTGATGTAGTCGACGCCTTCACGATCCGACCGATCCAAGCACCGAACGTCGGGCACCTCCGAGTTCTCGCACACGCTCAGCTCGATGACGATCCCGGACTCCGATCCAGCAAAGTGTCGGGATGAGTTCCGTCAGACCGACGGCGCAGGACGATGTTGATGCTCCACCGACGCAGGCTTCGCCTAAGCTCCGCGACGATATGACTTCTCCGCGCAGGGCTTCGCTTAAGCTCCGCGACGATATGACCGAAGTGGAATATAGTGGAAGGGGCACCGACACGGCTAAGGAAAGATCCGTAGATCAACTTGGTCTCATGGGGTGCCCCTGCCTCAGATATAAAGGAGCCAAGGGGGGTGCGGCCAGCCTTGGGAGGCGCGCTGGAGGAGTCCTACTCCCACCGAGTAGGACTCCCCTGTCCTAGTTGGAGTAGGATTGGGGAGAGGGAAGAGGAAGGCGCCGCCCCTCTCTTGTCCTATTCGGACTAGAGGGGAGGGGGGCGCAGCCCACCTGGCCGCCCTTCCTCTTTTCCCTTGTGGCCCATGAAGGCCCATATACCCCCGGGGTTCCGTAACCCCGGTGTTCCCAGAATTTCCTGTTTTCACTCGAACCCTTCGAAGTCCAAACATAGGCTTCCAATATATCAATCTTTATGTCTCGACCATTTCGAGACTCCTCGTCATGTCCGTGATCACATCCGGACTCAACAACCTTCGTGCATCAATACTTATAAACTCATAATGAATCACATCGAACGTTAGCGTATGGACCCTACGGGTTCGAGAACTATGTAGACATGACCTAGAACCATTCTCGGTCAATAACCAATAGCGGAACCTGGATGCCCATATTGGTTCCTACATATTCTACGAAGATCTTTATCGGTCAAACCGCATAACGACATACGTTGTTCCCTTTGTCATCGGTATGTTACTTACCCGAGATTCGATCGTCGGTATCCAATACCTAGTTCAATCTCGTTACGTAAGTCTCTTTACTCGTTCCGTAATACATCATCTCACAACTAACTCATTAGTTGTAATGCTTGCAAGGCTTAGGTGATGTGTATTACCGAGAAGGCCTAGAGATACCTCTCCGACAATCGGAGTGACAAAACCTAATCTCAAATACGCCAACCCAACAAGTACCTTTGGAGACACCTGTAGTACTCCTTTATAATCACCCGATACGCCAGACGCTTGGTAGTACCAAAGTGTTCCTCCGTAAACGGAGTTGCATAATCTCATAGTTACAGGAACATGTATGGGTCATGAAGAAAGCATTAACATACTAAACGATCAAGTGTTAAGCTAACGGAATGGGTCATGTCAATCAGATCATTCAACTAATGATGTGACCTTGTTAATCAAATAACAACTCCTTGTTCATGGTTAGGAAACATAACCATCTTTGATTAACAAGCTAGTCAAGTAGAGGCATACTAGTGACATACTGTTTGTCTATATATTCACACATGTATTATGTTTCCGGTTAATACAATTCTAGCATGAATAATAAACATTTATCATGATATAAGGAAATAAATAATAACTTTATTATTGCCTCTAGGGCATATTTCCTTCAGCCTCCCACTTGCACTAGAGTCAATAATCTAGATTACAAAGTAATGATCCTCACACCCATGGAGTCTTGGTGCTGATCATGTTTTGCTCGTGGAAGAGGCTTAGTCAACGGGTCTCGCAACATTCAGATCCGTATGTATTTTGCAAATCTCTATGTCTCCCACTTGGACTTGGTCCCGAATGGAATTGAAGCGCCTCTTGATATGCTTGGTCCTCTTGTGAAATCTGGATTCCTTTGCCAAGGCAATTGCACCAAGATTGTCACGAAGATCTTCATCGGTCCCGATGCACTAGGTATGACACCTAGATCGGAAATGAACTCTTTCATCCGCATCCTTCATTTGCTGCTTCAAGCAGCTATGTACTCCGCTTCACATGTAGATCCCGCCACGACGCTTTGTTTAGAGCTGCACCAACCGACAGCTCCACCGCTTAATAAAAACACGATCCGGTTTGCGATTTAGAATCGTCTCGATCGGTGTCAAAGCTTGCATCGACGTAACCATTTACGACTAGCTCTTTGTCACCTCCATATACGAGAAACATATCCTTAGTCCTTTTCGTATTTCAGATGTTCTTGACCGCTGTCCAAAGGATCCACTCTGGATTACTTTGGTACCTTCCTGCCAAGCTTACAGCTAAGCATACGTCAGTGTCTGGTACACAAGATTGCATACATGATAGAGCCTATGGCTGAAGCATAGGAACATCTTTCATTTTCTCTATCTTCTGCTGTGGTCGGGCATTGAGTCGACTCAATCTTACACCTTGTAATACAGGTAAAAACCTTTCTTTGCCTCGATCCATTTTGAACTTTTTCAAAACTTTATCAAGGTATGTGCTTTGTGAAAGTCCAATCAAGCGCCTTGATCTATCTCTATAGATCTTGATGCCCAATATGTAAGCAGCTTCACCGAGGTCTTTCATTGAAAAACTTTTATTCAAGTATCCTTTTATGCTATCCAGAAATTCTATATCATTTCCAATTAATAATATGTCGTCCACATATAATATTAGAAATGCTACTGAGCTCCCACTCACTTTCTTGTAAATACAGGCTTCTCCAAAAGTCTCAGACAAACCCATATGCTTTGATCACACTATCAAAGCGCTTATTCCAACTCCTAGGCTTGCACCGCACCATAAATTGATCGTTGGAGCTTGCATACTTTGTTAGTACCCTTTGGATCGACAAAACCTTCTGGTTGCATCATATACAACTCTTCTTCTAGAAATCCATTCAAGAATGCAGTTTTACATCCATTTGCCAAATTTCATAATCATAAAATGCGGCAATTGCTAACATGATTCGGACAGATTTAAGCATCGCTACGGGTGAGAAAGTCTCATCGTAGTCAACCCCTTGAACTTGTCGAAAACCTTTCGCAACAAGTCGAGCTTTGTAGACAGCTATATTACCATCGCCGTCTTCTTCTTAAAGATCCATTTATTTTCAATGGCTTGCCGATCATCGGGCAAGTCAACCAAAGTCCATACTTTGTTCTCATACATGGATCCCATCTCAGATTTCATGGCTTCCACCATTTTATGGAATCTGGGCTCACCATCGCTTCTTCATAGTTTGTAGGTTCGCCATGGTCAAGTAACATGACTTCCGAATAGGATTACCGTACCACTCAGTGCGATTTTACTCTGGTTGACCTCACGAGGTTCAAGAGTAACTTGATCTCAAGCTTCATGATCATCATCATTAGTTTCTTCACTAATTGGTGTAGTTGTCACAGAACCATTTCTTGTGATGAACTACTTTCCAATAAGGGAGCGATATCTGATTATCTCATCAAGTTCTACTTTCCTCCCACTCACTTCTTTCGAGAGAAACTCCTTCTCTAGAAAGGATCCGAATTTAGCAACGAAAATCTTGCCTTCAGATCTGTGATAGAAGGTGTACCCAACAGTCTCCTTTGGGTATCCTATGAAGACACATTTTCCGATTTGGGTTCGAGCTTATCTGGTTGAAGTTTCTTTACATAAGCATCGCAGCCCCAAACTTTAAGAAACGACAACTTTGGTTTCTTGCCAAACCACAGTTCATAAGGCGTCGTCTCAATGGATTTTGACGGTGTCCTATTTAACGTGAATGCGCCGCCTCTAAAGCATAACCCCAAAGCGATAGCGGTAAATCGGAAATAGACATCATAGATCGCACCATATCTAGTAAAGTACGACACGACGTTCGGACACACCATTTCTCTATGGTGTTCCGGGTGGCGTTGCTAAACTATTCCACATTGTTTCAAATGTAAACCAAACTCGAACTCAAATATTCTCCTCCACGATCAGATCGTAGAAACTTTATTTTCTTGTTACGATGATTTTCCACTTCACTCTGAAATTCTTTGAACTTTTCAAATGTTTCAGATTTGTGTTTCATTAAGTAGATATACCCATATCTGCTCAAATCATCTGTGAAGGTGAGAAAATAACGATACCCGCCAAGTGCCTCAACATTCATTGGACCACAAACATCGATGTATGATTTCCAACAAATCAGTTGCTCGCCCATAGTTCCGGAGAATGGCGTTTTGGTCATCTTGCCCATGAGGCACGGTTCGCAAGTACCAAGTGATTCATAATCAAGTGATTCCAAGCCCATCAAGATGGAGTTTCTTCATGCGTTTTACACCGATATGACCTAAACGGCAAGTACCACAAATAAGTTGCACTATCATTATCAACTCTGCATCTTTTGGCTTCAACATTATGAATATGTGTATCACTACTGTCGAGATTCAACAAGAATAGACCATTCTTCAAGGGTGCATGACCATAAAAGATATTACTCATATAAATAGAACAACCATTATTCTCTGATTTAAATGAATAACCGTCTCGCATTAAACAAGATCCAGATATAATGTTCATGCTCAACGCCGCACAAAATAACAATTATTTAGGTCTAAAACTAATCCCGAAGGTAGATGTAGAGGTAGCGTGCCGACCGCGATCACATCGACTTTGGAACCATTTCCAACGCACATCGTCACCTCGCCCTTAGCCAATCTTCGCTAATCCGTAGTTCCTGCTTTGAGTTGCAAATATTAGCAATGAACCAGTATCAAATACCTGTGTACTCTGCGAGTATTAGTAAGGTACACATCAATAACATGTATATCACATATACCTTTGATCACCTTGCCATCCTTCTTATCCGCCAAATACTTGGGGCAGTTCCGCTTCGAAGGTCCAGTTGCTTGCGGTAAAACACTCGGCCAGGCTTAGGTCCAGACTTGGGTTTCTTCTCTGAGCAGCAACTTGCTTGCTGTTCTTTTGAAGTTTCCTTCTTCTTCCCTTTGCCCTTTTCTTGAAACTAGTGGTCTTGTTGACCATCAACACTTGATGCTCTTTCTTGATTTCTACCTCCGCTGCTTTTAGCATTGCGAAGAGCTCAGAATTGTCTTAGTCATCCCTTGCATATTATAGTTCATCACGAAGCTCTTGTAGCTTGGTGGCGTGATTGGAGAATTCATCAATGACACTATCATCCGGAAGATTAACTCCCAGCTGAATTAAGTGATTGTTATACCCAGACATTTTGAGTATGTGCTCACCGACGTGAACTATTCTCCTCCATCTTGCAGCTATAGAACTTATTGGAGACTTCATATCTCTCAATCCGGGCATTTGCTTGAAATATTAACTTCAACTCCGGAACATCTCATATGCTCCATGACGCTCAAAACGTCGTTGAAGACCCGTTCTAAGCCGTAAAGCATGGCACAATCGAACTATTGAGTAGTCATCAGCTTTGCTTTGCCGACGTTCATAACTTCGGCTCAAGATCTGCAGCAGTGTCACCCAGCGGTGCTTCCAGGGCGTAATTTTTCGTGCAGCAATGAGGATAATCCTCAAGTTACGGACCCAGTCCGTGTAATTGCTACCATCATCTTTCAACTTTGCTTTCTCAAGGAACGCATTAAAATTCAACGGAACAACAAAGACGAGCCATCTATCTACAAGAAACATAGACAAGCAAAATACTATCGGTACTAAGTTCATGATAAATTTAAGTTTAATTAATCATATTAAAAACTCCCACTTAGACAGACATCTCTCTAGTCATCTAAGTGATTACGTGATCCAAATCAACTAAACCATGTCCGATCATCACGTGAGATGGAGTAGTTTCAATGGTGAACATCACTATGTTGATCATATCTACTATATGATTCACGCTTGACCTTTCGGTCTCTGTGTTCCGAGGCCATATCTGTTATATGCTAGGCTCGTCAAGTTTAACTTTGAGTATTCGCGTGCGCAACTGTTTTGCACCCGTTGTATTTGAACGTAGAGCCTATCACACCCGATCATCACGTGGTGTCTCAGCACGAAGAACTTTCGCAACGGTGCATACTCAGGGAGAACACTTCTTGATAATTTTGGTGAGAGATCATCTTATAATGCTACCGTCAATCAAAGCAAGATAAGATGCATAAAGGATAAACATCACATGCAATCAATATAAGTGATATGATATGGTCATCATCATCTTGTGCTTGTGATTCCATCGCCAAGCACCGCCATGATCACCATCGCCACCGGCGCGACACCTTGATCTCCATCGTAGCATCGTTGTCGTCTCGCCAACTATTGCTTCTACGACTATCGCTATCGCTTAGTGATAAAGTAAAGCAATTACATGGCGTTGCATTTCATACAATAAAGCGACAACCATATGGCTCCTGCCATTGCCGATAACTCGGTTACAAAACATGATCATCTCATACAATATAGCATCACGTCTTGACCATATCACATCACAACATGCCCTGCAAAAACAAGTTAGACGTCCTCTACTTTGTTGTTGCAAGTTTTACGTGGCTGCTACGGGCTGAGCAAGAACCGTTCTTACTACGCATCAAAACCACAACGATACTTTGTCAAATAGACTCCGTTTAACCTTCTCAAGGACCGGGCGTAGCCACACTCGGTTCAACTAAAGTGAGAGAGACAGACACCGCCGGTCACCTTTAAGCAACGAGTGCTCGAGCGGTGAAACCAGTCTCGCGTAAGCGTCTGCGTAATGTCGGTCCGGCCGCTTCATCTCACAATACCGCTGAACCAAAGTATGACATGCTGGTAGGTAGTATGACTTGTATCGCCCACAACTCACTTGTGTTCTACTCGTGCATATGACATCAACGCATAAAACCAGGCTCGGATGCCATTTGTTGGGAACGAGTAATTTCAAAAATTTCCTACGATCACGCAAGACCATGGTGATGGCATAGCAACGAGAGGAGAGTGTCCATCCACGCACCCTCGAGACCGAAAGCGAAGCGTTATAACAACGCGGTTGATGTAGTCGACGTCTTCACGATCCGACCGATCCAAGCACCGAACGTCACGGCACCTCCGAGTTCTCGCACACGTTCAGCTCGATGACGATCCCGGACTCGATCCAGCAAAGTGTCGGGGATGAGTTCCACAAGACGACGGCGTGGTGGCGATGTTGATGCTCCACCGACGCAGGGCTTCGCCTAAGCTCCGCGACGATATGACTTCTCCGGCAGGGCTTCGCCTAAGCTCCGCTGACGATATGACCAAGTGGAATATGGTGGAAGGGGCACCGCACACGGCTAAGGAAAGATCCGAGATCAACTTGTGTCTCATGGGGTGCCCCCTGCCCCGTATATAAAAAGGAGCCAAGGGGGTGCGGCCAGCCTTGGGAGGCGCTGGAGGAGTCCTACTCCCACCGAGTAGGACTCCCCCCTGTCCTAGTTGGAGTAGGATTGGGGAGGGGAAGAGGAAGGCGCGCCCCCTCTCCTGTCCTATTCGGACTAGAGGGGAGGGGCGCGCAGCCCACCTGGCCGCCCTTCCTCTTCTCCCTTGTGGCCCATGAAGGCCCATATACCCCCCGGGGGGTTCCGGTAACCCCCCGGTGTTCCGGTAACTTCCTGTTTTCACTCGGAACCCTTCCGAAGTCCAAACATAGGCTTCCAATATATCAATCTTTATGTCTCGACCATTTCGAGACTCCTCGTCATGTCCGTGATCACATCCGGGACTCCGAACAACCTTCGGTGCATCAATACTTATAAACTCATAATGAACTGTCATCGAAACGTTAAGCGTGCGGACCCTACGGGTTCGAGAACTATGTAGACATGACCTAGAACCATTCTCGGTCAATAACCAATAGCGGAACCTGGATGCCCATATTGGTTCCTACATATTCTACTTAAGATCTTTATCGGTCAAACCGCATAACGACATATGTTGTTCCCTTTGTCATCGGTATGTTACTTACCCGAGATTCGATCGTCGGTATCCAATACCTAGTTCAATCTCGCTACGTAAGTCTCTTTACTCGTTCCGTAATACATCATCTCACAACTAACTCATTAGTTGTAATGCTTGCAAGGCTTAGGTGATGTGTATTACCGAGAAGGCCTAGAGATACCTCTCCGACGATCGGAGTGACAAAACCTAATCTCGAAATACGCCAACCCAACAAGTACCTTTGGAGACACCTGTAGTACTCCTTTATAATCACCCGATTCGTTGTGACGTTTGGTAGTACCAAAGTGTTCCTCCGGTAAACGGGAGTTGCATAATCTCATAGTTACAGGAACATGTATGGGTCATGAAGAAAGCATTAACATACTAAACGATCAAGTGTTAAGCTAACGGAATGGGTCATGTCAATCAGATCATTCAACTAATGATGTGACCTTGTTAATCAAATAACAACTCCTTGTTCATGGTTAGGAAACATAACCATCTTTGATTAACAAGCTAGTCAAGTAGAGGCATACTAGTGACATACTGTTTGTCTATATATTCACACATGTATTATGTTTCCGGTTAATACAATTCTAGCATGAATAATAAACATTTATCATGATATAAGGAAATAAATAATAACTTTATTATTGCCTCTAGGGCATATTTCCTTCAACTGCGTCTCTCTCTTCACAAGGCATCGTGATGACTCCGCCGCTTCCTGGCATCTTGAGGACGTTGTAGCCGTGATGAGTCACGGCCCTGAACTTGGCCAGAGCTGGGTACCCGAGGATGGCATTGTATGGCAGACGAATGTGGGCGACATCGAAGTCGATGAGCTCGGTGCGGTAGTTGTCGCGCGCCCCAAAGGTGACAGGGAGGCGGACCTGCCCAATCTGAACCATGGAGCCATCGGTGACTCCGGAGAAAGGCTTGGTTGGCTGAAGCTGATTGTAAGGCACTTGGAGATTGCTGAATGTCTCTACGGACAGGACATTGAGCCCTGCTCCGCCGTCGATGAGGGTCCTGGTAACTTGCACGTTGCTGATGATTGGGGAACAAAGCATCGGGAGGACTCCGGCTGTGGCCGCGCACTTGAGCTGATCCGCTGAGCTGAACGTGATGGCGCACGCTGACCACCTGAGAGGGCGCGTGGCTTCGAGCTTGGGGAAGACTGCATTCACTTCACGGGCGAACCGCTTGAAGATGCGTTGAGAGGTCAGGCTTGAGCTCCGCCCGAGGATGCAAGCGATCGCGTCGGCTCCCGGAAGCCCCCAGCCCCTCGTCCCGATGATGGTCCTCGTTTCTCCTTGGCTGCGGCGGCAGAGGAGGGAGGCCTGCGTTTCCTTGCGGGCGATCCTCGCGAGGCTGATCCCTCCAGCCACCGTCGCGAGGCTGATCCTGCCAGCGATCCTCGCGAGGTCGGTCACGCCACCCTTGGCGAGGGCCACGGTCTTCCCAGCGTCCTGCGTTTCTTCCTCCTCCTCGGCCGTAGCCTCGATCGTTGTGGTCGGGGCGTCGACCGATCCTCCCTTCTCGCACGGCTCGGAGCTCTTGACATCCGTTGGTGTTGTGAGTGTGGAGGTCGTGGTACACACAGTACCGGCTGCCCTTGGAAGACTCAGGCTGATCTCGCCCGCTTGGTGTGCGGTTCTGCACATGAGCACGGCAGCCCCTTGCGCTTCACGCCCTGGCCTTGGACTTCTTCTCTTCCGGGTCTGCGGCTGGCAGCTCGAGGAGGAAAAGCGCCTTCCTCAACCCCCGGCGCACTTGGTCGCCAAGTTGAACAGCTCAAGGAAGTGCACAGATCTTCATGCATCGCCAGCTCCTCCTTCATCTTGACGTCACACACACCGCCGGAGAAGGCAGAGATGATGGCCTCCTCGGTCACCTTGGGAATCTTGAGGCGTGCGTTGTTGAAGCGCTGGATGTACTTCGCAGGTCTCCCCAGTTGCTTGCTGATGCGGCACATGTCGCTCACGGCAGGAGGCGGTCGCGAGTACCTTGGAAGTTGGCGATGAAGCGGGCGCGCATCTCGTCCCAGAGGAGATCGTGCGAGCCGAGTTCAGAGCCAAAAGGGCTTTGTCCTTGAGTGCCATGGGAAACCAGTTCGCCATGACCTTCGTCCCGTTGGCGGCTTCGATGCCCAACTCGTGAGCTGAAGGAACTCCGCAGGTCGGCCGGCGTGCCGTCGTGCGAGGAGGCAGGTCCGGCTTGAACTTGCCGGGCCACGCGACGCCTGCAGCTCGGTGGTGAAGGCGCAGCCCTGCTGTGGCCACGGAGGCCTTTGGTGACGAAGAGCCTGGTCTTGCAGTCCCCATGCGCTTCTGGTACCGAGAGCAGCTGGGTCTTGGCGTGCTGGAGCAGGAGCATGGTCGTGACGAGCCGGTGCAGGGAGCACTCGGGCAGCTTCTTGGGGGCGAGGGACCTCTTGACAGCTCTGCTCTTGCTGTGCTGGCGCCGGATGGAGTGGGTTCCGCCCGGCCACGCGCCTTGGGGCTGTGGCACCTTCTTGAGGGGAGGTGGCTGAGGCGCCCGAGCTTCATCGCCGCGCAGGCGGGCGCGGCAGCGAGAAGGACGGCGCTGGGAGCCTGCGGGCGCTTGACGAGCTCGGCGACGCGGTCGAGCCACTCTTCGTAGACATCGTCGACTGGGCGGTAGCACAGGAGATCGTTTGCCGCGATGAGCGCAGCTCGAGCCTCCATGGGCGTGCGGAGCGTGCGTGATGAAGAACCAGCTGGGGCGAGTGAGGGAGTAGCAGTACGGCCGTCTCGCCTCATAGACGGATGCTGGGACGATGCTTGCTGCTTGTTCCCCGCCGGGCCGGTGGCGGCGTTGACGGCAGGCGACGGGGAACGGCGGGGGCGGCTGCCGACGGGGGCCGTCTGGGCGACGCTGGTAGCGGCTCGGCGCTCGGGCCGGGCGCTCGCTCGACGAGCGTCGACATGGATGCGATGGTCGGCGAAGAATAGGGCGGCGGAAGATTTAATTCCGCGCACCTACCGCGCGCCAAATGTCGGATTTTGGGTTCCGGCAGACCCTCTAGGTTCGAACTCTGGGGTGCGCGCGGAGATCTCGCCCTCTACCTACCTGCACCTCGCCGCCTCGCTAGGATCTAAGCTATGAAAGGAACAACACAAGAGACACAGGGTTTATACTGGTTCGGGCCACCGTTGTGGTGTAACACCCTACTCCAGTGTGTGGTGTGGTGGATTGCCTCTTGGGCTGATGAACAATACAAGGAAGAACAGCCTCGCGAGGGTCTGTTCTTGGCTGGTGCGATGAACTGCTAGGGGGAGTTCACTCGCTCTCTCTCTCTGGGATTGATCTCTCTATGATTCAAGATCCGGATCCTGCTCAAGCTGCCTCTACCCTGTGGGTGGCTAATCCTATTTATAGGCAAAGACCCTGGGCCTCTTCCCAAATATTGAGCGGGAAGGGCGCCAACAATTGGCCATTTTGAAGGGGAACATCCAAAGACACTTATCCCGACTAAAGTTGGTCCTCGCTTTGTAAAGGCTCTGTGGTGACGCCGGCTTGGGCTCCATGATGATTTCCTCCCCGCCACACACGACGGCCTTGGTCTTGTTGCACCGAAACGGATACCTTTGCTTGATGCTCTCGCCTGCGCTTGCCCCCTTTGCACCAAAGAGGAAATGAGGACACTGCGTGGGCTGGCGCCCGCCTGGCGCCCTTGGTCGTCATGGGCACCTCGTGAGGTACCCCGGCTTGATCTCTCCGCCTCCTCACGAGCCAGCCTGACGAGGCCGTGCTTGAGGAAGCTTCATGTCGCTCGCCCCGCGAGGCTTGTCCCCTCGCGAGGGTCTTGAGCTTGTGTCGATGAAGATGGGCCGTGCTGGGCCACCCCTTGAGCCACGCCGCAGGCCGCAGGCAGGCAAGTCTGGGTACCCCCGTTCCCAGAATGCCGACAGATTTGGGATGAACTTTACCTTGTATCTTTCCCTTTGTTGTTCTTGTACCTTTGTGGATCTTGTGTGATTGTGAGTCTAATGGATGTGTGATTGGACTTGTTATTGAGTGTTTTCTTCTTGTGATTTCCCCTCTTGTTCTTCGTGTTCTTCGCGTTCTTCGTGGATTCCCCTCCAATTTGTGAAAGATCTATGCTTAGGGTCTCCACCCTACAACATCTTGGTATCATGAGCCAGTTGATCACGAATTTGGAGTCTCCCCCACCGTTTTCTAGCATTGTTTTGCTTGATTTCGTCCTAAAATCCGAAAATCCCCACCAAAAATAGCCCGAATTTTTTTGTGATTTGTTGGTTTGATGATGTTTTGTTGATTTTGATCCATGGATTCGTTGTGTTTTGAGTGGATCTAGCTTCCCCTCAGGTTTCCCCACCTTCCATCCACGAAATGTCCTCAATTTTGATCCCAAAATCATCCATTTCTGCCTAAAATTTCGAGTTCGTCCTTTCCAGCTCGCACCGGACTGTCCGTACCCCCGTAGCGGACTTTCCGCTAGAATCAGGACCAAAATCGCTTTTGAACCCGACTGTCCGCTCCCAACACCGGACTGTCTGCTCGAACCAGAAGGTTTTTGGATGAAGACATGACTGTCCGCTACCCAGGACTGGACTGTCTGCTAGTTCAAAAACTACTTCGGCTGATTTCTTGTTTTGGCCATATCTTCCACATCCGGAGTCTGATTTTGACGTTCTTTAGCTCGTTGAGTAGCTATTGTCATTCCCCATCCATCTAGTTATGTTCCAACATCATTTGACTCCATAAATGTTTTGATATTTTGACATCTTTGCCTAGGCCATCCACCATGTCATCCGCAAAACCACCATAGCTTTCCGCAACCTAACCCATTTTGATCCATATAGCGTTCGTGGTTGCTTGAGTGGTGACTTGAGTGTCCTAAGGTGTTTCGGCTAATTAGGGACGGTTGCTTCTTCATCAACCACCACTTCCGCATTGCCAACTCCGGAACCACCAAAGAATTCCGCTATCACCATTTGACATTTTCCGTTTGAGATTTTGAGTTTGCGGTTTTTTATTCCGTTTCCTAAGGTGTTTCGGCTAATTAGGAATGGTTCTACATTGAGAACACCGCCACTCATCATCGCCATGAGGTCGTCATCGACATTGACCACTTCACCGTTTTGACAACCTAACCGTAAGCAAGAACGGTAACCTCTATATCATCTTGGTATCGTGGTATCCCATCATTGTACATTCATTCTTGCCATTGCTTTGTTAACCCCTAGCCATTTTGCGTCACTTGCCTATCGACACTAGCCATTTGAGTATTGCCAGCAACGTTACTTGTGCACATTAGTGATCATCGATCTACACCTTCCATTGCATACATACCATATCATATTGGTATCATCTTGGTATCGTATCATCCCTTGTGTCACACATTTGTTCCCGCATATACACAATTGCTATCTTGGTTTGTGCATTGTGGCCATATAAAAAAAGAGAATAAGCTTTTAAACGAAGAGAAAACAAAGAGCTTGTAAGCAATAGCCATAGCATCGCCACATTGCATATCATACTACCATATTGATCATCTTGGATCATCGTGTGCGGAACACCGGGAACCATACATAATAGCATACTTGGGATAGAAAGTTTATCCATTTTGCATCTTATAGGTTGTGCACAAGTGTCGTATTCACCTATTGAGCAATCGTGCTAGCGTCTCTCTTGAGTTGTGCAACACGAGTGTTTTCCGCTGATTCCACATTTTGTGCTCATTCCTTGGTTGCACGACCCCATTTATCTATCCTGTGTGTGTTTCCGTGTGCCACATATTGATATTGGTCTACTTGTTTCACTTGTGAATTTGTGAATCTCTTTCAACATTATTGACTCTTGCTAACATTTTGCATCAATTTTTTGTGCCACTATCCTCACCGAGCTCCACCATAAGCTTTACTTGATAGGTGTGAGTGAACAAGTCCGGTACCAATTCCACTATTCTTTCATTTCAGATTGAATGAAACATGATACATCCTCAACTTTGGAAAAAGGTAACTTGGTATTGTTTATCTCATTTCCTACTCACCTCTACTCGAGTCTTGTGATGGATAGGCAAGGCATTTCACTTTCGGTCTACAACAACAACGACAAGTTCGATGCCACGAACAACAACTTCGACGCTAAGATGCAAGCTCAAATGGAGGAGATCAAAGCCCTCATCAAGTACTACAACCGGTCTTCCTCATCTTCGAGAAGACGCTCAGGTGCACGTGCTTCCGAGCTACCATCTCCGGCAAGATCACATCGGCATCAACACAATCACCGACGAGAACGTGAAGGTCAGGAGCTCTACATCAACAACCGCTCAACGACTTCACCATCCGCCTTGGCATCTTTGCCAAGCGACTTCAAGGCACCTTCGACTACGGGCATACGACATCTTCGCCAACAAGCACCTTAAGACTACGCTCAAGAGAAGCTCCCCAAGCTCAAGTCCATGACTTCCACGAGTTACTACGACCTCGACATCGACCACGCTATTCCTTTCTATGGGACTCAAGAACCCAAGGAGTATCTCGAGTGGGAGCTCCTAATGGACGACTACCTCAATCTATATCAAGTACCTCCCGAAGATCAAGTGAAGTGCGCCTCAAGAAACTTCCACGACTACGCCTTGACATGGTGGCTTCACATTCCTTCGGAGAGCTACTACATGAGTTGGCTGAGGGAGTCCTAGACTAAGGGGTCCTCGGGCATCCGTCCTGTTATTCATTGGGCCGGAATGATGGGCTGTGAATATATGAAGGCCGAAGACTATACCCGTGTCCGGATTGGACTCTCCTTGGCATGGAAGGCAAGCTAGGCGACCAACTATGAAGATTCCTTCTTATGTAACCGACCCCATGTAACCCTAGATCTCTCTGGTGTCTATATAAACCGGAGAGCGTAGTCCAGATAGGCGGATACTCATTACCATATTCACATAGGCTAGACTTCTAGGGTTTAGCCATTAAGATCTCGTGGTAGATCAACTCTTTTAACACTCATATTCATCAAGATCAATCAAGAAGGAAGTAGGGTATTACCTCCATAGAGAGGGCCCGAACCTGGGTAAACATCGTGTCCCACGTCTCCTGTTACCATCGATCCTGGACGCGCAGTTCGGGACCCCCTACCCGAGATCCGCCGGTATAGACACCAACATTGGTGCTTTCATTGAGAGTTCCACGGTGCCGTCGACAAGAGGTTCGATGGCCCCTTCAATCGTCGATAGTGACGTCGTCCGAGGAGAAACCTTCCTCCCCGGGCAAATCTTCGTGTCCGGTGGCTTCGTACTGCGGGCCAACTCGCTTGGCCATCTGGAGCAGGTCAATAGCTACGCCCCTGGCCGTCAGGTCAGATTTGGAAGCTTTAACTACATCGCGGATACCCATGGAGACTTGATCTTCAATGGGTTTGAGACCGCAGCGATCGCTCCCCCTCGCCCCGATGAACATGACTTAAGTCTGACATCAGATTACATCCAGGAGATGATTCCTGTTGCTGCAACGGCCTTAGAACCGAAGCAGATCATGCCATCCGAGGCCACAAAGTCCGCGGCGTTGGAGCCACACACGGACTCTACATCCCGCAATATTTGCATCAATGGAACTCCGGAGTCGTCTCCGGCTGTACGTTCCGGACCACGTACGCCTGTGGACACCGAGCTGGATCGGTTATCGATTTTCGAATTTAGCGCCGCAGACATCTTCCAGCATTCACCCCTGGGTGATGTGCTAAACTCTTTAAAGAATTTGTCCTTGGAGAAGGACTCATGGCCGAACTATGTTCAGTTCGAGCTGGAGGCGGATGACAAGGAATTTTCCTTCCCACCCGCCACCCACTTCATAGCCACTTTCGATGACTTAACCGACGTGCTTGACTATGGCTCTGAAGATATCGACAGTATGAACGACGATGCCGACAAGGAGCAAGGCCAAGACCCGCCATTCACTGGACGTTGGACGGCTACCTCTTCGTACGACGTGTACATGGTTGATACACCTAAAGGATCTGGCGACGACAAAGAAGAGCCAGATGCGATTAAACCCTCCGAGACGCAGTCCAAGCGCCGGCGCCCCAAACGCCATTCTAAGCCTCGTCGTTCAAAAGATGGCAACACTGGCACCGGAGAAAATAGTACTCCGGGCCACGCCGAAAACAATGAAGACCCTGTCGGAGCTGCATCCAAACAGGAGGAACATGACAACATGCAAGACAACCCTGATGAATAGGCCATAGAAGATGACTCGGAGGACGATAGTTACCGTCCACCCTCCGAGGAGGCAAGCCTCGGCAACAAAGACTTCATCGTGCCTGAGGATCCTCTGAAGCAAGAGCGTTTTAAGCTTCAGCTCATAGCCACTGCAAGGAGCCTGAAAAAGAAACAGCAACAGCTTCAAGCTGAACAAGATCTGCTCGTCGACAGATGGACTGATGTCCTGACGGCCAAAGAATACGACCTCAAGCGCCCAGCCAAGAGGTACCCGAAACGCAGACTGCTACCTCAATTCGATGAGGAGGCACCGGAGCACATATCTCCCTTGCGTAATGCAGAACGACAACCACGTGGTCGAGACAGGGCGGCCTACTGGCCATCCCGCGGTCTGGATAAAGCGGCAACTCAGGCCGAACAGCAGCCTGCCCCACCGCCCCGTAAAAATAGAGACGGAAGAGTTCGGGCTCACACGTACGACCTCCGGCAGACCCTGGACAGTAGAGCAGGACATAAGAGATCGATCTACGGATCGCGTGGACGTGCCTGGAGGCACGACGACGACTACCTATTCGGACATGACAAACCTAACCACGCTCGGGCCGAATGCCGCAGACGGACCCCATCAGAGCTACGCTGCGATGCGGCCCGATACAGGGGTGCCGCACACCCTCTCTGCTTCACAGATGAAGTACTGGATCACGAATTCCCCGAGGGGTTCAAGCCCGTCAATATCGAATCATACGATGGCACAACCAATCCCGCACTATGGATCGAGGATTTTATTCTCCATATCCATATGGCTCGAGGAGATGACCTCCACGCCATTAAATACCTCCCACTAAAACTCAAAGGGCCAGCTCAGCCCTGGCTTAACAGCCTGCCTGAAAATTCTATCGGCAGGTGGGAGGACTTGGAAGAAGCCTTCCTGGACAACTTCCGAGGAACTTATGTCCGGCCACCAGACGCCGATGACTTAAGCCACATAGTTCAACAACTCGGAGAATCAGCGGAAAATTCTGGACTAGGTTCCTAACCAAAAGAACTAGATAAATCATTTGTCCGGGATGCCGAGGCCCTAGCAGCCTTCAAACACAGCATCCGTGACGAATGTCTAGCACGCCACCTTGGCCAAGAAAAGATGAAGTATATGGCAGCCCTTATGGCACTCATGACCCGCTTTTGCGAGGGCGAGGACAGCTGGCTGGCTCGTAGCAAAAACACAGCTAGCGAGGCAGGCCCCACTGAGGCCAAGAACAGCACCGGCAAGCTCCGGCGCAATAGACACAAACGCCGGCGACAACACTGATGACACCAAAGTCAACGCCGGATTCAGTGGCTCCAAGTCCGGCCAATGGAAGAAGCCCTACATAAGAAACAACGAAGGACCTTCTAGCCTGGACCACATACTCGACCGTCGGTGCCAGATACACGGCACCCGGATAAGCAAGCCAATCATACCAACATGGATTGTTAGGTTTTCAAGCAGGTTGGCAAGTTAAATGCCGAAAACAAAGAAAAGGGATCACAAAGTGAGGACGAGGACGAAGAGCCCCGGCAGCCAAACACTGGGGGGCAGAAGAAATTTCCCCCTCAAGTCAAAATGGTGAACATGATATCGCTACACACATCCCCAAAAGGAGCGTGGCGAGCACTTAGGGGCGTCTCTGGCGGTAGAGCGATCGCCCCAAAATTCAATCCGTGGTCGTCGTTCCCGATCACCTTCGATCGTCGAGATCACCCAACTAGTATCCGCCACGGCGGTTCAGCCGCACTAGTCCTCGACCCAATTATTGACAGGTTTCACCTTACACGAGTCCTGATGGACGGTGGTAGCGGCCTTAACCTGCTCTATCAGGACACAGTGCGGAAGATGGGAATTAACCCCTCACGAATCAAACCAACAAAGACTACCTTCAAAGGAGTCATACCAGGCGTAGAAGCCTATTGTACGGGCTCAATCACGCTGGAGGTGGTCTTCGGTTCTCCAGACAACTTCCGAAGCGAAGGGTTAATCTTTGATATCGTCTCCTTCTGCAGCGGCTACCACGCATTGCTCGAGCGAACCGTGTTTGCTAGATTCAACGTAGTGCCACACTATGCTTATATCAAGATCAAAATACCCGGTCCACGCGGCGTCATAACAGTCAATGGCAATACGAAACGCTCCCTCCGAACAGAGGAGCACACCGCCGCCCTAGCAGCAGAGGTACAGAGCGGCCTTCTCAAGCAGCACCATAGTACGGATGTCGAGCCCCTGGACATCATTAAGAGGTTCCGGACTACACTGCAGCAGGACAGCGTGGCTCATCAAGAGCTCGATTAGCAATTCGGCCTCCGTCCCAGTCCCGATGATGTAGTGGCATTCACACCACGCGTACATACTTACGCACTCAAAATCCCATGGACATCGACGGAGGCACAAGCTAACCCAGGATCTATAGTACGGCTAGACCAATCCCGGACACACATACTTTCACCTTTTTTTTGTTTCAGGTTCCTTTTCCCACGGGCCTGATCACTAGTCCCTTTGAAGGATCGGCATACAAAGGAGGCAAGCAGCATAGGTGTGTAGGGTAACCTCTATACGTTCTTCTTAACGGTATTTCCACTTATTTCTCAAGACCCGCACTCTGCGCTCTCTTGATCCCGACATGTTAAATATCCCGGATGCTTATCGCACTATTTGTACAAGATACGCCTTGAGATATCCATCCGGTTATAATGAAAATGGTTTGCGGCCCAGTTTATGTGGTTTTCGCTTCTTACTTCATTTTATTTCGATCTGCTTATCGACTGCATCCGTACACTCCGGTACGTTTCATATTCGCCAGGGGCTCCCCATCGCCCCATAATATGGCAACAAAGTCCGAACACTTTATATATATATATAAGTTCGGCACCCCGAATTTAGCATTATATGCATCGGCTCCGAATCATGTCTTTGGTCAATAGTTGGGTTGCCCGGCTCCTGTGCTTGCTACCCTACGTTCCGCTATATCGGCTAGGGTAGTAAAGGGAGAACTACTACGATTGTGCCCTGGCCTTGACCAGATGAGCACCTCAGTAGAGAAAGCCAAAAACTGACCGTCACGATGCGGCGAGAGCCGGTCAGCTGTTCGGAGGTCACAAATCATTGGAGATTTTTTCCACATTCCTTGAAGGATCAGTACTTCCCGATCAAGCGCCGACAGCACTTTGGTTCATATAACAGGGGCTGAGCACATGTTTTATTATAAAACTCCTATGGCTAAGTGAGGGCGTTTAAGACGCATAGTCTGATTGCCTGGTTCGTAGCGCAAAGCAACTCCTTCAAGGACCATACAATTGGATAAATATTGTTTAGATACCATCCCGAACACCTCCGTACTACCTACGTGAGGGCAGAAGCCGACGACTGGCCAACCCTCAGATTTCATACAACACGGCCGCATAGGAGGAAACAATTAAAACATAACAAGCATTATATTACACACCGGATTTGTTTTTATCATACAAGGCATGGACAAAACACGAATGTACTCATTCGAAAATAATGTCCTGCCCACATTGCGCTGCTGCAAGTCGAGACCCTTCTAGGACATCCGCAAAATATCGCTCGGGTGTGCGGTGCTCCTTGCCCCCGGGCGGCCCTCGGGCCACGTTGTAACACCCCGGAAGTAACTTTCCATATTTGTAACTCCAACTCTTGCCATTTTCGGCGTTGTGATATGATATTCCCTCCGTGGTTGGGTTTTTCTTCATTTTGCATTTTGTCCATGTCATGCATTTTTTTATCATGTCATCATGTGCATCGCATTTGCATACGTGTTCGTCTCATAATTCCGAGCACTTTTCCCGTTGTCCATTTTGCAATCCGACACTCCTATCTCCCCCGGCGGCCCCTTTTACGTTTTTCCGTGTGCTGGTACTAAAACTTCTCGGAATGGACCGAGGTTTGTCTAGTGGCCTTGGTATACCACCCGTAGACCACTGGTCAAGTTTCGAGTCATTTGGAGCTCGTTTGGTACTCCAACGGTTAACCGCACTCTCGCAAAGGCCTCTTTTAAGTTGCAGCCCAACACCCCTCCTAAACAGCCCAATAACCCATCTAAGTCACTTCCATGCTCTCCGTCGTTCGATCACGATCGTGTGGTAGCTTACACCTCATTTGGACTCTCCTAGCTCCTCTATGCCTATTTAAGCAAACTCCCCGTCCAAATCAGGTCCTCTTCCCCGAAAACCCTAAAATTCATCCTCGCGCCACGGACGCGTCCGCCGCCGCCGGACGAACGAAGCCGCCCAGCGTCGCGCCACTCGAGGCCGCCACCTGTCCACACGCCGCCCGCGCCGCCCAGCCCGCCAGCCCAGCGCCGCCCGCCCGCCATGCCGCCACAGCCCCGCAGCCAGCCCGCCGCCCGATCGGGCGCCGCCGCCCTCCGCCGCCACGGCCTCCCTCCGCCGCCACCTCGCCCGCCACCGGCCCCGCCGCCGCCGCCACGCCACATGCCTCCCCAGCCCGCCGTCGGACCTCGCCCGCGCCCGCCCGCGCCCGATCGCCGCCTCACCGGCGCCCGACCACGCCGCCGCCTCGCCGGTGACCTCACCCCACGGCGCCCTCTCCTCCTCCTTGCCCGGGCGTGCTCCGACGAGCCCGCGCCGCCGCGCCGTCGCCCGATCCGGATCCCGATCGGATCCAGCCGAGCCTGTTGACTTTCTCTTTCCCCCTCTTTTTCTTCTAAGTTTTTTGCACCCTGTGATTATTTTGTGTCATTTTCTTCATGCTATATCTTTGCATCTGTAGGTCCATTTTGCGCGTATAATATATCAAAATGTTCGTCTCGAAGAGTAGATCATTTCATCTCATTGCATCATTTTCATTTGAGCTCATCTTGATGCCCGAAATGCTGTTAGAAGAGGGCTATGTGATGTTAGTTTCTGTTTCTTAACAGAACTTGCACTTTTGTTATTTTTGCTATGATTGATGTGTGCACCCTATGAATTTGAGTCCTACATGTGTTTTGTAATATGCCATGCCATCTTTCCAGGGTGTATGCCATGTATTTTGTGATCTATGTGGTGACTAGCACAAGCATGCAAAGTAGGTGTACTGATGTTGCTGTTTTCAGCCCTGTTTAGCTGATATTTTGATGCCATGTTAACTTGATGCTACCGAGAGATCCATGCATATTTTGAGATACTTCAGTAAGGATGTTTTGTTAAACATGTCTTGCTCTATCCATCCATGCCTTTGTTTGCAATTATGGAGTGCCATAGCTTGAGTCAATCGAGCTCTACTTTTGCTATCAAATGTTTCCTGGCAGATTGTTTACATGTTATTCAATTTTGCCAAGGTTGTTGTGGTTGATCCATGTATGCTATTTTATTGTTCTTGCCATGTATGTCTTCTATGCCATGTCTTCTTGATGTATGTATGCTTATTTTATCATATAAGGCTCTGTAGTGAGTGCATTGAGCTTGTAAACATGCCTACTTGTTATCAGTTTTTGACATGTCATGTTGCTGAATCTGTTAACGAAACTTTCGATATTGACATGGATGTTACTATATTTTCTGATCCTTTTTGGCTTATGGTCAGTAAGGGACTTTTGTTCTATGCTTTGAGTAGATTCATGCCATGCCATGTTTTGCTATTATAAGTTCCTGTAGCAGGTTGTTTTCATGCTCTAAACATTGCAACCTGATGCTGTTTTTGCCATGTCCAGCCTGATATTTTGTGCACTTTTGCCATGCTTGTTTGAACTTGTTATGATGTGAACTAGCCGTAGCTCAGTGCTCATATTTTGTCAAGCATCTTGTGTAGATCACTGCCATGTGCTTTGTTGATACGTTTGGGTGCAGTAGCTTAATTTATTGTTGCTTGCTAAGTGGCATCATGCTGTTAATGGCAGATTTGCGCCATTCTTGTTTTGCTTGTCATTGGCAAACCGTGCATCCGATTCCGGTGATCTTTATATCGATTTCAACGAAATCATCTCATCTTTCAGTGGCATACTTGGTTTGCCAAGTTGATGCCTGGTTCATCATTTTCCTTCGGGCGCATATCGCATTGCATATCACATCTCGCATATCATGCCATGTTTTGCATCATGTTGATTGTGCATTGCACCGTGATTTATTGTGGTTCCTTTGTTTGTGTTGTTGCTTTGGGTAGAGGCGGAGGCGAGTGCGTGAGCGAGGAACCTGTTGAGAACGCTTCACGAGGATCAAGCTTTCGACAACTCGAGAACATTGCAGGCAAGATGACCATACCCTCGAAATCACTTCTATCTTTGCTATGCTAGTTGCTCGCTCTTTTGCTATGCCTATGCTGCGATGCCTACCACTTGCTATATCATGCCACCCATATTGCCATGTCAGCCCCTAACCATCCTTTCCTAGCAAACCGTTGTTTGGCTATGTTACCGCTTTGCTCAGCCCTCTTATAGCGTTGCTAGTTGCAGGTGAAGTTGAAGTTTGTTCCTTGTTGGAACATGGAGATGGTGTTCTTTATTGGAACATGTTTACTTGTTGGGGATATCACAATATATATATATCTGCTATAATTAATGCATCTATATACTTGGTAAAGGGTGGAAGGCTCGGCCTTATGCCTGGTGTTTTGTTCCACTCTTGCCACCCTAGTTTCCGTCATACCGGTGTTATGTTCCTTGATTTTGCGTTCCTTACGGTTGGGTGATTTATGGGACCCCTTGACAGTTCGCTTTGAATAAGACTCGTCGGCAAGGCCCAACATTGGTTTTACCATTTGCCACCTAAGCCTTTTCCCCGGGTTTTCACGAGCCCGAGGGTCATCTTATTTTAAACCCCGGGCCAATGCTCCTCGAGTGTTGGTCCAAACTAGAGCACCGTCTTGGGACCATTCCTTGGCAACTTGGATTACGTCGGTTCCTGTCGCGCTTCGCTTATCCGGTGTGCCACGAGAACGAGATATGTGCAGCTCCTATCGGGATTTGTCGGCACATTCGGGTGGCTTTGCTGGTCTTGTTTTATTCTGTCGAAATGTCTTGTAGTCCGGATTCGAGATTGATCGGGTCTTCCCAGAGAAGGAATATCCTTCGTTGACCGTGAGAGCTTATAATGGGCTAAGTTGGGACACCCTGCGGGGTAATATCTTTCAAAGCCGTGCCCATGGTTATGAGGCGAGATGGGAATTTGTTAATGTCGGTTGTAGAAAACCGAAGTTGACCTCAAATAAAATACACATCAACGGCGTGTGTAACCGTGATGGTCTCTTCTCGGAGTCCGGAAGTGAACACGATGTTGGAGTTATGTCGGCGTAAGTAGTTCAGGATCACTTCTTGATCGCTACTAGCTTCACGTCCGTGCTTTGCTTCTCTCCTCGCTCTCTTTTGCGATGTAGCCACCATATATGCTAGTAAACTGCTGCAGCTCCACTTTACTACCTGTCCTTCCTATAAGCTTAAATAGTCTTGATCTCGCGGGTGTGAGATTGATGAGTCCCGTGACTCACAGATTCTACCAAAACAGTTGCAGGTTCCGACGATGCGGTGCAGGTGGCGCAACCGAGCTCAAGTGGGAGTTCGACGAGGAACGTGGTCGTTACTATGTGTCTTTTCCGATGATCGAGTAGTGGTGCCAGTTGGGACGATCGGGGATCTGTGTAGCATTTGGGGTATCTTCTTTTATTTTGGTTCCGTGGTCGGACCTTGAGTGTACTCGAATGATGGATGTTTATTTATGTATTGTGTGAAGTGGCGATAAGCCAACTATGTATCTCTTTCCCTTATGTATTACATGGGTTGTGTGAAGATTACCTCACTTGCGACATTGCTTTCAATGCGGTTATGCCTCTAAGTCGTGCCTCGACACGTGGGAGATATAGCCGCATCGAGGCGTTACAAGTTGGTAATCGAGCCTTCCCGACTTAGGAGCCCCTACTTGATTGTTTGTTGGCGTTGTTGAGTCTAGAATGGAAAATGTTTTGAGTCTTAGGATTATATATATCGAGAGTAGGATTCTTTTACTCCCCAGTCCTTAAATCGCTCTGGTGAGGTATCCCGACGTGAGTTTTGACTCTCCTCTCCTCAAATTTCACTAAAAAAATTTAGGATCACGTGGGTATCTTGGAATCGTTCCGATGGTTTTGTGGCGAGAACATTGTTCTTGGTGCCTCGACATTTAGGGGTTGTGGCGGTGTCCGGGGAGTTGAGCTCCGAGGTGTTGTCGTCACAATTTTATCGTTGCAGATTCCGAATACCTGAGTTTTACCGACATCGAAATCTCTTTTGTGCAGTTGTTGGTGAGATAACCCGATAACCCGATCTTGTGGCGAGTCGGGAGTATTGCCATGACTTGTATAACGGATGTTTTTCAAGGTCGAGGTACACGATTTCGAGGATTTCTTGGTTATGTGTTGACGGATGGATACAGTGGATCTAGGTATTGTTAGTTTGGGTGATATATTTTGTGTCCCTGTATCCCCAACACCAGATTGCATAACCGTAAAGTTTGGGAGTTTATAGGTGGAATTCTAGTAGCTTACGGGATATCTTTCCGACGGATGTATGATTTGAGATTGGGGTTCAACGTCTAGTGGTCCGCCCATTCACGGTCGATTCTGATGGTCGCGAGGCGTCTTAAAGAATCCTTGGCTATGCTGATTCGGGGCGTCTTGTTTGTCATTCGTGACGTCCGCTATCGTCGTGTCGTGTGGGCCCCACCACGAACACTTTGGTAGAAATCTCTATCATGTGTTTGTTCGGCTCATTCTAAAGCCAATCGTTTGTTTTCGGTTGTGATATTCGATTTGTTTCTAAGGCAGATGTTGTTTCCATATCTTTATCTAAGTGGCTTCTCACCTTAATGGACGTGTGATGATTAACTTTGGAATTCATTCGTTCATCCTTGTTCGAATGTTTATTGTGAAGACTATATGTTGCAATTTCTATCCGTTGATTTCAACTTGACTATTTGTCTATCAAGTGCTAACGGATGTCACCCTCTTCAGGATGGCTCCGCCAACGCGTCGAATCCGGATCGCAATGATGGGGATCGGTCGAACCCTCCACCTCCACCTCCGCCTCCGGAGGTCCGGCAAGCTATCATGGCAGCCACCAATGCCAATGCTCGATGATTTTGCAACTCTTGCAAGAACGCGTACTCGAGGGCAAGGCAATCAAGGAAATCAAGGTCAAGGCAACAACCAGCTGCATTTTGCTACTCTCGGTCGGTTCCTCGCTAATCAGCGAAGTCTTTCGGTTTACGTAGCCGAGGCCACGAGCCGACGATTGGTTAGTGGACATCTGCAAGCATTTTGATTGTAGCAATGTCGGACACGAGGACTTTGTCAAGTTTGCATCGTTTCAACTCAAGGACCAAGCTGCTTTGAGTGGTACCAAGAATACAAAGATTCGAGGAGGTCGTGTCATTACAGGATGAGTTCCGCCGTGATTTGAGCTCATCACATTCGAAAAGTGTTGTTGAGAGCAAGCGTGAGGAGTTCCGCAATCTCAAGCAGGGCAACATGTCGTGTATCAATACAATATCCAGTTCGAAGCTTCGCTCGCTTTGCTAAGCAAGGCGTGCACTGATGAAAAGAGTATGATCTATCAATTCGGAGGTGGTGCGAGAGAAGATCTGCAATTAGCTCTTGTGCTTTTGAGCGGATAAGTATGATGAATTCTACAACATGGCACTAAAGCAAGAAGCTGCCCAGCTCAAATGTGAGGCTTCTAAGAAGAGAATCGGGGATGCAGTTCAGTCTTCTTCTTCCTCTCAAGTGGCAGCTAAGCAGCGAAGTTCTACCTTCCTCCTCCTCCGTTCCGTCGGCCTTATCGTGAGAAGAACTCGGTGGCCGTGGATCTTCCCACCCACCCAACCCAAGCTATCGAACAAGTCTAATTCTCAAGCTCCAAGGTCAAGTGCTCCTTACCACCGTCCGCTCTCGAAGTGACTTGCAACAAATGTCGTGAAAGGTCACTATGCGAACAAGTGCTTCAACCAGGCGCCTTCCGCCTCCTCCTCCTGTGAAATCTTCCAGCAATGCGGTGGTCAAGCATAATCCCAAGTCTGCAAAGGTCAATATGATGAATGCAGCTCAAGCGGAGGATTCTTGATGTGATTATGGGTAATCTTCGATTAATGATATTCTGCAAAAGTTTTATTTGATACGGTGCATCGCATTGTTTCATGTCTAGATCATTTGTTGCAAAGCATGATTTCATTTCGAAATGTTGGAAAACCCTTGGGAGTTGTTTCTCCGGCCTCTTCTATGAGGGCTACCACAAGGTTCGGATGTTTCTATCAAGATGGGCGATTATAGATTTCGGCTAAACCATTTGTCCTTGGTGACTCGGATATTGATCTTATTCTTGGAATGGGTGGCTTTATCGGCACAAAGCTCAGCTTGATTGTGCTGCCGGGGAAATTCAATTGACTCACTCTTCTAATGATGTGATCATCTATGCGCTTGTGATGAAACCATTCGGTTGTTTTCTCTCAATGAGAAGGGCGAATTGGATGCTATCTCTCGATTCGATCGTTTGTGAGTACCAAGATGTCTTTCGGAAGAGCTTCGGGTATGCCTCCTCATCGGCGCTTGAATTCGTTATCGATCTTGAGCACGGCATTGAACCCGTTTGCAAGCATCCATACAAGCTTGGACCCGATGAGTTGAAGGAATTGAAGAAGCAGCTCGATGAACAAGAGCGTCTGGTTTGATCGGACCGAGTTCATCTCCTTGGGGTTGTGGTGTTCTTTTGTTCGAGAAGAAGGATGGCGCGGACCGACTTTCGCGTCGATTACCGTCCATTGAATAAGAAGACTATCAAGAACAAGTATCCACTTCCCAACATCAATGAGCTTTTCGAGCAACTCAAAGGTGCTAAAGTGTTCTCAAAGCTTGACCTTCATATGGGGTATCATCAGATTCGCATTCGTGAACAAGATATTCCCAAGACAGCATTGAAACAAGCTTTGGTTCTTATGAATATCTTGTCATGTCTTTCGCCTTGTCAATGCTCCTCCAACTTTCTCTCGGATGATGAACTTCATCTTCAACCCTACACCAATGAATTCGTCTTGGTCTATCTTGATGATATTTTGGTCTTCTCCAAGAATAAGAAGGATCATGCCAAACATTTGCGATTGGTGCTAGACAAGCTCGAGAGTATCAATTCTATGCTAAGTTCTCCAAATGTGAATTTTGGCTTGATGAAGTGCTTTATCTTGGTCATATCATCTCCGCCAAGGGCATCGCTGTTAATCCAGAAGGTGTCCGCAATTGTGAATTGGGAACCTCCTCGAGAATGTCAAGCAGCTCCATGATTTTCTTGGTCTTGCAAGCTATTGCGAAGATTCGTTGAGAACTTCTCCAAGATTGCAAAGCCTCTTTCCAACCTTCTCCGAGAAGCATGTGAAGTATGTACGGTCTCCGAGTGTGACGTTGCTTTCAATACCCTCAAAGAGAAACTCGTCACAGCTCCGTCTTGACTCCTCTGATGAATCCAAGCCATTTGAAGTTTTCGTGATGCTTCTCTTCAAGGTCTCGGTGCTGTGTTAATGCAAGAGAAGAGAGTTGTGGCTTATACCTCTCGCCAGTTGAAGCCCAACGAAAAGAACTACCCCACTCATGATCTTGAGTTGGCGGCAGTTGTCCATGCATTGATAACATGGAGACATCTCTTGTTGGGAAGGAAAGTGGACATTTTCACCGATCACAAGAGTCTCAAGTACATCTTCACTCAACCCAACCTCAACCTCGAGGCAGACTCGATGGGTGAAATGATTCAAGAGTACAACCCAAGTATTGAATATACTCGGCAAGGCCAATGTCATTGCAGATGCTTTGAGCGGGAAGGCTTCTCGCAGAGTTTAATCCTCAAGCCCTTTCACCGGATCTCTGTGAAGCTTTCCATAAGCTGAATCTTCAAGTTGTTCCTCAAGGCTTTCTTGCCAACCTCATAGTCTCTCCTACTTTGGAAGATCAGATTCGTGAGGCTCAACTTCGGATACCATGGTGAAAAAGGTGAAATGTGGTATCGACAAGGGCATTTCAAGTACAAGTGCTTCCACATTGATGACAAAGATACTCTTTTATTTGAGGACGGATTGTGGTTCCTAAGGGTGATCTGAGAAAAGTCATTATGAGCGAGGCTCACAATTCGCTTCTATCCATTCATCCCGGAAATGCGAAGATGTACCATGACCTCAAGCAGTCATATTGGTGGACTCGAATGAAGCGAGAAATTGCTCAATTCGTGAATGAGTGTGATGTCTGCGAGAAGAGTGAAAGTAGAACACCAAAGACCAGCTGGTCTCCTTCAACCTCTTGCTATTCCGAATGGAAGTTTGATCATATTGAGATGGACTTCGTGACTGGTTTTCCAAAGTCAAGCGTGGAAATGATGCTATCTTCGTTGTCATTGACAAGCTTACTAAAGTGGCTCATTTTCTTCCTATCAAAGAATCTATCACAGCAGCTCGGTTGGCGAGCTATACACCTCGAGATTGTCTCCTTGCGGCATTCCACAAGTGATCTCTTGAGACCGTGGCAGCATCTTTACCTCCAAGTTTTGGGATTCTTTTAGAAGGCCATGGGCACCAACATTCGTTTCAGCCAGCTTTCCATCCTCAAACAAGTGGCCAAGTTGAGCGAGTAAATCAAATCCTTGAAGATATGCTCGGGGCTTGTGTCATTTCTTTCGGTATGAAGTGGGAAGATTGTCTTCCATATGCGAGTTCTCCTACAACAACAGCTTCCAAGCGAGTTCGGCAAGGCCCCATTCGAAATTCTCTATGGCGAAAGTGCCGTACTCCTCTCAATTGGTGCGAGACAGTGAGCGCCAACTTCTTGGCAATGACTTGATCCGCGAAGCGGAAGAAATGTCCAAAGTCATTCGTGAGAATCTCAAAGCCGCATAATCGCGCCGGAAAAGCTATTATGATGATAAGCACCGTGATGTGGCTTTTGAAATCGGAGACCATGTCTACCTCCGCGTCTCTCAATGAAAGGCACTTTCGTCGCCCGGTATCAAAGGGAAGCTTGCCCCTAGATCGTGGGTCCTTTCAAGATCATTGGCAAAGAGGCGATCTCGCCTATCAACGAGCTTCCATCCAACTTTGCAAGCGTGCACGATGTGTTTCACGTGTCACAGCTTCGCAAGTGCTTCAAGACTCTGAGCGCACTATCAACTTCAAGAGATTGACCTTCAAGAAGATCTCTCTTATCATTAGCACCCGTTGCTATTCTTGAAGAAACAGAGCGCAAGACTCGCAACAAGTCAATCAAATTCCTGAAAGTGAAGTGGTCACACCATTCCGACCGGAAGCTACACGGGGCGCGAGGATCACCTCCGTTCGAATATCCGGAGTTCTTTCAGTCCTAGATCTCGGGACGAGATCCTCTTGTAGTGGTGGAGTGTTGTAACACCCCGGAAGTAACTTTCCATATTTGTAACTCCAACTCTTGCCATTTTCGGCATTGTGATATGATATTCCCTCCGTGGTTGGGTTTTCTTCATTTTGCATTTTGTCCATGTCATGCATTTTTTATCATGTCATCATGTGCATCGCATTTGCATCGTGTTAGTCTCATGATTCCGAGCATTTTTCCGTTGTCCGTTTTGCAATCCGCACTCCTATCTCCCCGCGGCCCCTTTTACGTTTTTCCGTGTGCGGGTACTAAACCTTCTTGGAATGGACCGAGGTTTGTCTAGTGGCCTTGGTATACCACCGTAGACCACCGGTCAAGTTTGGGTCATTTGGAGCTCGTTTGGTACTCAACGGTTAACCGCACTCTCGCAAAGGCCTCTTTTAAGTTGCAGCCCAACACCCTCCAAAACAGCCCAATAACCCATCTAAGTCACTTCCATGCTCTCCGTCGTTCGATCACGATCGTGTGGTAAAACTACACCTCATTTGGACTCTCCTAGCTCCCTCTATGCCTATTTAAGCAAACTCCCGTCCAAATCCGGGTCCTCTTCCCAAAACCCTAAAATTCATCCTCGCCACGGGCCGCGTCGCCGCCAGGGCCGACGCCGCCCGCCGCGTTCGTCCGCGCCCTCTCGAGCCGCCACCTGTCAGCCGCCGCCCACGCCTTAGCCCGCCCGGCCCAGCGCCCGCCCTGCCCGCCTGCACCCTGCCCGCCCGCCAGCCCGCCGCCCTTTCGCTGCCCGCCGCCCTCCGCCGCCGCCACAGCCTCCCTCCGCCACCTCGCCCGCCACCGGCCGCCCCCGCCGCCCGCCACGCAGCGGCCTCCCCGCCGCCGCCGGACCTCGCCGCGCCCTTGCCCGATCGCCGCCTCCCGCCATGGCCACCGCCGCCTCCTCCGGTGACCTCACCGGCGGCGCCCTCTCCTCCTCGCCGGCGTGCTCCGGCGAGCCCAGCGCCCCATTGCCGTCGCCGATCCGGATCCCGATCGGATCCAGCCGAGCCCGTTGACTTTCTCTTTCCCCTCTTTTCTTCCAAGTTTTTTGCACCCTGTGATTATTTTGTGTCATTTTCTTCATGCTATATCTTTGCATCTGTAGGTCCATTTTGCGCGATAATATATCAAAATGTTCGTCTCGAAGAGTAGATCATTTCATCTCATTGCATCATTTTCATTTGAGCTCATCTTGATGCCCGAAATGCTGTTAGAAGAGGGCTATGTGATGTTAGTTTCTGTTTCTTAACAGAACTTGCACTTTTGTTATTTTGCTATGATTGATGTGTGCACCCTATGAATTTGAGTCCTACATGTGTTTTGTAATATGCCATGCCATCTTTCCAGGGGTGTATGCCATGTATTTTGTGATCTATGTGGTGACTAGCACAAGCATGCAAAGTAGGTGTCTTGATGTTGCTGTTTTCAGCCCTGTTTAGCTGATATTTTGATGCCATGTTAACTTGATGCTACCGAGAGATCCATGCATATTTTGAGATACTTCAGTAAGGATGTTTTGTTAAACATGTCTTGCTCTATCCATCCATGCCTTTGTTTGCAATTATGGAGTGCCATAGCTTGAGTCAATCGAGCTCTACTTTTGCTATCAAATGTTTCTGGCAGATTGTTTACATGTTATTCAATTTTGCCAAGGTTGTTGTGGTTGATCCATGTATGCTATGTTATTGTTCTTGCCATGTATGTCTTCTATGCCATGTCTTCTTGATGTATGTATGCTTAGTTTATCATATAAGGCTCTGTAGTGAGTGCATTGAGCTTGTAAACATGCCTACTTGTTATCAGTTTTGACATGTCATGTTGCTGAATCTGTTATGAAAACTTTCGATATTGACATGGATGTTACTATATTTTCTGATCCTTTTGGCTTATGGTCAGTAAGGGACTTTTGTTCTATGCTTTGAGTAGATTCATTCCATGCCATGCTTTGCTATTATAAGTTCCTGTAGCAGGTTGTTTTCGTGCTCTGAACATTGCAACCTGATGCTGTTTTTGCCATGTCCAGCCTGATATTTTGTGCACTTTTTCCATGCTTGTTTGAACTTGTTATGATGTGAACTAGCCGTAGCTCAGTGCTCATCTTTTGTCAAGCATCTTTTATAGATCACTGCCACGTGCTTTGTTGATACGTTTGGGTGCAGTAGCTTAATTTATTGTTGCTTGCTAAGTGGCATCATGCTGTTAATGGCAGATTTGCGCCATTCTTGTTTTGCTTGTCATTTGCAAACCGTGCATCCGATTCGGTGATCTTTATATCGATTTCAACGAAATCATCTCATCTTTCAGTGGCATACTTGGTTTGCCAAGTTGATGCCTGGTTCATCATTTTCCTTCCGAGCGCATATCGCATTGCATATCACATCTCGCATATCATGCCATGTTTTGCATCATGTTGATTGTGCATTGCACCGTGATTTATTGTGGTTCCTTTGTTTGTGTTGTTGCTTTGGGTAGAGCCGGAGGCGAGTGCGTGAGCGAGGAACCTGTTGAGAACGCTTACGAGGATCAAGCTTTCGACAACTCGAGAACATTGCGTGCAAGATGACCATACCCTCGAAATCACTTCTATCTTTGCTATGCTAGTTGCTCGCTCTTTTGCTATGCCTATGCTGCGATGCCTACCACTTGCTATATCATGCCACCCATATTGCCATGTCAGCCCTAACCATCCTTTCCTAGCAAACCGTTGATTGGCTATGTTACCGCTTTGCTCAGCCCTCTTATAGCGTTGCTAGTTGCGGTGAAGTTGAAGTTTGTTCCTTGTTGGAACATGGAGATGTTGTTCTTTATTGGAACATGTTTACTTGTTGGGGATATCACAATATATATCTGCTATAATTAATGCATCTATATACTTGGTAAAGGGTGGAAGGCTCGGCCTTATGCCCAGTGTTTTGTTCCACTCTTGCCACCCTAGTTTCCGTCATACCGGTGTTATGTTCCTTGATTTTGCGTTCCTTACGGTTGGGTGATTTATGGGACCCCTTGACAGTTCGCTTTGAATAAGACTCGTCCGCAAGGCCCAACATTGGTTTTACCATTTGCCACCTAAGCCTTTTCCCCGGGTTTTCATGAGCCCGAGGGTCATCTTATTTTAAACCCCGGGCCAATGCTCCTTCGAGTGTTGGTCCAAACTAGAGCACCGTGTGGGACCATTCCTTGGCAACTTGGATTACGTGGGTCCTCAGACGCTTCGCTTATCCGGTGTGCCACGAGAACGAGATATGTGCAGCTCCTATCGGGATTTGTCGGCACATTCGGGTGGCTTTGCTGGTCTTGTTTTATTGTTGTCGAAATGTCTTGTAGTCCGGATTCGAGATTGATCGGGTCTTCCGGTAGAAGGAATATCCTTCGTTGACCGTGAGAGCTTATAATGGGCTAAGTTGGGACACCCTGCAGGTAATATCTTTCAAAGCCGTGCCGCGGTTATGAGGCAGATGGGAATTTGTTAATGTCCGGTTGTAGAAAACCGAAGTTGACCTCAAATAAAATACACATCAACGCGTGTGTAACCGTGATGGTCTCTTCTCGGCGGAGTCCGGAAGTGAACACGTGTTGGAGTTATGTCGGCGTAAGTAGTTCAGATCACTTCTTGATCGCTACTAGCTTCACGTCCGTGCTTTGCTTCTCTCTCGCTCTCTTTTGCGATGTAGCCACCATATATGCTAGTCGCTGCTGCAGCTCCACTTTACTACCTGTCCTTCCTATAAGCTTAAATAGTCTTGATCTCGCTGGTGTGAGATTGCTGAGTCCCGTGACTCACAGATTCTACCAAAACAGTTGCGAGTTCCGGCGATGCGGTCAGGTGGCGAACCGAGCTCAAGTGGGAGTTCGACGAGGAACGTGGTCGTTACTATGTGTCTTTCCTCGATGATCGGTAGTGGTGCCCGGTTGGGACGATTAGGGATCTGTGTAGCATTTGGGGTATCTTCTTTTATTTTGGTTCCGTAGTCGGACCTTGAGTGTACTCTGAATGATGGATGTTTATTTATGTCTTGTGTGAAGTGGCGATCGTAAGCCAACTATGTATCTCTTTCCCTTATGTATTACATGGGTTGTGTGAAGATTACCTCACTTGCGACATTGCTTTCAATGCGGTTATGCCTCTAAGTCGTGCCTCGACACGTGGGAGATATAGCCGCATCGGGGGCGTTACACACATCGACATCGTTCATCTTCGCCCACCACATCTTGCAACGGGCGAAAGCCGTGCGGGCACCTTCTATGCAGGCCAATCGCTTGATGGTGGCCAGCCGCGTACATGCTTCCACTAGCCGCCTCACGAGTCCCAAGTAGCTGTCGGGCATAGCTTTGGCTGGCCATAGCCGGATCGTCAAATCCTTCGTGGCTAGTTTGGCCACCCTGTGCAGCTCCACCAGCTGCTTCAGCTGGTCGGTGAAGGACACAGGATGCTCTGGCGTAGCATACTGCGACCAGAATAGCTTCCCCGTAGAACCCCTTCCTTCGGCTCGGTAGAACTCCGCAGCATCTGATACGTTGCGTGGTAGATCTGCAAAAGCCCCTGGGGAACTCCGAACCCGGGGTAGTAAAAGGTACTTCTTCTCCGCATACTTGCTTTGCATCTTAAATGCCTTACCCGCCGTGATCTTCTTGGCCTCCTGGATCTCACGGAGGCGGCACGAAACCTCATTCGTGCGGTCTCCATGCTCTGACGAGCCTTGGCGAGTTCGGCCCCTTGAACCAACGCATCATGCTCCAAGGCCTCGCATTTTTTCACCGCATCCTGGAGCTCCTGCTGGACCTCCTTGACCCGGGCCTTGAGCTTTTTCCGGGCGGCTTGCTGCTGGACAGCCTTCTCCTCGGCTTCACCCAGGGCCTTTTTTAGGGCCTCGACCTCGGTCGCGGCTCCTGCACATATTACGACACTACGGTCAACATACATCGCTTGCTCTTTATGAACACACAGCGAGTCGTCACTCACCTTGCCCCTCCTGGAGCCGAATCTTAACCTCGCCGAGCTCGTTCTCGGTCCGCTCCACCTACCTTGATTCGAGATACTTGGCGGCATGTGCGATTCGCGGCCAACATGGCCTTTGCTTATTGGTACATATTAAGTTAGTCTCCTATAACAAAGGATCGATCCTCTGTCCGGTTCTTCTCGCCGAATACCGGATAGTGTCTCAGGGGCTACTGACTACATGGGGATTTTTTTTCTCTTTCTATGTCACTTACCTCAAAACCTGTTAACAGGTTACTGCAGGCTTCGTTCAATCCACTCTTGGCGGACTGAACCTTCTCGATCACCGCACCCATAAGTACACGGTGCTCATCCACGACGGCGCCTCATAGCGCCTCCATCAGGTTATCCGGCACCCCTGGATGGACAGGGCCACCGGTGGGCGCGCACCCCCTCCTTCAAAGGGCTGCTCGCCCGATTCCGGAGCCATAGGGGTCTCCGGAATCGTGTTGGCCGAGGCCGAACTGGATCTGACCCTCTTCGCCAGATCTCCATGGGATTGGCTCCCCCATGTGTCCGGCAGTGGAGGCTTCGCCTCATGGCGCCTCCCGGACAGCGTCCTAGGCTCCTCCCCGGTTTGGAGCGGCCCTCCGGGACAACACTTCGGTGTCATCCCTGACCCCGGGGGAATAAGCAGGCGGTGGCGACATGCTCGCCATCTCCGACGGAGCCAACGAACCTCGAGACGAGATCGTTGGATTGGGTCATGGCCGGACTGCGATAGTCTGATTAACTATGTCAAGATAATGGAGAAAAGGGTCGGATGTGCGCCTGGCGAGCCATGTCACCTAATGCGGCCAGGGGCTTATTGCGGGGCGTCGTTACGATCTGCTTTGTCAACGTCCCACGCTGGTGTTGACGGCCCACGGCCTTCCCCTTCTTGGGCGTTTAGCCTCGGATCTGCTTGAAGCCGCCCTCTTCTTCCTCCTCTCCTCGGGGGAGGTTTTCTTGTTCCTCCTCCTCCTCTTCCTCATCATTGTCCTCGGGGACGGAGGAATGAAACTTAATCGTCTTGGACGTCACGTCCGGTGCCCTTCTTGACGGGGCCACTCTGGCCCCTTTGCCTTCTTCTTGGCCTTCTTCTCGGCGCCTTATATGGTGCGGTACAGATCTTCGCTAGGCGGATGACTGGTTCTTCGAGGCAGCGGGCGGACACTTGGATCCCTTCGCCTCTCCGGCCAATCCTGAAAAAAGCAATAATAAAGCTCACACATCATCCTCGAAACAATTAAGTTGGGGTACATCAAAATAACATACCTCATTGGCGGGGTGTTTACAATCGTGACCACGGTCTGAATCCGTGGCGGTGGCTTCGTTGCCCTTAAAAGCAACTTCCAGCGCCTTCGTGAGTAGTCTCGAAGAGCCTTACCAAATCTGGTGCTTCTTGAATTGAACTCCCACAGAGGCGGCCGGTATTTGCACGAAAAGAATCCGTGAACTAGCATCACTGGATTACATCGACGAGCTTGACATTCTTGGTCACCATGCTTTGAGCAGCGTCGCTGGCGCTTATCAGCTCGTCGGTGAACACCAGTCCGGACTCTTCTTGACCCAGGAGGTGAGTCGCATGGGAGCGCCAGAGCGGAATTCGGCAACTGCGGCCCAGGTGGTGCCGCGAGGTTCAGTGATATAACCATTGCTTCTGCCACTCCTTTATTGTGTCCATGAAAGTGCCCTTGGGCCAGGAGACATTGGACAGCTTACTCACCATGGCTCCTCCGCACTCTGCGTGCTGGCCATCCACCACCTTCGGCTTTACGTTGAAGACCTAGAGCCACAGCCCGAAGTGGGGTTGGATGCGGAGGAAGGCCTCACACACGATGATAAACGCCGAGATGTCGAGGATGGAATTCGGGGACAGATCATGGAAATCTATCCTGTAATAATACATCAGCCCGCGGACGAAAGGGTGGAGTGGAAACCTTAGCCCGCGGAAGAAATGGGGGATGAATACTACCCTCTCGGTGGGCTTCGGCGTGGGGACGACTTGTCCCTCGGCCGACAGATGGTGGGCGATCTCCTTCGCCAAATATCCGACCGCCCAAAGCTCAGCAATGTCCTCCTCCTTGACGGAGGAGACCATCCACTTGCCCTGACCACCGGATCTGGACATGGTTGCTTGAGTGGAAAGGAGATGAGAACTTGGGCGCTGGAGCTCGAGTTTGGAAAGGCGGAGATAGAGAGAGAGCGTGAGAAGAGGAAGAGGGAATCCTTATCCCCTTATAAAGGCAACAAATATTAAACGCCTCCTCACTCGCCTTAAAATTCGCCTATTCCCAAGGGCTGTATAAACGACACGGTTGGGTTACCCATGCCCGCATTGATGAGAATCCTGCGATAAGGGGACATGATCTCTGCTTTGACAAGACATGCCAATGGCAACCGCGTCCCGAGGTGTGGGGCGTCGAACACAATAACGATTGGGAATTATGACCGGTCAGATGTAATGTCGTGTTACAAAAAATGTCGGCGGATGGAACTCGTGTAAAAAATATATATTCTCTCTGCAGTTGTGTATGGTGTGTGACAGGTCCGGATACTATCATCGCATCCGAAGACTATCTTGGAGCTCGGAAAAAGGGGAACCCGCCTTGCAATGATGAAGACAATCTGCGCGCCGGAGTCCTCGTCATTGAAGCCAGTTCAGGGGCTACTGAGGGAGTCCTGGACTAAGGTCGTCGGGCGTCCGACCTGTTATTCATTGGGCCGGACTGATGGGCAGTGAAGATATGAAGGCCGAAGACTATAACCGTGTCCAGATTGGACTCTCCTTGGCGTGGAAGGCAAGCTAGGCGACCAACTATGAAGATTCCTTCTTATGTAACCTACCCCATGTAACCCTAGATCTCTCTGGTGTCTATATAAACCGGAGAGCGTAGTCCGGATAGGCGGATATTCATTACCATATTCACATAGGCTAGACTTTTAGGGTTTAGCCATTATGATCTCGTGGTAGATCAACTCTTGTAACACTCATATTCATCAAGATCAATCAAGCAGGAAGTAGTGTATTACCTCCATAGAGAGGGCCCGAACCTGGGTAAACATCGTGTCCACCATCTCCTGTTACAATCGATCTTGGACGCACAGTTCGGGACCCCCTACCCGAGATCCGCGTTTTGATACCGACATTGGCCCAAGACGAAGATAGCTTTGCGGCGAGAGTTTTTGCCTTCCACCTACGCGGAACAACTTCAACGCCAATTGGAGAACACCATCCAAGGATCCAAGTCCCTCGACAAGTACTTCAAGGAGATGAAGAAAGCCTTGCGACGAGCCGGCGTGGACGACCCCATTTGGATGAAGTTCCACTTCATGATGGGATTGAACAATGACATCTCCAAGACTATCTTCCTCGAGAACTACAAGTCCCTCGATGATAACTACATTGGTGCTCTCAAGGTGCAACAGGAACTCATTAAGGCCAAGGCTTCTCCACCCCAAGAACACTTCATGACGACCAGGCTCCACGACAACGAGCATGAGGATAGTACCACCAAGATGTCCAAGCCCGATGAGCTCCAAGACCACACTCCCAAGTTCGACTTCACCGCCATCCCTATTTGTTGCATGCATGATGCCGAGTCTCCCATGACTCTTTTTGAAGACAGTGCGGCGACGACTATGACTACGGAGGATGTCAAGGAACAAGTTTTAGAGGCGATCGACAAGGTGGCGAGAAAGGATGATGCTTCCATCTTTGGAGGTGATAGTGATGATGTGCCATCTTCCACCTTCATCCACGACGACGATGACGAGATGGTTGAGCATGGGATTTTCCCTTCGACCACGGCGACGTATGATGACTTGAGTGACTTGTGCCACCATATTGAGAGTGAGAGTGAATTCACCACTAGCCCCATATATGATGAGTTGCCCCAATTCCAATGTGAGGAGAGCCTCAACCCCCACCACTTGAGTGAGATGAGTGACTCCACCATATGTGAGTTTGAGTGCACCTACTTTGAGGGAGTGAGTGAACCACCACATAGAGAGAGTGTGATAGTTGATAGGTCATGTGAGGACATTTTGAACTCTAACGACTTAACCTCTACCTCTATTGTGTGTTGTGTTCTCCTTTGGTGCTAGGTCCCATATATGATGATGCGCCGATCCTCGATGACTTTGTACTTCCTTTGGACATGATGATGGCCATGGTGGAATACGATGCACCCCCCACATGGTTCCATCAAGATGATATTGACCACCATTTGGTCTTTCCCACCTCACCTACACCACTTGAGTGGAATGACAAAGGTAACATAAGTGAAGGTGATGCTCTAGTCCCACTAGTGGACATTCTTGACATTGATTGTTTGCATGATGTTGATCCACCTATTGCCATGCTTCATGCTAGTGCGACTTTCCCATGCGATGATTTACCCATTTATGATGAGTTTGATGATTACCATGTGGATTCTATTAGTTGTGATGCCATGTTGCATAGGATTTCTTGTGATAATTCTCTTGGTCACATCATGTTTGAAAATTCGTTTGACTTGTCATGTGTTATGCATGAGATCAACCATATGTGATATTTGCAATCTCTTCGTAGTAACTATGCATATGCCATTAAAATGAACCCAATTTGCACTTATGTCATAGAGGACAAGCCCATGGTTATTGTCATTTGTTTTTCTTGTGATGATATTGACATGCTACCTTTGCATCATTTATCTCATATGCCATGCCATGACCACCTAGCTTCAGATATGCATTGTTTTGGATGTTGTCCATTTTCTCCATATGATGTTTCCGATATTGCTCATGAGGAGACCCCCATAGTTTCCTCATACATGTTAGGAGATTTTGATCACTCCCATCCATTGCATAATCCCAATTATTATGTGCACAATATGCTCCCCGTGAATAAAAATGCTATTGATGTGCCATATAATTGCTTGCTCAATTTGAGTCCCCATCTATGTTATACACAATAACGATTCTTTCATGATGGATGACATGTTCTTATACCATGCATCAAATTTCTTTGAGCAACGCTTATCTTGTGCTAACTCACACGTGCACATACACATCATGATGGATGATGTGTACATTTATCACGAACACACTTTCTTTGGTTTGTGTCACTTTTGTGTAGGTACCCATGAATACTGGTCAACCTCACAATCCCATGAGTTGACAAAACAAGCTCTAGAGAGAAATGATGACTTGGGATCCCAAGGATTGGCTTTCCCACCACTCTCTTGGCGCAAAGACTTCGCGCAATTCTTCTACATGGTCCTCACATGGTTATGGGTTATTCGCTATTATATATTATATGCCCATCTTTGCATGTTCACTTTGCATGATATGCTCATTACTATGCCTTCGACATGCATTTGTGACCCATGCTTTGCATTACACATGATGATTGATTCTCGTACTTGTATGTGTATTTGCAAGCTTGGTGAAGATATCACTTGTTATTGCCATGTTTGCTTTGTGCCCCATTGATAGGTGGGAACCCGATGAACGAGTCCACACCCGAGGGTGGCCCGATCTTCACGTTGTAGGATCGAATCGGGTGGGATAACTAGCTGCAAGCAGCCGGGATAACTAGCTTTATACCCGCCAAGGTTGGATGCAACCCGTACGTTGGGGATGGCTGAGCGAAGCTACAAGAACTCCAACCCGCTGTCCGAACAATCGCAGAACCACAAACCGGGACTAATCCACATAAAACGGCCGAAACCGTAGAGCACGAACTAGGGGGAGCCATAGGCTCCTTCTCGCGAATCCGAATAAACTCACAAGAGCAAAGGTAGCAAGAACCTTGATCCAAGATTTGGAGGAGACCTTCGCGAGCTTGCGCAAGGTGAACTTGCGACTTAACCCAGAGAAGTGCAAGTTCGGTGTCCCTTCTGGCAAGCTGCTGGGATTCCTCGTGTCCCACAGAGGGATCGAGGAAAACCCGGAAAAGATCAAGGCCATTGAGGACATGAGCCCGCCGCAGACCCTCAAGGAAATGCAGAAGCTGGCTGGTCGGGTAACTGCGTTGGGACACTTCATCTCCAAGCTGGGAGAGCGCGCCCTACCCTTCTTCAAGCTGATGAAGAAGAAGGGCCCATTCAAGTGGACCCCAGAGGCCGACAGAGCTTTTCAAGACCTCAAGAGATACCTGACCAGCCCTCCGGTGATGGTGGTGCCACGACCTCTCGAGCCTCTAGTACTCTATCTTGCCGCCACCCCGTACTCCGCCAGCGCGGCACTGGTGGCGGTTCGGGAGGAGCACCAAGCCAAGGGCGCGCCGCGCCAAGGAACGCCGCCAACCGTGATGACACAAGATCAGGAAGGCACAGCAAGAGCCGTAGTGGCATCAACAGAAGACCAAGCTCAGCAGGACGACGTCACCGAGATTCCCGCAAGCGATCAGGCATCAGGAGTTCCACCACCTCAGGAGACGTCCCATCTCCCGCAAGACACGAGCCTCACCAACGTGCCAGCCCTCGTCGAGCACCCAGTGTATTTCGTCAGCACGGTGTTGCGGGACGCAAGGGCACGATACCCCATGCCCCCAAAAGCTCCTTCTCGCGCTCTTGGTGGCCTCGCGCAAGTTGTGGCACTACTTCCAGGGCCACCCCATCAAGGTCATCTCAGCCTACCCTTTGGAGAGAGCGCTCAGGAGCCCCAACTCTGCTAGAAGGGTCGCTGAGTGGAACATCGAGCTGCAGGCATTCCAGTTGGAGTTCAGCACTACCAGGGTCATCAAGGGAGCTGCACTCGCTGATTTCGTGGTAGAATGGACGGATGCCCCGATGCTGGAAGTAGGAGAGGACCAGTCCACCTCGCCGGGAAGTGAGGCGCCCGACGGCTGGGTCATGTATTTCGATGGGGCCTTCACGCACCAGGGCGCGGGGGCTGGAGCAGTACTCGTCTCACCCACTCAAGACAAGCTCTACTACGCTGTACAGCTCTGCTTCCAGCAGGGCGAGAAGGTCTCCAACAACATCGCAGAATATGGAGGCCTCATAGCTGGACTGAAGGCCGCAGCAGCTCTAGGGGTGAAGCGCCTCACCGTTAGGGGCGACTAACAGCTCCTCGTCAACTTCTCCAACAAGATATACGAGCCGAAGGACGAGCACATGGAGGCATACCTCGCAGAGGTGCGCAAGATGGAGAAGCAGTTCACAGGTGCAGGTTGCGGGGCGTGCCCGGGGCACCAACAAGGAAGCTGACGACATCGCCAAGAGGGCATCCAAGCGGCAGCCCCAAGAGCCCGGCGTCTTCGAGGAGCGGCTCTTCAAGCCGTCAGCAACACCACCACTTTCGAGAACAGCTCAGCCTCGGGAGGAGCTCCCGCAGCCGCCTGCCATAGGAGCCCCAGCCTGTGGCCCGACTTGGGGAGCACGCCTACTCTTGGCGCTTGAGGGAGTCCTGGATTAGGGGGTGTCCGGATAACCGGACTATAACCTTCGGCCGGACTCCTGGACTATGAAGATACAAGATTGAAGACTTCGTCCCGTGTCCGGATGGGACTTTCCTTGGCGTGGAAGGCAAGGTTGGTGATATGGATATGTAGATCTCCTCCCATTGTAACCGAATCTGTGTAACCCTAGCCCTCTCCGGTGTCTATATAAACCGGAGGGTTTTAGTCCGTAGGACGAACAACAATCATACCATAGGCTAGCTTATAGGGTTTAGCCTCTCTGATCTCGTGGTAGATCTACTCTTGTACTACCCATATCATCAATATTAATCAAGCAGGAGTAGGGTTTTACCTCCATTGAGAGGGCCCAACCTGGTAAAACATTGTGTCCCTTGTCTCCTGTTACCATCCGCCTAGACGCATAGTTCGGGACCCCCTACCCGAGATCCGCCAGTTTTGACACCGACATTGGTGCTTTCATTGAGAGTTCCTCTGTGTCGTCTCCATCAGGAAGGATGCCTCATCCCGTCTTTAAAAGACGACACTTGTTGCTAAAGGAGCTTTGGCTATCGGCCAAACTCTCCGGCTAAGCGGTTTTCTTATGACCGCTGTTAGGCCCTTGCCGCCGACGATGACTTCTCGGGTCATCGAAAGCAATCTTCCGTCAACTTCGGAACTCGCCGAGCAGTTTGATCCGATGGAGCTCTCTTCCTTAAACAAGCTCTTGGATCGCGCCAGCATCCAGGAGTCGCTCTGAGACTACGATAAGATTGGGCCTAAACCCGATCAGAGAGATTACCTCTCCCGGTCACCCATCATGTTGCGGTGGTGGAGGAACAATGCGGCAAGGCTTCATCTATCTTAAGGACTAGTTATGTCCGGTTCCCGATCCTCAAGCGGATACCCACGGAGGGGGGACGTCACTCAAGCCACGAACCTAAAGTCGGGCGGGCTAGATTCATTGGACAACATCCAAGAACCCAAGCTTCCGAGTTCGGAAACCCCTTGGCCCCTGAGTCTCAGATTGGGTAGGTTCTGGATTTAGTTCCACCCGCCCACCCAAACATAAGCGATCTATTCCAAATTCGGCAAGAGCCCGAAAACGATACACCATTCTTGGGCGATTCCTCCTGGTCATGAACAGGATAAAGGACTGCCGCGAGGAGTATGCGATTTCATTCTTCTGCAATAATTGCACGGACAACGGAATCCTCAACGCCATAAGTTGCCGTGAAATTACATGCTTCGCTGACTTGGCATCCATAGTACAAAAGTACTATGCGATGGAAAGCGCTTGGAAAACAGAAATAAAATTTTGGGACAATCCGGCCATGAATACAACCCCAGTCCGAAATAAAGGGTGCATTATCGCGGGCACACAGGTTAAACACCAAAAGCAAAAACCCTTTATAGGGCATGGAACCGTCTTCGGAGGGATGGCTCAATGGACCTGTAAAATTCATAGTCTGAGGCGCCACACCAACTCATAGCCTTAGAGCATGTTGGATACTCCGGTGGCGAAGTGGCGAAGAGCTTCTAACTCCGTAATCCACGAGCACCATCCTGGGATACGATGCGATATTAACAGTCTTGAGACTTTCGCATCAAATAATATCGCGAAGCGAACACTCAAGAGCCTTACGAAGTCTACCAAGTAGCAACAATAAACCCATGGGTGACACGGCTATTACCTTTAATGCCAATGATGAACCTAAATTCGAACAGCCCGAGCACCAGCCGCATTGGTCCTCGGCCCAATAGTGGGCGGCTTTCACCTTACCAAGGTACTCATGGGCGGTGGCAGCGAATTGAACCTCATTTACGAGAAACCCTTTGAAAAATGGAAATAGGCTGGAGCCGCATTGAGCGAAGCAGCACAACCTTTAGAGGAATAATCCCGGTCGGGAAGCATGCTTGTCTGGGAAAAATCACCTTTGGATGTGGTGTTGACACGCGGACAATTACAGGTCCGAGGAGGTCACGTTCCAAGTGGACCCGTTCAGCAGCGGATATCACGCTCTATTAGGGCGAGAGGCATTCACAATTTTCAAGCTATACCCCATTACGGGTACATGAAGCTCAAAATGCAGGGCGAGCGGTATCATCACTCTTGCTAGTGACCGGACATAGCACTCCGCGCTGAAAATAAGACAGCCAAGACGCCCTTGAGGCACTATCCGAAGCCCTAGTGGCGAGGAACCGATCGCGATGCGCTCCACGGTGAGCAGGGCGATGTGATACTCGATAAAAGATCCAAGTCCACCTCCTTTAAACCGGCGGACGAAATAGTCAAATTCAAGTCCATCCAACGGACCCTACAAAACGGCCTCCATCGGGGCACAATTAAACCACGATGTGAGCGCGCACTTCACGAGAATTCCTCTGCGAAAATTGGGACATTTTGCTGGCACCCTTCAGACATGCCAGAATCCCACGCCGGTGGCGAGCACAGCCTAAACATCCTAAAAAGTTCAAGCCAGTCAAGCAGGCCCTTGGTGTTTCTCCGAACCTAAGAGACAAGCCATGGGAGAGGAGCTAGCCAAACTCATCGAGGCGGATTCATCGTAGATATAAAACATCCGGATGGCTAGCAAACACGGTGATGGTACCAAAGAAGGACAAATCCACGCGCCTGTCGTCGATTTCAAGGACCTCAACAAGGCTTGCCCAAAGGATCCTTCCCTCCCGCATCAATCAAATTATCGATGCTACCGTAGGACACGATTCATTGTGTTTCCTCGGCGCATACTCGGCTACCATCAAATTAAGATGGCAGAGCAGACCAAGCATAGCGGCATTCATCACCCATCGGCCCATTACGCTTCAACACAATGCCCTTCGGGCTCAAAAACACCGGCGCAACATATCGGCATGATTGATACATGTCTAGCAAACCAGATCGGCAAAACAGTGGAGGCATACGTAGATGATGTGGTCGTCAAAACCAAGCATGTCGAAACTCTAGTAGACGACTTGAGGCTCACATTCGACAACCTCCGAACATATGACATCAAGCTTAACCCGGAAAAATGCGTTTTCGGCGTACCAGCCGGAAAGCTCTTGGGCTTCATTGTATCCGGTAGAGGAATTGAAGCAAACCCAGCCAAGATCCGAGCTCTATCACAATTGGATATCCCAAAGGACCTCAAGCAAATACAAAAATTGATCGGATGTGTGGCGGCTCTAAGCCGCTTTATCTCCCGCTTGGGAGAAAAGGCATTACCCCTTTATCGCCTCCTCCGTGCACCAAACACCAGTGGGCGGATACATACGGCCGGACTCGAAGAAATAAAAGCCATATTGGCAACAAACCGGTCTGGCCGCGCCTAACATGGGTGAACCAATGCTATTATACATCGCGGCAACTCATCAAGTTGTAAGCGCAGTGCTCGTCGTCGAACGAGAAACGGACATACACAAATTCCCCCTTCAAAAGCCAGTTTACTACATGTCCACTGTTCTCAGTCCATGCAAGTCACGGTACCCGCATTATCAAAAGATAGCGTACACGGTATTTATGGCATCTCGGAAGCTGCGACACTACTTTCAAGAGTGTTCGATAACAGTAGCCTCTGAAGTACCTCTTAACGATATTATAAACAACCATGACGCGACGGGCGGATTGCCAAATGGGCCATTGAGCTCCTCCGTTCGACATAACCTATAAGCCACGGCGAGCTATTAAGTCGCAAGTTTTGGCCGACTTAAATGTGCCGAATGGATGAAGCGAACTCCCTAAAGAGTGCGGCACATATTCAACTAGATCATGCACTTCGACGGCTCCAAAATGTTGGCGATGCGGGGTCTGGCGTCGTTCGATGTCCCCAACAGGAGATCTGATTCAATCGTACTCGAGATAATGTATACGGACTCCAACAACGCGGCGAATCGAGGCCCTTCTACATGGTCTCCGGATGGCAGTCTTCATGGGCATTCAACGCCTAGAGGTGCGTGGGGATTCGAACCTCGTGATATCCCAAATAAACAGGGACTTTGATGCCAAGGATCCGAAAATGGCAGCTTATCGCAATGTCGTCCTAAAAATGTCAGCTCGGTTCGAAGGGCTCGAATTTCACCATATAGCTCGGGAAAACAATCAGCCAGCAGACGTCTTGGCACGCATTGGCGCATAAGCGCGATGCCGCCCCCAATATCTTCTTGGAGGCTGTTTAAGCCATCCAGTATTATGGGATGGGGAGTCCGGAAATAACAGCCGGACCCAACCGCCTTGCCGACGCCAACATTCGACACAACGGAGGCTCGCCAGCGAGTAACATCTTCATTACGTAATAATGGCAGTCATTGCCTCGTGGGCAGAACCATTACTAGCCTACCTAACCAGGCAGGAACTTCCGAGGACCAAAAGCGAGGCCGCTGCATAGTGCGCGCTCTAAAGCCTATAAAGTCCATGAGGGAGAGCTTTATAAGAAAAGCACCACCGGAGTCCTTCAAAGGTGTATCTCCGAAGAGGAAGGGCGGAATCTTCTGGCTGAAATTCATGCCGGACATGGCGGGCACCACGCCGCAGCCCGGACCCTTGTAAGCAAGGCCTTCCGTACAGGATTTTATTGGCCAACGGCCCGGGCAGATGCTCAGGACTTAGTCCAATGATGCGTCGGTTGCCAGCTCTTTTCTAACCAAAGCCATATGCCACCCACCGCCCTCCAAACTATACCCATCACCTGGCCATTCGCGGTCTGGGGGCTTGACATGGCTGGACCCCTTAAAGGAGGAACCCACAAGCAAAAGTACCTACTGGTCATGGTGGATAAACTCACCAAATGGATAGAGGCCAAGCCTGTTAAGACGGCCCAATCCGGACCGGTGATAGACTTCATATCAGGGGTCGTACACCGTTCTGGCGTCCCCACAAATCATCACGATAGCGGCACGAACTTTACGACCAACGAGGTCAAACTCGGTGCAAAAACATGGGCATCAAGCTCGACTATGCTTCATCTATCACCCCAAACTAACGGTCGGTCGAGCGAGCAAATGGTCTAATCATGGCGGCATCAAACCCAGATTAGTGTGTTCCCTCAAAGAATCCAACACACACTGGGTAGAGGAGCTCGACTTCATACTCTGGGGGCTGCGGACCACGCTGAATCGCACCACCGGATACACACCATTCTTTATGGTATACGGCGCAGAGGCGGTTACGCCTGCGATATAATTCATGACTCACCTCGGCGTGCGTATGCGAAGAAAGAGAAGCCGAACTCGATCGGCGGGACAGTTGGATGCCTTGGAGGAGGAGCGTGGCGTGGCAAAAGCCTCGCTCGCATTCTATCAACAGCAGGCCGAAGATATCAAAGCGAGAAGCACGGGCCAAAACTTACAATGTTGGCGAGTTAGTTCTCGCGCGGCGGACAAGAAAAAGGACAAACTCAAGCCCAAATGGGAAGGTCCTTTATTATTGACCAAGTCTGACCGGTGGAGCGTCACTGTCTGCGAGATGCATCGGATAACCGATTCGAGCTGAACCCATGGAACGCAGCCCCATCTCCGAAGATTCTACGCCTAGCGCCGGACTCTGTGTTCGTCTCCTTCCTCTGTCTATTTTTTACACATTAGCTGTCTTATATTTCTCTCCTTCTCCCTCCCTTTCCCTTACAGCCTTAAGGGCTCGTTCGCGCCTTGTTACTTTTTAACCGACGCGCTATCCGCTCATTATACAGGGGCTTCTTTAACGAAGCTTATTTATCTGAGCTTCATGCCCAACACATGTGTCACACTTCCGCATGTACCTTTTATTCACCATTATATGCATCGATATGACTTAAGTTTTGGCCAAGCTGGGTTGCTGGCTCTGTGCTTACCCCTCGTTCCCGATTGTGCGGCTAGGCGGTAAAGGAGCACCTCTGCGATTATTCTTGCCGGGTCAGCGGATGTGTACCTCAGGTGGGTGAAGCGAAGCTAAGCGTTCTTAAGGAATATTGATTGATGAACTAAAGATGATTTCTCACTTGTTTATTTATCGCCCCAGATGCTTTTACTTTTTTTGCATCGGACATGCACTTTAGGGCATGCCTCCCGGAAAGAAACCCCTAACGGAACTATTCTCCTGGAAGATGTTTCTTACTAACCATGTAATATAACATAACTAGTTGGGCACTTATGCATTCAAGCACTAATGACCCCTCGCTTTGGTCTCCATGCATGCCCGGTTCTTACATAATCGAGAGGGTATTCGGACACACTCCGGACTATCGGGTCCCGAGGTTGAAGCGAAAAGGTCCGGCATGACAAGCGATCTACAATCCGGCTAGAATGCATTTTACATGTCATCTTAAATTACATAGTCAATTTGATTGGGCATATTCCTCTTCAATACCATCCAACAGGCTGTCTAGTTTACAGTCCTGTTGGGAATATTAATGACCAACTCTACTTGGCGTACACTAAACTCATAGGGATCTCCTTCCCATCAGCCCCACAGTCCGACCTCGCCATGTGGTTTGGGTCAACCCGTGTACGCGTCTTCACCATGGCCCGAGCCTCCTGGCGCCTTGACGGCAAGCTGATATCTTCCATAATCGAAAGCGTCGCCGTGCTCCCTTAAGCCTCTCTGCAAGCTCTCCAAGGCCTTCGGGCATGGAGACAGATGGCCACAGGGCTTGGGCGACGCCTTTCATCACCTGCCGAACTCGTTCATGCAATTGTAAGAGCTCGGGAAGAAGGTCACCAGTAGAACCTGGCATTTCCTCTGCAGGACGACTTGTGAGCATACCTACAGACATAACTCTGTTAGCCGACTTCCTTGCCGAACTCTTTTTCAAAGTTCGTTCAAGCACTTACTAAACATGCCGCGCCGAAGCCGCCGATTCTCCTTCACGGAGTCCGACAGCTGAGCACGAACATCCTTTAGTTCCTCGTCCAGCTGGGTGTTGGCATCTTGGAGATTATTCTTCTCCTGCCTCACCTTCGTAAGCACGCTCTCTTGCCTTTAACGGCGCAAGAGTTGTTGCTTGTCCGGATCTACTCGGCGCCATCTGCAATGTTATTGTAAGATTTGCACACGCCGCGCCTTAACATACTTATCTTTGAAGCATATATTACGGAGGGGTCTCTTTGGCCTCCCACATGCATGGCTAGTCTTGACCTCAAGTTGGGCTTTGCACTCTTCCGACTCTGGGACAGTTGGGTATTCTTTTGGTAAGATCCTGCATAACAAATGATCCTTAAATCAGTTATTCTAACTGTTTCAAGTCTCGAGAGACTCTTGACATATATAACCATCAAATTTTCTTACCCGTATGTCTTTCACATCTTTGCTCTGTAGCTCTCGCTAGACCATTTTGGCGGCACGGAGGTACGCATCTCCCGAATTGAAGGCGTCCAATGCCTCTTGGGAGAAACAAGCGTTGAACAAGCTGTCCGGGCGGCTTTGTGATTCATGGCACTCACCACCTCGGAATTGGTGGCGGACGGTCTGTCCGCATCCTCTGTCGGAGGCGTCCGGCGCATGCCTCGTGTTCGCCTCGCTTGGACCTAGCTTTGGAGCACGGCTGGTGGAGGCGCGATTGGCAATCTCTCCGGATATAGTCCGGCGAGCCCTATTTTCCCTAAAAAAAGGAGAGCACGGGCGTTGGTATGCATCGTAAGAATAATACCTTGGAATAAGGCAGCGCGCCTTACTGCTACGCCGGTGCCTCAGCCCGGACTGCGTGTCTCATTAGCCTACCCGCCCTCGCGGTCCCTTGTTGGCTAGTCGCCGCAGGCTCGGCATTCCGCCTCAAGATCCTCCCCTGCGAAACACCATTGGTATACGGTGATAAAAAATAAGCACGGATGGATCATCTTCGAAGTATTAGGACTTCGGTCTTGATTACTTGTGAGGCGGGGAGCAGTCCAGGATAATCGGCTGTAATAGCCACCAAGGCATTGTCGATGCTCAGTTGGTAAAATACCCCATCGATCAGCTCCACGGATATGTCCGGATCCTCTTGGGAGGCCGGATCGAGGGATCGTTCCGGATCCTCGGGTTGTGGAGGAGGGCTGTTTATATCCTTTACGGCTCGGCGCAATTCCTGCGTCGAAATCACAAGATAAGGTACTTGACTATGGGAATATCGAACGGATGGGCAAAAATAAGTGTCTGCTTACCCAACTCGGAGGATTGTACATAGAAAATCCGCCCTGAGAATTTACGCGGAGGAATTCCTCCTCTTCTCCCTTGTACAATGAGGACAAGATCTTCGTCAGAGCGGCAACCGATTCCGGCCCCTTACGGCCGCAGCGGGTGGCATCATCCTCCCTGTTGAAATCCCACATGGGGTGGCCTCTATACTGAAGCGGCTGCACCCCCCGCATAATGCATGTGGCCATGACCTTGATCATGGTCAGTTCGGAATGAGCTAACAGCCTTATCCGGCTCATCAGATAAAGAACGTCCCTGTCATTTTCCTTCTGAGGGCTCCGTGGACGCCAGCTCAGGCGCTTCTTCAAGGGAGCATTATCAAACTCAGGGAGGCCGATCCCAATAGGATCCGGCAGGGAGACGTATTCTATATAAAACCATTCTGAAGGCCAGTCTTCGGACGCCTTCTTTGGGGTTCCGGATAGATATCCGGTCTCGGCGATGCGCCATACTTCGGCTCTGCCTACTTGATATATTGACCCCTTCTGAGTACGGGGCACAAGGCAGAACAGCTTCTTCCACATCGCGAAATGAGCCTCGATGCCCAAAAACTGCTCGCAAAGGGCTACGAAGCCCGCAATATGCAATATGGAGGCAGGCGTGGGTTGTGCATTTGGAGGCGTAGAACTCCGAGCCCCTGAGAAATGGATGAATTGGAAATCGAGCCCTCTTATCAAATAAGGGACAAGGCATACCCGCTCTCCTTTGGAGGATTGGGGACACTCTCCGCTTGCTCTCCACCATTATAGGTGGCAAGCCCGGCTCGAACCGGGACCATGTAGGCTGGGGAGAAACCCTTGGCTTGGGCGTCACTAGCTTGCTGTGCGGGGCCGGAGCATCTCTCCCAATCTCGGGATGAGGGCTGCGAGGCGAGAGGAGGAGCTGCATCGGTAGCCATGATGGAATGGATCTCAGCCGGATGCGCTCCGATGAATGCTCATGAAGGGAAGATGGTGTGATTTGGATCTAAATCCTTGTCTCTTTAAAAGGCAGCTCATTTACACAGCTAGGGGGTAAATGTAAAAACACCACGGCTTTTCGCATTAAATCGACACGTGGAAGATGGCCATTATTAGGCGTGGAGGCCAAGGGCGCAATAATCATGAGAAGCGGACACTATTCAACGGTACACGAATTTGGAGAAGAACCCGCCTTGCAATGCCGAAGACAATCTGCGCGGGACTCATCGTCATTGAAGCCTGGTTAGGGGCCTCTTGAGGAGTCTGGATTAGGGGTGTCCGGATAGCGGACTATAACCTTCGGCGGACTCTGGACTATGAAGATACAAGATTGAAGACTTTGTCCCGTGTCCCGATGGGACTTTCCTTGGCGTGGAAGGCAAGCTTGGTGATCTGGATATGTAGATCTCCTCCCATTGTAACCGACTACATGTAACCCTAGCCCTCTCCGGTGTCTATATAAACCGGAGGGTTTTAGTCCGTGGGACGAACAACAATCATCTGATGAGGCTAGCTTCTAGGATTTAGCCTCTCGATCTCGTGGTAGATCTACTCTTGTACTACCCATATCATCAATATTAATCAAGCGAGAGTAGGGTTTTACCTCCATTGAGAGGGCGAACACAGGTAAAAATATCGTGTCCCTTGTCCCTGTTACCATCCGCCTAGGCGCACAGTTCGGGACACCCTACCGAGATCCGCGGTTTGACACCGACAGCGCCGAGCCCAGGGAGGATCTTGGACCAAGGAATTGTGGAATATCTAATGCAAGGGGCGCTGCCAGAGAAGGAGGAGGACGCAGAGCGCGTGGCCCGGCAAGCCACGGCATACTCCATCCAGGACTGTGAGTTGTACAGGAAGTGACCGAATGATGTTTCACTGCGTTGCATTTACAGAGACCAGGGGAAGGATTTGCTAACTGACATACACGGTGGGGACTGCGAGCACCACTCGTCATCACGGACCCTCATCGGCAAGGTATTCCGCAGCGGATTCTACTAGCCCACGGCGCTCAACGACGTGGCCGAGCTGGTGAAGTACTGCGAAGCCTGCTAGTTCCACGCCAAGCAGATCCACCAGCTGGCTCAGGACCTCCAGACCATCCCGCTCATGTGGCCGTTCGCGGTCTGGGGGCTGGATATCTTGGGCCCATTCCCTCGAGCGCCTGGGGGCTACCGCTACCTCTACCTCATCGTCGACAAGTTCACCAAGTGGGCGGAGGTGGAAGCCGTCCGCACGATCCCCACTGGCTCCGCAGTCAAGTTCATCAAGGGTCTCGTGAGCCACTTCGGGGTCCCCAACCGCAACATCACCGACAACAGCTCGCAGTTCACTAGTAACCTCTTCAAAACATATTGTGCTAACCTTGGAACGCAGATCTGCTACGCTTCGGTGGCGCACCCCAGGAGGAATGGTCAAGCTGAACGCACCAACGCAGAGGTCCTGAGGGGCCTCAAGACCAGGACCTTCAAGAAGAAGCTCGAGGCCTGCAGCAGGGGCTGGCATGATGAGCTCCAGTCCGTGATGTGGTCCATCTGCACCACCGCCACCAAGCCGACGGGCGAGACCCTGTTCTTCCTCGTCTATGGAGCCGAAGCGGTCCTCCCTCACGAAGTCAAGCATCGCTCCGCGCGGGTCCTGGCGTTTGATGAAACGTAGCAGGACGCCACGCGGGGGATGGACCTCGTGCTGGGGGAGGAACGTCGCCGCGAAGCTGCACTGAGGGCGGCAAGGTACCAGCAGGCGCTGCGGTGATACCACTGCCGCAACATCCGCTCCAGGACGCTCGAGGCGGGCGAACTCGTCCTGAGGCGGGTCCTCTCCAGGGAAGGGCTGCATAAACTCTCACCTATGTGGGAGGGCTCGTTCAAGGTCGTCCATGTCTCCGTGCTGGCGCCGCTACTGGAGGCAGCGGACGGGTATCCATCGAGCGCTGGAACATCCGGCACCTCCGGAAGTTCTACCCATGAAGCAAGGCCAGGCGCTTGAAGAAAGGCCCGTGCACATGAAGAAGGCCAGTGCTGTGAAGAATCGCCGCCCGTGACACTCTCATGTAATAATGAGTGGGGCTGTACACGCCCTGGAGTCTCAGGAGTGCCGCCCTCGGGCCTCGAGGGCTCCCTCCCACGTCTTAGTGGCAGCACTTAGCTCCGCGCTGGTGAGAAAACTTGAAGACTAGACTAGGTGCCGGACGCGGCTTTTTCATTTGCTTTCCGTAGTTGGCTCCCCTTCTTTTAATCGAAGTTTGCTTCTGGTGTTCCTTGCTGATTTGGTTTCGTCTCCTTTTGCCGTTGTTTCCAACTTTAGTTCACCTGTGTTCTCTCTCTCGCATAACTCGCGAGGGGGCTAGGCAGGTGCCCTCGCGAGCGTTTTTCCTTCTCTCTGCCTTCCGTTTGCTTTCTCGCGAGCGTTTTTCCTTCTCTCTATCTTCCGTCTGCTTTCTCGCGAGGCACCCTCGTTCGAGCGCACAAGCTGGCGCATCTCTCCTAATTCGTGCCCCTCGGGTACCGCGATATGAAGCTCTGGATCTAGGCTTGGGTGAATGTTAAGTCTCCTAGCGAGCTTCCTAACGAATTTTCTGCAGTTCCTGAGCAACCACTAAGTCAAGACGGGCACAAGGAGACAAGTGCCTCGTGAAGAGGAGGCTGCCCTGAACGCGCCAAGCTAAGTTATCTCTGTACAAAATAACGACACAACACGGGAATAACAAGCATAGCATAATGATCGAGGAATCATAGTTCGATACACGCCCCTCCGGGCCCATACTGGTTTCATTCTTGATGCAGGAAGGAAAAGAAGAGCAAAACAAAAGCGGCGCTCGCCCCTGCAGTGGTCCACGTGGGCAGGCCCTTGGCGACATCCCAAGCTTAGCCGAATCCCTCCTCGCGCTTCACGGAGGAGCGGCGATGAGACGACCCGCTACCACCTTCGAAGCGAGCGTGGCGGCATGACGGCTGGTCGTAGCCGCCGCTGCTGGAGCTGTCACCGAGAGAAGAGCTACCATAGCTGGACGAGGCGCGGCCGTCGGGCTTGCCCTCGCCCTCGTCGCCGCAGTCGCCGAGGCCGAGCACCTCCTCGCCGTCGTTCACCTCGGGGCAGCACCCAGCGCGGCGACCATCTTCCCCAAACACCCTCACGTAGAGGGTTGCATCACCGTCGTACTTGAAATGGAGGGTGCACCGCCTGCCCAGGCCGCGCGGGCGGGCGAACGTCTGCTAACCGCGGGCTAGAGCTATGTTGCCCGCGACGGAGACCTCGACTACAACCCAAGAAGCCCTGCTGCAGCAACCGTCTGCGTGCAGCCAGAGCCCACCTCGACCGGAGGCCGGCAGCTCGTCGTCAAAGAAGCGGGGAAGCTGAAGCCAGTTGCCAGCCGGATCCTCCGACCAGACAACAAACTCCGGCAGCACCTCAGCCGAGTGGAAGCGCGGCCGGGGAGGCCGCGCAACCATGGTGCGTCTCCCTTCATCGACGGAGCTGCCGCGACCAGAGCGACCCCTGCCACGCGCGGCGGCGTCACCCCGGGAGCGGGGGCTGCGGCGGGGGTCACGGTGTGCTTACGGGGACGGCCGCGTCCATGTTTGGGCACAGGGGAGCCGGGCCCCTCGCGGGGGGCCTTCCCCTTCTCCGCGGCAGAGAACCTCTTCGACGGCGCCATTTTTGCTAGCAGAGGAGCAAGGAGGAAGAAGCAAGCGGACTGGGAAGAGATGGGCAATGGGGGCTTTGCCCCCCCCCCCCATTTATAGCGGGAGAAGGCCAACCGACGCCTCCCACGATCACAGGTAATGATGGTTTTCTCTTGCATGTCGCAGGGACTTGTCAAGTCGGTCAGTTGTCGAGGCAACATGGGGAAGCGGAGGTGCCCAAGCCCAATCAACTGCCACACATCGACCAAGGCCGCAGGCTTTTAGGGCCCGCAGCGCTCCGCACTTGACCTTTGGCTTCGCCTCGAAGCCAAGCCCGAGTGCGCCTTGGGCCTGGGGGCTACTATCGGTGTTCTTGGAACGGGGGTCCCCAGACTTGCCTGCGTGCGGCCCACAGCATGGCTGTGCTAGCAGGCCTGTACGACCCATCTTCATCAACAAGGCATCCAAGACCCTCGCGAGGCGGACGACGCAGGACCTGCTCAGGAGCGGCCTCACCAGGTTGGCTCACGAGGGGCGGAGAGATCAAGGCAAGGCAAACCTCGCGAGGTTCTCATGATGTGAGCCATGACGATTGAGACCATGTGGGCGCCAGCGTGCGTAGTGTCCTTGTTTCCCCTTTGGTGCTAAGGAAGCAGGCGCAGAGTACTGAGGCGTCAAGCAAAGGTTTCCATATCGGTGCAACGAGACCAAGACCAGCAGGACGGCAAGACGGAGGTCACCATGGAGCCCAAGGCGGTGTCACCACCAAAGCCTTTTGCAGGCGAAGACCGCTTTTGTCAGGATAAGCTGTACTAGTTGTCCCCTTTCAAAATGGCCGTTGTTGGCTCCCTTCCCGCTCAATATTTGGGAAGAGGACCAGGGCCTATATAAGTAGAACCAGCCACCACCGTAGGGGGCACCGAGTTCGGAGCTCACAAACAAGCCCGAGCTGAGCGAATCCACACACACAAGTTTGCCAAGCACAAGAACACATCAACCTCAGGAGGCTATTCTTCCCCTTGTACTGTTCATCATCAGCCCAAGAGGCAATCCACCGCCACCACACTGGAGTAGGGTATTACACCACAACGGTGGCCCGAACCAGTATAAATATTGTGTCTCTTGTGTTGTGAGTTCATTGAGTTCATCCGCGAGATCTTAGCAAGCTAGGGTGTGGATCGGTAGGAGGGAAAGAACTTCGCGCGCACCCCAGAGTTCGAACCTTAGGGGTTTTGCCGGAACCCGTGATCCGACAGGAGGGGGCACTTGACATTCACTACCTTTATAAGATGATAAGGATCCACCTTTTTACCCCATGCCATGTTCCTCCTCAGCCCATCCGCCCTCGAGCTCTAGCGCCCAAGCTTCAATCCTTTCTGTCCCCAGCAAACACTCCAGCTATGTTCGGATCTGGAGCGTAGGGAAAGTGGATGGATTCCTCTGTCACGGAGTGGAACATCAAGGAACTCCGGGAAGCGGGGTACCTGCTACCTCTTGAGCACTGCGTTGGATTTCCTTGAAGAGGAAAGGATGATGCAACAAAGTAGCGTAAGTATTTCCCTCAGTTTTTGAGAAACAAGGTATCAATCTAGTAGGAGGCTACACGCGAGTCCCTCGTACGTGCACAAAGCAAATAACTCCTCGCAACCAACGCGAATAGGGGTTGTCAATCCCTTCACGGTCACTTACGAGAGTGAGATCTGATAGATATGATAGATAATATTTTTGGTATTTTTGGTATAAAGATGCAAAGTAAAATAGAAAGCAAACTAAAAAAGCAAAGCAATAATAAAGCGATGGAAGATTAATATGATGGAGATAGACCCGGGGGCCATAGATTTCACTAGTGGCTTCTCTCAAGAGCATAAGTATTTTACGGTGGGTGAACCAATTACTGTTGAGCAATTGACAGAAATGAGCATAGTTATGAGAATATCTAGGTATGATCATGTATATAGGCATCATGTCCGAGACAAGTAGACCGACTCTTGCCTGCATCTACTACTATTACTCCACTCATCGACCGCTATCCAAAGATGCATCTAGAGTATTAAGTTAATGAAAGCAGAGTAACGCCTTAAGCAAGATGACATGGTGTAGAGGATAAATTCATGCAATATGATAAAAACCCCATCTTGTTATCCTCGATGGCAACAATACAATCGTGCCTTGCTGCCCCTATCATGAATCGGGAAAGGACACATAAGATTGAACCCAAAGCTAAGCACTTCTCCCATTGCAAGAAAAACCAATCTAGTAGGCCAAACCAAACTGATAATTGAAGAGACTTGCAAAGATAACCAATCATACATAAATGAATTGAGAGAAGATTCAAATATTGTTCATAGATAATCTTGATCATAAACCCACAATTCATCGGTCTCAACAAATACACCGCAAAAAGAAGATTACATCGAATAGATCTCCACAAGACAGGGGGAGAACATTGTATTGAGATCCAAAAGGAGAGAAGAAGCCATCTAGCTACTAACTATGGAGCCGAAGGTCTGAAGTAAACTACTCACACTTCATCGGAGGGGCTATGGTGATGATGTAGAAGCCCTCCGTGGTGGATTCCCCTTCCGGCGGAGCTCCGGAACAGGCCCCAAGATGGGATCTCGTGGGTACAGAAGGTTGCGGCGGTGGAATTAGGTTTTTGGCTCCGTATCTGATTGTTTGGGGGTACGTAGGTATATATAGGAGGAAGAAGTACGTTGGTGGAGCTTCGTGGGGCCCACGAGGGTGGGGGCGCGCCCTAGGGGGTAGGCGCGCCCCCCTACCTCATGCCCACCTCGTGGCTTTCTTGACGTAGGGTCCAAGTCTCCTGGGTCATACTCGGTGAGAAAATCACGTTCCCGAAGGTTTCACTCCGTTTGATATTCCGTTTCTTCGAAACACTGAAATAGGCAAAAAACAGCAATTCTGGGCTGGGCCTCCGGTTAATAGGTTAGTCCCAAAAGTAATATAAAAGTGGAAAATAAAGCCCAATATGTTCCAAAACAGTAGATAATATAGCATGGAGCAATCAAAATTATAGATACGTTGGAGACGTATCGGCATCTAAAGCTTAATTCCTGCTCGTCCTCGGTAGGTAAATGATAAAAGAGAATTTTGATGCGGAGTGCTACTTGGCATAATTTCAATGTAATTCTTCTTAATTGTGGTATGAATATTGAGATCCTAAAGATTAAAGACAAAAGTTTAATATTGACATAAAAATAATAATACTTCAAGCATACTAACAAAGCAATTATGTCTTCTCAAAATAACATGGCCGAAGAAAGTTATCCCTACAAAATCATATAGTCTGGTTGTGCTCTATCTTCACCACACAAAGTATTTAAATCATTTACAACCTCGATGACAAGCCAAGCAATTGTTTCATACTTTTGACATTTTCAAAACTTTTTCAATCTTCACGCAATACATGAGCGTGAGCCATGGATATAGCACTATATGTGGAATAGAATGGTGGTTGTGGAGAAGACAAAAAGGGAGAAGATAGTCTCACATGAACTAGGCGTATCAACGGGCTATGGAGATGCCCATCAATAGATATCAATGTGAGTGAGTAGGGATTGCCATGCAACGGATGCACTAGAGCTATAAGTATATGAAAGCTCAAGAAAAGAAACTAAGTGGGTGTGCATCCAACTCGCTTGCTCACGAAGACCTAGGGCATTTTGAGGAAGCCCATCATTGGAATATACAAGCCAAGTTCTATAATGAAAAATTCCCACTAGTATATGAAAGTGACAAAATGAGAGACTCTCTATCATGAAGATCATGGTGCTACTTTGAAGCACAAGTGTGGTAAAAGGATAGTAACATTGTCCCTTCTCTCTTTTTCTCTCATTCTTTTTTTTATTTGAGCCTTTTCTCCCTTTCTTTTATGGCCTCTTTTCTTTTATTTTTCTTTATTTTTCGTCCGGAGTCTCATCCCGACTTACGCGGGAATCATAGTCTCCATCATTCTTTCCTCACTTGGGACAATGCTCTAAAAATGATGATCATCACACTTTTATTTTTCTTACAACTCGATACTTAGAACAAAATATGACTCTATATGAATGCCTCCGTGATGTCTTAGGATATGCAATGAATCAAGAGTGACATGTATGAAAGAATTATGAGCGGTGGCTTTGCCACAAATACTATGTCAACTACGTGATCATGCTAGCAATATGACAATGATGGGCGTGTCATAATAAGCGGAACAGTGGAAAGTTGCATGGCAATATATCTCGGAATGGCTATGGAAATGCCATGATAGGTAGGTATGGTGGCTGTTTTGAGGAAGGTATATGGTGGGTGTATGATACCGGCGAAAAGTGCGCGGTATTAGAGAGGCTAGCAATGGTGGAAAGAAGAAAAGTGTGTATAATCCATGGACTCAACATTAGTCATAAAGAACTCATATACTTATTGCAAAAATCTAGAAGTTATCAAAGCAAAGTATTAGGCGCATGCTCCTAGGGGGATAGATTGGTAGGAAAAGACCATCCCTCGTCCCTGACCGCCACTCATAAGGAAGACAATCAATAAATAAATCATGCTCCGACTTCATCACATAACGGTTCACCATACGTGCATGCTACGGGAATCACAAACTTTAACACAAGTAATTCTCAAATTCACAACTACTCAACTAGCATGACTCTAATATCACCATCTTCATATCTCAAAACAATTATCAAGCATCAAATTTTTCTTAGTATTCAACGCACTCAAAAGAAAGTTTTACAAATCTTGAATACCAAGCATATTAAGATTTTAAAGCAAATTACCATGCTATTTAAGACTCTCAAAATAATCTAAGTGAAGCATGAGAGATCAATAGTTTCTATAAAACGAATCCACCACCGTGCTCTAAAAGATATAAGTGAAGCACTAGAGCAAAACTATATAGCTCAAAAGATATAAGTGAAGCACATAGAGTATTCTAACAAATTCCAAATCATGTATGGCTCTCTCAAAAGGTGTGTATAGCAAGGATGATTGTGGTAAACTAAAAAGCAAAGACTCAAATCATACAAGACGCTTCAAGCAAAACACATATCATTTGGTGAATAAAAATATAGCTCCAAGTAAAGATACCGATGGAAGTAGACGAAAGAGGGGATGCCTTCCGGGGCATCCCCAAGCTTTGACTTTTTGGTGTCCTTATATTATCTTGGGAGTGCCATGGGCATCCCCAAGCTTAGGCTCTTGCCACTCCTTGTTCCATAATCCATCAAAATATTTCACCCAAAATTTGAAAACTTCACAACACAAAACTCAACAGAAATCTCGTGAGCTCCGTTAGCAAAAGAAAACAAAAGACCACTTCAAGGTACTGTCATGAACTCATTCTTTATTTATATTGGTGTTAAAACTACTGTATTCCAACTTCTCTATGGTTTATAAACTATTTTACTAGCCATAGATTCATCAAAATAAGCAAACAACACACGAAAAATAGAATCTGTCAAAAACAGAACAGTCTGTAGTAATCTGTAACTAACGCAAACTTATGGAACTCCAAAAATTCAGCCAAAATAGGAAGACCTAGCAATTTGTTTATTGGTCAGCAGCAATTATAGTCACTATTTTATCACGTTCTGGTGATTTTTAACAATTGTTTTTGTGAACAGAAAGTTTCTGGAAATTACAGCAAGATCAAATAACTATCATCCAAGAAGATCCTATAGGTTTAACTTGGCACAAACACTAATTAAAACATAAAACCACATCTAAACAGAAGTTAGAAGGATTATCTATTCCTAAACAGAAGCAAAAGAAAAAAAACTAAAAATAAAATTGGGTTGCCTCCCAACAAGCACTATCATTTAACGCCCCTAGCTAGGCATAAAAGCATGGATAGATCTAGGTATTGCCATCTTTGGTAGGCAATTCTTGAATGAGACATCTATTATCCTTCAGAATTTCTTTCTTTTTAGTAATTATCAAACTTCTAGGCATAAAATCAATAAATTCATTCATAGCAAATGGTTCCTTAATCATAGCAAAAAGATCGGGATGAATATTTATAGATTTAAGATCGGCAGTTTCCTTACTAGAGGATTCACCCTTATTTTTAGGAACATACATAAGTTTGGCAATTTTAGTAGGTGGACTTGGAGTATTCTTTATGGAAGAAAAAGCAGTTCCCAAATTAGTAATGATACCCTCAAGTTTATCGATTCTAGTAGAATCTTGATTTATTCTTTCATTAACTATGGGTTCCTTCTCTTTAATATTTTTCAAAGTGACTCCTACCTTAGATCCATATTGGGTAATTTGGTTGTGGATCTTTTTATCCAGATTTCAATCAAATCTACGGTAGCAACTTTATTTTCAATAATCTCAAGTCTTTGCATTACATGCTCCAAAGTTAACATAGTTCCATTAACCAAAAGAGGTGGTGAGCCAAATAAATCTATCATAGCATTATAAGATTCAAAATTATGGCTACCCAAGAAATTCCCTCCGGTAATGGTATCAAGGATATATCTATACCAAGGACTAGCACCTACAAAAAAATTGCGGAGAAGAACCGAAGTAGATTGCTTCCTGGTAGATCTATTTTGAGCATTGCAAATTCTATACCAAGCGTCTTTTAGATTTTCTCCCCCCCCCCCTTTGCTTAAAATTTAGAACTTCATTCTCGGGAGATAATGGAGAAGATATAAGACTAGCCATGATGACAAGAAGGCGAGAAGAAGGCAAACGGAAAAGAGAGGGCGAATAAAACGGCAAGGGTAAAGTGGGGGAGAGGAAAACGAGAGGCAAATGGCAAATAATGTAATGCGAGAGATAAGGGGTTGTGATGGGTACTTGGTATGTTGAGTTTTGCATAGACTCCCCGGCAACGGTGCCAGAAATTCTTCTTGCTACCTGTTGAGCACTGCGTTGGATTTCCTTGAAGAGGAAAGGATGATGCAGCAAAGTAGCGTAAGTATTTCCCTCAGTTTTTAAGAACCAAGGTATCAATCCAGTAGGAGGCTACGCGCGAGTGAAAGCACAAGTGCTCCCTAGGTGGTTTTGGTAATTAATGACAACATATCTCTTGTTGGACTAACACTTTTATCTAGTATGTTTCAGATAAGTTCAACAATGGAGTGGCATGGACTAAAGGATGTGGGAACTCCTTCAAGATGCTAAGGACAAAGGATTGGCTCAAGCTTCAAGCTCAAGACTCTTCATTTTACATTTTAGTGATCCAAGATCACATTGAGTCTATAGGAAAAGCCAACACTATCAAGGAGGAATGAGGTGTTGCTTAATGAGCCTCTTGCTTCAAATTGCTTAGTGATATGCTCCAAATACCCTCAACTACTTTCCCACTTCCACACATTTGTCCTAAACCTAAAGTCAAACTCATTGCCACCGATTCTTTCTATCCGCGCCACCGAGTTTGGATGTCTTAGCCACTGCCACAAACCCTAGGCAAATCGGTCTCACCGATAGGGATCTCGGTCTCACCGAGATGGGATTGTAATCTCTCTGTGTATGTCCATTATCAAAATCGGTCTCACCGAGTTTGAGAAATCAGTACTACCGAGATTACAATGCAAACTCTCTGGTTAACTTATTATGAAAATCGGTCCCACCGAGTTTGATAATCGGTCAAACCGAGTTTGCCTGACCAACTCTCTGGAAAGCTTATTACCAAAATCGCTCCCACCGAGTTTGTGTAATCGGTCTTACCGAGATTACGTTATGCCCTAACGGTAACCGAATCGGTCCCACCGAGTTGCATTCCGGTCCCACCGAAAACCCTAACGGTCACATTATTTGCTAAATCGGTCTGACCGAGTTTAACGATTCGGTCCCACCGAGTTTGGTAGATTGTGTGTAACGGTTAGATTTTGTGTGGACGCTATATATACCCCTCCACCTCCTCTTCATTCGTGGAGAGAGCCATCAGAACGAACCTACACTTCCAACTTACCATTTCTGAGAGAGAACCACCTACTCATGTGTTGAGGCAAAGATATTCCATTCCTACCATATGAATCTTGATCTTTAGCCTTCCCCAAGTTGCTTTCCACTCAAACCCTCTTTCCACCAGATCCAAATCCTATGAGAGAGAGTTGAGTGTTGGGGAGACTATCATTTGAAGCACAAGAGCAAGGAGTTCATCATCAACGCACCATTTGTTACTTCTTGGAGTGTGGTGTCTCCTAGATTGGCTAGGTGTCACTTGGGAGCCTCCGACAAGATTGTGGAGTTGAACCAAGGAGTTTGTAAGGGCAAGGAGATCGCCTACTTCGTGAAGATCTACCGCTAGTGAGGCAAGTCCTTCGTGGGCGACGGCCATGGTGGGATAGACAAGGTTGCTTCTTCGTGGACCCTTCGTGGGTGGAGCCCTCCGTGGACTCAGCAAGAACTGTTACCCTTCGTGGGTTGAAGTCTCCATCAACGTGGACGTACGATAACACCACCTATCGGAACCACGCCAAAAACATCAGTGTCTCCAAATTGCGTTTGAATCCTCCAATCCCTTCCCTTTACATTCTTGCAAGTTGCATGCTTTATTTTCCGCTCCTCATATACTCTTTGCATGCTTGCTTGCTATATGTTGTGAATGCTAAACTTGTGCCTAAACTCCACTCAAACTTTAAAGAAACTTAAAAACTGCAACTTTGGTACTTAGTGTCTAATCACCCCCCCTCTAGACACCTCTTCTCAAGGTCCTACAGCGAGTCCCTCGTGCCTACACAAAGCAAATAACTCCTCGCAACCAACGTGAATAGGGGTTGTCAATCCCTTCACGGTCACTTATGAGAGTGAGATCTGATAGATAATATTTTTGGTATTTTTGGTATAAAGATGCAAAGTAAAATAAAAAGCAAAGTAAAAAAGCAAAGCAATAATAATGCGATGGAAGATTAATATGATGGAGATAGACCCGGGGGCCATAGATTTCACTAGTGGCTTCTCTCAAGAGCATAAGTATTTTATGGTGGGTGAACGAATTATTGTTGAGGAATTGACAGAATTGAGCATAGTTATGAGAATATCTAGGTATGATCATGTATATAGGCATCACGTCCGAGACAAGTAGACCGACTCCTGCCTGCATCTACTACTATTACTCCACTCATCGACCGCTATCCAACATGCATCTAGAGTATTAAGTTAATGAAAATAGAGTAACACCTTAAGCAAGATGACATGATGTAGAGGGGTAAATTCATGCAATATGATAAAAACCCCATCTTGTTATCCTCGATGGCAACAATACAATACATGCCTTGCTGCCCCTCATCCTTTGGGAAAGGACACATAAGATTGAACCCAAAGCTAAGCACTTCTCCATTGCAAGAAAAACCAATCTAGTAGGCCAAACCAAACTGATAATTCGAAGAGACTTGCAAAGATAACCAATCATACATAAAAGAATTCAGCGAAGATTCAAATATTGCTCATAGATAATCTTGATCATAAACCCACAATTCATCGGTCTCAACAAACACATCGCAAAAAGAAGAATACATCAAATAGATCTCCACGAGAGAGGGGGAGAACATTGTATTGAGATCCAAAAGGAGAGAAGAAGCCATCTAGCTACTAACTATGGACCCGAAGGTCTGAAGTAAACTATTCACACTTCATCGTAGGGGCTATGGTGATGATGTAGAAGCCCTCCATGGTGGATTCCCCTTCCGTGAGCTCGAAACAGCCCCAAGATGGGATCTCGTGGATGCAGAAGGTTGCGGCGGTGGAATTAGGTTTTGGCTCCGTATCTGATCGTTTGGGGGTACGTAGGTATATATAGGAGGAAGAAGTACGTCGGTGGAGCTTCGTGGGGCCCATGAGGGTGGGGGCGCGCCCTAGGGGGTTAGGCGCGCCCCCTACCTCGTGCCCACCTCGTGGCTTTGTTGACGTAGGGTCCAGGTCTCCTGGGTCATATTTGGTGAGAAAATCATGTTCCCGAAGGTTTTATTCCGTTTGGACTCCGTTTGATATTCCGTTTCTTCGAAACACTGAAATAGGCAAAAAAACAGCAATTCTGGGTTGGGCCTCTGGTTAATAGGTTAGTCCCAAAAGTAATATAGAAGTGGAAAATAAAGCCCAATATGGTCCAAAACATTAGATAATATAGCATGGAGCAATAAAAAATTATAGATACGTTGGAGACGTATCAGTACCTAGCCAAGGAAATCGCCCACCGGCTTCCGGCCAAAAAGCAAATCGTCCCCACTCCGGAGCCCAATGAGAGGGTAGTATTCATCCCCCACTTTCTTCGTGGATTAGGGTTTCCCCTCCATCCTTTCGCCCGCGGTCTCATGTTTTACTACAGGCTAGATTTCCATGATCTAGCCTCGAATTCCTTCCTCAACATTTTGGCGTTCATCGTCGTGTGTGAGGCATTCCTCCGCATCCCCCCCCCCCCCACTTCGGCCTATGGCTCAAGGTCTTCAATGTGAAGCTGAAAGTGGTTGATGGCCAACAAGCAGAGTGCAGTGGTGCTATGGTGAGCAAGCTTCCCAACGTCACCTGGCCCAAGGGCACCTTTGTGGAGACCGTGAAGGGATGGCAACAGGAGTGATTCTATATCACAGAACCTCGTGACACCACATGGGCCGCCCCTCACGAGTTTAAGTTTGGGCTTCCAATGCGACTCACATCTTGGCTCAGCAAGGGCCTGGATTGGGCATCGTCCGACAAGGTGATGACGCTGCAGAAGCGCGTCAAGAGTGTGATATACAAGAACACCAGTCTTGCCAGCATGATCCAGGTGATGCTTTTTCGCCAGATTCTCCCCTGCCAACGCCGTACTCAGTATCTGTGGGAGTTCGATCCGGCCGGTCCCCAGACCCTGCAGCGGTTCTTCAGCACAACACACGAAGACATATGGAAGCTTATTATCAAGGCCCATAAGCCATGGCCGAAAACGACCGAAGATCTCGGCCTCGACTGCACTCATCCACTCACTCCCGTAAGTTTTCTGATAGCCTTAATTTGTAGACCCGAGGAGTATACTGAGCTTTCCGTTCTCCTCACAGGGCTGGATGAAGAAGGCGGAGCGGATCCACTGCCCGGCTCCGCTACCCGAAGACCCAACCATTCCTCCGGTAACGAGGATGCTGGTTCCGGTGCCATATCAGGCGCCAAAAAAGAAGGCCAAGAAGAAGGGCAAGGAGGCCAAAGGTGGCCTCCGCCGTAAAGGCGCTTCGGACGTAGTGTCCGAAGATACCGAAACTCTCTCCTCTCATGACGACAATGAAGAGGAGGAGGAAGAGAGCAATTCTCCCCTTAAGGAGGGAAAGAAGAAAAGGGGGGCTTCCATGGATCTAGAGGCGGAGGCGTCCAAGAAAGGGAGAATCTCCCTTGCGGATGATTCTGAATCGGACGCCGACGACATCCCCGAGTGGCGCCCTAGGCTGAAGCATACTCAAGGGCACTGTATATATATCCAGCTTTTCGCCTTGTGGTTTTAACACATTGAATTGTGTGCTGTAGTCCGGCTCGTGACCTCCCCCAGCGATCCTCATCTTTTGGGAATTCGCTACGTCCGAACATGATGGAGAGCGAGTCACCTCCGCCGGCCTCCCCCCCCCCCCACTGCTATGGACAACACCGAAGTGTTGTCCCGAAGGACCCTTCCGGGTCAGGGAGAGGTGCGGGAAGCATTCAAGGCGGCGCTAGAGGATACCTCTGCTGCCGAGAACATGGGGGAACCGACCCCCATGGAGACTAGCGACCGGGGCCATATCCAATTTGGCCCCCAACCAAATGTCATTCCTGAGACCCACATGGCTCCGGAATAGGGTGAGCAGCCTCCTTCGAAAGAAGGGGCCGTGTCAACTCCACCGACGACCTCTGTCAATCCGGGAGGCGTCGGACACTCTGGTGGAAGCGCTTCAAACTGCCTCCATTGTGGAGGAACATCGTACCCTTATGGGTGCGGTGGTTGAAAAGGCTTGGTCCGCTAAAAGCGGATTGAATGAGACCTATACTAGCCTTCTGAGAGGCTTTGAGGTATGTGATGTAATACTTTTTAGCTATATAAAAGGAATGCCTGTGTATAGATAGTAGCCACTGAGACTATGTTTGGTGTTCGCAAAGAAAGGCCGAACAGAGGATCGAATAGCTCTCGCAGGAGATTAACATACATATCTATTTGAACAAACAGGTTGCGATGTTGGCGGCAGCTTCCCATGCCGCCGAAGTGTCTAAACAGAAGAGGAAATTAGAGGAAAAGCAAGGTATGTGATACCGAAACACATCTAAAATGATGCCGGCTCTGATTTGTTATCTGAATGGGTTTTATGATTATGCTCATAGCTGACGCATCTGAGGTCGAGACCCTCAAGAGTGCGCTGGCCGAAGCCAAGAAGGAGGTGGAGGAGGAACGAGCCGCCCGCCTAAAACATGAATCAAGGGTGGAGGAAGTCCAACAAGAGCTCAAGGATGCCATAAGCAAATGTGAATCCTTGGAGCGCAAGATTTCGAATCAAGATTCCGAACTTGCTAAGGCCCTTCAAAGCACGAAGGAAGCCCAAGGTGCACACCGGGAGATCCAAGAGGCTAGCAGATCGCGGCGGGTAAGGCCTTTAATATGCAGGGCAAATTTGTAAGAAGAAGGTACATCTTACTGACCCGCATTTGGAGTTCTCCAGGAGTGTTTGTGGATCTACCCCGGAGTATTGCTGATGCTGCGGAGTTCTTCCGAGCCGAAGAGGGGAGCTCAATGGAGAAGCTGTTCTGGTCACAGTACCTTGCGCCAGAGCATCCGGTGCCATTCAGTGATCAGCTAAAACAGCTGACCGAACTGCATAGGGTGGCCGAATTGGCCATGAAGGATGTTATAGTCCGTCTTTGGCCAGCCAAACCCATACTCAGCAGTTATTTCGGGCTCGTGAAGCGGCTTGTCAGTGCCTGCTCCCGGCTTGATGCCGCCCGGATGGCCTTCGCCCGTGTCAAGGTGCAGTGGGCAAAGATGAATGCCGTCAAGCTTGCAAGTGAGGGACCACCCGCAGGCAAGGAGCACCACACGACGGAGCAGTATTTTGATGACGTCTTGGAAGGATCCCGCATTGTAGAGGGCCAATGTTCGAAGGACATTATTTTTGAATGAATGTGCCCGTGCTTCCTGAACTTTGTATTATGAAACAAGGCTTATGTATAATATGTTGCTTGTTTTACCCCAAATTTTTTTCCTCCTGTGCGGCCGTTTACAGTATTTGAGAGTTGGCCAGTCGTCGGCTTCAGCCCCCGTGTAGGTAGTACGGGGGTGTTCGGAATAGCACCTGAACACACTTGACCCATCGATTTGGTCCTTGAAGGAGGTGTTAGTGCAGCGAACCAGGCAATCAGACTATGTGGCTTTATCACTCTCACTTAGCCATAGGAGTTTGACAATGAGATTGTAGGCGCAACACCTAGTATTATTCGATTATCCGAATTTGGGTGTTGTAGACGCCTGACCTGGTGAAGACCGGTCCTTCGCGTAATGCGGAAAAAATTGCAAGAGACTTATAATTAGTCACCGAAGAGCTGACCAGCTCTCGTCGCACCATGACAGTCAGCTTTCGGCTTTCTCTACTGAGGTGTTTATCCGGATGAACCAGAAACACAATCGCAGTAGTTCTCTCTTTACTACCTTAGCCAAACGAGCGGAACGTATGGCAGTAACCACAGGAGCCGGGCAACCCAACTATTGACCAAAGACATGATTCGGAGCCGATGCATATAATGCTATATTCGTGACGCCGAATTGTACTATAAAAGTGCTCGGACTTTTTTTATGTACGTGGCTGAATGGAGCCCCTGGCGATTTAAGTCGTACCGAGGTGTACATGGTAATTTACCTTATAAAGGACGCTGGGGTGCTAGGCGCAACGACGGCCTCCACGTCCGCAATGAATAGTGCCGCGAGCGTTGCGTCCCCGCGAGCAAAGAAGCGAGCGAGCGAGAGAAAAAAAGAAGAAGCGGGCGAGCAGTTGTAGCGAGCAATACCTACCCGCGTCTCCCCCACGACCCCCGCCTCCTCTCCTGTCACCGACATGCCCTCCCCACCCGCACGCGTCCCACCCTCCTCCTCGACCTCCCTCGCTGCCTCTCCTTCTCTTCCTCCTCTCTCTCATGCGCCGCCGTCCTGCCCCATCCACCCATGCTCCACTCCTATCCTGGATCCTGCTGGATCTGAGGCTTCTCCGATGGCGACGATGACCTGTAGGCGAAGGGCGACGACGCAGAGGAGAGGGAGGTGCGGCAGCTAATGACCCACAAGTATAGGGGATCTATCGTAGTCCTTTCGATAAGTAAGAGTGTCGAACCCAACGAGGAGCAGAAGGAAATGATAAGCGGTTTTCAACAAGGTATTCTCTGCAAGTACTGAAATAAGTGGTAACAGATAGTTTTGTGATAAGATAAATTGTAACGAGCAACAAGTAACAAGAGTAAATAAAGTGCGGCAAGGTGGCCCAATCCTTTTTGTAGCAAAGGACAAGCCTGGACAAACTCTTACATAAGGAAAAGCGCTCCCGAGGACACATGGGAATATCGTCAAGCTAGTTTTCATCACGTTCATATGATTCGCGTTCGGTACTTTGATAATTTGATATGTGGGTGGACCAGTGCTTGGGTGTTGTTCTTACTTGAACAAGCATCCCACTTATGATTAACCTCTATTGCAAGCATCCGCAACTACAACAAAAGTATTAAGGTAAACCTAACCATAGCATGAAACATATGGATCCAAATCAGCCCCTTACGAAGCAACGCATAAACTAGGGTTTAAGCTTCTGTCACTCTAGCAACCCATCATCTACTTATTACTTCCCAATGCCTTCCTCTAGGCCCACATAATGGTGAAGTGTTATGTAGTCGATGTTCACATAACACCACTAGAGGCTAGACAACATACATCTCATCAAAATATCGAACGAATACCAAATTCACATGACTACTAATAGCAAGACTTCTCCCTTGTCCTCAGGAACAAACGTAACTACTCACAAAGCATATTCATGTTCATAATCAGAGGGGTAATAATATGCATAAAGGATCTGAACATATGATCTTCCACCGAATAAACCAATTAGCATCAACTACAAGGAGTAATCAACACTACTAGCAACCTACTAGCACCAATCCCGGACTTGGAGACAAGAATTGGATACAAGAGATGAACTAGGGTTTGGAGATGAGATGGTGCTGGTGAAGATGTTGATGGAGATTGCCCTCTCCGATGGGAGGAGTGTTGGTGATGACGATGGCGATGATTTCCCCCCCCGGGAAAGTATCCCAGCGAGCAGCTCTGCCGGAGCCCTAGATTGGTTCTGCCAAGGTTCCGCCTCGTGGCGGCGGAGTCTCGTCCCGAAAGGTTGCTTCCTCTTTTTTTCTTGATGGAAGACTTCATATAGGAGAAGATGGGCGTCGGAGAGCCACCAGGGGGCCCACGAGGTAGGGGGCGCGCCCTAGGGGGGCCGCCCCTCACCCTCATGAGCAGGGTGTGGGCCCCCTGGCCTTCATCTTTGGCGAATTTTTTTCTTTATTTATTTTAAGATATTCCGTGGAGTTTCAGGACTTTTGGAGTTGCGTAGAATAGGTCTCCAATATTTGCTCCTTTTCCAGCCCAGAATTCCAGCTGCCGGCATTCTCCCTCTTCATGTAAACCTTGTAAAATAAAAGAGAATTGCCATAAGTATTGTGACATAACGTGAAATAACAGCCCATAATGCGATAAATATCGATGTAAAAGCATGATGCAAAATGGACGTATCAACTCCCCCAAGCTTAGACCTCGCTTGTCCTCAAGCGAAAAGCCGATAACAATAAATATCGATACAAATAAAATACGGACATGAAGGCATCATGATTGTTCTCATAATAGCAACACATATAGATTTTGTCATATGATTACTTATGTTCAAGTGATGATCTTTTCACAATGCAAAAGTATGAATCAGAAACCTTATTGAGCACCAACAAACTATAACCTCGGTCACTGAAGCAATTGCAATTTATCATAACATCGGAAAGAGTCTATGTCAAAGCTTAAAAGCAAGTCCACATACTCAACTATCATTTAGTCCTTCATAATTGCTAACACTCACGCAATACTTGTGGTTACGGAGTTTTAATCGGACACAGAGAAAGATAGGGGCTTATAGTTTTGCCCCACAACCTTTTACCTCAAGGATAATGTCAACAATGATAATTCACGCTCCCTACATCCAATTATATATATATATATATATATATATATATATATATATATATATATATATATATATATATATATATTATATCATGTTCTTTCCAACATGCTGGGCTTGCCAAAGGATAAAATGAAAAAGGAAAGGTGAAGATCACCGTGACTCTTGCATAAGGTAGAGGATAATAATAAAAGATAGGCCCTTCGCAGAGGGAAGCAGAGGTTGTCATGCGCTTTTATGGTTGGATGCACAAAATTTCAATGCGAAAGAATGTCACTTTATATTGCCCCTTGTGATATGAACCTTTATTATGCAGTCCGTCGCTTTTATTACTTCCACATCACAAGATCGTATAAAGCTTATTTCTCCCACACCAATCAATCATACATGTTTAGAGCAATTTTTATTGCTTTGCACCGATGACAACTTACTTGAAGGATCTTACTCAATCCATAGGTAGATATGGTGGACTCTCATGGCAAAACTGGTTTAAGGGTTTTTGGAAGCACAAGTAGTATCTCTACTTGGTGCCGAGAATTTGGCTAGCATGAGGGGGAAAGGCAAGCTCAACATGTTAGAGGATCCATGACAACATACTTTATCTCAGATATAAGAAAACATAACTCATCACGTTGTCTTCCTTGTCCAACATCAAATCTTTAGCATGTTATATTTTAATGAGTGCTCCCAATCATAAAAGATGTCAATTGAAACCTCTCCTTCCTTATTACTTCCTATTAATTGCAACGATGACCAAAGCTATGTTTGCCAACTCCCAACAACTTTTAATCATCATACTCTTTCTATGTGAAGTCATTACTCTCAATAAGATCAATATGAACTCTTTGTTTCTTTTTATTCTTTTTCTTCTTTCTTTTATTTTATTCACCCAAGATCATGGCAAAATAATCAAGCCCTTGACTCAACACTAAACTTTATTATATATATAGCTCACGGACTCGATTACATAGAGAGATCATAAAGCAAAACTCAAAACTAGATCATGCCATGACATTATTCTACTAAATCAATATACTACTAAAAGGATCGAACTAAGAAAAATGGTAAAGATAGGAGTTGTGATGGTGATACGATACCGGGCACCTCCCCCAAGCTTGGCAGTTGCCAAGGGGGAGTGCCCATACCCACGTGATTATGCCTCCTTCGTTGTCGGTGAAGGTGGAGGTGATGGATAGTCGCACATCGAGCGTAAGAGGTCCTCCAACTTGCGAATAATGCCCTTGACTGCAACGATATGCTCCTTCAACAAAATATTTTCACTTGTGAGATACTTGTTTTGAATACGAGCTAACTCAATCATCTTGAAAGCTTCGATTTCAGTTGGGGTAAGAAGGTTGTGATCAAGTTGAAGGATGTCTTCTGCTGCCGGAGTTTGGTTCTCCGTGGCCTTCTTGATGCCTTCATCCTTGTTGATCTCCATGGGTTCTTCCCTCTTCAGCTCTATCTTCATTAGCCAAGCATCTTTGTCATTATTGTTGGAGGAGGGGGACGACATGATGCCTGGCCTTGACAACCCTGACAGAGAACAGCTCGAAACAAGAACATAAGAGATTTGCATGATACGAGAGTCAAAACCTTCGGGGGAATATATAATGAATTTTTACCGACCAAAATACGCATCGTGCAAGAAAACGGAGTCCGGAGGGCACACGGGGTGCTCACGAGGTAGGGGGGCGCGCCCAGGGGGGTAGGGCGCGCCCACCACCCTCGTGTCCTTCCCGGACTGCTACTTATTTTTCTATTTTTTTAAATATTCCAAAACGGAGAAATATTGTCTTAAAAATTGTTTTGGAGTCGGTTTACTTACCGTACCACATACCTATTCCTTTTGAACTGGAACAGTGCGAAAGTGTCCCTTATGTATTCCTCCGGGGTTACGGTTTCAATAATATTGGTTTCAACATTTATGGGATTACCTGAAATATAATGTTTGATCCTTTGACCGTTTACCACCTTCCGATTTGTGCCTTCGAAGTTGTTGATTTTTATGGCACCGGAACGATAGACCTCCTCGATAACGTAGGGACCTTCCCATTTAGAGAAAAGTTTTCCTACAAAAAATCTTAAACGAGAGTTGTATAGCAATACATAATCACCTACATTAAACTCACGCTTTTGTATCCTTTTGTCATGCCATCTTTTAACTTTTTCTTTAAACAACTTAGCATTTTCATAAGCTTGGGTTCTCCATTCATCAAGTGAGCTAATATCAAATAACCTTTTCTCACCTGCAAGTTTGAAATCATAGTTGAGCTCTTTAATAGCCCAATATGCCTTATGTTCTAGTTCGAGAGGTAAGTGACATGCTTTTCTATAAACCATTTTATACGGAGACATACTCATAGGATTCTTATATGCAGTTCTATATGCCCATAATGCATCATCAAGTTTCTTGGACCAATTCTTTCTAGACCTATTAACAGTCTTTTGCAAAATTAATTTGAGCTCTCTATTGCTCAATTCTACTTGACCACTAGACTACGGGTGATAAGGAGATGCAATTCTATGATTAACGTCATATTTAGCAAGCATTTTACGGAAAGCACCATGAATAAAGTGTGAACCACCATCAGTCATTAAATATCTAGGGACTCCAAACCTTGGAAAAATAACTTCCTTAAGCATTTTAATAGAAGTGTTATGATCAGCACTACTAGTTGGAATAGCTTCTACCCACTTAGTAACGTAATCAACAGCAACCAAAATATGTGTATATCCATTAGAGGCAGGAAAAGGTCCCATATAATCAAAGCCCCAAACATCAAATGGTTCAATAACAAGTGAATAATTCATAGGCATTTCTTGACGTCTACTAATATTACCAATTCTTTGACATTCATCACAAGACAAAACAAACTTACGGGCATCTTTGAAGAGAGTGGGCCAATAAAAACCAGATTGCAATACCTTATGTGCAGTTCTATCTCCAGCTGTGTGTCCTCCATAAGATTCGGAGTGACACTTGCGTAGGATTTTTTCCTGTTCATGCTCAGGCACACAACGTCTAATAACACCATCTACTCCTTCTTTATAAAGATGTGGGTCATCCCAAAAGTAATGTCGCAAATCATAGAAAAACTTTTTCTTTTGTTGGTATGTGAAGCTAGGTGGTATTAATTTAGCAACCATATAATTAGCATAATCAGCATACCATGGAGTGCTACGAGAAGTGCTTATGACATTTAATTGTTCATCAGGAAAGCTATCATCAATAGGTAGTGGGTCATCAAGAACATTCTCTAACCTAGATAAGTTATCTGCAACGGGGTTCTCAGCTCCTTTTCTATCAACAATATGCAAATCAAATTCTTGCAGCAAGAGAACCCATCTAATAAGTCTAGGTTTTGCATCTTTCTTTTCCATAAGATATTTAATAGCAGCATGATCAGTGTGAATAGTTACTTTAGAATCAACAATATAGGGTCTGAATTTATCACAAGCAAATACAACTGCTAAAAGTTCCTTTTTGGTAGTAGCATAATTTCTTTGAGCATTGTCTAGAGTCTTACTAGCATAATGGATAACATTTAACTTCTTATCAACTCTTTTCCCTAGAATAGCACCTACAGCATAATCACTAGCATCACACATAATTTCAAAGGGTAAATTCCAATCAGGTGGTTGAACAACAGGTGCAGAGACTAATGCTTTCTTAAGTATTTCAAATGCTTCTACACAATCATCATCAAAGACAAATGGTACATCTTTTTGTAATAAATTAGTCAGAGGTCGAGAAATTTTTTAGAAGTCCTTAATGAACCTCCTATAAAATCCGGCGTGACCAAGGAAACTTCTTATACCTTTGATGTCCTTGGGACATGGCATCTTTTCAATAGCATCAACCTTGGCTTTATCAACTTCAATACCTCTTTCAGAAACTTTGTGCCCCAAGACAATACCTTCATTAACCATAAAGTGGCACTTTTCCCAATTCAAGACAAGATTAGTTTCTTCACATCTCTGCAAAACTCTATCAAGATTGCTCAAGCAATCATCAAAAGAGGAACAGTAGACGGAAAAATCGTCCATGAAATCCTCACAAATTTTTTCACAAAAATCATAGAATATAGCCATCATGCATCTTTGAAAGGTAGCAGGTGCATTACATAAACCAAAAGGCATACGTCTATAAGCAAAGTACCAAAAGAGCAAGTAAAAGTAGTCTTTGATTGATCTTTAGTCGACACAGGTATTTGAGAGAAACCAGAATAACCATCTAGAAAGCAATAATGTGTATGTTTGCATAATCTTTCTAGCATTTGATCAATAAAAGGTAAGGGGTAATGATCTTTCTTAGTAGCTTTATTTAATTTGCGGAAATCAATTACCATCCTATAACCTGTGATAATTCTTTGCGGGATCAATTCATCTTTATCATTAGAGACAACAGTAATACCTCCCTTCTTAGGGACACAATGGACATGACTTACCCACTGACTATCAGCAATGGGATAAATTATACCTGCTTCCAGAAGCTTGAGTATTTCTTTCCTTACCACTTCTTTCATTTTAGGATTCAAACGTCGTTGAGGATCACGAACTGGTTTGGCATCCGCTTCCAAATTTATTTTATGTTGACATAGAGTGGGACTAATGCCCTTAAGATCATCAAGAGTATATCCAATAGCGGCGGTGCTTCTTGAGTTTTCAATAATCTTTCTTCTTCATGCTCGAAAGGTTAGCACTAATAATAACAGGATATATTTTCTTTTCATCAAGATAAGCATATTTAAGATTATCGTGCAACGGTTTAAGCTCAAACACGGATCACCCTTGGGTGGAGGAGGATCCCTAGGATTTCAACAGCAAATTGTGCTTCGAATAGGTTCTGTTTAAAGAATATTTCATATATTTCCCTTCTCTCATTCATAAACATATCATTTTCATGGTCTAGCAAATATTGTTCTAAAGGATCACTAGGAGGTACGGCAATAGAAGCAAGACCGATAATATCATCCTTACTAGGCAATTCTTCCTCACGATGTTGTTTACTAAATTTAGAGAAATTAAACTCATGAACCATATCATCCAAGCCAATAGTAACAACATTCTACTCGCAATCTATCCTACAATTAACAGTGTTCAAAAAGGGTATACCAAATATAATGGGACAAAAGCTATCTTGTGGAGAACTGAGAACAAGAAAATCAGTAGGATATTTAGTTTTCCCACACAAGACTTCAACATCTCTAACAATTCCCACTGGTGATATAGTATCCCTATTGGCAAGTTTAATTGTGACATCAATACCTTCTAATTCAGCAGGTGCAATTTCATGCTTAATTTCCTCGTACAAAGAGTGCGGTATAACACTAGCACCCATATCACATAAGCCATGATAACAATGATCTCCTATTTTGACAGAAATAACAGGCACGCCTACCACAGGTCTATGTTTATCTTTAGCACAAGGTTTAGCAATTCTAGCAGTTTCACCATTGAACTGAATAACATGCCCATCAATATTGTCAGACAAGAGATTTTTAACAATAGCAATATTAGGTTCTACTTTAACTTGTTCAGGAGGTGTATAAGTTCTAATATTGCTTTTACGAACAACAGTTGAAGTTTTAGCATGATCCTTTATTCTAACAGGGAAGGGTGGTTTCTCAACATAAGAAGTGGGAAGAATAGGATCATTATAAGTGACAGTCTTTTCTTCAACTTTAATAGGTGTAGCTACTTTTACTTCTATGGGAGGATGATATTTAAACCACTTCTCCTTGGGAAGATCAACATAAGTAGCAAAAGATTCACAGAAAGAAGCTACTATCTCATAGTCAAGTCCATATTTAGTGCTAAACTTACGGAAAATATCGGTGTCCATAAAAGATTTAACACAATCAAACTTAGGTGTCATACCTGACTCCTTACCTTCGTCGAGATCCCAATCTTCAGAGTTGCGTTTAATTCTATCCAATAAATCCTATCTGAATTCAATAGTCTTCATCATAAAAGAGCCAGCACAAGAAGTATCGAGCATGGTGCGATTGTTATCGTAAAGCCGAGCATAAAATTTCTGAAGAATTGTCACTCTTAAGAGCTCATGATTGGGGCATGAATATAACATTGATTTAAGCCTCCCCCAAGTTTGAGCGATGCTTTCTCCTTTGCGAGGCCAAAAATTATATATATAATTGCGATCACGATGAACAAGATGCATAGGGTAATACTTTTGATGAAATTCCAATTTCAATCTTTTATAGTTCCATGATCTCGTATCATCACATAGCCTATACCATGTCAATGCGTCTCCCTTCAAAGATAAAGGGAAGACCTTCTTCTTAGCAACGTCATCGGGTATACCTACAAGCTTAAATAATCCACAAACTTCATCCACATATATTAAGTGCTGATCAGGATGCTTTGTTCCATCTCTTGTAAAAGGATTAGCTAGCAGTTTTTCCATCATACCCGAAGGAAATTCAAAAGGAGTTTCATTTTCAATAGGTTCAGAGGTTGAGGAGCAACTCTTTGCTCTCTTGGGCGGGTGAAGATACCCTAACAAGCCCCTCGAGAATTACTTCCCATAGTAACAAGTGACAAAAAATTTCAGCACACTATATAAATTTTTCCTTACCAAATTCCACCTACCAAAGGCGCTACACTCCCGACAACGGCGCGAGAAAAGAGTCTTGATGACCCACAAGTATAGGGGATCTATCGTAGTCCTTTCGATAAGTAAGAGTGTTGAACCCAACGAGGAGCGTAAGGAAATGATAAGCGGTTTTCAGAAGGTATTCTCTGCAAGTCTCAAATAAGTGGTAACAGATAGTTTTGTGATAAGATAAATTGTAACGAGCAACAAGTAACAAGAGTAAATAAAGTGCAGCAAGGTGGCCCAATCCTTTTTGTATCAAAGGACAAGCCCGGACAAACTCTTATATAAGGAAAAGCGCTCCCGAGGACACATGAGAATATCATCAAGCTAGTTTTCATCACGTTCATATGATTCGCGTTCGGTACTTTGATAATTTGATATGTGGGTGGACCGGTGCTTGGGTGCTGTTCTTACTTGAACAAGCATCCCACTTATGATTAACCTCTATTGCAAGCATCCGCAACTACAACAAAAGTATTAAGGTAAACCTAACCATAGCATGAAACATATGGATCCAAATCAGCCCTTTACGAAGCAACGCATAAACTAGGGTTTAAGCTTCATCACTCTAGCAACCCATCATCTACTTATTACTTCCCAATGCCTTCCTCTAGGCCCACATAATGGTGAAGTGTTATGTAGTCGACGTTCACATAACACCACTAGAGGCTAGACAACATACATCTCATCAAAATATCGAATCGAATACCAAATTCACATGACTACTAATAGCAAGACTTCTCCCTTGTCCTCGGGAACAAACGTAACTAATCACAAAGAATATTCATGTTCATAATCGGAGGGTAATAATATGCATAAAGGATCCGAACATATGATCTTCCATCGAATAAACCAATTAGCATCAACTACAAGGAGTAATCAACACTACTAGCAACCTACTAGCACCAATCCGGACTTGGAGACAAGAATTGGATACAAGAGATGAACTAGGGTTTGGAGATGAGATGGTCTTGGTGAAGATGTTGATGGAGATTGCCCTCTCCCGATGAGAGGAGCGTTGGTGATGACGATGGCGATGATTTCCCCCCCGAGGGAAGTATCCCAGCAGAACAGCTCTGCTTGAGCCCTAGATTGGTTCCGCTAAGGTTCCGCCTCGTGGCGGCGGAGTTTAAATCCGAAAGGTTGCTTCCTCTTTTTTCTTGACGAAAGACTTCATATAGGAGAAGATGGGCGTCGGAGAACCACTAGGGGGCCCACGAGGTAGGGGGCGCCCCCACCCTCGTGAGCAGGCTGTAGGCCCCCTAGACTTCATCTTTGGCGACGATTTTTCTTTATTTATTTTAAGATATTCTGTGGAGTTTTAGGACTTTTGGAGTTGCGCAGAATAGGTCTCCAATATTTGCTCTTTTTCTAGCCTAAAATTCCAGCTGCCGGCATTCTCCCTCTTCATATAAATCTTGTAAAAATAAAAGAGAATAACCATAAGTATTATGACATAACATGAAATAACAGCCCATAATGTGATAAATATTGATATAAAAGCATGATGCAAATGGACGTATCAGCAACATACGGGAGAGGGTCACCAGCTAGCGTTGGCCTGTGCTGGTGAGGTCGGGCTCCACCGTTCCTGTCCCTCGTCCTCACGCGGCCTCTCTTGGTCACCGGCGCTGCAGTTGTGCAGGGCGTGAGGATAGCAAGAAGATGTTGGCCCTCGTCCAGGAACGCGGCGTTCATGGCCGCTCCTCTCCTCCCGATTTGCCTCCTCTTCTTTGTGCGCGCCGGCCGATGGAGCTCCTCGCGCCGCCTCCGTCCATCCCGCCTCTCTTGTTTTTCTCCTCTCTCAGATCGGGCGCCTTCGCTCGCCGTGGTTCTAGATCGGGCGGATTGGAGGAGCAGGGGAGGGCGAGTCCTGGAGCTCCACCGGTAGCGCGCGCTAGACTGGTGCCAGGCTGCATCTTCTCCTACCTCCGTTCTGGTGCCTCCTCCTACCCGCGTAAACAGCGAGCGGAGGGCGTAATCACGTAAGTGCCAGGTGAGCTCTTCCTCCACCCTGCAACTTTGAATTTCGGTTTCTACGAAGATCATTCACATCTATTTTTCATTCCTCCCATCTGGATTTCTGATTTGATTCCAGAGTTTGGAGGTGGATGTTACTTCAGGAAGGAAGTTGGTTACAATTTTTGTTTGTTTGATGCAGCAGGGACAAACTAATTTGCAGGTAAGCTTTCTTTCAGCGATTGGTGGGTTACAGGTCAACCTGTCACACCTCACTAAATTTGGAACTCATGATTTGTTTTCTTGCTTGACATTAATTCTTGATATTTTTGGCACATCCTTATAGGGATATCATGTGCATATGTATGAGTTTCCTTTGCTTCGGTTGGAGATATGTGTGTGCCTGAAGATATAATCTTAAATGCATTTTCTGTATGATATGAGCACTCTTTCGTTCTCTGGGTGTACGTAGGTTGCAAGAATGAGAAGGCTTAGGGGATTATTGTAGAGTTTTGATTCACATGGATGCTCTATTAATGACTACTCTTTCTTTATTTGTAGAATTTCTTGGTGTTGCGATCTCTCCCCATCTTAGCATTGTATTTCGTTGGAAGGAGAGGAAATTTGTGTATATCACACCTATCAGCTGCATCCCACAGAGAGGACTTTTGTGTCAGACATTGCCATTGGAGAAGCTTTGACAGGTATGGCCCTTCTTTCAGTAATAAGGTTTACACATGTACTGATGCAAAAGATTTGATTCAGAGGTTAGTTCTAATGGAGCGACATGTATGTGTTTGTGGTCTTCCAGTTTGCCTTTCTTCCATGTATATGAATGACTCATACTTCCTTTCCTATTGCGATTTCATCCAGCCATTCCTTTCCTTGCAGCTTTAAATTTGTGAAATCCAAAGTATTTGGTTAAGAGAACATTTGCCACAGCATTGTACTAATATTCTATGAATAATTACACTTTTGTGGCTGTGCTAATAGATGACCCTTAGAGACCCTGCGCATTCTCTAATTTTCCATACATGAAAATATATTAAATGAATGTGGTGATTTATTCTGGCTTGCAAGAGGAGCAACAAGAAATTCCTATTTCACATAAGTGAAGAATATTTATATCCCTGGTTGTTATAGTTGGTGGTCCGGATTCCAGTTTATTTCTCTAATTTGATGTAGGAAATGGATTGTAATTTGCAAGTGAGGTGGGGCTTTTGATTGGGCCTTGTGGTGGTTGGATCCGCTAACACATAGGGAGAAGCATGATAGGTTGCTCCTGCTGCACCTATCATTTAATTTCTCGCAATGTTTTCGCAATTAGTTTATCTAAAGCGTGATTTTAATATGCAATTTTATCAGTCGGAGATTATTTGAATGATTCGAAATTAGAATGTGGGGATCTCAAAGAATGTTTCACAAAAAAATCAATATTGATCATTTCCAAACTTGCTCGGTGATCGAGGTACTATAGAGGACATCAATAGAATGAAAGCAAGAGCAACCTGACAACATCATTTTCCCTAGAATATTGATAGTCAACTTCAGTTATCAGCAGCTTCACACGTGTATGTATTTTTTTGTTCATTTTCATCTTTGTGGTATTTTCTTACTTCCCCTTGTTGTTTCAGATCAGGCAGAGATCGCAGGTCGCGGCCATAGGAGAGCAGGGAAGGCGTGGTTTACGTGATGGATATGTAGTAGGGGAGGGTGAGGAGGACGGGCATGTTGGAAGGCACAACAATGTCGGAGCTAATGCGGGCGCTTGCGTCACGGTGGTGCTTGCTGGTCATCGTCCCTAATCTCCAAGTTAGGCTGCACATCTTTGGCCCCGCCATCTCCTTCCTCCAAATTTTGCCTTTTAATAATCTCATTTTGATTTCTCGATTTATGCTTTTTCTGAACAAAATAGGTGCAGATTGGACGATGAAGAGACGAGGAAGGATGTTAGGAAGAGTGAAGAACAAGGCGGACCTTCTCTGGTGGAAGAACAAGATGAACCCTCTTTTGTGGATCCTGTTTTTGGCAAAATATGTGGGGACTCGAATGACAATGAGCAGGTATATGCTCTTCTTGTTCATTCCTGTTCCAACCATGTGACCCACAACCTGTTTGATAGTGGTACTCCTAAAACAATGTTCTCAACTTGACTTCTATGGTTAATTTGTTATGGATCTCGAGTGCAGATTTGTTGCTACTGGAATGGACAAAGGTTAGTATGAGGTGCCGATTTTTTGTCTTCGATTCAAAGATTTGAAATTCTTAAAACTAGAGTTGACGTAATTTTAGTGGCATCCTTGGGGATCTGATTATCCTGCTGTTAGCTACATAAATAATCGATTCTTTGTGTTTTGAGATCAAATGCATGAAATTCCATCAAGCATATTATTTTGACCTTGATGGATCCTTAGTACATGAACGAACTTGATGGATCCTTCGTTTGTTCGCAGTATTTGAATTGGACTGACAAGGCAATATATGTATAAAATTATATCGATTGGAACTTCAATTAGTCTTGCTTGCAGCGATATTATTATGATTTACTTTTTGTATTTTCTTCAATTTATCTTCCAGCTCATCTGAATGATTTGCACACATATTTTTCTAGCGAAGTATACCTGCGATTGGTTCATAGAACATTCAGTTTTGTTCAGTTCTGGTAAGCAGCTTACTTGGCTGCTACACATGTGGACCACAACTTACTTCCCTTTTATTATGTCACTAAACAGGTGCCATTAATTCCTACAATGGCCTTTTTCTTCTTCTCAGAAGCCAGATAATGTTCAGTTGAAAGAGATGGATATGACGTGCGTGCAAGTACAAGTGTGCATTGACAGGTACCCTATCTTGCACCTGTTTTGTGCATAAAAAAGCGCACATGCTGTTCTTGATTTGGTTTTCTTTTCCATGTGCAGTTTTAATTTTTTATTCGCTCAAAGTGACATTAAAATGAAGATCCTATAACTGAAGTTGGATCTTCACTCCTACACAACACATACTTTTTAGCCGAATAAATGGCTACAACTTCACCACATATGACCGTAATTAAATCTCATGTTTCATGCTTTGACTTATGTACTACCAATTTATATGTTAACATGATTAAATTCTTTCTGATTGTATTTAATATATCGATGTATATTATCTTCAGCTATCATACAACTGCATGTAGGTAAAATATTCATGTTCATTGGTTGAATATCAATTAATGTTTTCTTCTCTAGAATAGGTGGCGGAATGGCAAGGCATCTGGTCAGATGACCTGTGTCTGTGGTCAGTTGGTGGATCTCGACTACGGGAACATCACCGATGCAATCAATAGTAGATTGGTAAATTGCTTACACAACATGTTTAGAATTGGAAAATATTAATTTTGTCCTTATGTTTTATTTTTTCTGACTAAAAGTAGCAGTTTTGCTTCTGTATTAAGATTTCAACATGAATTTATAAAGGCCTCTAGGGGAGCAGAAAAAGAAAACGCCTGATAGTGCAAAGTGCACTTTGGCAGTAAGGTCAACCTGAGACTACTAATGAAACACCTCCATCAGGAGGCAACAATATACAGATACGAACTACTGAATATTGCATGCTCATGAAAGCTGATAACATGCTCATGAAAGCTGATAGCATGCTCATAAAAAGACTTGGGTGTGCAGCGCCACTCGAAGCTTTAGAAGGTCCACACCCTAGCATGATTAAACTGGACTGTACTTACTATTCTCACTTGGTTCTGGTTATAAGTTTTTTAATGGTTTTTTCCTTCCCTTGCAGTTGTTCCAATGGGATGTAGATAGTAGGATCGAGACTATAATGTCACATGGTGGAAGCAAGTCAGTTGCCAAGAACAGTTTCTATTATGCTGACTTAATGTATATCCAGTTTAGAAGAATTTATCTGAGATTTATCTTATGATTGTGCCTGCAATTTGAAATTTTAATTAATTTAACAAATGACAGGAGAAAGTGATGCGTGCTAGCCGTGAACTTAATGGGTCGCTTCTTCCTTGCAGACGAATCCATTCTGATGAGCTTTGTAAATATTAGGTAAATGTCGTGAAACTTAAGATATTCTCTCAAGCATATAATTTAGGCATTTCACTCCTAAGTGTAATGATATATGACACTGAACCATTCGATTGAATATCTTCTTAGTGTTTCCAAAATAGCCTAATTATTATAACATGATGGGAGATTGGTAATAAGCTATTAAATGACAAACAACGGGAATAAACTGAGCATTTACTTAATTTGGTCGTAAATATGAGCTTGGGGTTTTCAGGTTGCATCTTGTACAAATCAAATTATATTTGGTGCTAAACTTACTGGATTTGAATTGTAGTGATGGTGATCTATTATTTAGATGGGTGTTCTTCAGTGCTCCTATTTCTCACATGTCTTACAAGTTATTGCTGCAATATGTGGAATATAGAGCGGTACTAGTAATGTGTGATGTGACTGATGCAAACTAAAAAACTCACTGCAATACAAGTATTCTTTTTTAATTGTCTGATGGGAAAATAGGTAAATAGCTTGTGAGCAGACATGAATACACCGAGCCAAATTATTTATGCTAGATAGGTTTGTGTATCTTTTTGTAATAGTTTAATACAAGCTTTGCCTGTTGTACTTTGTTTCACCTATTATACTTTGGTTAGCAGATAAAATTTGATGTTGTCCCGTTGAGATTAATGGATGCGTCACACTATCAAACGAAGTGCGTGTTACATCAAACAAAATCCATGATCGAGCTACCTTGGACCCTACTGCTTCAAGCACTATCTGTAATCTCAAATAGACTCTTATGGAAATTCATGATGTTGTGGTTGCGCTTCAGAGCGTGACTAGCGTGGCATGTCTCTCGTTGCAGAAGAAAGGCATATGATCCAGACTCAGAATCAAGCTGCATTGAGGGTTATGCTTGATACATGGATGATGGCTACAACCACTATGTGCGATCGTAGGCTGCGGCGGAGACAGGCCCCAGGCAGCCCGAGCGGATGCCTGGGGCATGAGGCTGATTCCCTTCGTATACTGTAGAGAACACTGTAGCTACAGTGCTGCAGTGCTTCCTAGGCCGGCCGGGGGACCATAGGCATGCCTGTTTAGACGATGAAATTATGTTCAATACTGCTGGGACATGTAACGATGACTCAACTTAATACCACCACCTTCTCGCGTCTTGGTCCTTGGTGCGAGCAAGACAATGCATCTCTGGCCTTTGCTAATATAGCTTACTTTTATAAAGCCAATGTATGCCATTATCAAGTGATATGAATATCTTCTTTTAAGCTACCAATTACCATGTAATGGAACATAAACATCTATTAAGTTAGTTCTAAATTAATCTCATATGCATTGTTTGAATACTCGGCTCGCTCTCACTTTTTGCACCATGGGTATTCCTTAATTTTTCATATGAAAGGTTTAGAATTATTACCCTCGGTGCTTTCTAAAACTCGAAGTTACTAACAAGTGCAAAGATTTCTGTTATAAAAGGTTTAGAATCATTACCCTTTGATGCTTGAATTTTGACCATGCACCTTACTTGGGTAAACATAGAGCCAAATGGCACATTGTCCAAATACACGTTCAAAACACTTCTGGTTTGACATGGTCTCTATCCTTGATCAAACATAAAGTTACTAAAAAAGGCAAATATTTTCAACGCGGACATGGTTTCAAATGGGTCTCTGCGCCATTTGGCGCACCAGGTCATCTAGTTGGACAAAAAGAGGGAAGACAGATTAGGAAATAAGGCAGTACCAATTAGGTTGGGCGAAAGAACTATTTTCATTATAGTCTGATTGATACGTCAAAACGTATTTGTACAAAGAATGTGATAAGTGTCGAGGTTATTTTACATGCCCAACACAAGGGAAAGCTATGTACGGGTCCTAAAAAAGGAAGAGGTGATCTTTAAAGATCCTTTAGATACTCAACCGCACGTTCACGATGCTTTTCTCCTTAGTGTATTATCCTTCGAAAGGATCAACGATCGGGATTTCACGAGGGGCCTGGAAAAAGGGCCCTTGGTACCATCGAAAGGTGATGTGGGTTGTAAGGAACCTGAAAAAATAAAAGTAAGAAAAAAAGGATATGCGTGTCCAGATAGGGTCGAGCCGTATTGTGGACTTTGTCTTTACCATGCCTCCATCTTTGACCATGGTATCTTTAGTGCGTAGTTATGTACGCGTGGTATAGATGCCGCAATGCGGTTGGGGCTGAGACGGAGGCCGAATTGCTAATCGAGCTCCTGACGAGCTGGACTGTCATTCTGCGGGGTAGTCCAGACTCATTTGACAGTGTCCGGGGGTTTGACTGCCGATGTAGTATTTGGCTTGATAAGGCCGCCCTGTACCTCCGCTGCGAGGGCCGTGGTGTGCTCTTCAGTGCGGGGGGAGCGCTCCATGTTTCCATTGACTATTGTAACACCGCGTGGTCCGGGCATCTTGAGTTTGAGATAGGCATAGTGCGGGATCGCATTAAAGCGAGCGAACGCGGTTCGTCCGAGTAGTGCATGATAGCCACTACAGAAAGGGATGATTTTGAAGATTAAGTCTTCGCTTCGGAAGTTGTCTGGCGAGCCGAAGACTACTTCCAATGTGATTGAGCCCATGCAGCGGGCCTCTACACCAGGTATTACTCCTTTAAAGGTAGTTTTGGTGGACTTGATTCTTGACGGATAAATACCCATTTTGCGGATTGTGTCCTTATACAGTAGGTTAAGGCTGCTGCCACCGTCCATGAGGACTCACGTGAGCTGGAAACCATCAATAATTAGATCGAGGACCAGCGCGGCCGAACCTCCGTGACGGATACTGGTCAGATGGTCTCTGCGATCGAAAGTGATCGGACAGGCTGACCATGGGTTGAATTTTGGGGCGACTGGCTCTAACGCATAGACGTCCCTTAACGCGCACTTGCGCTCCCGCTTGGGGATGTGAGTAATGTATATCATATTCACCGTTTTGACCTTGGGGGAAAATTTCTTCTGCCCCCTGTGCTCGGTGGGCGAGGCTCCTCATCGTCGTCCTCGCTGGGCAACCCTTTCTCCTTATGTTCGGTATTTAAATTACCGACCTGTTTGAAGACCCAACAACTTCTGTTGGTATGGTTGGCAGGCTTGTCGGGGGTGCTGTGAATCTGGCAAGGTCGATCTAGTATTCGGTCCAAGCTAGATGAACCGTCTTTGTTTCTTTTGAAAGGCTTCTTCCGCTGGCCGGATTTGGAGCCACTGAATCCTGCGTTGACCGTCGTGTCTTCGGTATTGTCATTGTTGCTTTGATGCTTTTGTTTGTTGCATCGGGGCCTACCGTTGCCGTTTTTGGCTTAGAAGTGCCGAGGTCGCAGGTACTGTTGCCGCTACGGGCTAGCCAGCTATCTTCGCCCGCGCAAAAGCGGGTCATGAGTGCTGTAAGGGCTGCCATAGACTTCGGCTTCTCTTGGCCGAGGTGTCGGGCGAGCCATTCGTCACGGATGATGTGTTTAAAGGCCGCTAGGGCTTCGGCGTCCGGGCGGTCGACAATCTGGTTCTTTCAAATTAGGAACCTGGTCCAGAATTTCCTGGCCGACTCTCCGGGCTGCTGGACCATGTAACTGAGGTCATCGGTGTCCGGAGGCCGGATATAAGTGCCTTGGAAGTTGTCTCTAAAGGCATCTTCCAAGTCTTCCCAGCTTCTGATAGAGTTTTCTGGGAGGCTATTTAACCAGTGCCGAGTTGGTCCCTTAAGTTTTAGGGGGAGGTATTTGATGGCATGCAGATCATCACTGCGAGCCATGTGAATGTGGAGAAGAAAATCTCCAAGCCATACCGCGGGATCTGTTGTGCCATCATATGATTCGATGTTCACGGGTTTAAACCCTTCTGGGAACTGGTGCTCCATTACCTTGTCGGTGAAGCATAGGGGGTGTGTGGCGCCTCTGTATCGGGCCACGTCACGATGCAGTTCGGATGAAGTCCATATGCGGTTTTCGGCCCGGGTGTAGTTATGCTTGTCGCGCTAGGCCTGATAGCCGTCTTCTCGCGCTGGGGCATGCCCCCGTGATCCGTAGATTGATCTGGTCTGCCCGGCTCTATTTTCCAGGTCCTGTCGGAGGTCATAGGTGTATCCTGGAGCCGCTGCTTCTCTGCCTCTACGGCGAGGTGGTGCGGGCTAGTGTTTGGCTTGAGTTGCCGCTCTGTCCAGACCATGCGGTGGTCTGTCAGGTTTGTCGACAGCGTCACGCGTTCGCAGTGTGGGCTCCAGGGCCTCGTCGTCGAATTAGGGTAGGAGCTTGCACTTTGGGTAGCTCTTTGTTGGACGTTCAAGGCCGTATTCTTCGGCTGCCAGGACTTTAGTCCATCTGTCGTTGAGCATATCCTTTTCGGATTGGAGCTGTCGCTGCTTCTTTTTTAGGCTTCTCGCACTTGCGATTAGCTGGCGCTTAAAGCGTTCTTGTTTAAGGGGTTCCTCTGGCACGATGAAATCTTCGTTGCCGAGGCTCACATCGTCTTCGGAGAGTGGTAGATGGTTGCTATCCTCCGAGTCTTCGTCGGTGCGTCAGAGCAGGCGATACAATGGCAATACCTTTTCTCCTAATTTGGAGATGAAATGGCTCAAAGCTGCCACACACCCGGCTAATTTTTGGACCTGATTGAGGTCTGTTGGTGTTGCCAATTGTGATAGGGCTCGGATTTTGGCTGGGTTTGCTTCGATTCCTCTGTTGGAGACAATAAACCCGAGCAGTTTTCCGGTGGGAACGCCGAAAATGCACTTTTTCGGATTGAGTCATATGTCATATGTTCGGAGGTTGTCGAATGTAAGGCGTAAGTCATCCACCAATGATTCAACATGCTTGGTTTTGATGACTACATCATCTACGTATGCCTCAACAGTCTTGCCGATTTGCTTTTCCAGGCATGTTCAAATCATGCATGCATTGGTAAGTGGCACCAGCATTCTTGAGCCCGAAAGGCATAGTGTTGAAGCAGAAAGGCCCATACGGGGTGATGAATGTCGTTGCGGCCTGGTCGGATTCCTTCATCTTAATTTGATGGTATCCGGAGTATGCATCAAGGAAACACAATGAATCGTGTCCTGCGGTTGCGTCAATAATCTGGTAGATGCGAGGTAGTGGGAAGTGGTCCTTAGGGCAGGCCTTATTAAGGTCTTTGAAGTCGACACACAGGCGCCAGGATTTATCCTTCTTCGGTACCATGACCAGGTTTGCTAGCCAGTCCGGATGTTTGATCTCTGTGATAAACCCAGCTTCAAGTAGCTTGGCTAGCTCCTCCCCCATAGCATGTCGTTTGGATTCAGAAAATCGCCGTAGCATTTACTTGACTGGTTTGTATCCCTTCAGTATATTGAGACTATGTTCGGCCAATCCGCATGGGATACTTGGCATATCCGAAGGGTACCAGGCGAAGATGTCCCAATTCTCGCGCAGGAACACGCGTAATGCGGCGTCGACCGTCGGATCCAGCTGTGCCCCAATGGAATCTATCTTCTTGGGCCCCGTCGGGTGAACTTGAAATTTGACTATTTCATCGGCTGGTTTGAAGGAAGTGGACTTAGGTCTCTTATCGAGGATTACATCGTCCCTATCCACTGTGGAACGTAGGGTGGTTAATTCTTCGGCCGCAAGGGCCTCGGATAGTGATAACCCACAAGTATAGGGGATCAATTGCAGCCTCTTTAAATAAGTAAGAGTGTCGAACCCAACGAGGAGCTAAAGGTAGAACAAATATTCCCTCAAGTTCTATTGACCACCGATACAACTCTATCCATGCTTGAAGTTCACTTTACCTAGAACAAGAATAAAACTAGAAGTACTTTGTAGGTGTTTTTGGATAGGGTTGCAAGAAAATAAAAGGCGAGTAAATAAAAACTAGGGGCTGTTTAGAGTAAAGACACAATAAAGTAAATATAGCGAGTGTGGAAAAGTGGTGGTAGGAGTTGCGAAATTGTCCCTAAGCAATTGACTACTTTACTAGACCGATAGCAAGTTTCATGTGGGAGAGGCCACTGCTAGCATGTCATCCCTTACTTGGAATTCTATGCACTAATGATTGGAACTATTAGCAAGCGTCCGCAACTACTAACGTTCATTAAGGTAAAACCCAACCATAGCATTAAGGTATATTGGCCACCCTTCAATCCCGTATGCATCAATTTCTATGCTAGGCTGAAGCTTCCGTCACCCTTGCCCTCCAATACATAGTCCTATCAACATACAACTAACCCTATGGTGTGATCCACGCGCGCACTCATATGATGGGTGAGGGAGTCCTGGATTAGGGGGTGTCCGGATAGCCGGACTATAACCTTCAGCCGGACTCCTGGACTATGAAGATACAAAATTGAAGACTCCCTCCCGTGTCCAGATGGGACTTTCCTTGGTGTGGAAGGCAAGCTTGGCGATACGGATATGTAGATCTCCTCCCATTGTAACCGACTCTATGTAACCCTAGCCCTCTCCGGTGTCTATATAAACCGAAGGGTTTTAGTCCATAGGACGAACAACAATCATACCATAGGCTAGCTTCTAGGGTTTAGCCTCTCTGATCTCGTGGTAGATCTACTCTTGTACTACCCATATCATCAATATTAATCAAGCGGGAGTAGGGTTTTACCTCCATCGAGAGGGCCCGACACAGGTAAAAACATCGTGTCCCTTGTCTCCTGTTACCATCCGCCTAGGCGCAGATTCAGGGACCCCTACCCGAGATCCGCCGGTTTGACACCGACATTGGTGCTTTCATTGAGAGTTCCTCGTATGCGTCATCTTTAGGCCCGATGGCTCCTCGATCATCAACAACGACGCGGTCCAGGTGAGACTTTTCTCCCGGACAGACCTTCGTATTCGGCGGCTTTGCATGCGGGCCAATTAAGCAGCCATCTGGAGCAGATCGAAGCTACGCCCGCCATCGGTCGATTTGGAAGTTTGAACTACACGGCCGACATCCGCGGAGACTTGATCTTGACGGGTTGAGCCACGCCAAGCACGCCGCACTATCACGATGGGCATGATCTAGCTCTGCCGCGAGCGAGTGCCTCGAGGTCGCACCGATGTCGCTCCGACCCTTAGCTCGGAGCCGATCAAGCTGTCGAGGACGGGTGGCTGGACACCACCTCGGGGCTGCAATCTCTACGGCGATCGAGCCGAATACCAGCCTTGTCCTTTGCGAAGCTAGTGACTCCAAGGTGCCGGACTCCTCTGCGGACTCCGAACCTTCCGCGCCCCTGCCAATCGAATCCGATTGGGCGCCGATCATGGAGTTCGCCGCCGCGGACATCTTTCAGCACTAGCCCTTCGACGACATCCTGAATTCACTAAAGGCTCTCTCTTTATCAGGAGAGCCCTGGCCGAACTATGGTCAGCAAGGTTGGGATGCGGACGACGAAGAAATTAAAAGCCCACCCACCACCCACTTTGTAGCCACTGTCGATGATTTAACCGACATGCTCGACTTCGACTCCGAAGACATCGACGGTATGGATGCCGATGCAAGAGACGACCAAGAACCGGCGCCTACAGGGCACTGGAAGGCCACCTCGTCATACGACATATACATAGTGGACACCCCAAAAGAATGGAATGGCGATGGAACAACAGAGGATGACCCCTCCAAGAAGCAGCCTAAGCGCCGGCGTCAGCGGCGCCGCTCTAAATCCCGCCAAAGCAAAAACGGCGATTCCGGCACGGGAGATAATAACACCGGACGGTGTCAAGACAACCCCCTCTAGCGAGATTCAAACGGGAGGATGGAGAAGCCAGCCCTCATGAGAGAGCGGCGAGAGAGAGGTAGATGACGATAATTACATGCCTCCTTGAAGACGAGGCAAGCCTCGACGACGGCAATTTGTCGTGCTCGAGGATCCTATCAAACAAGAGCGTTTCAAACGCAGGGCTTATGGCCACGGCGAGCAGCCTCAAGAAAAAACAACAACAACTTAGAGTGACCAAGACTTGCTAGCCGACAGATGGATCAAGTCCTTGCGGCGAAGAGTCTGAACTCGAACGCGCCTCCAAGAGCTACCCAAAGCGCAGGCTGCTACCCCGATTAGAGGAAGAAGCACCTAAACCTACATCACCATTGCACGATGCGGCCGACCGGCCACCTCGTGGCCGCGACAGAGAGGCATCTCGGCCCTCCACTCAAGCCGCACCCCGGCGTCGCTCCAAAAATACCAAGGCACGGGGAAATGCGCCAGACATGCGAGATATATTGGAGGACAAGGCAAGGCAAACAAGATCGATCTACGGATCACGTGGGCGCCCCATGTCACGCCCAATATGCGACCCTATCCAAAAGGAACTCGAAGGTCCCACCAAGGATAGACCCGCATATTGAAACGCTTTTGCAAGGTGGATATCATTACATCAACATTACATAATAGATGGGGATACATACATAAGGCACAAATGCCACAAGAATACATCAACATCATATACAAGATCAACATCCGACTACGGATGAAACATAGCGAAACTCAAGCGACATCCACCACGCTAGCCCAGTGCTGCCGACCGGAACCTATCCCCGATCGAAGAAGAAGCGGAAGAAGAACTCCAAACAAGCAAACATCGCTCTCGGCGTCATGAGCATCGCCTTTGTTGGGGAACGTAGTAATTTCAAAAATTTCCTACGATCACGCAAGATCATGGTGATGCATAGCAACGAGATGAGAGTGTTGTCTCGTACCCTCGTGACCAGACAGCGGAGCGCGTTGGCGCAGCGTAGAGGAAGTAGTCGTACTTCTTCCCGATCCAACCGATCCAAGTACCGAGCGTCGGCACCTCCGAGTTCTGCACACGTTCAGCTCGATGGCGTCCCTCGAACTCCGATCCAGCCGAGTGTTGAGGAGAGTTTCACGTCGACCTGACGGCGTGGTGACGATGATGATGTTCCACCGGCGCAGGGCTTCGCCTAAGCTCATAGCGGTATATTCGAGGTGTAGTTTGGTGGAAGGGGCACCGCACACGGCTGAGAACGATCTCAATGATCAACTTGTGTGTCATGGGGTGCCCCCGCCTTTGTATATAAAGGAGGGAAGGGAGGGGCTGGCCGGCCAAGGAGAGGTGCGCCAGGGTGTCCTACTCCTACTAGGGTAGGATTCCCCCAAATCCTAGTCCAACTAGGTTTCCCCAAGTGGGAAGGGAGAGAGAGAGCGCCCCTCTCCTAGTCCTAATAGGACTAGGGAAGGGGAAAGGTGCGACCAGCACTATGGCCCCTTTCTCTTTCCCACTAAGGCCCATCAAGGCCCATTGACCCCCGGGAGGTTCAGTAACCCCGGTACTCGGTAAAATTCCCAATTTCACCCGGAGTGATTCCGAGTCAAACATAGGCTTCAATATATCAATCTTTATGTCTCGACCATTTCGAGACTCCTCGTCATGTCCATGATCTCATCGGGACTCGAACAACCTTGGTACATCAATATCATATAAACTCATAATAACATCATCCGAAGCGTTAAGCGTGCGGACCCTACGGGTTCGAGAACTATGTAGACATGACCGAGACACCTCTCGGTCAATAACCAATAGCGGGACCTGGATGCCCATATTGGCTCCTACATATTCTCTGAAGATCTTTATCGGTCGAGACCGCATAACAACATCGTTGTTCCTTTGTCATCGGTATGTTACTTGCCCGAGATTCGATCGTCGGTATCCAATACCTAGTTCAATCTCGTTCTTGGCAAGTCTCTTTTCTCGTTCCGTAATACATCATCTCACAACTAACACATTTAGTTGCAATGCTTGCAAGGCTTATGTGATGTGCATTACCGAGAGGGCCCAGAGATACCTCTCCGACAATCGGAGTGACAAATCCTAATCTCGAAATATGCCAACCCAACATGTACCTTCGGAGACACACATGTAATGTACCTTTATAATCACCCGATTCGTTGTGGCGTTTGGTAGCACCCAAAGTGTTCCTCGGGCAAGCGGGAGTTGCATAATCTCATAGTCATAGGAACATGTATAAGTCATGAAGAAAAGCACTAGCAACAAACTATACGATCAGTGCTATGCTAATGGAATGGGTCATGTCAATCAGATCATTCAACCAATGATGTGATCCCGTTAATCAAATAACAACTCCTTGTTCATGGTTAGGAAACATAACCATCTTTGATTAACGAGCTAGTCAAGTAGAGGCATACTAGTGACACTCTGTAGGTTTATGTATTCACACATGTATTATGTTTCCGGTTAATACAATTCTAGCATGAATAATAAACATTTATCATGATATAAGGAAATAAATAATAACATTATTATTGCCTCTAGGGCATATTTCCTTGATCTCCCACTTGCACTAGAGTCAATAATCTAGATTACACAATAATGATTCTAACACCCATGGAGTCTTGGTGCTGATCATGTTTTGCTCGTGGAAGAGGCTTAGTCAGCGGTTCGCAACATTCAGATCCGTATGTATCTTGCATATCTCTATGTCTCCCACCGACCAAATCCGGATGGAGTTGAAGCGTCTTTTGATGTGCTTGGTTCTCTTGTGAAATCTGGATTCCTTTGCCAAGGCAATTGCACGATATTGTCACAAAAGATTTTCATTGGACCCGATACACTAGGTACAACACCTAGATCGGTTATGAACTCCTTCATCCAGACTCCTTCATTAGCTGCTTCGAAGCAGCTATGTACTCAACTTCACATGTAGATCCCGCAGCGGCGCTTTGTTTGGAACTGCACCAACCGACAGCTCCACCGTTTAATGTAAATCGTATCCGGTTTGCGATTTAGAATCGTCCGGATCGTGTCAAAGCTTCGTCGGCGTAACCGTTCTGACGAGCTCTTTGTCACCGCCATAAATGAGAAACATATCCTTAGTCCTTCTCAAGTACTTAAGGATGTTCTTGACCGCTGTCCAAATGATCCACTCTGGATTACTTTGGTACTGCCGCTAAACTTACAAGAAGGCACACATCAGGTCCGTACACAGATTGCATACATGATAGAGCCTATGGCTGAAGCATAGGGAACATCTTTCATTTTCTCTCTATCTTCTGCGGTGGTGGGGCATTGAGTCTTACTCAACTTCACACCTTGTAATACCGGCAAGAACCCTTTCTTTGCCTCGATCCATTTGAACTTTTTCAAAACTTTATCAAGGTATGTGCTTTGTGAAAGTCCTATTAAGCGTCTTGATCTATCTCTATAGATCTTAATGCCCAATATGTAAGCAGCTTCACCGAGGTCTTTCATCGAAAACTCTTATTCAAGTATCCCTTTATGCTATCCAGAATTTCTATATCATTTCCGATCAATAATATGTCATCCACATATAATATCGAAAATGCTCTGAGCTCCCACTCACTTTCTTGTAAATCGAGGCTTCTCCAAAAGTCTCATATAAAACCAAATGCTTTGATCACACTATCAAAGCGTTTATTCCAACTCCGAGAGGCTTGCACCAGTCCATAAATGGATCATTGGAGCTTGCACACTTTGTTAGCTCCTTTGGATCGACAAAACCTTCGGTTGCATCATATACAACTCTTCTTCCAAAATCCATTCAGAATGCAGTTTTAACATCCATTTGCCAAATTTCATAATCATAAAATCGGCAATTGCTAACATGATTCGGACGGACTTAAGCATCGCTACGGGTGAGAAGGTCTCATCGTAGTCAATCCCTTGAACTTGTCGAAAACCTTTTGCAACAAGTCGAGCTTTATAGACGATAACATTACCATCAGCGTCGGTCTTCTTCTTGAAGATCCATTTATTCTCAATTGCTTGCCGATCATCGGGCAAGTCAACCAAAATCCACACTTTGTTCTCATACATGGATCCCATCTCATATTTCATGGCCTCAAGCCATTTTGTGGAATCTGGGCTCACCATCGCTTCTTCATAGTTCGTAGGTTCATCATGTTCCAAAAATATGACTTCCAAAATAGGATTACCGTACCACTCAGTGCGGATCTTGCTCTGGTTGATCTCTGAAGTTCTGTAGAAACTTGATCTGAAGTTTCATGATCATCATCATTAGCTTCCTCCCTATTTGGTGTAGGTGTCACGAAACTGTTTTACGTGATGTACTATTCTCAATAAGGAGTAGATACAGATTATCTCATCAAGTTCTACTTTCCTCCCACTCACTTCTTTCGTGAAAACTCTTTCTCCAAAAGTTTCCGAATTTAGCAACAAAAATCTTGCCTTCGGATCTGTGATAGAAGGTGTACCCAACTGTCTCCTTTGGGTATCCTATGAAGATACATTTCTCGATTTGGGTTCGAGCTTATCGGTTGAAGTTTTTTCACATAAGCATCGCAGCCCCAAACTTTCAAAACGACAACTTTGGTTTCTTGCCAAACCACAGTTCATAAGGCGTCGTCTCAGCGGTTTAGATGGTGCCCTATTTAAAGTGAATGTAGCCGTCTCTAAAGCATAACCCCAAAACGATAGCGGTAAATCAGTAAGAGACATCATAGATCGCACCATATCTAATAAAATACGATTCGACGTTCGGACACACCATTACGTTGTGGTGTTCCAGGTGGCGTAAGTTGCGAAACTATTCCGCATTGTTTCAAATGTAGACCAAACTCGTAACTCAAATATTCTCCTCCACGATCAGATCGTAGAAACTTTATTTTCTTGTTACGATGATTTTCCACTTCACTCTGAAATTCTTTGAACTTTTCAAATGTTTCAGACTTGTGTTTCATTAAGTAGATATACCCATATCTGCTCAAATCATCTGTGAAGGTGAGAAAATAACGATATCCGCCACGAGCCTCAACATTCATTGGACCACATACATCGGTATGTATGATTTCCAATAAATCTGTTGCTCTCTCCATAGTTCCGGAGAACGGTGTTTTAGTCATCTTGCCCATAAGGCACGGTTCATAAGTGCCAAGTGATTCATAATCAAGTGACTCCAAAAGTCCATCGAGATGGAGTTTCTTCATGCGCTTTACACCGATATGACCTAAGCGGCGATGCCACAAATAAGTTGCACCATCATTATCAACTCTGCATCTTTTGGTTTCAACATTATGAATATGTGTATCACTACTATCAAGATTAAGTAAAACAAACCATTCTTCAATGGTGCATGACCATAAAAGATATTATTCATATAAATAGAACAACCATTATTCTCTGATTTAAATGAATAACCGTCTCGCATCAAACAAGATCCAGATATAATGTTCATGCTCAACGCTGGTACTAAATAACAATTATTTAGGTCTAATACTAATCCGAAGGTAGATGTAGAGGTAGCGTGCCGATGCGATCACATCGACTTTGGAACCATTTCCCACGCGCATTGTCACCTCGTCCTTAGCCAATCTTAAGCAATCCGTAGCCCTGTTTGAGTTGCAAATATTAGCAATGTAACCAGATCAAATACCAGTGCTCTGCGAGTATTAGTAAGGTACACATCAATAACATGTATATCACATATACCTTTGTTAACCTTGCCATCCTTCTTATCCGCCAAATACTTGGGGCAGTTCCGCTTCCAAAGACCAGCCTGCTTGCAATAGAAGCACTCGGTTTGAGGTTTAGGACCAGACTTGGGTTTCTTCTCTTGATCGACAACTTGCTTGCCGCTCTTTTGAAGTTTCCTTTTCTTTCCTTTGCCCTTTTCTTGAAACTAGTGGTTTTGTTAACCATCAACACTTGATGCTCCTTTTGATTTCTACCTCCATGACTTTCGGCATCGCGAAGAGCTCGGGCATTGTTTTGTCATCCCTTGCATATTATAGTTCATCACGAAGCTCTTGTAGCTTGGTGGCGATGATTGGAGAATTACATCAATGGCGCAATCATCCGGAAGATTAACTCCCAGTTGAATCAAGTGATTGTTATATCCGGACATTACGAGTATATGCTCATTGACGAACCGTTCTCCTCCATCTTACAGCTATAGAACTTATTGGAGACTTCATATCTCTCAATCCGGGCATTCGCTTGAATATTAACTTCAACTCTGGAACATCTCATATGCTCCATGGTGTTCAAAACGACGTTGAAGTCCCGGTTCTAAGCCGTAAAGCATGGCACACTGAACTATAGAGTAGTCATCACTTTGCTTTGCGGACGTTCACAACTTCTGGCGCAGCCCTTGCACCAGGCCTGGCACCTAACGGTGCTTCGGGGCGTAATTCTTCTGTGCAGCAATAAGGATAATCCTCAAGTTACGGACCCAGTCCGTGTAATTGCTGCCATCATCTTTCAACTTTGCTTTCTCAAGGAACGCATTAAAATTCAACGGAACAACAGCACGAGCCATCTATCTACACATCATAGACAAGCAAGATACTATCAGGTACTAAGTTCATGATAAATTTAAGTTCAATTAATCATATTACTTAAGAACTCCCACTTAGAAAAATATCCCTCCAATTCTCTAAGTGATTGCGTGATCCATATCAACTACACCATGACCGATCATCACGTGTGATGGAGTAGTTTCAATGGTGAACATCAATATGTTGATCATATCTACTATATGATTCACGCTCGACCTTTCGGTCTCCGTGTTCCGAGGTCATATCTTATATGCATAGCTCGTCAAGTATAACCTGAGTATTCTGCGTGTGCAACTGTTTTGCACCCGTTGTATTTGAACGTAGAGCCTATCACACCCGATCATCACGTGGTGTCTCAAAGACGAAGAACTTTCGCAGCGGTGCATACTCGGGGAGAACACTTCTTGATAATTTAGTAAGGATCATCTTATAATGCTACCGTCAATCAAAGCAAAATAAGATGCATAAAGGATTAACATCACATGCAATCAATATAAGTGATATGATATGGCCATCATCATCTTGTGCTTGTGATCTCCATCTCCGAAGCACCGTCATGATCACCATCGTCACCGCGCGCGACACCTTGATCTCCATCGTAGCATCGTTGTCGTCTCGCCAATCTTATGCTTCTCGACTATCGCTACCGCTTAGTGATAAAGTAAAGCATTACAGGCGATTGCATTTCATACAATAAGCGACAACCATATGGCTCCTGCCGATTGCCGATAACCGGTTACAAAACATGATCATCTCATACAATAAAATTCAGCATCATGTCTTGACCATATCACATCACAACATGCCCTGCAAAAACAAGTTAGGCGTCCTCTACTTTGTTGTTGCAAATTTTACGTGGCTGCTACGGGCTGAGCAAGAACCGTTCTTACCTCGCATCAAAACCACAGCGATACTTCGTCAAATAGACTCCGTTTAACCTTCTCAAGGACGGGCGTAGCCACACTCGATTCAACTAAAGTGAGAGAGACAGACACCGCCGGTCACCTTTAAGCAACGAGTGCTCGAGCGGTGAAACTAGTCTCGCGTAAGCGTCTGCGTAATGTCGGTCGGGCCGCTTCATCTCACAATACCGCTGAACCAAAGTATGACATGCTGGTAGGCAGTATGACTTGTATCGCCCACAACTCACTTGTGTTCTACTCGTGCACATGACATCAACGCATAAAACCAGGCTCGGATGCCACTGTTGGGGAACGTAGTAATTTCAAAAATTTCCTACGATCACGCAAGATCATGGTGATGCATAGCAACGAGATGAGAGTGTTGTCTCGTACCCTCGTAGACCAACAACGAAGCGTTGACGCAGCGTAGAGGAAGTAGTCGTACTTCTTCCCGATCCAACCGATCCAAGTACCGAGCGTCGGCACCTCCGAGTTCTGCACACGTTCAGCTCGATGGCGTCCCTCGAACTCCGATCCAGCCGAGTGTTGAGGAGAGTTTCACAAGACGACGGCGTGGTGGCGATGATGATGTTCCACCGCGCAGGCTTCGCCTAAGCTCCGCAGCGGTATATTCGAGGTGTAGTTTGGTGGAAGGGGCACCGCACACGGCTGAGGAACGATCTCAATGATCAACTTGTGTGTCATGGGGTGCCCCTGCCCTGTATATAAAGGAGGGAAGGGAGGGGCTGGCCGCCAAGGAGAGGTGCGCCGGTGTCCTACTCCTACTAGGAGTAGGATTCCCCCAAATCCTAGTCCAACTAGGTTTCCCCAAGTGGGAAGGGAGAGAGAGAGCGCCCTTCTCCTAGTCCTAATAGGACTAGGGAAGGGGAAGGTCTGACCAGCACTATGGCCCCTTTTCTCTTTCCCACTAAGGCCCATCAAGGCCCATTGACCCCCGGAGGTTCCGTAACCCCGGTACTCGGTAAAATTCCCAATTTCACCGGAGTGATTCGGAGTCAAACATAGGCTTCCAATATATCAATCTTTATGTCTCGACCATTTCGAGACTCCTCGTCATGTCCGTGATCTCATCCGGGACTCGAACAACCTTGGTACATCAATATCATATAAACTCATAATAACTGCCATCGAAGCGTTAAGCGTGCGGACCCTACGGGTTCGAGAACTATGTAGACATGACCGAGACACCTCTCGGTCAATAACCAATAGCGGGACCTGGATGCCCATATTGGCTCCTACATATTCTCGAAGATCTTTATCGGTCGATCGCATAACAACATCGTTGTTCCTTTGTCATCGGTATGTTACTTGCCCGAGATTCGATCGTCGGTATCAATACCTAGTTCAATCTCGTTCTTGGCAAGTCTCTTTTCTCGTTCCGTAATACATCATCTCACAACTAACACATTTAGTTGCAATGCTTGCAAGGCTTATGTGATGTGCATTACCGAGAGGGCCCAGAGATACCTCTCCGACAATCGGAGTGACAAATCCTAATCTCAAATATGCCAACCCAACATGTACCTTCGGAGACACCTGTAATGTACCTTTATAATCACCCGATTCGTTGTGGCGTTTGGTAGCACCAAAGTGTTCCTCGGGCAAACGGAGTTGCATAATCTCATAGTCATAGGAACATGTATAAGTCATGAAGAAAAGCACTAGCAACAAACTATACGATCAGGTGCTATGCTAATGGAATGGGTCATGTCAATCAGATCATTCAACCAATGATGTGATCCCGTTAATCAAATAACAACTCCTTGTTCATGGTTAGGAAACATAACCATCTTTGATTAACGAGCTAGTCAAGTAGAGGCATACTAGTGACACTCTGTAGGTTTATGTATTCACACATGTATTATGTTTCCGGTTAATACAATTCTAGCATGAATAATAAACATTTATCATGATATAAGGAAATAAATAATAACATTATTATTGCCTCTAGGGCATATTTCCTTCACGCACAACCTGTACCTGCAACTGGTGGTGTAGTAATCTGTGAGCCACGAGGACTCAGCAATCCCATTACCATGGGTATCAAGACTAGCAAAGCTAAATGGGAAAGGAAGGGGTAAAGTGGTGAGGTTGCAGTAGCGGCTAAGCATATATGGTGGCTAACATATGCAAATGAGGCGAGAAGAGAAACAAAGGCGGTCGTCAACTAGTAATGATCAAGAAGTGATCCTGAACTCCTACATCGTCGACATAACCCAAGAACCGTGTTCTCCTCTCGATCAACCCGAAAAGAGACACTCACGGTTACACACACGGTTGGTGTATTTTAGAAGAGTTTGCTTCAAGTTTACTACAACCGGATATCAACAAATTCCCATCTGCCACATAACCATGGGCACGGCTCTCAAAAGTTTATACCTGCGCAGGGTGTCCCAACTTAGCCCATGATAAGCTCTCGCGATCAACGAAGGATATTCCTTCTCCCGGAAGACCCGATCAGTCTCGAATCCGGCTACAAGACATTTCGACAGTAATAAAACAAGACCAGCAAAGCCGCCCGATCGCCGACAATCCCGATAGGAGCTGCACATATCTCGTTCTCGAGGCAACACCGGATGAGACTAGCTACGAGTAAAACCAGCCCTCGAGTTGCCTCAAGGTGGCCCTTGTAGTAGCTCGGTTCGGACCAGCACTTAGAAAGCACCGGCCGGGGCTAAATAAAGATGACCCTCGAGAGAGCGACTCCCAAGGGAAAAGTAGGTGGTGGTGAGGCAAATGGTAAAACCAATGTTGGGCCTTCTTTGGAGGAGTCTTATTCAAAGCGAACTGTCAAGGGGTCCCATAAATCACCCGACCGCGTTAGGGACGCAAAATCCGGGAACATAATACCGATATGACGGAAACTAGGGCGGCAAGAGTGGAACAAAACACCAGGCATAAGGCCGAGCCTTCCACCCTTTACCAAGTATATAGATGCATTAATTAAATAATATATATATTGTGATATCCCAACAAGTTAACATGTTCCAACAAGGAACAACATCTCCATGTTCCAACAAGGAACAACCTTCATCTTCACCTGCAACTTACAGCGCTATAAGAGGGGCTGAGCAAAGCGGTAACATAGCCAAACAACGATTTGCTAGGAAGGGTGACAACGAGTTAGAGGTTCATGGCAACTTGGGAGGCTTGAGCAGCAAGTGATAGGTAACGCAGCATAGCGAAAGAACGAAGCAACTAGCATAGCAATGATAGTAGTGAGATCCAGGGTAGCGGTCATCTTGCATGAAATCCATAAGGAAGAAGAGCGAGTCCATGAAGAAGATGAGCGGATGAAGCCGAACCAAGCGTGAGCGAGCGAATCCTCACGATCGCAACAAGCGAGGAACTAACAAGAAGAAGCACACAACATAGGTAAACACACCACACATGAACATGACAAGATGCACAACAAACATGATGCATGAAAAATCTAGATGAAGCTACTCATGGCAAGAGATGATGCAAACAAGAGCAACACATCAAAGCAAGTTTAAATGAGGCCGGAAGCAACATATAACAATTCCGGTAAGTCCTCATATGCAAATTTCGAAATTGGTCCAGATCTGAATAACTTTATGTTCAAGTTTTTAAACAGCAATTTAAAATGCACCAAGATGATCTACACGAAATTCTAGTCAAGTTACATATAAAGTTCATTTAATTCGGAGTTACGGCCTAGAAGATATGAGCAAAACAAGTTAAACATGGCATTGATGCAAAATGCACCCCAACATCAAGCAAACACCTCAAAACAAGGATGCAACATGATAATATGAAACTACATGCAAATATAAGCAAGTTTCATATAGAGCACACTCAAAACGGAGCAACGGTTCAACACATACACACAATACAAGTCATGACAACAATCTGTCCAAAACAGCAACTAGGCATATTGCAAGCACCAAAACACTATGCTGAAGCATCTCAACATGAAAACAAAAGGCATGGGCATGATTTCCAGGTAAAGCATGACAAAACATGAATACTGAGCTATCTCCAGAAATCACTAGAACATGCTCAAAAGGACATGGCAAGATTGCAACTAATAACAGTTTCAGACTTTAGCAGAAATAACATCAGGTTGCAATGTTTAGAGCTATCAAACAACATGTTACAGGAACTTATCATGGCAAAAAAAGGCATTCATGAATCTACTAAAAGCATAGATCAAATGTCCTTTACTGACCATGAGCCAAAAAGGATCAGAAGATATGATGGCACCCATGTAAACATGGCAAGTTATATTACAGATTCATACATGGCAGGAACAACGATAAGTAGGCATGTTGGTGAGCTTGAACCACTCACTATAGAGCAATAAATGGCATGGAAAGGCAACTCAAAGTAAGAAGACATGGCATACAAGCTATACATGGCAAGAACAACATCATACCATACACGGATCAACTACAACAACCTTGGCAAAATTGAATAACATGTAAACAACCTGCCAGGAAACATTTTATAGCAAAAGTAGAGCTCGATTGACTCAAGCTATGGCACTCCATAATTGCAAACAAAGGCATGGATGGATAGAGAATAACCATATGTTCAAAACATCCTTACTGAAGTATTTCAAAATAAGCATGGATCTCTCGGTAGCATCAAGTTTACATGGCATAAAAATATCAGCAGAACAGGGGCTGAAATCAGCAACATCATGAAGCCTAGTTTGCATGCTTGTGCTAGTCACCACAGAGATCAAACAAATACATGGCATACACCCCTGTAAAGATGGCATGGCATATTACAAAACACATGTAGGACTCAAGTTCATAGGGTGCACACATCAATCATGGCAAAAATGACAATAGTGCATGTTCTGATAAGAATCTGAAACTAACATCACATAGCCCTCTTCTAACAGCATTTCAGGCATCAAGATGAGCTCAAATGAAAATGATGCAATGGAATGAAATGATGTACTCGACGAGACAAACAATTTGACATATTACACGCATGAAACGGAGCAATATGCAGAGAGTTATGGCACGATGAACATGGCATGATAATATGCAAATAATTACAGGGACTTAGATAGATTTGGACCTCGGGGGGGCAGTCAACGCGGGCGACGAGCTCGGGATGCAACGGCGAGGCTCCTCGGGCCGGATCCGGCCGGTGGCGAGCGGGCGAGGCGGCGGGAGGCGAGGTCGCCGGATCCGGCGGCGGCGGGGCGGCGGCGGGCGACGGCGAGGAGGCGCGGAGGAGGGAGTTTTGGCTCGCGAGCTCCTGCCGGAGGCGGAGGCGACGTGGGGCAGGCGGCGGAGGCGAGGCCTTGGCGGCGGAGGAGAGGGCGCGGCGGCGGCGGCGGCGGGCTCGGGCGCCCAGGGAGGCGGCGCGGCAACCCGGCCGGAGGGCAGCTGCCGGGCCCGGCGGGCCCAGCGCGCGGCGGCGGGCGCTTGCGGCGGCGGGCGCGGCGCGGAGGCGAAGCCGAGGCGACACGTGGCGGCGGAGCTAAGGTGGCGACCTCCGATTCGTCGAGCGACGTGGGCGGCGGCCGACATTGTCCGTGCTGAGGACGAAATGTCCGGTGGCGCGATGAGGAGGGAGACTAGGGTTTGGACTGCGCGAAAAATCCGGGAGGGGCACATATTTATAGGTAGAGGGAGATAGGAGACTCCAAATGAGGAGCGGTTTTCGCCACATGATCGTGATCGAACGACCGAGAGCATGGAGGGGAGTTAGGTGGGTTTTGGGCCACTTTGGAAGGGGTGTTGGGCTGCAAAGAGAAGGAGGCTTTTGCGGTTACCCGGTTAACCGTTGGAGTATCAAACGACCTCCAAATGGCACGAAACTTGACAGGCGGTCTACCGGTGCTATGCCAAGGCCGCTTGGCAAACCTCGGACCATTCCGAGAAAGTTTAACACCCGCACACGAAAAGAGGCAAAAGGGGGCGCCGGGAGACATAGGAGCGCCGGATTACAAAACGGACAACGGGAAAATGCTCGGATGCATGAGACGAACACGTATGCAAATGCGATGCACATGACAACATGATATAAAATGCAGATGATGACATGGCAAAGTGCAACACGCAAGCAAATGACATGGCAAGGACGGCGAATAACTGGCGGACACCTGGCGCATCGAATCCGGGGCGTTACACCCCACGACACGTGACGATAACCGTCATGCCGGATATGGCAATTCCGGCCGGGCCGAACACAGTTGACAAAGCTCATTTGAGCTACGTCGTGATATAGCCCAGTACAGAGGCGCCGCACACCCACTATGCTTCACAGATGAAGTAATGGATCATCAAATCCCCGAGGGTTTCAAACCCGTAAACATCGAATCATATGATGGCACAACAGATCCTGCGGTGTGGATCGAGGATTATCTCCTTCATATCCACATGGCCCGCGGTGACGATCTACACGCCGTCAAATACCTCCCACTCAAGCTTAAAGGACCAGCTCGGCATTGTCTTAACAGCTTGCCAGCAGAGTCAATTGGTTGTTGGGAGGACCTGGAAGCCGCATTCCTCGACAATTTCCAGGGCACCTATGTGCGACCACCAGACGCCGATGACCTAAGCCACATAATTCAGCAGCGGAGGAATCGGCGAGACAATTACGACACGGTTCCTAACCAAGAAAAATCAAATAGTCGATTGTCCAGACGCAGAGGCCCTCGCAGCCTTCAAACATAACATCCGTGATTTAATGGCTTGCCCGCACCTAGGACGGAAAAGCCAAATCCATGGCAGCCCTCACAACACTCATGACCCGCTTTTGCGGAGAAGACAGCTAGCTAGCTTCGTAGTAATAACATGACCAAGAGCCCTGGTAATTCGGATACCAAGGATAGCAATGGCAGGTCGCGTCGTAACAAGCACAAGCGCCGCATTAACGGCGACAATGCTGATGATACGGCCGTAAATGCCGGATTCAGAGGCTCGAAACCCGGTCAGCGAAAAAAGCCATTTAAAAGAAATGCTCCGGGCCCATCCAGTTTGGACCGAATACTCGATCGCTCGTGCCAGATACACGGCACCCCTGAAAAACCAGCCAATCACACCAACAGGGATTGCTAGGTGTTCAAGAAGGCAGGCAAGATAAGTGCCGAAAACATAGACAAGGGGCTGCATAGCGATGACGAGGAGGAGCCTCAGCCGCCGAACAATAGGGGACAGAAGGGCTTCCCCCCGCAAGTGCGGACGATGAACATGATATACGCAACCCACATACCCAAAAGGGAGTGGAAGCATGCACTCAGGGACGTATATGCGTTGGAGCCAGTCGCCCCAAAGTTCAACCCATGGTCCTCCTGCTCGATCACTTTTGACCGAAGGGACCACCCCACTAGCATCCGCCATGGCGGATTCGCCGCATTGGTTCTAGACCCAATCATTGACGGATTTCACCTCACTAGAGTCCTTATGGACGGCTGCAGCAGCCTCGAACTCCTTTATCGGGATCTGATTAAAAAATGGGCATAGATCCTCAAGGATAAACCCACAAAGACGACCTTTAAAGGCGTCATACCAGGTGTAGAGGCCAATCTGATGCAGCTCGCCACACTTGAGGTGGTCTTTGGATCCCCGGATAATTTCCGAAGCGAGGAGTTAACCTTTGACATAGTCCCGTTCTGCAGTGGCTATCACGCACTGCTCGGACGAACCGCATTTGCAAAGTTCAATGCGGGGCCGCACTACGCATACCTCAAGCTCAAGATGCCAGCCCCTCGAGGAGTCATTACGGTTAATGGAAACATCGAACGCTCTCTCCGAACGGAGGAGCATACGGCGGCCCTCGCGGCGGAAGTACAAAGTATCCTCTCAAGGCAATTCTCGAGTCCGGCTATTAAACGTCCGGACACCGTCAAGCGCGCCCGGAGTAACCTACAACAAGACCGACCGCACGTTCGAAAGCATCGCCAGATAATGCGGCCCCACCCCAGCCCTCGTGAAATTGCGAAACCAGTACTACGCGTACATAATTATGCTCTGGAAATACCATGGGCATAGGGGGAGGGGCACGACCACGGCATGCCCAAAATGCGGCTCAACTGCACTAGGGACTCCCGATTTTGTCATTCTTCTTTTTTTTTCTTACTTTCAGGACTTCACTCTCCGGAAGGCCTGTCCGGCAGTACAATCGCCGAACACACGATGCAACATCCAGGGAGGCAGAAAGCTACGTCGAGTGTCCAGGTGGTCTCTATAACGAGCAAAGATACTTGTTTCACATATCATCCCGCAGCTCGCCTCGAGAGGGACATGTCAAATAGTCCCATCTCTTGCTTATCGCACTATTTGTATTGTTACGCTTTTACCGCAGACTTTTGAATAAACAATACATAGCTTTGTCTATTATTGCATTCCTTTTATATAAATATGTTCAGTTATGACATTATGCAACCGTACACTTTGGTACGGCCAATACACCAGGGCTTAAGTACCCTGAATATGGTGTGAGAAGTCCAACACTCTCACGAGTCGCGGCACCCGAACTTATAGCATTATATGCATCGACTCGAATCATGTCTTGGGTCAATAGTTGGGTTTGCTCGGCTCCCATGTTTTGGTACCTTACGTTCCGTTATATCGGCTAAGGTAGCGCTGGGAGAACTATGCGATTGTGCCCGCTTGAGCTGGGTTAAGCACCTCGAGAGAGAAAGCTAAAACTGACCGTCATGATAGGGCGAGAGTTGGTCGCTGTTCGAGAGGTTTCGAGTCCCTAAAGACTTATGCCGCTTAGAGCGAGGAGTCGGCTTTGTCCGCCTAGGCGTGATAGCGCCCGAACTTGGTCTTCCAATACTAGGGGCTTCACCAAATTTAAAATTATAGAATTCTATGGCTAAGTGAGAGTGATAAAGCATTATAGTCGATTGCCTTGTTCACGTTGTCTTTGGCGCCTCCTCGAAGGACCCAATAATGGAAACAAGAGCGCTCAGGTTTATCCCGAACACCCCAAAGACTGTGGCATGGGGCGAAGCCGACGACTCGCCATCTCTCGATTTAATAAACGGCCGCCTGAAGGTAATATTTTAAATTCACAAAGCATTGCTGAGCGATATGAACAAGTTTTCAGCGCACGTGATAACACGAGCGAGTTTACTCATAAATTACATCCTTGGAACATTCATCCGCCACAAAGCGGCACCCTTCAGACGCCCTCATAATACATATCGGGCTTGCGATGCTCCTTGCCCATGGTGGCCCATCTGTCACCAGCTTCTCAATCCATCTTGCCCAGTGCACTTTAACACGGGCAAGGGCCCTCACGGTGCCTTCGATGCATACGGAGCGCTTGATGACTTCAAGTCGTGGACAGGCATCCGCCACCGCCTCACCAGCCCAAAGTAGCTCCTGTGCATGACCTCCCTAGGCCATAGCCGGACTATGAGGTTCTTCATGGCCTGTTCGCCACCTTATGGAGCTCGACCAGCTGCTTCACTGGTCGCTCAAAAAGGCACCGGTGTCCGCCTCGGCATACGGAGACCAGAACACCTTCTGCGTCGAGCTCCCCTCCTCGGCCCGGTAGCAGGTGGCAGCGTCGGACACACTGCGGGGCAGATCTGCGAACGCTCCCGGAGAGCTCCGGACTCGGGTAAGTAACAAGTAATTCACTTTCACGTGCTTGCTTTGCATAAAGAATGCCTTACCCGCCGCTATCTTCTTCATCGCCTCAATTTCTGGAGGGCTTTTGGGCTTCACCTTGGCAGATTTGGCGCCTCAAGGGCGGAGGCAAGCTCGGACTCGAGTCTTTGAGTCAAGCTCAAACTCGTGTTTCTTCACGAGAGCACGAGCTCTTGCTGCACCTCCGCCACCTGCGCCTCCTGCTTTTCTCGCTCGATCGCTCCACGGCCGCATTTTCTTGACCTTGGACAGCGCTTCCTTCGTGGTTGCCACAGGTTGTGGCCCCGTAATACTCACGTTAGTCCTGTCATTTTTGCAACCACATCTTTTTATATACTTACATAAGGTATTACTTACCTTCCTTGTCCTCGAGCTACTTCTTGGCAAGGCCGAGCTCGTTCTTGGACCGCCGAGGCTCTTCTTGATGCATCGACCTCCATGATCGGTCTGGCGAGAGATCAGCAAGCGCCTTTGCATTCCCATATTGACATACTTATGTTAGACTCCTGCGTATATCTTTTGATCCTCGATTCGGCTTTTCTTTCCGAACACCAAACCGAGCATCGAGGCTACTCTGTCTATGCGGTAATATTTTTACATATCTTAAATACATACCTCAAAGCTGTTAGAAGGCGGCACGAGCTTCATCAGCCCGCTCTTGACGGATCGAACATACGGATCACCGCACTCATAATAGTGCGGTGCTCCTCGTCGATGGAGGCGCCGTTAAGCACCTCCAGCAGATTATCCGGTGCCTCGGTTGGGCGGAGGTCACCGGCGTTGTAAACTTGCCCTTCTTACTAGGGGTCGCTGCGGACTCGGAACCACTGAAGGTTCCGGTGCGGTGTCCGGCCCAGGGCCGGACTTGGAGCCCTTGGGGGTTTTGTCCCCTTTGCGCCTGGAGTCCGGCAGGTCGCCTTGCGGCGCCTCCAGGACCACCACCTCCTGGCTTGGACCCTTTTGGGACTCCACCTCGGCATCATCCGCAGCATGAGGGGAGGAGGCGGCGGGAAGTGAAGTGCTATTCACATCCGAAGAGCTTAAGGAGCCGCTCGACGACACGCCGACCTGGGCTCGGGGTGGACCGCATGATTATATTCGGCGTCAGAAGATACTGTGCAACAGAGGAACGCCATGAGTTATTCTGGTATCCGGATACTTACGATTTTGCCAGGGGCTTGGCCCTGGATGGCCACTCCTCTTCGCCGTCGTCGGCGTTGGTAGAGTAGTCCGGAGGAAGGGTCCTTCCCTTCTTGGACCCTCCGGCCCCCCCAGTTGGGGCGGCCTTCCTTTTCTTCTCTCCCCCCGCTGGGGGAGAGACCTCTCTTTCCTCCTCCTCGTTTGCGTGGGAGCAATCCGCCTCGGAGTCATCGGACAATGAGTCCGACACCACCAGGCGCTGGGAACTCTTTCGAGTTCCCGTGGCCTTCTTCTTGGCCTTCTTCTCCGGCACCACGTAAGGTGCCGGAACCAGCAGTCCCGTCAAGCGGGCGTCCGCTGGGTCTTCGGGCAAGGGAGCCGGACAGTCAATCTGCCCGGACGTCTTCTGCCAATCATGTCAAAGGTAAGGGAGTTTAGATCCCGCATAGGGTCAAACTATGAGAAACAAGTATCCCGTAAAGGGTAAAACAGCTTACCGCGTTGGCTTTATGCTGCGAGCTGAATCCGCGATCCTCGGTAGCGGATGCGGAGCCTCGGCGCTATGAACAAGCACCTTCCGGGCATCTTCGTGCGTAGTGTCAAGAGCCTGCTCGAGGTTCGGTGCTGTTCGGATTAAACTCCCACAAGCTGAAAGCCCGTTGTTGGCATGGGAGGATCCGGCGGATGAGCATGACCTGACTACGTTGACGAGTTTGAGCTTCTTGCTCACCAGGTTTTGGACGCATGTTTGGAGTCCGGTCAGCTCTTCCGAATTACCCCACGACAGGCCCTTCTCTTTCCAGGAAGTGAGCCGCGTGGGGATGCCAGATCGGAATTCGGGGGCCGCTGCCCATTCAGGGTCACGCGGCTCGGTGATGTAGAACCACCCCGACTTCCACCCCTTTATGGTCTCTACGAAGGAGCCCTCGAGCCATAGGACGTTGGGCATCTTGCCCACCATGGCACCTCCGCACTCCACTTGGCGGCTGCCCACTACCTTCGGTTTGAAACTGAAGGTCTTCAGCCATAAGCCGAAGTGGGGTTGGATGCAGAGGAAGGCCTCGCACACGACGATGAACGCCGAGATGTTGAGGATGAAGTTCGGGGCCAGATCATGGAAATCCAGGCCGTAGTAGAACATGAGCCCTCGGACAAATGGGTGAAGTGGGAAACCTAGTCCACAGAGGAAATGGGTGAGGAACACCACCCTCTCATGGGGCCTGGGGGTGGGGATGAGCTGCCCCTTATCTGGGAGCCGGTGCGCGACGTCATTGGACAAGTATCCGGCTTCCCTCAGCTTCTTGATGTGTCCCTCCATGACGGAGGAGACCATCCACTTGCCTCCCGCTCCGGACATGGCTGGAGAATGTTGAGGTGGGATGTGCGGACTTGGGCGCTGGAGCTCGAGTGCGCGAAAATGGATAAGCAAAGGAGGAAGAAGGCGTAGATGAAAAAGGTGGATCCTTATCCCCTTATATGGGCGGACGAGACTGCGCGTCCCCACCCGCCTGGTAAAACTCGCTTATCTCCCAAGCGCCATAATTAATGACACGGTTGGGTTACCCACGCCCGTATTCATGAGAATCCCGGAATAAGGGGACATGATCTCTGCTTCGACAAGACGTGCCAAGGAAACCGCCTCGCTAAGTGCGCTGAGGTAGGGCAGTAAAAACGATTCGAATAAAGGCTTGGCCGTGGTGTGATGTCACACCGCGGAATACGTCAGCAGATTGGATTTGTGTAAATATTATTCTCTCCACGGTGGTATGTGGAACTTATTTTGCAGAGTCGGACACTATCCTTGTGTTCAAAATCTTCTATGAAGTATTCGGAGGAGGAACCCGCCTTGCAATGCCGAAGACGATCTGCGCGCCGGACTCGTCGTCATTGAAGCCTGGTTCAGGGGCTACTGAGGGAGTCCTGGATTAGGGGGTGTCCGGATAGCCGGACAATAACCTTCAGTCAGACTCCTGGACTATGAAGATACAAAATTGAAGACTCTGTCCCGTGTCCCGATGGGACTTTCCTTGGCGTGGAAGGCAAGCTTGGCGATACGGATATGTAGATCTCCTCCCATTGTAACCGACTCTGTGTAACCCTAGCCCTCTCCGGTGTCTATATAAACCAGAGGGTTTTAGTCCATAGGACGAACAACAATCATACCATAGGCTAGCTTCTAGGGTTTAGCCTCTCTGATTTCATGGTAGATCTACTCTTGTACTACCCATATCATCAATATTAATCAAGCAGGAGTAGGGTTTTACCTCCATCGAGAGGGCCCAAACCTGGGTAAAAACATCGTGTCCCTTGTCTCCTGTTACCATCCGCCTAGACGCACAGTTCGGGACCCCCTACCCGAGATCCGCCGGTTTTGACACCAACAATGGGCACCAAAGGACAACAACATAACCACAACAAATTAAATCAATCATGGCAATTCATCAACCACCGATAGGACAACGAAAATCTACTCAGACATCATAGGATGGCAACACATCATTGGATAATAATATGAAGCATAAAGCACCATGTTCAAGTAGAGGGTACAACGGGTTGCGGGAGAGTGGACCGCTGTAGATAGAGGGGGAAGGTGATGGAATGTTGGTGAAGATGGCGGAGGTGTTGGTGAAAATCGTGGTGATGATGATGGCCCCTGGTGGCACTCCGGCGCCACCGGAAGCGAGGGAGAGAGAGCCCCCCTTCTTCTTCTTCTTCCTTGACCTTCTCCCTAGATGGGAGAATGGTTTCCCCTCTGGTCCATGGTCTCCATGGCGTGGTAGGGGCGAGAGCCCCTCCGAGATTGGATCTATCTCTCTGTCTCTCTCTGTTTCTGCGTTCTCCTCTGGTGCCCTTTCACCGTTTCGTATATATATGGAGATCCGTAACTCCGATTGGACTGAAACCTACACCGTGATTTTTTACCAAAAATTAGCTTTCTTGCGGCCGAAGAAGGGCATCAACCGCCTTACGGGTGGCCCACGAGGGCCAGGGGCGCCCCCTGCCTCGTGGCCACCTCGAGCACCGTCTCGCATGGATTTTTCTTCTGGAATTTTCCAAATATTCCAAAAATAAGCTCCATCCGTTTTTATCCCGTTTGGATTCCGTTTGATATGGATATTCTGTGAGACATAAAACATGCAACAAACAGGAACTGGCACTGGGCACTGGATCAATATGTTAGTCCCAAAATAGTATAAAAAGTTGCCAAAAAGTATATGAAAGTTGAATAATATTGGCATGGAACAATGAAAAATTATAGATACGACGGAGACGTATCAGCATCCCCAGGCTTAATTCCTGCTCGTCCTCGAGTAGGTAAATGATAAAAAAAGATAATTTTTTATGTGGAATGCTACCTAGCATAATCTTGATCATATGTCTAATCATGGCATGAGTATTAAGACATGGGTGATTCGAAGCAATAGTCTATCCTTTCACATAAAAACAATAATACTTCAAGCATACCAACCAAGCAATTATGTCTTATTGAAATAACATAGCCAAAGAAAGCTCATCCATATAGTCTGGCTATGCTCCATTTTCACCACACAAAATATTCACATCATGCACAACCCCGATGACAAGCCAAGCAATTGTTTCATACTTTTGACGTTTCTCAAACATTTTCAACTTTCACGCAATACATGAGCGTGAGCCATGGACATAGAACTATAGGTGGAATAGAATATGATGATGGGGGTTATGTGGAGAAGACAAAAAAAAGGATAAAGTCTCACATCGACGCGGCTAATCAACGGGCTATGGAGATGCCCATCAATTGATGTCAATGTGAGGAGTAGGGATTGCCATGCAACAGATGCACTAGAGCTATAAGTGTATGAAAGCTCAAACTGAAACTAAGTGGGTGTGCATCCAACTTGCTTGCTCATGAAGACCTAGGGCATTTGAGGAAGCCCATCGTTGGAATATACAAGCCAAGTTCTATAATGAAAATTCCCACTAGTATATGAAAGTGATAACTCAAGAGACTCTCTATATGAAGAACATGGTGCTACTTTGAAGCACAAGTGTGGTAAAAGGATAGTAACACTGCCCCTTCTCTCTTTTTCTCTCATTTTTTTGTTTTCTTTTTTTTCTCTCTTTTTGGGCCTTCTCTTTTTTTGGCCTTTCTCTCTCTTTTTTTCCGGAGTCTCATCCCGACTTGTGGGGGAATCATAGTCTCCATCATCCTTTCCTCACTGGGGCAATGCTCTAATAATGATGATCATCACACTTTTATGTACTTACAACTCAATATTACAACTCGATATCTAGAACAAAGATATGATCTATATGAATGCCTCCGGCGGCGTACCGGGATGTGCAATGATCTAGCGTAGCAATGACATCAAAAAATGGACAAGCCATGAAAACATCATGCTAGCTATCTTACGATCATGCAAAGCAATATGACAATAAATGCTCAAGTCATGTATAGGATGATGATGGAAGTTGCATGGCAATATATCTCGGAATGGCTATGGAAATGCCATAATAGGTAGGTATGGTGGCTGTTTTGAGGAAGATATAAGGAGGTTTATGTGTGATAGAGCGATCGTATCACAGGGGTTTGGATGCACCGAAGTTTGCACCAACTCTCGAGGTGAGAAAGGGCAATGCACGGCATCAAGAGGCTAGCAATGATGGAAGGGTGAGAGTGCGTATAATCCATGGACTCAACATTAGTCATAAAAAACTCACATACTTATTGCAAAAGTCTATTAGCTATCGAAACAAAGTACTACGCACCTGCTCCTAGGGGGATAGATTGGTAGGAAAAGACCATCGCTCGTCCCCGACCGCCACACATAAGGAAGACAATCAATAAACACCTCATGCTCCAACTTCGTTACATAACGGTTCACCATACGTGCATGCTACGGGACTTGCAAACCTCAACACAAGTATTTCTCAATTTCACAATTACTCAACTAGCACGACTCTAATATCACCACCTTTATATCGCAAAACTATTGCAAGGAATCAAACATTGATCTACAAGTTTTATGTAGGGTTTTATGACTAACCATGTGAATGACCACTTCCTGTCATCTCTCTAAATAGATATAAGTGAAGCACGAGAGTTTAATTCTTTCTACAAAAGATATGCCCACGCTCTAACAAATATAAGTGAAGCAAAAGAGCATTCTACAAATGGCGGTTGTCTATGTAAAGAGAAACATGCAATCAAGGCTTCAAATGATATAAGTGAAGCACATGAAGCATTCTATAAAGCCATACTCAAAAGATATAAGTGAAGTGCAATGAGCATTCTATAAATCAACCAAGGACTATCTCTATCACGCCCAATATGCGACCCTATCCAAAAGGAACTCGACGGTCCCACCAAGGATAGACCCGCATATTGAAACGCTTTTGCAAGGTGGATATCATTACATCAACATTACATAATACATAGGGATACATACATAAGGCACAAATGCCACAAGAATACATCAACATCAAGTACAAGACCAACATCCGACTACGGATGAAACATAAACAGAAACTCAAACGACATCCACCACCTAGCCCAGGCTGCCGACTGGAACCTATCCCCGATCAAGAAGAAGCGAAGAAGAACTCCAAACAAGCAAACATCGCTCTCGCGTCATGAGCATCGCACAACCTGTACACTGCAATGGTGGTGTAGTAATCAGGAGCCACGAGGACTCAAAGAATCCCATTACCATGGGTATCAAGACTAGCAAAGCTAAATGGGAAAGGAAGGGGTAAAGTGGTGAGGTTGCAGTAGCGGCTAAGCATATATGGTGGCTAACATATGCAAATGAGAGCGAGAAGAGAAACAAAGGAACGGTCGTCAACTAGTAATGATCAAGAAGTGATCCTGAACTCCTACATACGTCAGACATAACCCAAGAACCGTGTTCTCCTCTCGATCAACCCCGAAAAGAGACACTCACGGTTACACACACGGTTGGTGTATTTTAGAAGAGTTTGCTTCAAGTTTACTACAACCGGATATCAACAAATTCCCATCTGCCACATAACCGCGGCACGGCTCTCAAAAGTTTATACCTGCAGGGTGTCCCAACTTAGCCCATGATAAGCTCTCGCGATCAACGAAGGATATTCCTTCTCCCGGAAGACCCGATCAGTCTCGAATCCGGCTACAAGACATTTCGACAGAATAAAACAAGACCAGCAAGACCGCCCGATGCGCCGACAATCCCGATAGGAGCTGCACATATCTCATTCTCAGGGCAACACCGGATGAGACAGGCTACGAGTAAAACCAATCCTCAAGTTGCCCCAAGGTGGCCCCTTGAAGGCTTTCGGTTCGAACCAGCACTTAGAGAAGCACCGGCCGGGGGCTAATAAAGATGACCCTTGAGAGCGCGACTCCCAAGGGAAAAGTAGGTGGTGGTGAGGCAAATGATAAAACCAATGTTGGGCCTTGCCGGAAAAGTCTTATTCAAAGCGAACTGTCAAGGGGGTCCCATAAATCACCCGACCGCGTTAGGGACGCAAAATCCGGGAACATAATACCGATATGACGGAAACTAGGGCGGCAAGAGTGGAACAAAACACCAGGCATAAGGCCGAGCCTTCCACCCTTTACCAAGTATATAGATGCATTAATTAAATCAGATATATTGTGATATCCCAACAAGTAAACATGTTCCAACAAGGAACAACATCTCCATGTTCCAACAAGGAACAAACTTCATCTTCACCTGCAACTAACAACGCTATAAGAGGGGCTGAGCAAAGCGGTAACATAGCCAAACAACGGTTTGCTAGGAAGGGTGAAAAAGGTTAGAGGCTGACATGGCAATTTGGGATGGCTTGATAAACAGGTAATAGGTAGCGCAGCATAGCGATAGAACGAAGCCACTAGCATAGCAATGATAGTAGTGAGATCCAAGGTGACGGTCATCTTGCCTGAAATCCCGCAAGGAAGAAGAACGAGTCCATGAAGAAGACGAACGGATGAAGCCGAACCAAGCGTAGGACGAACAATCCTCACCATCGCAACGAAAACAGAACTAACAAGAAGAAGCACACAACATAGTAAACACACCACTCATGAACAAGACATGATGCACAACAAGCATGATGCATGACAAAGCTACATGAAGCTACTCATGGCAAGAGATGATGCATACAAGACCAACACATCAAAACAAGTTTAAATGAGGCCGGGAACAACATATAACAATTCCGGTAAGTCCTCATATGCAAATTTCGAAATTGGTCCAGATCTGAATAACTTTATGTTCAAGTTGTTAAACAGCAAGTTAAGATGCACCACGATGATCTACACGAAATTCTAGTCAAGTTACATATAAAGTTCATTAGATTCGGAGCTACGGCCTAGAAGATATGAGCAAAACAAGTTAATCATGACATTGATGCAAAATGCATCCAAACATCAAGCAAACACCTCAAAACATGGATGTAACATGATAATATGAGACAACATGCAAAATCAAGCAAGTTTCATATAGAGCACACTCAAAACGGAGCAACGGTTCAACACATACACCCTATACAAGTCATAACAACAATCTGTCCATAACAACAAGTAGGCATATTGCAAGCATCAAACCAACATGCTACAGTATCTCAACATGATAACAAAAGGCATGGGCATGATGTACAGGTAAAGCATTACAAAACATGAACACTGAGCTATCTCCAGAAACAACTAGAACATGCTCAAAAACACATGGCAAGATTGCAAATAATAACAGTTTTAGACTCTAGCAGAAATAACATCATGTTGCAATGTTTAGAGCTATCAAACATCATGTTACAGGAACTTATCATGGCAAACAAAGGCATGGCATGAATCTACTCAAAGCATAGAACAAAAGTCCCTTACTGACCATAAGCCAAAAAGGATCAGAAAATATGATAGCACCCACGTAAACATGGCAAGTTATAATACAGATTCATACATGGCAGAAACAACAACAAGTAGGCATGTTGGTGAGCTTGAACCACTCACCACAGAGCAATACATGGCATGGCAAGGCAACCAACAGTAAGGAGACATGTCATAGAAGCTATACATGGCAAGAACAACATCATAGCATACAAGGATCAACTACAACAACCTTGGCAAAATTGAATAACATGTAAACAATCTGCCAGGAAACATTTTATAGCAAAAGTAGAGCTCGATTGACTAAAGCTATGGTACTCCATAATTGCAAACAAGGGCATGGATGGATAGAGCAAGACATGTAGAACAAAACATCCTTACTGAAGTATCTCAAAATAAGCATGGATCTCTCTGTAGCATCAAGTTAACATGGCATAAAAATATCAGCAAAACAGGGCTGAAATCAGCAACATCAGGAAGCCTACTTTGCATGCTTGTGCTAGTCAACACAGAGATCACAAAAATACATTCATACACCCCTGGAAAGATGGCATGGCATATTACAAAACACATGTAGGGCTCAAGTCCATAGGATGCACACATCAATCATGGCAAAAATGACAAAAGTGCATGTTCTGTTAAGAAACAGAAACTAACATCACATAGCACTCTTCCAACAGCATTTAGGGCATCAAGATGAGCTCAAATGAAAATGATGCAATGAGATGAAATGATCTACTCTTCGAGACGAACATTTTGACATATTACACGCACAAAACGGAGCTATATGAAGAGAGTTATGGCATGATGAAAATGCAACAAAAATGCAACAATTTCGGGGACTTAGTGGAATTTATCACCTCCGGGAAAGTCAACCTGGGACCGAACGGAGCGGGACGGCGCGGTGCGGGGCGGATCCGGCCGTTTGGTTGGAGGGATGGGTGGATCTCGTCCACCCCGACGAGATCTCACCGGAGGAGAACTCCGGCGAGCGGCGGGCGGCTCCGGCGAGGTCGGTGGGCGGCGACGCAGCCTTGGCGCTGGGCCGGCGAGGGCGCGAGGCGGCACGGCGGGCGGGCGCGACGGGAGGCGGGCGAGGCCGGGAGGCACCGGTGAGGTCGCGCGAGGCGGGGCGAGGGCCGGGACCTCGGCGGTCGCCGCCGGCAGCGCGGTCGCGGAGGCGACGGGCGAGGCGACGGGTCGCGCTCGGGGAGGGAGGCGCCGCGATGGCGGGTCGACGGGGGCATGGCGGACGGCGCGCGCTGGCGCGATGGAGCATGGCGGCGGCGCACGCCGAGGACAAAGCGGCGGCGCAGGCGGCGGGCGCGGGCGGCGCGCCGGCGGCGGCGGCGGCTGGCGGCGTGGCATGCGGCGGCGCGCGGCCAGTTCGGCGGGTTTGCCTCTGCCCCATGGCGCGGCGGGGGAGGACGGCGGCGCCACGTGGCACGCTGCCATTGGCGCTGGGCGGCGGCGCAGACGTCCGGCGGACGCCGGACATGTCCGGAGGCGGCGAGGGAGATTTTAGGGTTTCGGGAGAAAACATCCGCGAATTTCGGGGGAGGCACATATTTATAGGTAGAGGAAGCTAGGAGAGTCCAAATGAGGCGGTTTTCGGCCACGCGATCGTGATCGAACGACCGAGAGCATGGAGGGGAGTTAGATGGGTTTTGGGACACTTTTAAAGGGGTGTTGGGCTGCAACACAAAAGAGGCCTTCTTGGTTACCCGTTAACCGTTGAGTACCAAACGACCTCCAAATGATCCGAAACTTGACAGGCGGTCTACCGGTGCTATATCAAGGCCGCTTGACAAACCTCGGGCCATTCCGAGACCGTTTAACACCCGCACACGAAAAGAGGTAAAAGGGGGCGCCGGGAGACATAGGAGTGCCGGATTGCAAAACGGACAACGGGGAAAATGCTCGGATGCATGAGACGAACACGTATGCAAATGCAATGCACATGATGACATGATAAGAAATGCAGATGAAGACATGGCAAAGAGAGACACGCAAGCACATGACATGGCAACAACGACGAATAACTGACGGACACCTGGCGCATCGAATCTGGGGCGTTACAATCTCATACAACCATGGTGCATAAAATAAAAGTGAAAACTAAATGCAAAAGACGCTCCAAGATTTGCACATATCACATGAATGAAACGAATCCGAAAACATACTGATATTTGTTGAAGAAAGAGGGGATGCCTTCCGGGGCATCCCCAAGCTTAGACGCTTGAGTCTCCTTGAATATTTACTTGGGGTGCCTCGAGCATCCTCAAGCTTGAGCTCTTGCCTCTCTTCCTTCTTCTCACATCGAAACCTTCTCGATCATCGAACACTTCATCCACACAAAACTTCAACAGAAAACTCGGTAAGATCCGTTAGTATAATAAAGCAAATCACTACTCTAAGTACTGCTGCAAACCAATTCATATTTTGTTTTTGCATTGTGTCTACTGTAATATAACTTTTCCATGACTTAATCCACTGATATAAATCGATAGTTTCATCAAAACAAGCAAACTATGCATCAAAAACAGAATTTGTCTAAAATAGAATAGTCTGTAATAATCTGAACATTCACCATACTTCTGATACTTGAAAAATTCTGCCAAAATTAGGAAAAATAAACAATTTTTACAGCAAGACAGAGAAAAAAGAATCAGAACCATTTGACATTCCAGTAAGAAAATTAAAATTCACGCACTACAGCCAAAGTTTCTGTCCTGCACCGCACAAACCAACAAGCATTGTAAACATCCTAAAGGCAAACCTTGGCACATTATTTTTATTATACAATGGAATTGTACAAGGGGATAATTATTTTTGTTGAAAAATTTCTGTAATCAAGATTCACAAAGTTTCCATGAGCATGAACAAAGTTCAAGGAGCTCTCCCACTTCAACAATGCTTGTCTTTCTCACTTTCACTTTCCTTTTTGAAAAAGTTTTGGGTTCCCCTCTTTATTTTTGTTGTTTTTAAACTATATGAAAGCACTCAACAGAAACAAATGACTCTCTAAAACTTTCGGGTTGTCTCCCTGGTAGCGCTTTCTTTAAAGCCATTAAGCTAGGCATATAGTGCTCAAGTAATGGATCCACCCGGATCCCAAGGTATATCAAGGCCAATTTTAATTAACAATGATTTGGCATTTAGTAGTGAGCACAAAGTAACATATATCAAGCAATAGCGAAGTCTAACTCTCTTCCTATGCATCGGCATGTCATAAAAGAACAATTCGTGCACACCTAGTAAAGGCCAATGCATAGTATAAATAGTTTCTTGCAATTTTATCGTGTTGGAAACATAGAGAGGTGGATATATAGTTCCTCTCTCATAATAATTGCAAGTAGGAGCATCAAGCACATGCATATTATATTCATCAAAATCATCATGTGTAACGGTAAAAGGCAACCCATCAATATAATCCTTAATAAAGGCAAACTTCTCTGATATAGTGTAGTCGGGAGAATTCAAAAAGGTAATAGGACTATCATGCGTGGGTGCAATAGCAACATTTTCATGTTTAACATAAGGAACTATAGCAAGTTCATCTCCATAAGCATCATTCATATTAGCATCTTGGCCACAAGCATAGCAAGCATCATCAAAAAGGGATATTTCAAGAGAATCAACGGGATCATAACAGTCATCATAGGAATCATCCTTCGGTAAGCACGAAGGGAAATTAAACAATGTATGAGTTGAAGATTTACTCTCATTAGAAGGTGGGTGTGGGTAGCTAATCCGCTCTTCCTCCCTTTGTTCTTCGCTCTCCTCATCATCTTTTTCATCCAATGAGCTCACAGTTTCATCAATTTCTTCTTCCATAGACTCCTGCAAAATACTAGTCTCTTCTTGGACAGCGGAGTAGTCCTCAATATATGGTTCAACATAGGCATTAGAAGCATAATTATCATACCAATATTTAAGTATGACAAAATTTTCAGATTTGTAAAGAGTAGCACCATACTTTTCAATCAAAGAAGCAATTTCATAAGCACCCTTAAAAGCAACAAATTCTTTAATTTGTTGAACATCATAGTAACTATAAACACCTTTAGCATATGAAGATACGATTCCATTATCACTAAACTCACATTGATAGGGAAGGTGTTTCTTAGGGTTTTCAGAACAACAAGTACAATCATATATTTCACATAAATTCCAAGCATAGCATTGCAAACGATGAATTTGACCCAGTAAAAGTTTCCCTTTTTCAGATATATGGTGTCGCACATAACAAGCATGCTCATCTAAAGATTTGCCCTCAACTAAGCTAGTTGGGGTTTCAGCACGAGCACAAAGGGATCAAAGATGATCCAAGTAAAAAGCTTCAGGAATGCGATGGATTTTGAGTGGTTCTTCAACCATTGGTTCAGTAGGTACAACTAATTTTTTGGTATTTTGCGTTTCCTACCCATAACTAAAGATAGAAAACAACTAAGAACAGCAAATAAAAATTACTTAGTGATAAAGCAAACAAGCACACACACGAGAATATTCACCCCACGCTATTGCTCCCCAGCAACGGCGCCAGAAAAAGGTCTTGATAACCCACAAGTATAGGGGATCAATTGTAGCCTCTTTCGATAAGTAAGAGTGTCGAACCCAACGAGGAGCTAAAGGTAGAACAAATATTCCCTCAAGCTCTATCGACCACCGATACAACTCTACGCACGCTTGACGTTCACTTTACCTAGAACAAGAATAAAACTAGAAGTACTTTGTAGGTGTTTTTGGATAGGCTTGCAAGAAAATAAAAAGCGAGTAAATAAAAACTAGGGGCTGTTTAGAGTAAAGACACAATAAAGTAAATATAGCGAGTGTGGAAAAGTGGTGGTAGGAGTTGCGAAATTGTCCCTAAGCAATTGACTACTTTACTAGACCGATAGCAAGTTTCATGTCGGAGAGGCCACTGCTAGCATGTCATCCCTTACTACGAATTCTATGCACTTATGATTGGAACTATTAGCAAGCGTCCGCAACTACTAATGTTCATTAAGGTAAAACCCAACCATAGCATTAAGATATATTGGTCCCCCTTCAATCCCGTATGCATCAATTTCTATGCTAGGCTGAAGCTTTTGTCACCCTTGCCCTCCAATACATAGTCCTATCAACATACAACTAACCCTATGGTGTGATCCACGCGCGCGCTCATATGATGGGCACCAAAGGGCAGCAACATAACCACAAGCAAATTAAATCAATCATAGCAATTCATCAACCACCGATAGGACAATGAAAATCTACTCAGACATCATAGGATGACAACACATCATTGGATAATAATATGAAGCATAAAGCACCATGTTCAAGTAGAGGGTACAGCGGGTTGCGGGAGAGTGGACCGCTGTAGATAGAGGGGGGAAGGTGATGGATATGTTGGTGAAGATCGCGGTGATGATGATGGCCCCCGGTGGCACTCCGGCGCCACCGGAAGCGAGGGGGGAGAGCCCCCCTTCTTCTTCTTCTTCCTTGAACTTCTCCCTAGATGGGAGAAGGGTTTCCCCTCTGGTCCATGGTCTCCATGGCATGGGAGGGGCGAGAGCCCCTCCGAGATTGGATCTGTCTCTCTGTCTCTCTCTGTTTCTGCGTTCTCCTCTGGTGCCCTTTCACCGTTCCGTATATATATGGAGATCCGTAACTCCGATTGGACTGAAACCTTCGCCGTGATTTTTTACCAAAAATTAGCTTTCTTGCGGCTGAAGAAGGGCATCAACCGCCTTACGGGTGGCCCGCGAGGGTCAGGGGGCGCCCCCTACCTCGTGGCCACCTCGGGCACCGTCTCGCGTGGATTTTTCTTCCAGAATTTTCCAAATATTCCAAAAATAAGCTCCGTCCGTTTTTATCCCGTTTGGATTCCGTTTGATATGGATATTCTGCGAGACATAAAACATGCAACAAACAGAACTGCACGGCCTTTGGATCAATATGTTAGTCCCAAAATAGTATAAAAAGTTGCCAAAAAGTATATGAAAGTTGAATAATATTGGCATGGAACAATCAAAAATTATAGATACGACGGAGACGTATCAGATAGTGCCTCGAGGGCCAGAGAGGCGGTTTTGTTTTCGGCGCGGAGTGCTATGTCCGGATCACTAGTTATACCCGTAATGGGGTATACCCGTAATGGGGTATGGCTTGAAAGCGTGTGAATGCGTCTCGCCCCAACAGGGCATGATACCCGTTGTTGAAAGGTGCCACATGGAAGAGTAACTCTTCGGACCTATAGTTCTCTGGCGTACCGAATACCACGTCGAGTTTGATTTTCCCCGAGCATCTTGCTTCCTGACTGGGGATAATTCCTCCAAAGGTCGTCTTACTTTGCTCAATGCAACTCCTGTCCATTTGCATTTTATTGAGCGTGTCTTCGTAGATGAGGTTCAGTCCGTTGCCGCCGTCCATTAGCACTTTAGTGAGCCGAAAGCCGTCCATGATTGGGTTTAGGACCAAAGCGGCTGGTGCCAGGACTGAGCAACTTCGGCGAGGACGCGGAGCGCACTTTTACGCCAATTATTTGATGAAAAGGTCTCGAAGACCGTAAATACTTTGAGATTGTCGTCCTCCGAAGAGTACTTCTCTGGGGTAGTGTTGGTGAGGATACCCTCGCCGCTCTTGGCCACTTGCCGGAGTATCCAACATGCTCGGGAGGTTGTGCGTTTGTTCGGTATTCGGTGTCATGTGAATTTGACAGGGCCTGTCGAGCCATTCCTCAAGGACAGTTCTATGTCCCGTAAAGGGCTTGATTTTCTTGTCCATGGGACGATGATCAGGTGCCCCGCGAGGGTGCATCCTTTTTGCCCGTTAGGGAGATGGCTTAAAGGCCTACAGTTCCCAGCTGGCTGTCTGAGTTTTCCACGCGCTTTCCATTGCGCAGTACTTCTATACTATGTGTGCCAAGTCTGCAAAGTGCAATACGCGATGGCGGTTGAGGGCATTAAGGATTCCCTCATCCGTACAGTTGTTACAAAATACTGAGATCGCGTCATCGTCGCAGCAATCTTTGATCTTGTTTCTAACAAGGAGGAATCTGGCCCAGAAGTGATGGACTATTTCCCGAGGCTGCCGCGGTACGTACATTAGGTCGCATATATCCGGAGGACCGGAATTGCATGGGGAATATTGCTTGTGGTGGGTGGGCAGGTTTAAATCCGAACCCTGACCCACTATGAAGTCTGAAGTTTGAAGAATTTCCGAGGTTACCAGCCCGGGCTCCGGAGTATCCGGTGAGTTCTCAGGCGCAACGCTCGATTTTATGTTCAGAGGACAGTGAGTGTCCTCTCGAAGATGGGTATCCGGCCCTCCGGGCTCGGAAATCCGATCATAGATTGTTCTCAACGTAGGAGAAGAGTTATTGTCGGCTTGTTCCTCCACAACCGCTACCTGATGGGTGATCGGTGGAGATTTGATTTCTCTCTGATCGGGTTTAAGCCCAATCCGATCATAGTCAGTTGCGACCCCTAGGGCGGTGATGCGATCTAGCAGTTCATTCAAGGACCATACATCTGTCGGGTCCATCTTGTCGGAGTATTCGGGGCTGACGCGGAGATGATTTTCGATGACGGGTTGGGTTGCCTTTGGCTTAATGGCCGAACGGGCGCCCATAGTGAAGCTGCCAAGCCAGAGGATTTGCCCTAAAAATAGGGCTCCTCCGAAAGTGATACTGTCCTTGATGACAAGGCGAGACATCAACCCTTCTGTCGACGACACAAAGGAACTCTTCATGAAAGCACTAATGTCAGTGTCAAAACCGGCGGATCTCGGGTAGGGGGTCCCGAACTGTGCGTCTGAGGATCGAAGGTAACAGGAGACGGGGGACACGATGTTTACCCTGGTTCGGGCCCTCTTAATGGAGGTAATACCCTACTTCCTGCTTGATTGATCTTGATGAGTATAGGGGTAACAAGAGTTGATCTACCTCAAGATCGTAATAGCTAAACCCTAGATGTCTAGCATGTATGATTTGTGATAGCCTCTACGGACTAAATCCTCCGGTCTATATAGACACCGGAGGGGACTAGGGTTATACAAGGTCGGTTTACAGAGGAAGGAAACTACACATCGGATGCCAAGCTTGCGATCCACGCAAATGAGAATCCCAACCAGACATGAGGGAAGGTCTTCGATCTTGTATCTTCTCGGCTCATCAGTCCGGCCCATATCACATTGCCCGGACGCCCGAAGACCCCTTAGTCCAGGACTCCCTCATGAACCACCATAAGTCATTAAATATCTAGGGACTCCAAACCTTGGGAAAATAACTTCCTTAAGCATTTTAATAGAGGTGTTGTGATTAGCACTACTGGCTGGAATAGCTTCTACCCATTTAGTAACATAATCAACAGCAACAAAAATATGTGTATACCCATTAGAGGAAGGAAATGGTTCCATGTAATCAAATCCCCAAACATCAAATGGTTCAATGATACGTTTCCAACGTATCTATAATTTTTGATTGCTCCATGCTACTTTATCTACTGTTTTGGACTATATTGGGCTTTATTTTCCACTTTTATATTATTTTTGGGACTAACCTATTAACCGGAGGCCCAGCCCGTAATTGTTGTTTTTGCCTATTTCAGATTTCAAGAAATGTAATATCAAACGGAGTCCAAATGGAATGAAACCTTCGGGACGTGATTTTCTCATCGAACGTGATCCAGGGACTTGGACCCTACTCCAAGGAACAAAGAGGCGGTCACGAGGGGGGCCCCAGTATGCGCCCCTCGCCTCGTGGGCCCCTGTTGCTCCACCGACGCACTCCTTCCTCCTATATATACCTACATACCCCAAATAATCAAAACAGGAGCCAAAACCTAATTCCACCGCCGCAACTTCCTCAGATCCATGAGATCCCATCTTGGGGCTCGTTCTGAGCTCACGGAGGGGGCATCCACCACGGAGGGCTTCTACATCATCACCATACCCTCCGATGAAGTGTGAGTAGTTTACTTGACCTTGGGTCCATAGCTAGTAGCTAGATGGCTTCTTCTCTCTTTTGGATCTCAATACAATGTTCTCCCCTCTCTCGTGGAGATCTATTCGATGTAACCTTCTTTTCATGGTGTGTTTGTTGAGATCGATGAATTGTGGGTTTATGATCCAGATTATCTATGAATAATATTTGAATCTTCTCTGAATTCTTTTATGTATGATTGAGTTATCTTTGCAAGTCTCTCCGAATTATCCGTTTGGTTTGGCCAACTAGATTGGTAGTTCTTGCTAAACCTGGGCAAACGTCGGTCCGGGCTTGTAAAAGCCCGACCTTCATTTCTCAAGCCCGAACCCGGCCCGAAGCCCGAAACACTCCCTGATTTGAAGCCCGAGGCCGGCCCGAACTCAAGCCCAAAGCCCGAAAACCCGGCCCGAACGCTGTTTTTTAGTACGTGTACGTGCAAGCCCGGCCCGAAGCCCGAAAGCCCGTCCCGAAAAATAGAAAAAGAGAAGCCCGAGCCCGGCCCAAACTACCTTTCGGGCTGCAAAACAAAGCCTGAGCCCGGCCCGAGTGTCAAGCCCGGCCCGGCCCGGCCTGGGTTTTTCGGGCCGGGCTCGGGCCGGGTCGTCGGGCCGGGCTGCCCATGCCCGGGTTTAGTTCTTGCAATGGGAGAAGTGTTTAGCTTTGGGTTCAATCTTGCGGTGTCCTTACCCGAAGGATGTAAAGGGTTGCAAGGCACGTATTGTATTGTTGCTATCGAGGATAACAAGATGGGGTATTTATCATATTGCATGAATTTATTCCACTACATCATGTCATCTTGCTTAAGGCGTTACTCTATTTTTAACTTAATACTCTAGATGCATGCTGGATAGCGGTCGATGAGTGGAGTAATAGTAGTAGATGCGAATCGTTTGGTCTACTTGTCTTGGACGTGATGCCTATATACATGATCATACCTAGATATACTCATAATTATGCTCAATTACATCAATTGCTCAACAAGAATTTGTTCACCCACCGTAGAATACTTATGCTCTTGAGAGAAGCCACTAGTGAAACCTATGGCCCTCGGGTCTATTCTCATCATATCAATCTCCATCACTTTAATACTTGCTTTGTTTTTTTACTTTTCACTTTGCATCTCTATACCAAAAATACCAAAAATATTATTTATCATCTCTATCGATCTCACTCGTAAGTGACCGTGAAGGGATTGACAACCCCTAATCGCGTTGGTTGCGAGGAGCTATTGTTTTGTGCAGGTACGAGGGACTTGTGCGTGGCCTCCTACTGGATTGATACCTTGGTTCTCAAAAACTGAGGGAAATACTTACGCTACTTTGCTGCATCATCCTCTCCTCTTCGGGGAAATCCAACGCAGTGCTCAAGAGGTAGCAAGAAGAATTTCTGGCGCCGTTGCCGGGGAGGCTCATGCAAGAGCAAGTCAAGCACCATACCAAGTACCCATCACAATCCCTATCTCCCGCATTACATTATTTGCCATTTGCCTCTCGTTTTCCTCTCCCCCACTTCACCCTTGCCGTTTTATTCGCCCTCTCTTTCCCAATCTCCTCCTCTCTTTCCGTTGCCTTTTTCTCGCTTGCCTTTTGTTTGCTCGTGTGTTGGATTACTTGTTTGTCGCGATGGCTCATGATACTACCAAATTGTGTGACTTCACCAATACCAATAGTAATGATTTCCTTAGCACTCCAATTGCTCCTCTTGCCAATACTGAATCTTGTGAAATCAATACAGCTTTGTTGAATCTTGTTATGAAAGATCAATTCGCCGGCCTTCCTAGTGAAGATGCCGCTACTCATCTGAATAGCTTCGTTGATTTATGTGATATGCAAAAGAAAAAAGATGTCGATAATGATGTCGTTAAATTGAAGCTATTTCCTTTTTCGCTTAGAGATCGTGCTAAAGCGTGGTTTTCATCTCTGCCTAAAAATAGTATTGATTCTTGGAACAAGTGCAAAGATGCTTTTATCTCTAAGTATTTTCCTCCCGCTAAGATTATCTCTCTTAGGAACGATATTATGAATTTTAAGCAACTTGATCATGAACATGTTGCACAAGCTTGGGAGAGAATGAAATTAATGATACGTAATTGTCCTACTCATGGTTTGAACTTGTGGATGATTATACAAAACTTTTATGCCGGATTGAATTTTGCTTCTAGAAATCTTTTAGATTCGACGCATGGAGGCACTTTTATGGAAATCACTCTAGGAGATGCTACTAAACTTCTAGATAATATTATGGTTAATTATTCTCAATGGCATACCGAAAGATCTACTAATAAAAAAGTGCATGCGATAGAAGAAATTAATGTTTTGAGTGGAAAGATGGATGAACTTATGAAATTATTTGCTACTAAGAGTGTTTCTTCCGATCCTAATGATATGCCTTTGTCTACTTTGATTGAGAATAATAATGAATCTATGGATGTGAATTTTGTTGGTAGGAATAATTTTGGTAACAACGCGTATAGAGGGAATTTTAATCCTAGGCCTTATCCTAGTAATTCCTCTAATAATTATGGAAATTCCTACAACAACTCTTATGGAAATTTTAATAAGATACCCTCTGAATTTGAGAGTAGTGTTAAAGAGTTTATGAATTCACAAAAGAATTTTAATGCTTTGCTTGAGGAGAAATTGCTTAAAGTTGATGACTTGGCTAGGAACGTTGATAGAAATTCTCTTGAGGTTGATTCTTTAAAGCTTAGATATATTCCTCCTAAGCATGATATCAATGAGTCTCTCAAAGCTATGAGAATTTCCATTGACGAGTGCAAAGAAAGAACCGCTAGGATGCGTGCTTCCAAAGATGCCTTTATTAAAGCGTGTTCTTCCAATTCCTATGAAAATCAAGATGAATATCTAAAAGTTATTGATGTGTCCCCTATTAAATCTTTGTTTTGCAATATGAATCTTGATGAAACTGAATATGATCTTCCTTTACCTAGAAGGCGTTCTAAGAATTCGGAGTTTTTAGATCTTGATGATGAAATTGATAAATGTGGGATTTTGAAAGAAATAAAAACCTAGATGTTGCTAAACCCACTATATTGGATCTCAAAGAATTTAATTATGAAAATTGCTCTTTAATTGATTGTATTTCCTTGTTGCAATCCGTGCTAAATTCTCCTCATGCTTATAGTCAAAATAAAGCCTTTACCGAACACATTGTTGATGCCTTGATGCAATCTTATGAAGAAAAACTTGAGTTGAAAGTTTCTACCCCTAGAAAGCTCTATGATGAGTGGGAACCTACTATTAAAATTAAAATTAAAAACTATAAGTTTCATGCCTTGTGTGATTTGGGTGCTAGTGTCTCCACTATTCCAAAACTTTGTGTGATTTGCTAGATTTCCGTGACTTTGATGATTGCTCTCTAAACTTGCATCTTGCGGATTCCACCATTAAAAAACCTATGGGAAGAATTAATGATGTTCTTATTGTTGCAAATAGGAATTATGTACCCGTAGATTTTATCGTTCTTGATATGGATTGCAATCCTTCATCTCCTATTATTCTTGGTAGACCTTTCCTTAGAACGATTGGTGCAATTATTGATATGAAGGAAGGGAATATTAGATTCCAATTTCCATTAAAGAAAGGCATGGAACACTTTCCTAGAAAGAAAATAAAATTACCATATGAATCTATCATGAGAGCCACTTATGGATTGCCTACCAAAGATGGCAATACCTAGATCTATCCTTGCTTTTATGCCTAGCTAGGGGCGTTAAACGATAGCGCTTGTTGGGAGGCAACCCAATTTTATTTTTTGTTTTTTGGTTTTGCTTCTGTTTAGGAATAAATAATCCATCTAGCCTCTGTTTAGATGTGGATTTATGTTTTAATTAGTGTTTGTACCAAGCTAGACCTATTGGATCTTCTTGGATGATAGTTATTTGATCTTGCTGTAATTTCCAGAAACTTTGCGCTCAGCACCCGAATTATTAAAAATCACCAGAACGTGATAAAATACTTATTCCAATTGCTGCTGATCAATAAACAAATTGTATAGGTCGTCTAATTCTGGTAGATTTTTTGGAGTTCCAGAAGTTTTCGTTAGTTACAGATTACTAGAGACTGTTCTGTTTTTGACAGATTCTGTTTTTCGTGTGTTGTTTTCTTATTTTGATGAATCTATGGCTAGTAAAATAGTTTATATTCCATAGAGAAGTTGGAATATAGTAGGTTTAACACCAATATAAATAAAGAATGAGTTCATTACAGTACCTTAAAGTAGTCTTTTGTTTTTCTTTCTCTAACGGAGCTCACGAGATTTCTATTGAGTTTTATGTTGTGAAGTTTTCAAGTTTTGGGTAAATTCTTTTGATGGATTATGAAACAAGTAGTGGCAAGAGCCTAAGCTTGGGGATGCCCATGGCACCCCCAAGATAATCCAAGGACATCAAAAAGTCAAAGCTTGGGGATACCCCGGAAGGCATCCCCTCTTTTGTCTACTTCCATCGGTAATTTACTTGGAGCTATATTTTTATTCACCACATGATATGTGTTTTGCTTGGAGCGTCTTGTATTATTTGTGTCTTTGCTTGTTAGTCTACCACAATCATCCTTGCTGTATACACCTTTTGAGAGAGCCATACATGAATTGGAATTTGCTAGAATACTCTATGTGCTTCACTTATATCTTTTGAGCTTGATAGTTTTGCTCATAGTGCTTCACTTATATCTTTTGAGCGTGATAATTTTTGCTCTAGTGCTTCACTTAGATCTTTTAGAGCACGGTGGTGGATTTGTTTTAAAGAAACTATTGATCTCTCATGCTTCACTTAGATTATTTTGAGAGTCGTTAATAGCATGGTAATTTGCTTAATATTAATATGCTTGGTGTTCAAGATATGTGAAACTTTCTTTTGAGTGCGTTGAATACTAAGAAAAGTTTGATGCTTGATAATTGTTTTGAGATATGGAGGTGATAATATCAAAGTTGTGCTAGTTGAGTAGTTGTGAATTTAAAGAATGCTTGTGTTGAAGTTAGCAAGTCCCGTAGCATGCACGTATGATTAAAGTTGTGTAACAAATTTGAAACATGAAGTGTACCTGGTTGTGCATCCTTATGAGTGGCGGTTGGGGACGAGCGATGGTCTTTTCCTACCAATCTATCCCCCTAGGAGCATGCGCATAGTACTTGATTTTTGATGACTTCTTAATTTTTGCAATAAGTATATGAGTTCTTTTGACTAATGTTGAGTCCATGGATTATACGCACGTTTACCTTTCCGCCTTTGCTAGCCTCTTCGGTACCGTGCATTGCCCTTTCTCACCTTGAGAGTTGGTGCAAACTTCGCCCGTGCATCCAAACCTCGTGATATGATACGCTCTATCACACATAAACCTCTTATATATTCCTCAAAACAGCCACCATACCTACCTATTATAGCATTTCCATAGCCATTCCGAGATATATTGCCATGCAGCTTTCCACCGTTCATCATCATCATGACATACTTTACTTTTGTCATATTGCCATTGCATGATCATGTAGTTGACATCGTATTTGTGGCAAAGCCACCATGCATTATTTTTCATACATGTCACTCTTGATTCATTGCACCATCCTGGTACACCGCCGGAGGCATTCATATAGAGTCTTACCTTGTTCTAGTTTCGAGTTGTAATCCTTATGTTGTAATCAATAGAAGTGTGATGATCATCATTATTAGAGCATTGCCCAAAAAAGAAAAGGCCAAAAGAAAAAAGAAAGGCCCAAAGAAAAGAAAATAAATAAAAAGGGCAATGTTACTATCTCTTTTTCCACACTTGTGCTTCAAAGTAGCACCTTGTTCTTCATGTAGTGAGTCTCATATATTGTGCTTCAAAGTAGCACCATGTTTTTCATATAGTGAGTCTCATAAGTTGTCTTTTTTATACTAGTGGGAATTTTTCATTATAGAACTTGGCTTGTATATTCCTATGATGGGCTTCCTCAAATGCCCTAGGTCTTCAAGAGCAAGCAAGTTGGATGCACACCCACTAGTTTTCTTTCGTTGAGCATTCATAGCTCTAGTGCATCCGTTGCATGGCAATCCCTACTCCTCATGTTGACATCAATTGATGGGCATCTCCATAGCCCGTTGATTATCCTCGTCAATGTGAGACTTTCTCCTTTTTTGTCTTCTCCACACAATCCCCATCATCATATTCTATTCCACCCATAGTGCTATATCCATGGCTCACGCTCATGTATTGCGTGAAGGTTGAAAAAGTTTGAGATTATTTAAGTATGAAACAATTGCTTGGATTGTCATCGGGGGTATAGAAGTTGGGAACATCTTTGTGTGACGAAAATGAAGCATAGCCTAACTATATGATTTTGTAGGGATGAACTTTCTTTTGCCATGCTATTTTGAGAAGACATGATTACTTTGATTAGTATGCTTGAAGTATTATTATTTTTATGTCAATATGAACTTTTGTCTTGAATCTTTCGGATCTGAATATTCATACCACAATTAAGAAGATTTACATTGAAATTATGCCAAAGTATCACTCCGCATCAAAATTCTCTTTTATCATTTACCTACTCGAGGACGAGCAGGAATTAAGCTTGGGGATGCCCGATACGTCTCCAACATATCTATAATTTTGATTGCTCCATGCTACTTTATCTACTGTTTTGGACTATATTGGGCTTTATTTTCCACTTTTATATTATTTTTGGGACTAACCTATTAACCGGAGGCCCAACCCAGAATTGTTGTTTTTTGCCTATTTCAGTATTTCAAAGAAACAGAATATCCAACGGAGTCCAAACGGAATGAAACCTTCGGGAACGTGATTTTCTCACCGAACATGATCCAGGGGGCTTGGACCCTACTCCAAGGAACAAAAGAGGCGGTCACGAGGGTGGGGGGCGCCCCCCTGCCTCGTGGACCCCCTGTTGCTCCACCAACGTACTCCTTCCTCCTATATATACCTACGTACCCCCAAACGATCAGAACAGGAGCCAAAAACCTAATTCCACCGCCGCAACTTCCTATATCCATGAGATCCCATCTTGGGGCCTGTTTCGGAGCTCCGCCGGAGGGGGCATCCACCATGGAGGGCTTCTACATCATCACCATAGCCCCTCCGATGAAGTGTGAGTAGTTTACTTCAGACCTTCGGGTCCATAGCTAGTAGCTAGATGGCTTCTTCTCTCTTTTTGGATCTCAATACAATGTTCTCCCCCTCTCTCATAGAGATCCATTCGATGTAACCTTCTTTTTGCGGTGTGTTTGTTGAGATCGATGAATTGTGGGTTTATGATCCAGATTATCTATGAATAATATTTGAATCTTCTCTGAGTTCTTTTATGTATGATTGAGTTATCTTTGCAAGTCTCTTCGAATTATCCGTTTGGTTTGGCCAACTAGATTGGTAGTTCTTGCAATGGGAGAATTGTTTAGCTTTGGGTTCAATCTTGCGTGTCCTTACCCAAAGGATGTAAAGGGTTGCAAGGCACGTATTGTATTGTTGCCATCGAGGATAACAAGATGGGGTATTTATCATATTGCAGGAATTTATTCCTCTACATCATGTCATCTTGCTTAAGGCGTTACTCTGTTTTTAACTTAATACTTTAGATGCATGCTGGATAGCGGTCGATGAGTGGAGTAATAGTAGTAGATGCAGAATCGTTTCGGTCTACTTGTCTTGGACGTGATGCCTATATACATGATCATACCTAGATATACTCATAACTATGCTCAATTCATCAATTACTCAACAGTAATTTGTTCACCCACCGTAGAATACTTATGCTCTTGAGAGAAGCCACTAGTGAAACCTATGGCCCCGGTCTATTCTCATCATATCAATCTCCATCACTTTAATACTTGCTTTGTTTTTACTTTGCCTTTTACTTTTCACTTTGCATCTCTATACCAAAAATACCAAAAATATTATTTATCATCTCTATCGATCTCACTCTCGTAAGTGACCGTGAAGGATTGACAACCCCTAATCGCGTTGGTTGCGAGGAGCTATTGTTTTGTGCAGTACGAGGGACTTGTCGTGGCCTCCTCTTGGATTGATACCTTGGTTCTCAAAAACTGAGGGAAATACTTACGCTACTTTGCTGCATCATCCTCTCCTCTTGGGGGAAATCCAACGCCGTGCTCAAGAGGTAGCATTCAACAGCAAGTGAATAATTCATAGGCATTTCTTGACGCTTACCGATATCACCTATTCTTTGGCATTTATCATAAGATGAGACATACTTACGAGCATCCTTGAAGAGAGTAGGCCAATAAAATCCAGACTGCAATACCTTGTGAGCAGTTCTATCTCCAGCATGATGCCTTCCATAAGCTTCGGAGTGACATTTCCATAGGATTTGTCCAAGTTCATGCTCAGGTACACAACGTCTAATAATACCATCTGCTCCTTTATAAAGATGTGGGTCATCCCAAAAGTAATGTCTTAAATCATAGAAGATTTTTTTTTCTTTTGTTGATAAGTAAAGCTAGGTGGTAAATATTTAGCAATGATGTAATTAGCGTCAGCATACCAAGGAGTACTGTGAGAAACATTTATTGCAGCTAACTGCTCATCAGGAAAACTATCATCAATAGGTAGTGGGTCATCAAGCACATTTCAAGCCTAGACAAGTTATCAGCTCCTTTTCTATCAATAATATGCAAATCAAATTCTTGTAACAAGAGAACCCAACGAATAAGTCTAGGTTTAGCATCTTTCATTTCCATAAGATATTTAATAGCAATGTGGTCTGTGTGAACAGTTACTTTGGAATCAACAATATAAGGTCTAAACTTATCACAAGCAAACACCACCGCTAAAAATTCTTTTTCAGTTGTAGCATAATTTCTTTGAGCACTGTCTAGAGTTTTACTAGCATAATGAATAACATTCAATTTCTTATCAACTATTTGTCCTATAACAGCACAACAACATAATCACTAGCATCACACATAATTTCAAAGGGCAAGTTCCAATCAGGTGGTTGAACAATAGGTGCAGAGATTAAAGCTTTCTTGAGTGTTTCAAAGGCTTCAAGACAATCATCATAAAAAACAAAAGGAATATCCTTTTGCAAAAGATTAGTACGAGGCCTAGAAATTTTAGAAAAGTCTTTGATAAACCTCCTATAGAAACTAGCATGACCTAGGAAACTACGAATACCTTTGATGTCCTTAGGACATGGCATTTTCTCAATTGCATCAACCTTAGCTTGGTCCACTTCAATACCTCTTTCAAATTTTATGACCCAAGACAATGCCTTCATTAACCATAAAGTGACACTTCTCCCAATTCAAGACAAGATTTGTTTGTTCACATCTCTGCAAAACTCGATCAAGATTACTTAAACAATCATCAAAAAACTTCCCATAAACAAAGAAGTCATCCATGAAAACCTCAACAATCTTTTCACAAAAGTCAGAGAATATAGCCATCATGCATCTTTGAAAGGTAGCAGGTGCATTACATAAACCAAAAGGCATACGTCTATAAGCATAGGTTCCAAAAGGACAAGTAAAAGTGGTCTTTTCTTGATCAGGTTGAGAAACAGGTATTTGTGAAAAGCCAGAATATCCATCAAGGAAGCAAAAGTGTGTGTGCTTAGATAATCTTTCAAGCATTTGATCAATAAAAGGCAAAGGGTAATGATCTTTTCTAGTAGCTTTATTTAATTTTCTGAAATTAATTACCATTCTATAGCCTGTAACAATTCTTTGTGGAATAAGTTCATTCTTATCATTAGGAACAACAGTAATACCTCCTTTCTTAGGGGCACAATGAACAGGACTTACCCATCTACTATCAGCTATAGGATAGATTATACCTGCTTCCAGAAGTTTTAATATTTCCGTTCTTACCACCTCTTTCATCTTCGGATTTAACCGACGTTGGTGATCAACAACTGGCTTAGCATCAGGTTCCATATTAATTTTGTGCTGAGATAGAGTGGGACTAATGCCATTTAAATTATCAAGAGTATATCCAATAGCAACTCGGTGCTTCCTTAGAACTTTCAATAATCTTCCTTCTTCATGTTCTGAAAGGTTAGCACTAATAATAACAGGATATATTTTCTTTTCATCAAGATAAGCATATTTCAAAGTGTCTGGCAGTTGTTTTAATTCAAACATAGGATCACCTTTAGGTGGAGGAGGACCTCCAAGAGTTTCAATATGCAAATTGTGTTTAAGCAGAGGACGTTGTTCAAAGAAAATCTTATCTATTTCATTTCTTTCATGCATATGTAAATCATTCTCATGGTCTAGCAAATATTGTTCTAAAGGATCAATAGGTGGCACAACAATAGAAGCAAGACCAATTAATTCATCCTTACTAGGCAATTCTTTTTCATGATGTTTTCTACTAAACTTGGACAAATTAAACTAATGAGACTCATCACCAAAGCTAACACCAACAGTTTGTTTCTTACAATCTATCTTAGCATTGACTGTGTTCAAGAAAGGTGTACCAAAGATAATGGGACAGAAGTCATCTTGTGGGGAACCAAGAACATGAAAATCAGTAGGATATTTTATTTTCCCACACAAGACTTCAACATCTCTAATAATCCCACAAGGTGATATGGTGTCTCTATTAGCAAGTTTAATAGTAACATCTATGTCTTCTATCTCTGCACGTGCAATGTCTTTCTTAATTTCTTGATATAAAGTGTAGGCAATAGGACTCACACTAGCACCCATGTCACATAAACCATGATAACAACGATCTCCTATTTTAACTGAAATGACAGGCATGCCAACAACTGGTCTATGTTTATCCCTTTTATCGGGTTTAGCAATTCTGGCAGCTTATGCACAGAAGTAAATAACATGCCCATCTATATCTTCTTCCAAGAGATCTTTAACCATAGCAACATTAGGTTCTACTCTAATTTGTTCATCTGCTCTAGGTGTTCTAACATATCTTTTGTTAACCACAGTTGAAACTTTAGCATGTTCCTTTATCCAAACAGGAAAAGGGGGTTTCTCAATATAAGCAGTAGGAACAACTGGATCAACATTATAGAGTATAGTTTCTTCTTTAACTGGTACCGGTTCTTTAATTTCTTCTTTAATAGGTGGGTGATATTTAAACCACTTCTCTTTAGGGAGTTCAACATGAGTAGCAAATGATTCACAAAAGGAGGCTACTATCTCAGAGTCAAGTCCATATTTAGTGCTAAACTTTTGAAAAGCATCGGTATCCATAAAAGATTTAACACAATCATACTTAAGCTTTATACCGAACTCTTTACCTTTGTCGAGTTCCCAATCTTCAGAGTTGCGTTTAATTCTTTCCAAAAGATCCCACCGGAATTCAATAGTTTTCTTCATAAAAGAACCAGGACAAGAAGTATCCAGCATGGTATGATCATTACGAGAAAGCCGAGCATAAAAGTTCTGAATAATAATTTCTCTTGAGAGCTCATGATTGGGGCATGAATATAACATTGACTTAAGCCTCCCGCAAGCTAGAGCGATACTTTCTCCTTCACGAGGCCAAAAATTGTATATATAATTCCGATCACGATGAACTAGATGCATAGGATAATTTTTTTGGTGGAACTCCAATTTTAAGCGATTCCAATTCCATGATCCAATATCATCGCATAGACTATACCATGCCAATGCTTTTTCCCTTCAAAGATAAAGGGAAAACCTTTTTCATCACCTCATCTCTGGGTAAACCTTCAAGCTTGAACAATCCACAAATTTGTTCTACATATATCAAGTGCATATCAGGATGTTCGGTTCCATCTCCTGCATAAGGATTAGCTAGCAGTTGTTCTATCATACCCGAAGGAATTTCATATTCAATATTTTCAGTAGGTGCAGTAGGTTGAGGGGTAGCTAATTGTGGTTCCGGACGAGGTGAAGATACCCCAAACAAACCCCTCAAAGGATTGTTTTCCATAGTAACAAGTGACAATAAATTTTAGCACACTATATAAATGTTTCCTTACCAAATTCCACTTACCAAAGGCGCTTCACTCCTCGGCAACGGCGCCAGAAAATAGCCTTGGGGGATCAATTGTAGCTCTTTTCGATAAGTAAGAGTGTCGAACCCAACGAGGAGCAGAAGGAAATGACAAGTGGTTTCCAGTAAGGTAATGTCTGCAAGTGCTGAAATTGTAAGTAGCGAGTATTTTGATAGCAAGGTAATTTGTAACGAGCAAGTAACGATAGTAACAATAAGTATGCAGCAAGGTAGCCCAATCCTTTTGAGGCAAAGGACAGGCCAAAACGGTCTCTTATGATAAGCAAAGCGTTCTTGAGGGTACACGGGAATTTCATCTAGTCACTTTCATCATGTTGATTTAATTCGTGTTCGCTACTTTGATGATTTGATATGTGGGTGGACCGGTGCTTAGGTGTTGTTCTTACTTGAACAAATCTCCTACTTATGATTAACCCTCCCGCAAGCATCCGCAACCACGAGAAAAGTATTAAGAATAAATTCTAACCATATCATTAAACTTTTGGGTCCAATCGGTCCCTTGCGGAATAGTGCATAAACTGGGGTTTAAGGTTCTGTCACTCTCGCAGCCCACCATCTATTTACTACTCCACAATGCATTCCCTTAGTCCCAAGTATGGTGAAGTGTCATGTAGTCGACATTCACATGACACCACTAAGGGAATCACAACATACATACCATCAAAATATCGAACACATATCAAATTCACATGATTACTTGCAACATGATTTATCCCGTGACCTCAAGAACAAAGGTAACTACTCACAAATAATAAACATGCTCATGATCAGAGGTGTATTAAATAGCATCATGGATCTGAACATATAATCTTCCACCAAATAAACCATATAGTAATCAACTACAAGATGTAATCAACACTACTAGTCACCCCCTAGCACCAATCTATAGTTCCGGTAACAAGATTGAATACAAGAGATGAACTAGGGTTTGAGATGAGATGGTGCTGGTGCAGATTTTGATGGAGATTTCCCTCCCCAAGATGGGAGAGTTGTTGGTGACGATGATGACGATGATTTCCCCCTCCGAGAGGGAAGTTCCCCCGGCAGAATCGCTCCACCGGAGGGCAAAAGTGCTCCTGCCCAATTTCCACCTCGAGACAGCGGCGCTCCACCCCGAAAGTCTTCTCTTTATTTTTTTATAGGTCAAAATGACTTATATACCAGACGATGGGCACCGGAGGTGGGCCGAGGAGGCCACAACCCACCAGGGCGCGCCTGGGGGGCCTGGAGCGCCCAGGTGGGTTGTGCCCACCTGGTGGCTGAAGGAAATATGCCCTAGAGGCAATAATAAAGTTATTATTTATTTCCTTATATCATGATAAATGTTTATTATTCATGCTAGAATTGTATTAACCGGAAACATAATACATGTGTGAATACATAGACAAACAGATAGTCACTAGTATGCCTCTACTAGACTAGCTCATTAATCGAAGATGGTTATGTTTCCTAACCATAGACATGTGTTGTCATTTGATTAATGGGATCACATCATTAGAAGAATGATGTGATTGACATGACCCATTCCGTTAGCTTAGCACTTGATCGTTTAGTATATTGCTATTGCTTTCTTCATGACCTATACATGTTCCTGTAACTATGAGATTATGCAACTCCGTTTACGGAGGAACACTTTGGTACTACCAAACGTCACAACGTAATCGGGTGATTATAAAGGAGTACTACAGTGTCTCCAAAGGTACTTGTTGGGTTGGCGTATTTGAGATTAGGTTTTGTCACTCCGATTGTCGGAGAGGTATCTCTGGCCTTCTCGGTGATACACATCACATAAGCCTTGCAAGCATTACAACTAATGAGTTAGTTGTAAGATGATGTATTACGAACGAGTAAAGAGACTTACCAAGAACGAGATTGAACTAGGTATTGGATACCGACGATCGAATCTCGGGTAAGTAACATACCGATGACAAAAGGAACAACGATATCGTTATGCGGTTTGACCGATAAAGATCTTCGTAGAATATGTAGGAACCAATATGGGCATCCAGGTTCCGCTATTGGTTATTGACCGAGAATGGTTCTAGGTCATGTCTACATAGTTCTCGAACCCGTAGGGTCCGCACGCTTAACGTTTCGATGACAGTTCATTATGAGTTTATAAGTTTTGATGTACCGAAGGTTGTTCGGAGTCCCGGATGTGATCACGGACATGACGAGGAGTCTCGAAATGGTCGAGACATAAAGATTGATATATTGGAAGCCTACATTTGGACATCGGAAATGTTCCGAGTGAAATCGGGAATTTACCGGAGTACCGGGAGGTTACCGGAACCCCCCGGGAACTATATGGGCCATAGTGGGCCTTGGTGGAAAGGAGAAAGGGCCAGCCCTAGGTGGCGCTGGCCTCCCCCCCTAGTCCTACTAGGACTAGGAAAGGTGGGCCGCCCTCTCTCTTTTCCCTCCGGTGAATCCTATTCCAACTAGGATTGGAGGAATCCTACTCCCGGAGGAGTAGGACTCCTGGCCGCGCCTCCTCTTGGCCGGCCGGCCCCTTCCCCCTTGGCTCCTTTATATACGAGGCCAGGGGGCACCCTAGAACACACAAGTTGATCTACGGATCGTTCCTTAGCCGTGTGCGGTGCCCCCTCCACCATATTCCACTTCGGTCATATCGTCGCGGAGCTTAGGCGAAGCCCTGCGCCGGAGAAGTCATATCGTCGCGGAGCTTAGGCGAAGCCCTGCGTCGGTGGAGCATCATCATCGTCCTGCCGCCGTCGTCTTGTGGAACTCATCCCGACACTTTGCTGGATCGAATCCGGGATCGCCATCGAGCTGAACGTGTGCGAACTCGGAGGTGCCGTGCGTTCGGTGCTTGGATCGGTCGGATCGTGAAGACGTCGACTACATCAACCGCGTTGTTAAAACGCTTCGCTTTCGGTCTCGAGGGTGCGTGGACGACACTCTCCCTCTCGTTGCTATGCCATCACCATGGTCTTGCGTGTGCGTAGGAATTTTTGAAATTACTCGTTCCCCAACAATGGCATCCGAGCCTGGTTTTATGCGTTGATGTCATATGCACGAGTAGAACACAAGTGAGTTGTGGGCGATATAAGTCATACTGCTTACCAGCATGTCATACTTTGGTTGGCGGTATTGTGAGATGAAGCGGCCGGACCGACATTACGCCAGACGCTTACGCGAGACTGGTTTCACCGCTGCGAGCACTCGTTGCTTAAAGGTGACCGGCGGGTGTCTGCTCTCTCACTTTAGTTGAACTGTGTGGCTACGCCCGGTCCTTGCGAAGGTTAAAACAGCACCAACTTGACAAACTATCGTTGTGGTTTTGATGCGTAGGTAAGAACGGTTCTTGCTCAGCCCGTAGCAGCCACGTAAAACTTGCAACAACAAAGTAGAGGACGTCTAACTTGTTTTTGCAGGGCATGTTGTGATGTGATGTGGTCAAGACGTGATGCTATATTTTTGTATGAGATGATCATGTTTTGTAACCGAGTTATCGGCAATCGGCAGGAGCCATATGGTTGTCGCTTATTGTATGAAATGAAAAGCCATGTAATTGCTTTACTTTATCACTAAGCGATGGCGATAGTCGTAGAAGCAATAGTTGGCGAAACGACAACGATGCTACGATGGAGATCAAGGTGTCGCGCGGGTGACGATGGTGATCATGACGGTGCTTGGCGATGGAGATCACAAGCACAAGATGATGATGACCATATCATATCACTTATATTGATTGCATGTGATGTTTATCCTTTATGCATCTTATCTTGCTTTGATTGATAGTAGCATTATAAGATGATCTCTCACTAAAATTATCAAGAAGTGTTCTCCCGAGTATGCACCGTTATGAAAGTTCTTCGTCTTTGAGACACCACGTGATGATCGGGTGTGATAGGCTCTACGTTCAAATACAACGGGTGCAAAACAGTTGCGCACGCGAATACTCAGGTTAAACTTGACGAGCCTAGCATATAACAGATATGGCCTCGAACACGGAGACCGAAGGTCGAGCATGAATCATATAGTAGATATGATCAACATAGTGATGTTCACCATTGAAACTACTCCATCTCACGTGATGATCGGACATGGTTTAGTTGATTTGGATCACGTAATCACTTAGATGACTAGAGAGATGTCCGTCTAAGTGGGAGGTTTTAATATGATTAATTAAAACTTAAATTTATCATGAACTTAGTACCGATAGTATTTTTGCTTGTCTATGTTTACTGTAGATAGATGGCTCGTCTTTGTTGTTCCGTTGAATTTTAATGCGTTCCTTGAGAAAGCAAAGTTGAAAGATGATGGTAGCAATTACACGGACTGGGTCCGTAACGAGGATTATCCTCATTGCTGCACGAAAGAATTACGTCCCGAAGCACCGCTGGGTGCGAACTCTCTTTGCGAGAGCAACGCCGAAGTTGTGAACGTCTGCGAGCAAAGCTGATGACTACTCGATAGTTCGGTGTGCCATGCTTTACGGCTTAGAACCGGGTCTTCAACGACGTTTTGAACGTCATGGAGCATATGAGATGTTCCAGAGTTGAAGTTAATATTTCAAGCAAATGCCGGATTGAGAGATATGAAGTCTCCAATAAGTTCTATAGCTGCAAGATGGAGGAGAATAGTTACATCGGTGAACATATACTCAAAATGTCCGGGTATAATAATCACTTGATTCAACTGGGAGTTACTCTTCCGGATGATAGTGTCATTGATGAATTCTCCAATCACTGCCACCAAGCTACAAGAGCTTCGTGATGAACTATAATATGCAAGGGATGACCAAAACAATTCCGAGCTCTTCGCAATGCTAAAAGCATGGAGGTAGAAATCAAGAAAGAGCATCAAGTGTTGATGGTCAACAAGACCACTAGTTTCAAGAAAAGGGCAAAGGAAAGAAGAAGGAACTTCAAAAGAACAGCAAGCAAGTTGCTGCTCAAGAGAAGAAACCCAAGTCTGGACCTAAGCCCAAACCGAGTGTTTTTACCGCAAGCAAACCGACACCGAAGCGGAACTGCCCCAAGTATTTGGCGGATAAGAAGGATGGCAAGGTGATCAAAGGTATATGTGATATACATGTTATTGATGTGTACCTTACTAATACTCGCAGAGTACACGGTATTTGATACTGGTTCATTGCTAATATTTGCAACTCAAACAGAACTACGGATTGCGAAGATTGGCTAAGGACGAGGTGACGATCTTGCGCGTGGGAAATGGTTCCAAAGTCGATGTGATCGCGGTCGGCACGCTACCTCTACATCTACCATCGGGATTAGTTTTAGACCTAAATAATTGTTATTTGGTGCCGCGTTAAGCATGAACATTATATCTGGATCTTGTTTGATGCGAGACGGTTATTCATTTAAGACAGAGAATAATGGTTGTTCTATTTATATGAATAATATCTTTTATGGTCATGCACCCTTGAAGAGTGGTCTATTTTATTGAATCTCGATAGTAGTACACATATTCATAGTGTTGAAACCAAAAGATGCAGAGTTGATAATGATAATGCAACTTATTTGTGGCACTTGCCGTTTAGGTCATATCGGTGTAAAACGATGAAGAAACTCCATCTTGATGGGCTTCGAATCACTTGATTATGAATCACTTGGTACTTAAGAACCGTGCCTCATGGGCAAGATGACTAAAACGCCGTTCTCCTAACTATGGAGCGAGCAACCGATTTGTTGGAAATCATACATCCGATGTTTGTGGTCCAATGAATGTTGAGGCACGCGGGGTATCGTTATTTTCTCACCTTCACAGATGATTTGAGCAGATATGGGTATATCTACTTAATGAAACACAAATCTGAAACATTTGAAAAGTTCAAAGAATTTCAGAGTGAAGTGGAAAATCATCGTAACAAGAAAATAAAATTTCTACGATCGGATCGTGGAGGAGAATATTTGAGTTACGAGTTTGGTTTACATTTGAAACAATGTGGAATAGTTTCGCACTCACGCCACCCGAACACCACAGAGAAATGGTGTGTCCGAACGTCAGAATCGTACTTTACTTGATATGGTGCGATCTATGATGTCTCTTCTGATTTACCGCTATCGTTTTGGGGATATGCTTTAGAGACGGCCGCATTCACGTTAAATAGGGCACCATCTAAGTCCGTTGAGACGACACCGTATGAACTGTGGTTTGGCAAGAAACCAAAGTTGTCGTTTCTTAAAGTTTGGGGCTGCGATGCTTATGTGAAGAAACTTCAACCAGATAAGCTCGAACCCAAATCGAGAAATGTGTCTTCATAGGATACCCAAAGGAGATGTTGGGTACACCTTCTATCACAGATCTGAAGGCAAAGTTTTCGTTGCTAAATTCGGATCCTTTCTAGAGAAGGAGTTTCTCTCAAAAGAAGTGGGTGGGAGGAAAGTAGAACTTGATGAGATAATCAGATCTGCTCCCTTATTGGAAGGTAGTTCATCACAAGAAACGGTTCCTGTGACAACTACACCAACTAGTGAGGAAACTAATGATGATGATCATGAAGCTTCAGATCAAGTTACTACTGAACTTCGTAGGTCAACCAGAGTAAAATACGCACCGAGTGGTACGGTAATCCTATTCTGGAAGTCATGTTACTTGACCATGGCGAACCTACAAACTATGAAGAAGCGATGGTGAGCCCAGATTCCGCGAAATGGCTGGAAGCCATGAAATCTGAGATGGGATCCATGTATGAAAACAAAGTATGGACTTTGGTTGACTTGCCCGATGATCGGCAAGCCATTGAGAATAAATGGATCTTTAAGAAGAAGACGGACGCCAATGGTAATGTAACTGTCTACAAAGCTCGACTTGTTGCAAAAGGTTTTCGACAAGTTCAAGGGGTTGACTACGATGAGACTTTCTCACCCGTGGCGATGCTTAAGTCTGTCCGAATCATGTTAGCAATTGCCGCATTTTATGATTATGAAATTTGGCAAATGGATGTAAAACTGCATTCTTGAATGGATTTCTAGAAGAAGAGTTGTATATGATGCAACCAGAAGGTTTTGTTGATCCAAAGGGTGCTAACAAAGTGTGCAAGCTCCAACGATCAATTTATGGTGCAGTGCAAGCCTCTCGGAGTTGGAATAAACGCTTTGATAGTGTGATCAAAGCATATGGTTTTATCTGCACTTTTGGAGAAGCTCAGTATTTAGAAGAAAGTGAGTGGGAGCTCAGTAGCATTTCGATATTGTATGTGGACGACATATTGTTGATTGGAAATGATATGAATTTCTGGATAGCATAAAAGGATACTTGAATAAAAGTTTTCAAAGAAAGACCTCGGTGAAGCTGCTTACATATTGGGCATCAAGATCTATAGAGATAGATCAAAACGCTTAATTGGACTTTCACAAAGCACATACCTTGATAAAGTTTTGAAGAAGTTCAAAATGGATCGAGCAAAGAAAGGTTTTTACCAGACACAAGGTGTAAGATTGAGTCGGACTCAATGCCCGACCACAATGCAGAAGATAGAGAGAAAATGAAAGATGTTCCTATGCTTCACCATAGGCTCTATCATGTATGCAATGCTGTGTACCGGACTGACGTATGCTTAGCTGTAAGCTTGGCAGAAGGTACCAAAGTAATCCAGAGTGGATCACTAGACAGCGGTCAAGAACATCTGAAATACGAAAAGGACTAAGGATATGTTTCTCGATATGGAGGTGACAAAGAGCTAGTCGTAAATGGTTACGTCGATGCAAGCTTTGACACTTGATCCGACGATTCTAAATCGCAAACCGGATCGTATTTTTATTAAACGGTGGAGCTGTCGGTTGGTGCAGTTCTAAACAAAGCGTCGTGGCGGGATCTACATGTGAAGCGGAGTACATAGCTGCTTCGAAGCAGCAAATGAAGGAGTCTGGATGAAAGAGTTCATTTCCGATCTAGGTGTCATACCTAGTGCATCGGGACCAATGAAGATCTTCGTGATAATATTGGTGCAATTGCATTGGCAAAGGAATCCAGATTTCACAAGAGGACCAAGCATATCAAAAGACGCTTCAATTCCATTCGGGACCAAGTCCAAGTGGGAGACATAGAGATTTGCAAAATACATACGGATCTGAATGTTGCGGACCGTTGACTAAGCCTCTTCCACGAGCAAAACATGATCAGCACCAAGACTCCATGGGTGTTAGAATCATTACTATGTAATCTAGATTATTGACTCTAGTGCAAGTGGGAGATCAAGGAAATATGCCCTAGAGGCAATAATAAAGTTATTATTTATTTCCTTATATCATGATAAATGTTTATTATTCATGCTAGAATTGTATTAACCGGAAACATAATACATGTGTGAATACATAGACAAGCAGATAGTCACTAGTATGCCTCTACTAGACTAGCTCATTAATCAAGATGGTTATGTTTCCTAACCATAGACATGTGTTGTCATTTGATTAATGGGATCACATCATTAGAAGAATGATGTGATTGACATGACCCATTCCGTTAGCTTAGCACTTGATCGTTTAGTATATTGCTATTGCTTTCTTCATGACCTATACATGTTCCTGTAACTATGAGATTATGCAACTCCGTTTACGGAGGAACACTTTGGTACTACCAAACGTCACAACGTAATCGGGTGATTATAAAGGAGTACTACAGGTGTCTCCAAAGGTACTTGTTGGGTTGGCGTATTTGAGATTAGGTTTTGTCACTCCGATTGTCGGAGAGGTATCTCTGGGCCTTCTCGGTGATACACATCACATAAGCCTTGCAAGCATTACAACTAATGAGTTAGTTGTAAGATGATGTATTACTGAACGAGTAAAGAGACTTACCAAGAACTAGATTGAACTAGGTATTGGATACCGACGATCGAATCTCGGGTAAGTAACATACCGATGACAAAAGGAACAACGATATCGTTATGCGGTTTGACCGATAAAGATCTTCGTAGAATATGTAGGAACCAATATGGGCATCCAGGTTCCGCTATTGGTTATTGACCGAGAATGGTTCTAGGTCATGTCTACATAGTTCTCGAACCCGTAGGGTCCGCACGCTTAACGCTTCGATGACAGTTCATTATGAGTTTATAAGTTTTGATGTACCAAGGTTGTTGAGTCCGGATGTGATCACGGACATGACGAGGAGTCTCGAAATGGTCGAGACATAAAGATTGATATATTGAAGCCTACATTTGGACATCGGAAATGTTCCGAGTGAAATCGAATTTATCGAGTACCGGAGGTTACCGAACCCCCGGAACTATATGGGCCATAGTGGGCCTTGGTGGAAAGGAGAAAGGGCCAGCCCTAGGTGGCGCAAGCCCCCCTTCCCCTAGTCCTACTAGGACTAGGAAAGGTGGGCCGCCCCTCTCTCTCTTTCCCTCCGTGAATCCTATTCCAACTAGGATTGGAGGGAATCCTACTCCCGAGGAGTAGGACTCCTGGCGCGCCTCCTCTTGGCCGGCCGCCCCTCCCCTTGGCTCCTTTATATACGGGGCGGGGGCACCCTAGAACACACAAGTTGATCTACGGATCGTTCCTTAGCCGTGTGCGGTGCCCCCTCCACCATATTCCACTTCGGTCATATCGTCATGAGCTTAGGCGAAGCCTGCTACCGGAGAAGTCATATCGTCGCGGAGCTTAGGCGAAGCCCTGCGTCGGTGGAGCATCATCATCGTCCCACGCCGTCGTCTTGACGGAACTCATCCCGACACTTTCTTTGGATCGAATCCGGGATCGCCATCGAGTGAACGTGTGCGTAACTCGGAGGTGCCGTCGTTCGGTGCTTGGATCGGTCGGATCGTGAAGACGTCGACTACATCAATCTGCGTTGTTAAAACGCTTCGCTTCGGTCTCACGAGTGCGTGGACGGACACTCTCCCCTCTCGTTGCTATGCCATCACCATGGTCTTGCGTGTGCGTAGGAAATTTTTTGAAATTACTACGTTCTCCAACAGTGGCCCCCCTCTGGTGATTATTGGCTCCAAATTCTTAAATAATCCATAAAAAATCTCCGTGAAGTTTCAGCTCATTTGGAGTTGTGCATAATAGGTGGCGTGACGTAGCTTTTTCAGGTCCAGATTTCCAGCTGTCGGAATTCTCCCTCTTGGTGTGTACCTTGCAAATTATGAGAGAAAAGGCATTAGAATTACTCCAAAAAGCATTATTATGGATAAAAAAATTATAAATAACAGTAAGAAAACATGATGCAAAATGGACGTATCAACACCCTGTTTGAATTTTCTTTCAAAATTAGTTCTGTTGCTCATCTGTTATATATCAATACACAACACTCACCATTGTAATCCATTTATACAGTTTACTATTGCTACTAATAAGAAGATTTGATAAGATCAACTCTTCACATCCTATAAAACTCTTTTGTAAAACTTTACTTCCATGATCACTATGCATGAAAAATCAAAGATCCATTTATCTACTTTCTAAATGTTTCTTCAAGTTTAAAACTTGTTCCTTGCATATGGACTTCACTTTGGATTTTTAATGGTTTGAGTAATACCTATTTCAGTTGGGCGCCATCACTGCTTCCTTGTAGTGCACATGTTTCATCTTTATGAAATATTCAGTAGATTTGATAATCTTTCCTGACCTTTGCATTTTGTTATAGTCTTAATTGAAGCTTCTACACTCTATGTAGTATATTCTATTGCTTAGTTTTACATACAAAATTATCCCAGTACCTTTCTGATTTAGTCTTGTTTTAACTTAAGCCGAAGATTCAACAATCTCAATAAGCTGTATCATTCTCCCACTTACTCATTCATTGAGTAAACCTATACATTCTCTTGACAAACATTTTTGTCTTTGAAATTTTGTGTGAGATATACAAAACCTACAATCAAGCAATAGTCTGAATATTTATAACTCTTTATAGTTTCATCAGACCTTTTAGACGGTGCATTTGTTTAGTGAATATAATATTGTTTCATTCATAAATCCCCAAAATTTAATAAAAACAGATTGGTAATAAGAATTCCACAATTATTCAATTGTTTGCTAAACTTATGTCTTAGACATGTTTCTTCATGAAAGAAGAATTATTTTATCTTTTGTCATAATGATATTATATCTTCGTCCTAGTTTTTATTGAACTATTTCAAATATCTCGGTTCTTACTTTTATCAAGTAAATCATATTTACTCATAATTTTTATCAAGTATAATTTTCCGCCACATTATGTTATAATCCATCAAATGTGATGCATTTAGTCAGTTTCAAATAAAAGATTTTGATGCTTCATCTATATGAAGACAATTATCCGATATGACTATTTAGTGTCATACACAAGTGGTTTCATTAGTTATCTCAAGATGTTTAGCTTTAATGTTATAGATCATAGACTTCAAGATTTATCATGAATAAAGCATCTCAAAATAAAGGTTTAATCAAAAACATATTCTCATAATAATTCGAACAACTATTTCTTAAAACTTGTAGGAATATTCTTCGCATAATCCATAGGATAATGCATTACATAACTCCGAAGCAAAATAACTATTGTTTTATTTCTACGATAAATCTTGAAGATAAACTAAAGACATGACTTCGATGGTCTCCGAGTAGCGATCCCAACACCATTCCTGATTTGTATCATGACTTCATTTCTTCTCTCCTTGTGTGCTTTCTAGTCCCTGTATGGGTTTGCAAAACTGGAGCAGCCGATTAGTATCAAATACCCATAACATACAGAAATTTACAAGTAGAATAACATTATGCTCGTATAACTATTATACCTTTACCGAAAGAACCCTTCTTCTTATCTGCCAAATATTTCTTGCAGTTACGCTTCCAATGTCCCTTCTGCTTTGCAGTAGAAACATTTAGTCTCTTTAGAGGCTCCGCCCTTGCCCTTCTTCTGAGACTCGGTCTTATCGGCTTCAGTAGATTTCTTCTTCTTGGACTTGTCCTTCTTCTTGGAACTGGTGGTTTTGTTGACCATCAACACTGTCTTGTTCTTCTGCATTCTAGCTTCCACAGTTTTGATCATAGCAAACAACTCGTTTACACTTTTCTCCATCCCATTCATGTTGTAATTCATGATAAAGCCATCATAAGATGGGGGAACGATGCCATGACGCTGGTGCCTCCTGATCCGGAGACCGAACCAAGGGTTTTCCACGAGCTCGAGGAAGGGAGCCAGATTAGGGCCAAAACAACGCCTCCAGGGAGGGAACGGCGCTCGCGAGAGTCGCCTTTGTCAGCCTCATCTCGAAACAGGGATTTCTCCCAACCCAAACCATAGAACCCAACTCGCACCAGAGCTGCTCAAGAAGGCCAACCATCACATCAGGAAGAGTCGCATCTTGCATCACAGTAGCCGCCACCACTAAGTCGTCCAGATCCGCCAGGATCGAGCTCACCACCTCCACGTCGCCTGGAGGGCGACAACAACACAACATCGCTGATTGGGGCGGAGCCTGAATCCATCCATGATGGACATCATGGCATTCAGACCCTACCGTCCATGCCGGCCCACGTCCACCTCCAACCACCCTCGCCGCCTCGTCGCCCGGACCTAGAGACCGCACAGGAAGATGCAGGCGCCACCAGCCAAGCACAACGCTCCCACGGCCAAGGGCGTCTTACACGTGCATGTGCCCGGGAGCGCGGGATGCCGGATCCAGGAGCCTAGACCTAGCTTGCCCCACACCACCGCTCGCTCACCACCCAGTGCCGCCCAAGGCGGCCCTGCTACCATAAGGGCCGCTGCCCGACGAGCAGCATGTGTCACCTAACGTAGGACCGCCGTGCTCCACCGGGACCACCGTATGCCGCGAGCTCTGCCCAAGGACATCCATCAACCTAAAGGGAAACACCCCGTCACCACCCTCCGAGGGCACGCACGGCTTCGCCAGCGTCCCCTCCGGTGACGGGGCAGCGGGGGAGGAGGGTGGGGCTAGTCCCCGGCGGTGCGACGTCGGAAATTGGTTGTCATATTTTTTAATGATATTTGATTATTTGTAATATGAATAGTTGGATGAACAATATGACAACTAAAATTAAAAATACATATGATTTATTGTATTTAATTATAGAAATGAGGGTTTTCTCATGCATGTTTGCATGTTCAAGTGGGATTTTCTATGCATATTTACGTGATGAGGTGGTATGTGTACATGTTGAGAGAAATATGTTAATCGAATATCCAATTCGGAGCACAAGCTCATCTACACCGTATGAAAAGTAAAATTAAAATAAATACAAAAAATTCAAAAAAATGATTTTTATGGTGAAATATGCTTGAGCGCGTGATGTCCGTGCCAAGTTCCAGTGCGTTCGAACATCTTAGTCGATCTAAAAAAATCAGATCATAACAGTACATAACAGTAAACATTTTGAAAGACCCAAAATTTGTCTTTTTTTGCTGAAATTTGACACGAACATCAGGCACTCAACCATCTTTCACCATAGAAAAAATCATTTTTGTTTTAATTTTCTAGTAATTTAAACAAATTTATTGTTTTCCCGGGCTCCAAAATGCCTCGTCCAATGTTAATAATATGATTACCGAGGTGAGCCTTTTCTCATACATGTTGGCACGTTGCGGTGGAAGTTTCATGCATATTTGCATGATATAATGGCATATATGCAACTTAAAAAAAGACATATATGTATATTTAGATAAATATGTTAGTGAGACTAGCTATTTAGATGTATAAAAGATATAATATTCCCTCTGTAAACTAGTAATCTAAATGCTATTATATTAGTTTACGGAGAGAGTACATTTTTGTGTGGACATTCCTTCATTGGACCACGCTATTGTTGCGCCATTGGACCACGGGATAGTTGGCTCAACATTTCGCCAAGAGGCTCCCATGCTGCCATGCACGTGCCCAACATCTCCCCTTCACTTCACCCCAAGCGCGCTGGATCGCGGCTTTGGCCTACACTTGTCTTAATCTTAGCATGGGTGCTAAATTGACGTGCTGCTCTATCTTGATGCTTTTCTTTCGATGAAAGGAGCTCAATCTTCATCTTCATGTTACAAAAGATCAGATCAGCCTAGTTTTCACGTGCGTCCACACAAATTTGCCTCCAGCTGGCTCACAAACACGGGCAAAAGCTTACGTACTTGCTTTCACCTAATACACCGGGCCCACCATCCGACAGCGGCCACCCGGCCCATCTCTCCCTCACCACCTGTCCTTCCTCCCTGCTGGTCTCGTCCAAGACGTCGCCGTCTCGATCGGGCTATCAGAGACACCGCCCACTCCGAGATGGGGTCAACCACGGGCCGCGTGGCCGCTTGTGCTCCGTCCGATTCCGACCCGACGTTCGCGGGGAGCGCCGTGTGGCTCTACCTGCTCCGCCCCCGACGGCAAAGCCGGATGTTTCCAGACGCTTCCATGGCAGAGGGCGCTTAAGATATTTTACTCGGGGGATTAGCATATTCTAATCCTACGGTCTCTTGCGTGAGTGGGTGCGCTATGTGTCATTGTTTTCGCTCCTTAAAATACTAAGCATGATTGGTGCTGCAGCTTTGTCTACTAGTAACCGAGTGGCCAGGACAAGAATGGAACAATCTAGATGCTGCCCAATGTTCTACTACTACTGGTATAGGAGTAGTCCAGTACCGGCACTTCGCCATATACACTTGGCACGGAGGACCGGGTTGCTAGCTAGGGGTAGCAATACTCCGTGTTGATCTAGAAAGAAGTTGTGTTCATGGCATGGTCCTGAATCCTCTTGCACACGATCAAGCAAACACATGCTTCAAATCCAACTGTTCTTTCTAGTCCTGCCTTATTGCTAGCTATAGTAGTATACATGTCAACATGTTCCAGCATTTTTCTTCTTCGTGATATTTTCCGCTGACCGCCGGTAACAACTTTTTCTTGCACCCATGACTAGCAACAAACACGCACGCGATCATTGCTCGCCTGGTCCCTATCATTTTCCATGGCTCCATTGCATATATTTGTACGTGTTACATCAACCACCAAGAAAAGCAAGGGCATACACAAATGGCCGATGCTTTTTTATCTCTACTACTTAAAAAGAACGCAAGGTTTCCATTTCACCTCTCTTTCCACCACCCCTTCGTCCAACCTTATATGATAATAAATCAACTTAATTTACTTACCTTCTGAACCAGTTCCGCTTTAATTTACTTACCAAACTTCGGATCAAAATATATAGTAATTCATAGGCAGAATTTAGTGATTATTTATTTACACAATCGTATTATTATAGATAGGTAATCACAAACCGTTGTACTAGAATATTTATATCCCGTTGCAACGCACGGGCATTGCTCTAGTATAGTTAAAAAACAGGCACCATCACCATGGCTCGAAGAGGGCCTAATCGCACAGATCTGCCAAACATGTGGGCCCCGCCATGATGGTGGACTAGCCGATTAAACTATGGTAATGGAACCATCGCGCACCACCGCCCAGCGACGCCATCGCTCATCTCCAGCCGTCCAGCTTGCCGACCGGTGACCTCATCTGCCGGGTAAAAGCAGCGCACGCATCTCGCCGCGGCCGCCCGATGGACGCGCTCGTCGATCTGACGGACGGCGTCACGGCGGACTAATCAGCCATCCCTTTGTGTTGTCGCGTCATTAGCGATGATTCTCGTTAGTGCTCTTCTTTTGCTGGGTAGGCCCTTCCGAAACCCTGAAATCACATGAGTTTTGTATATGCTAGTCAAATAAAAGCTGCCTAGAGCTAGTAGTGTCGTGGTATTATATTATGAATGGGTTGTTTGGTTCTACGCCTAGGAGTGCCACACTTTGCCATACAATGTCTCAAACTTGTTTTTTTAAGATTTTTTTTTTAAATGAGAGCTACAAGTTGGCAAGCCTAAGAAAATCTTGCCATATTTTTTAAGTGTATTTCTTTTTGAGTAACTATTAGATAACACGTGACAGAAATAACTCTATGGTAATTACACTGAATGGTGTCAAACATAGAAATGGAACAACTATCTAAGATGCTAGTATGTTGTTAACCGGTTCCTAATTATCTTTTATGAAACCATACATACTTCATAATATTGTACGCCCTCTACAAAACGTTGCTAGACCACATGTATCTCAGGCAATCTCTCTAATGCTAGAATTTGGGTGTGTGTGTGTGTGGGTGGGAGGCGTTACTCCCTAGGTTCATAAACCCATGTTTTTTTGTTGACATGATCTTCTTATACATCTATCTTTTACGGAGACTTTTACATACGTCTATGATTGTACTTTATACATTTACATATGTGTACATATTAGTATATTTTCTTAAAATCATGATGTCATAAAAGAGTTTTTTCATGACAAATCTTACAAATATTTTAGGCTTACATATGTGATATTTTTGCGAGTGAGAGGTGGATATTTTTTTGATATTTTTAAACTATGACCACGATAAAAATTCTGGAGTACATATCTAAGACCGAATGTACTATTGCTTACGCTTGCGTGCCAACGCTCAAGTTATATTACCAAAATAAGCAGAGAGGAGAAACCATTGCACGAGTCACCAAAAATCCAGGGACCATCTTGAATTTTCGTCATAGTTCGAGGGCCGCCATGCAAAACGCATGTGCACGCGAATATGCGATGGATGGCTGGCATGGCATGGGGGGTCATCCATGCATCCATGCCATGCGCCCCTCCCGAAAATATCAAGGCCATGTCAGCCGCGCCCCCTGGCGATCTCGCCAGCCCCCAGCCGCGCACGCGCGAATAAGTATCTCCGCGCACCCACCGGTCGCCGACCTGCGGGCCCGTCGCTCCACAGCCCAGGTGTCAGTCACGCAGGGCACCTCATGGGCCCTCCACCTCTCGACCCGCGAGCGAGTGAAATAACGGAGCAAACACTACACAGACCACCGCCTACCTCTCCCATTACGGAAAAAATCTTTTTCTCGCCTCTCCTCGCCCCTCGCAGTTTTCTCTCTCCTCCTCCTCCCTGCCTTCGCCCCCGCCCCCGTCCCGCCCCGCCCGCCGCGCAATCCCGTCGCCGCCGCTGCCGATTCGCCGCCCGAGCTCCGTATTGGAGCGCTCCCGACCGAGGTAAAGCTCCTGGATCCTCCCCTGCTTCCCCGAACTCCCCCCAGCGCTCCGTTTTGTTCATTTTGCGCCGTGTTTGTTCCTCTGCCGCCTTGATTTTCGCTCGCGGCTCGTGGAGCCGGTAGATTCGCGGGTAGTCCGTGCCTGAGTGTACTCGGGCGGTGTCTCGGCGATGGTTTTGGCTGAGAAGTTTGTGGTCTGGCCTCTGGCGGCGAGGTCCAGCTGATTGTGCTGCAGTTTCTCCTCGTAATCTCGAGTAGATCAACGGGAGATGGACGCTTGTTCCTGCGAAATTCGGTGCGATTTCGGCTTATCCGCGAGTAGCGCGGATTCGAGCTGGGTTTGCTCCTTTGTAGGGTGTCATTTCGGCGCGTAGATTTCGCAGTTTCGGCTGCGGATGTAACTGCTGGAGCGGAGATAGTTATTGGAAAATCGGTTGGGGTTGAAGATGGTTCTATGTTAGCTTATAAGTTTTCCATTTCAATTCACAGCTAAACAGAACGTCATAAGCAGAAATCTCAAAAGAAGCGGGTGCTGTGTGTCTGCAAAATTTTACTTGCTTGCTTTTGAAATAATATCTGATGCGCAGAATTAAGGCTCCACTCCTTTGGGTTCCGCTGCTGTTCAACTTCCGAGGCTTACGTGTTGGAATGGATCTATATTGCATTTGTCTACTTGCTATATTCAGCGTGGATGGATCTAATCGAATTTTCTAAATTAGAAACGTGAGATGTTCGATAATAGAAAAAAACATGGTAAGGCAAGTGAACTACCAATATTGTTTTACCCAAATTTGGTTAGGAGTCATCTGACTTGCAGTTATAGCCCCTCTGATATATGTGAATTGTGTATTATTATGTTCAGATTTGTATGAACTTGTACAGTAGCTATAAGTTTACAAAGTAGCTCTACTATTATTTTCTCTTTCTCCTTTTCTTCTTTCTGGTTTTTGTTTATGGGGTCCCAGTTCCGAGTTGTTTGCTTTGTTTCCGCGTTGTTCCATTTTGGTGTTACTCATGTAATACAAACCGCACACGTTTTGATCTGACACGTGTTTGAGAAAGATGGCATATCTTCTATTTTTTTTAATGAAAATGATAATGGTTGCTCCTTTTCTAGATGAGAATTTGATGCTTCTAGTCGTGTAAAAACACACCGATTTTACACACATGGGCTCTTTCTTAAGTCCAAAAGACAATCCTCACCTCCGAAACAAAATCATTCAATTTGCAACCTAAAACTACCCCCCACCCACACTCAACCCACCCATGCCAAAAAAAGAACATCTTTTGGAAGACGTGCCGTTTACGTCCAAGGCAGCCATCTCTCGAACTCGAGGAATCATGTAGAGCAAAACTGGATCTGAAACCAATGATGAAGATGAGTAGATGACTGAGAGCCCTTGGATCCTGATCCAAGGGTCAGAGTTGGCGATTAGATATTTCTTTCCTTTGCTTCCGATTCCTCAAACCAAACACCAAACCAATGTGTTCCTATACTATCTTATTTCACCAAGCATCTGGAATCATTCCATTCCATCCCATTCTCAAATTCCAGGATGGTTCCATTCTACTCTACCTCATTCCTCAAACCACCAGGGGTTTTAGAGTTGAAATCCTTGTTCTGACTCTGGTAAGGGCTAGGAATGTAAACGAGACTTCTTTCTAGAAACATGTTGCCAAGGCTATGTAAAATTTGTTCCATTGGCTGGTTGGCCTCCTCTCTTTTTCTTTTGTCAAGTTTCGGCAATATTTCTTGTTTTAAAATTATTAAAATGACATCTATAATAATGTCCCTTTCCTTCTTTCGATTTTCCTTTTGCTATATTTTGCAATGCAGAGACGTTAAGCGCCTATGGTTGGAACTGGTTGATATGATATCTGGTCACATTGTGGGATGCAATCCCCCCTTAGTGGGGGGTGATTGAAGAAGTCAACAATAGGAGAACTTGCATCTTGCTGAAGTTTTCTGCTTCTGAGGCAAGTAGCTTATAAGAAGAATAGGGAATAGCATAGATGGATAAACTGACCAGCTATTTTAGCATGCTGTTGATTAAATATGCTTTTATTGCTAACTGGGGCAGTTTTTCTAATTTCTTTCTTTCTGAGTGTTCCTCTCTAGTTTCTTGAGCAGGCTCTTAAACTACCAAGTATGTCAGTGTCAAATGGGAAGTGGATTGATGGGCTCCAGTTCTCATCACTGTTCTGGCCCCCGCCACACGATGCGCAGCAGAAACAGGTACAATGCTCATAGTTTAGCTATGTTATATACGCTGTAACTTTGTAGACACCTGATGTTAATACGACGCTTCTGTTGTTTTTCTTTTTGAAGGCACAAATTTTAGCCTATGTTGAGTACTTTGGTCAGTTCACATCTGATAGCGAGCAATTCCCGGAGGATGTAGCTCAGGTACTGTATCTCTTAGCATAAATTAGTTTTGCTTGTGGTAAAATTTATATCAACTGTTAATATTTATACCCTTCCATCTTTCTTGCTTGTGTGCAGCTAATTCAAAGTTGCTATCCATCAAAAGAAAAGCGGTTGGTAGATGAAGTATTAGGTAACATATGAACTTCTGATAGCTACACATTATTACTACAGGCATATGAAGAAATAAATTGACACTCTTGTTTTTACATTTCGCCCAGCAACTTTTGTTCTCCATCACCCTGAGCATGGTCATGCGGTTGTACATCCAATTCTTTCACGCATCATAAATGGGACACTGAGTTATGATAGTCATGGTTCCCCATTCAATTCCTTCATCTCTTTATTTACCCAAAGTTCTGAGGTGAGGCCCTTACTTTCCTGGTTACTTTTAGTTCTCTTGCTTGATGCTGGTTGTGGTTGAAGTTCTGTTGCTCATGAAGTGTACTTTTGGCTGCAGAAAGAGTACTCAGAGCAGTGGGCCTTGGCCTGTGGAGAAATTCTTAGAGTTCTAACTCACTACAACAGGCCAATCTTTAAAGTTGCAGACTGTAACAACACCTCTGACCAGGCCACAGCAAGTTGTTCTGCCCAGGAGAAAGCTAATTACTCTCCAGGAAATGAACCTGAACGGAAGCCATTGAGGCCATTATCTCCTTGGATCACAGATATTTTGCTAACTGCACCTTTGGGCATTAGAAGCGACTATTTTAGATGGTGAGTTGACTCTTAATTTCTTTTTATCTTTTTCTTATGAAACACGACTTAAGGCAATGTGACTATTAATAAGGAGCAAAATTAGCGAATGGAGAAACAGGGTAAATAGTAGAACCACGTGAGGAAAATAGTATTGCTGTTACTGTTGTAAATCAACAGTTTGCTATCATACTTCAGGCCGAAAGTCAGGAGTAAGTGGCCTGTAATCAAGACCAAACTGCAAGCATCTCCAATATGCTAATGGGAGTGTGTGCTAATCAACTCCAAATATGCTAATGGCAGTGTGCTAATCAACTCTAAATATGCTAATGGGAGTGTATGCTGTACATGAATAGTGAATGTCAACGCTTTTCAGCTTGTTGGAATATATGCTGTTACTGTTTTAAATCAACAGTTTGCTATCATACTTCATACACTTCGCTTAGTAATATTAGCTGATTACTCTTTGTTTCATTTTAAACCTATCAGGTGTGGTGGAGTTATGGGAAAATACGCAGCCGGTGGAGAATTGAAGCCTCCAACAACTGGTTAGTAACTAGATGTTTTCTTTGTTCCATCGAGATTTTATGTCTTTGTTACTTCTTATTTTGATTATGCGGGTTTTCCAAGTGTGGAACACCTTTTCTTCTTGCAACAGATGCTAATTCTTGCCATAAACACAAATGATTAATTATACGTCTTTTTAATTTAGCTTACAGCCGAGGAGCTGGTAAGCACCCACAACTCATGCCATCCACCCCGAGATGGGCTGTTGCCAATGGAGCTGGAGTTATTTTAAGTGTCTGTGATGAGGAAGTAGCTCGTTATGAGACAGCAAACTTAACCGCGGCAGCTGTTCCTGCCCTTCTGCTACCTCCACCGACAACACCCTTGGATGAGCATTTGGTGGCAGGGCTACCCCCTCTCGAACCATACGCTCGCTTGTTTCATAGGTAAGATCCTATCAATTGTCATACCAAGTCTGCTTTCCAGATTATACTAAACGTGTTACTCTCTTGTCAGATACTACGCAATTGCCACACCAAGTGCTACGCAAAGATTGCTTTTTGGTCTTCTTGAAGCACCACCGTCATGGGCTCCAGATGCACTTGATGCAGCAGTTCAGCTTGTTGAACTCCTTCGGGCAGCTGAAGATTATGCTACTGGCATGCGGGTATAACATACTGCACACTGGCTGTTGTTTCAGTGCCGTTGATCGTGATGCCTCACGATACAAAATTTCCATATCGTATGTTTTGGGTGTGCATGTTTATTAATCCTGGTAACTTTAAATTTCTGTCCAGCTTCCAAAAAATTGGTTGCATCTTCATTTCTTGCGTGCGATTGGAACTGCAATGTCTATGAGGGCTGGTATTGCTGCTGATACAGCTGCTGCGTTGCTTTTTCGCATACTATCCCAACCAACGTTGCTTTTTCCTCCACTAAGGCATGCCGAAGGAGTTGAAGTGCAACATGAACCACTGGGTGGCTATGTATCATCATACAAAAGACAGGTATGCAGTAGTTTCTGCATCTGGTTAATTTTTTATTACCTGTTTTTTCTTTAGTAAAGACTCGAGGCATAGTTAGTCTTTTCTGGGGCTTACGTATTCCAGGCTCTGTTGTTAAGTTCATGGGGTCTTATTATACACTGATTTAGGCATTGTTAGTCGCAGTTTACGTTACTGCATTAGTTGAGCTAAAACACTGCTACAGACAGATCATCCTTATAGTTAATTTCCATTCAGCATTTGATCATTTTTGCATACTTGCTCCTATGGAATGCTTCTATCAATTCGTCAATCACTTATCTTGTGGTTTACCATGTTCTATGACTACTGTTTTAGAGATTTCACATCAAAGCTGCGCATTCAACTATCGTTTTTATTTACACCCTTCCATGTGGGAATCCATGTTTTAGTTTTCTTGGTTTTACTGATTGCTGCCTTATGTCTGCATGACTAATTTACCTGCTTGCACTTTGAATTATTCACAGCTGGAAGTTCCTGCATCTGAAACCACAATTGATGCCACTGCACAAGGCATTGCTTCCTTGCTGTGTGCTCATGGTCCTGATGTTGAGTGGAGAATATGTACCATCTGGGAAGCTGCCTATGGTTTGTTACCTCTGAATTCATCAGCAGTTGATTTACCCGAAATCGTTGTAGCTGCTCCGCTTCAGCCACCTACTTTGTCATGGAGCCTATACTTGCCACTGTTGAAAGTATTTGAGTATCTACCTCGTGGAAGTCCATCTGAAGCGTGCCTTATGAGAATATTTGTGGCAACAGTTGAAGCTATACTCAGAAGAACCTTCCCTTCGGAAGAATCATCTAAAAGACCAAGAAGTCAATCCAAGAACCTTGCTGTTGCTGAACTCCGTACAATGATACATTCACTCTTTGTTGAATCATGTGCTTCAATGAACCTTGCTTCCCGGTTGTTGTTTGTAGTATTAACTGTTTGTGTCAGTCATCAAGCTTTGCCAGGGGGCAGCAAAAGACCAACAGGTAGTGAAAACCATTCTTCTGAGGAGGCCACTGAGGACCCAAGATTAACCAATGGAAGAAATAGGGTCAAGAAGAAACAAGGGCCTGTTGGTACATTTGACTCGTATGTGCTGGCTGCTGTTTGTGCCTTATCTTGTGAGCTTCAGCTGTTCCCTATCCTTTGCAAGAGTGCAACAAACTCAAACGTAAAAGACTCTACAAAGATCCTGAAGCCTGGAAAAAACAATGGGATCAGTAATGAGCTACAGAACAGCATCAGCTCAGCAATTCTCCATACTCGTAGAATTCTTGGCATCCTGGAAGCTCTTTTCTCCTTGAAGCCATCATCAGTTGGTACCTCCTGGAACTATAGTTCAAATGAGATAGTTGCAGCGGCTATGGTTGCCGCTCATGTTTCTGAGTTATTTCGCCGGTCGAGGCCATGCCTAAATGCACTATCTTCATTGAAGCGATGTAAGTGGGATGCTGAGATTTCTACCAGGGCATCATCCCTTTACCATTTGATCGACTTGCATGGTAAAACTGTGTCCTCCATCGTGAACAAAGCTGAGCCTCTAGAAGCTCACCTGACTTTTACATCAGTAAAGAGAGATGATCAACAACACATTGAGGAAAACAGCACCAGCTCATCGGGTAGTGGCAACTTGGAAAAGAAGAATGCTTCAGCCTCACACATGAAAAATGGTTTTTCAAGACCACTCTTGAAATGCTCAGAAGAGGCTAGGCGAAATGGTAACGTTGCAAGTACATCTGGGAAAGTTCCTGCAACTTTACAGGCTGAAGCATCTGATTTGGCGAACTTCCTTACCATGGATAGGAATGGGGGTTATCGAGGCTCTCAGACTCTCCTACGATCTGTTATCTCAGAAAAACAGGAACTATGCTTCTCTGTTGTCTCGTTGCTCTGGCATAAGCTTATTGCATCTCCCGAAATGCAGATGTCTGCAGAAAGTACATCAGCTCATCAAGGTTGGAGAAAGGTATGATTCGTGTGGCCATTGGCATAACACAACAATGCTTCACTGACATTCTAATTTTGTTATCTTATTAACTGTACATCTGACATTTTTTTTACGTATAGGTTGTAGATGCACTTTGTGATGTTGTTTCAGCCTCACCAGCCAAGGCTTCAACTGCTATTGTTCTGCAGGTAAAGATTTATTCAGACTTTTGGTCGCAATGAAATTTGGTTCAGATTTTGGCTTCTTCTCCCTTGTTCATTTCTCACGTGGGAACATACATTGTCTTCATGACATATACATACGCATTTCCTGTCATATTTATGGACTCTTGTATGCAGGCTGAGAAGGACCTACAACCCTGGATTGCTCGAGATGATGAGGAAGGTCAGAAGATGTGGAGAGTCAACCAGCGAATAGTTAAACTGATAGCCGAGCTTATGAGGAACCATGATAGCCCAGAAGCATTGATAATTCTTGCTAGTGCTTCAGACCTTCTGCTTCGTGCTACAGATGGGATGCTTGTTGATGGTGAAGCTTGTACCTTGCCTCAGTTAGAGGTAAGATACATATACAAACTTTCTTCACAGAATAGCACAAACATATCATCTGTCGTACTTTGTTGTCGTTAAGGCATCATCGACTCATTTTCTTGCTTTGGAAGTTGCATGTCACCGATTCTTTCTGACAACATTTTTTCCTGCGATTGAATATGCACAGCTCCTGGAAGTAACTGCTAGAGCTATTCATCTCATCGTTGAATGGGGAGACCCAGGTGTAGCAGTTGCTGATGGCCTCTCAAATCTGTTAAAGGTATGTCATCTGCTCATATCTCACCCCAATTCTGTTCATCAGAAACGCACCGACGTTCAGAATGCTAACATTCATGTGGTTTGCAGTGCCGTCTATCGCCTACCATCCGCTGCCTCTCCCACGCTAGCGCACACGTACGAGCGCTCAGCATGTCCGTCCTCCGTGACATCTTGAACAGTGGACCACTAGGTTCCACTAAGATCATTCAAGGGGAGCAACGGAACGGCATCCAAAGCCCGACCTACCAATGCGCGGCAGCAAACATGGTGAACTGGCAAGCGGATGTCGAGAGATGTATAGACTGGGAAGCCCGCAGCCGCCGTGCCACCGGGATGACCCTCGCCTTCCTCACCGCTGCGGCTAACGAGCTCGGCTGCCCCCTTCCTTGCTGACAAGGCCATATTTGGAGCTGACAATCAGCGACACTTGACAGTTGGCGCGAGCAGTTGCTGCATGGTCAGCGAGCAGGATGGCTAATTAATCCCTTGCTCAAGGATGGCTTCAGAGTCTGCCCTGCCCCCATGTTGTGATTCAAAACTGATGTATATTAGCTGATGTTCCCAATCATACGGAGCTTTTGCTCCCCCGGTGTGATTTTAACTTGCAATCTGACTTTAGATGTCCAAGCATATTGAACTGCTTGTGCTGTAACTTGTATTCATGATGTAACCGAAAGATGTCCGCTATGGTAAATGAAGACATGTCATTTTTCGTTCTCCACACACATGCCTATCTGCGGAGCTTCCCCACCGAGCCTGCATGTTTGCGTTACATAGCATCTGCGCAATGGCACCCATTGGTTGCTTTACCTGATTCTCCATCTACAAATGCTGGGGTTAACCACTTCTTTGTACGATTCTATCAACACAAAATGATCTTTTTACACCAAACAGAGAAGCGAGCTTCCTGGTTCCATTACTTAGATCGAAACCACAATGTCGCAATAAAATCAGTATATACAACCTTCAAAGGCTGCAAAATTCAAAGAGATACGATAGCGAAAACACAGAGCTAGGGCAGCCGGACACAGTTCTGGCCTACAAAACAGGAAACTCATACAGGCGTCATAACATCCAAAACCTAGGCAATCATCCAGCTCCAGGAACCAGCAAGGAGTCGTTATCGGTGACTGCATTAGCACCCCTGATTCCAGCGGCGAGGCCGGACTATAGACGTTCCTCTTGCCACAGGTGATGGCTCCACGATCGGGTGAGTCAAACGGGTGCACCTGCTGTCAGAAAGTTAGGGTTTAGCCCTATCCTCTATGCCTTTGCCTTGTAGGTGGTGTCATTTACAATGCAATTTATGGCTAGAGGGCGAGGCCTACCTATACTGCTAATTCGAGAAACCTGATTTGTATACAGATAAGCTTTCAAGCCAAAAAAGAAAGAAAGAAAGAAAAGCTTTCCAGCTTAAAACAACTTGTTTCCAAATAGAGTTTACATGCGATTAAAAACAGAAATATAACTCATCTTTAATCAAACACTATTTGCTAGTACGTCCAACATGCACATGTGAGTTTCTTTCTAAGAAATGATTCAGATCTATTATCAAAGTTCACCAGAAGTACAAAGCACCTCAAACATAATAAAAATTACATATGAGTTGTGCACATTTAGATTAATTATGTAGACCTTGATCTAGTTTCTTCCAATTATCAGTGTACTTGGCCAATCTTCCCGATACACAGTATATTGTATTACACTGATAATTGACCAGCTTTTGGCAGTGCAACAATCACACGATGTTACATACGTACATAAAGTTGTTATGAATGCACTTGGATTTCATGAAGGCAGTTTGGGTTGGAGAGATGAGGTGGCCGATGTGAGCGGCAAGACGCATTGACAGGACCTTAGCAAGAAGCTTGACGAAAGAGTGGATCAGGCCTATAAGCCTGAAATCTGTGACGTCGATCGGAGCGTCATTCTTCAACAGTAGGGTAACCATGGCGGTGTTAATGGAGTCATCTGATTTGGTGTTAGTGGCATACATATTTTTTGTCTATTGTACTTGTGTCATTCATGGGACAAGCTTTAGTAAAATCAAAACATGATTGTACATGTTCACAATCGCCTTAAATGCTATTTGTTACATTATTACTCAAAGGCTCAAGGAAGCTGGAGAGGAGGATGATGAAGAAGAGGAATAACCCAGTAGATGGACGGTACTTGAATTGTTTGCATGCATGGTGAATGCAAAATCCAATTTGAGTGATGAGTTTGCAACCTGAAAGTTTTGAACATGTAACTGTTTGTAGATCAACATAATACTACAAGTGAAGGGACAAGTGGAGGGGCCTTTCCAAAAGCTGCAGGGGCCATGACTACCTGGTAAAAAAAAATTCTCATTTGGGCCGGGGGGAGGCGGGAGGGGGCACCGCCCCTCAGACTTGCGTGTACCTCCGCTTATATTATGTCGATGTACAAGCAATTACATGTTTAAACCTTTTTGGCCGCAGCTCACCACTCAAACTGCATTCTACATTCACCATGCATGCAAACAAACTCCACCGTTGGTTGCACTGTTGGCGTCATCATGGAGCCTCCTGACCAAGATCTGGAGTCCGACGACTCACTGTAGAAGCTCTACGAGCTGTTGGGCGCGCGCTACAAGGTAGTAGGAGCACACGATCCATGCGAGAAGCTTCGCTGGTTCGCCAACATCATTCAGATGACGTGCCACTTCTACGCCTCCCATCTTCAAGTTGCGGGTGACACATCGTTGGGAATCAACATATTCGCTGACCTGAGCAACGGCTATGTCCATCGCAAATACAGGTGTTGGAGGACCGACGTTGATGACGATAGAAAGAAGCTAGCGCAACGTCACTGCTGCCGTGAAAAGGTGCGGCGCCGACGGGACTCTCCGCTCCCCATGTCCATTGATCGACTGGCGCGAGAAACATTGTAAGGGGAAGTTGTGAATGTGCTACATGGAAGGTACACTCTCTATCTAGAGTTCTAGACCGTCTATGTTTGTGTTGAAATCCATGGGCATATTTGTTTTCTTTGTTTCTCACCAACGGAAAAACATTTGAACTTTAAAATTTGCACGTCTACACCATATGAGTACAAAATTTATGTAGTGACAAAGCATGAATCTTAATGCAAAAAGGTGAGTACTAGGCGCCGGCGCGCCGGCCCAAATTTGGGCCGGACGCACCGTGTCCGCCCGATGCGCTGCATTCCAGCCGTCAGATTAGGGTGTGCTTCATCCTCAAAACACGCCTTTTGCCCCTAAATCACACGAGCGCGGTGCGGGATGAGAACGAGACAGCCGGCCTTCGAAGCTCGCTGGGCCACCGCCGCTTGCTGGGTCGCCGTCGCTGGCCGGATCACCGCTGCTCGCTTGATTACCATTGCTATCTGGGTCGCCGCGGCTCGCCAGATCGCCACCGCTCGCCGGCTTGCCGCCCTTGCCACCTATTGCGTCATACCTCCCCCCTCCCCCGACCGCCGTTCCAGCAGCCCCGACGACCTTGCAGCGCCTCGCCGCGATGGCCATCGTAGTTCGCCGCGGTGGCCTATCACAACACTAAAAAAACTTCAGCTGTTGGAGCTTTGGAATTGCTGGTTCCAGCAAAATTGGATACTGGTTGAAGCAAATTTTCTGTTGGTTGTATCAAAAATTGTTGGGCAACGTAGTATTTCAAAAAATTTCCTACGATCACGCAAGATCTATCTAGGAGAAGCATAGCAACAAGCGGGAAGAGTGTGTCCACGTACCCTCGTAGACCGAAAGCGGAAGTGTTTAGTAACGCGGTTGATGTAGTCGAACGTCTTCGCGATCCAACCGATCCAAGCACCGAACGTACGGCACTCCGCGTTCAGCACACGTTCAGCTCGATGACGTCCCTCGAGCTCTTGATCCAGTTGAGGACGAGGGAGAGTTCCGTCAGCACGACAGCGTAGTGACGGTGATGATGAAGTTACCGGCGCAGGGCTTCACCTAAGCACTACGACGATATGACCGAGGTGTGTAACTGTGGATGGGGCACCGCACACGGCTAAGACAAATCTTTTAGTGCCTTTGGGGTGCCCCCCTGCCCACGTATATAAAGGAGGGGGGGAGAGGAGGCCGTCCTAGGAGAGGCGCGCCTATAGGGGGAGTCCAACTAGGATTCCCAATCCTAGTTGGAGTCCCCTTCCTTTTCCAAGAGGGGAGAGAGGGAAGGGGTAGGAGAGGGAGAAGGAAAGAGGGGGGCGGCGCCCCCTCCCTTGTCCAATTCGGACCATCCCATGGGGGAGGGGGGGGGGGGCTTTCCCTTGTGGCCCTTCTCTCCTTTCCACTAAGGCCCATGAAGGCCCAATACTTCCCCCGGTGAATTCCTGTAACTCTCCGGTACTCCGAAAAATACCCGAACCACTTAGAACCTTTTCAATGTCCGCATATAGCCTTCCAATATATCGATCTTTATGTTTCGACCATTTCGAGACTCCTCGTCATGTCCGTGATCTCATTCGAGACTCCGAACAAACTTCGGTCATCAAATCACATAACTCATAATACAAATCGTCATCGAACGTTAAGCATGCGGACCCTACGGGTTCGAGAGCTATGTAGACATGACTGAGACACATCTCCGGTCAATAACCAATAGCGGAACCTGGGTGCTCATATTGGCTCCTACATATTCTACGAAGATCTTTATCGGTCAAACTGCATAACAATATATGTTGTTCCCTTTGTCATCGGTATGTTAGTTGCCAAGATCCGATCGTCGGTATCATCATACCTAGTTCAATCTCGTTACCGGCAAGTCTCTTTACTCGTTCCGTAATGCATCATCCCGCAACTAACTCATTAGTCACATTGCTTGCAAGGCTTATAGTGATGAGCATTACCGAGAGGGCCCACAGATACCTCTCCGATACACGGAGTGACAAATCCTAATCTTGATCTATGCCAACTCAACAAACACCATCGGAGACACCTGTAGAGCATCTTTATAATCACCCAGTTAAGTTGTGATGTTTGATATCACACAAGGTGTTCCTCCGGTATTCGTGAGTTGCATAATCTCATAGTCAGAGCAACATGCATAAGTCATGAAGAAAGCAATAGCAATAAAACTCAATGATCATAATGCTAAGCTAGCAGATGGGTCTTGTCCATCACATTATTCTCTAATGATGTGATCCAGTTCATCAAATGACCACATGTCTATGGTCAGGAAACATAACCATCTTTGATTAACGAGCTAGTCAAGTAGAGGCATACTAGGGACACTCTGTTTGTCTATGTATTCACACATGTACTAAGTTTCCGGTTAATACAATTCTAGCATGAATAATAAACATTTATCATGATATAAGGAATATAAATAACAACTTTATTATTGCCTCTAGGGCATATTTCCTTCAGTCTCCCACTTGCACTAGAGTCAATAATCTAGTTCACATCGCCATGTGATTTAACACCAATAGTTCACATTACCATGTGATTAGTGCACATTGCCATGTGACTGCTACCTCTTGAGCATGCATTGGTTTTCCCTTGAAGAGGAAAGGGTGATGCAGCAAAGTAGCATAAGTATTTCCCTCAGTTTTTGAGAACCAAGGTATCAATCTAGTAGGAGACTACACGCAAATCGCCTAGTACCTGCACAAACAATCAAGAACCTTGCAACCAATGCGATAAAGGGGTTGTCAATCCCTTCACGGCCACTTGAAAAAGTGAGATCTGATAAAGATAATAAGATAAGTATTTTTGGTATTTTTGTTGTATAGATTGGAAAATAAAGATTGCAAAATAAATAGTAAACTAGAATTATAGATCGAAAACTTATATAATGTAGAGTAGACACGGGGGCCATAGGTTTCACTAGTGGCTTCTCTCAAGATAGCATATATTACGGTGGGTGAACAAATTACTGCAATTGATAGAAAAGCGCATAGTTATGAGAATATCTAGGCATGATCATGAACATAGGCATCACGTCCGTGTCAAGTAGACCGAAACGATTCTGCATCTACTACTATTACTCCACACATCGACCGCTATCTAGCAATGCATCTAGAGTATTAAGTTCATAAGAACAGAGTAACGCATTAGGCAAGATGACATGATGTAGAGGGATAAACTCAAGCAATATGATATAAACCCCATCTTTTTATCCTCGGTGGCAACAATACAATACGTGTCGGTTCCCTTTCTGTCACTGGGATCGAGCACCGCAAGATTGAACCCAAAGCTAAGCACTTCTCCCATTGCAAGGAAGATCAATCTAGTAGGCCAAACTAAACCGATAATTCGAAGAGACTTGCAAAGATATCAAATCATGCATATAAGAATTCAAAGAAGAATCAAATATTGTTCATAGATAATCTTGTTCATAAACCCACAATTCATCGGATCTCGGCAAGAGAAGAAGACATCTAGCTAATAACTATGGACCCGAAGGTCTGTGGTAAACTACTCACACATCATCGGAGAGGCTATGGTGTTGATGTAGAAGCCCTCCGTGATCGAATCCCCCTCCGACAGATCCCGGAAAAGGCCCCAAGATGGGATATCACGGGTACAGAAGGTTGCGGCGGTGGTAGAGTGGTTTCGTGGCTCCCCTGGATGTTTTCAGGGTATAAGAGTATATATAGGCGAAAGAAGTAGGTCGGTGGAGCTACGAGGGGCCCACGAGGGTGTGGGGCGCGCCTACCCCCTGGGCGCGCCCTCCTGCCTCGTGGCCGCCTCGTTGCATCTCTGACTTCCACTCCAAGTCTTCTGGATTGCATTTGTTCCAAGAAAGATACTCGCAAAGGTTTCGTTCCGTTTGGATTCCGTTTGATATTCCTTTTCTGCGAAACACTGAAATAGGAAAAAAACAGCAATTTGCACTGGGTCTTCGGTTAATAGGTTAGTCCCAAAAAGAATATAAAATAGTATATTAAAGCCCATTAAACATCCAGAACAGATAATATAATAGCATGGAACAATAAAAAATTATAAATACGTTGGAGACGTATCAGTGACTAATACCCAAAGGGTTTTACTAGAGTCAATAATCTAGTTCACATCGCTATGTGATTAACACCCAAAGAGTACTAAGGTGTGGTTATGTTTTGCTTGTGAGAGAAGCTTAGTCAATGGGCCTGTCACATTCAAGCCGTATGTATTTTGCAAATTTTCTATGTCTACTATGCTCTGCATGGAGCTACTCTAGCTAATTGCTCCCACTTTCAATATGTATCCAGATTGAGACTCAGAGTCATCCGGATCGGTGAAAAAGCTTGCATCAGTGTAACTCTTTACGAAAAACTCTTTATCACCTCCATAACCGAGAAATATCTCCTTAGTATTCTAAGGATAATTTTGACCGCTGTCAAGTGATCCACTCCTGGATCACTATTGTACCCTCTTGCCAAACTCATGGTGAGGTTCACAATAGGTCTGGTACACAGCATAGCATACTTCATAGAACCTATGACTGAGGCATAGGGAATGAATTTTCATTCTCTTTCTATTTTCTGCCGTGGTCGGGTTTTGAGTCTTTACTCAACTTCACACCTTGCAACACAGGCAAGAACTCCTTCTTTGACTGTTCCATTTTGAACTACAGAGTCTTGTCAAGGTATGTACTCATTGAAAAGAAAAACTTATCAAGCGTCTTGTTCTATATCTATAGATCTTGATGCTCAATATGTAAGCAACTCCACCGAGGTCTTACTTTGAAAAACTCCTTTCAAACACTCCTTTATGCTTTCCAGAAAAGTTCTACATTATTTCTGATCAACAATATGTCATTCACATATACTTATCGGAATTGCTATAGTACTCCCACTCACTTTCTTGTAAATACAGGCTTCACCGCAAGTCTGTATAAAACCATATGCTTTGATCACCTTATCAAAGCGTATATTCCAACTCCGAGATGCTTGCACCAGTCCATAGATGGATCACTGGAGCTTGCACACTTTGTTAGCACCTTTAGGATTGATAAAACCTTCTTGTTGCATCATATACAACTCTTCTTTAAGAAATCCATTAAGGAATGTAGTTTTTGACATCCATTTGCCAGATTTCATGAAATGTCGCAATTGCTAACATGATTCGGACAGACTTTAAGCATCGATACGAGTAAGAAAATCTCATCGTAGTCAACATCTTGAACTTGTCAAAAACCCTTTTTGACAAGTCGAGCTTTGTTGATAGTAACACTACTATCAGCGTCCGTCTTCCTCTTGAAGATCCATTTTATTCTCTATGGTTTGCCAATCATCGGGCAAGTCAACCAAAGTCCACACTTTGTTCTCATACATGGATCCCATCTCAGATTTCATGGCCTCAAGCCATTTCGCGGAATCTGGGCTCATCATTGCTTCCTCATAGTTCGTAGGTTTGTCATGGTCAAGTGACATGACTTCCAGAACAGGATTACCGTACCACTCTGGTGCAGATCTTACTCTGGTTGACCTACGAGGTTCGGTAGTAACTTGATCTGAAGTTTCATGATCATCATTAGCTTCCTCACTAATTGGTGTAGGCATCACCGGAAAAGATTTCTGTGATGAAATACTTCCAACTCGAGAGAAGGTACAATCACTACTGGAATCTGGCAATTTTCTGTCTGCCACCTCTTTGCCGTCCGCTAGCTGACGGCAAAGAGCCTCTTTGCCGTCCGCTTCCACAAAGCGGACGGCAAAGAAAGTGCAGATGGCAAAAAGTCTATTTGCCGTCCGCTGTTTCTTTGCCGTCAGCCAGCTGATGACAAAGAGCTAGAAGGCAGATGGCAAAGGGCCAGGTGGGCCCCACAGGGCACGACGTGGCTAGGTCAGGTTCTTTGCCGTCCGCCAGTGGGCGACAAAGAGGAGACGTGGGCCAGCCCTAAACGGCCGCCCTCTTTGCCGTCTACTAGCAGACGGCAAAGAAGGCCCACTTTAACGGGCCAAGCCGTCTCCCCTCTCTCTCTCTCTCTCTCTCTCTCTCTCCCCTCCCGCGCGCCCGCCTCTCTCCTCCCCTGCTGCTCTGCCGTTGCCGCCGGCTAGCCCCGTCCCCCGGACCCAGCCCCCGCCGCCGTCCAGCCCTCCCCCCGTGCCCCGTCGCCCCTCCGCCCTTGCCCCCGTCGCCGAGAGGCTCTGGCTGGCCGCCCGGTGCCGGACCCTCCTCCTGCGACCTGCGCCCGCCTCTGCCTCGCTGCTGCCCTCCTCCCATGACCCCTGCCGCCCGCCCCACCGGCCGACCTCGCCCTCCACCGGCGATCCCCTGCAGGTTTGTTCTTCCCCCCTTTTTAGTTAGTTTTTTAGTTTTAGTTTTAGTTTTAGTTTTAGTTTTAGTTTAGTTTTATTTCCAGTTTAGTTTTAGTTTATTCTAGTTTAATTTATTTTATATTAGTTTTAGTTTTAGTTTATAAGAAGAAGATGAGTAGAAGGAGGAGGAGAAGGGAGGAAGAGGAGGAGGGATAAGAAGAAAGAAGAAGAAGAAGAAGAAGAAGAAGAAGAAGAAGAAGAAGAAGAAGAAGAAGAAGAAGAAGAAGAAGAAGAAGAAGAAGAAGAAGAAGAAAAAGAAATATAAGAGAAGAAGGAAAGGAAAAAAGAGGGCGCCTGGGGACGAGCGGGTTAGGGGTTCCTCGGTGTCGATGGAACCCTAAATAACAAGTATCATCTGTGCGAGATACATGTGGTCGTCGGTGTCGAACACTACATCCCTATCCCATAAGTGACGCCGACGTCCGACATCCCAAAGCAACTGTTCTCGGCGTCGATGGCGGTCAAACACCATCGCGAATTTGCCTGGCAGACTCATCGCAGAGGCTGCCAGACAAATTCGCGATGGTGTTCGACCGTCATCGGCCACCAGAACTATTGTTGCGGGACGCCGGGCGCCGGCTTCACTTGTGGAATGTGGATCTAGTGTTCAACACCGAGTGCCACATGTATCTCGCACCGATGATACTTACTATTTAGGGTTCCATCGACGCCAGGGACCCCCTAACCCGTGCGTCCCGTTGTCAATATTTAGTTAGGTCGATGGAAGAAACAAAATTTCTATGTTACTCATCTTTGTATTTAAATGTGCAGTTATTTCATCGCTACGAGGGTCTAGTGTTTGACGAGCTCCGCCCCTGCGTTCGTTGGTGAGCACAAATGACATCTCCCGATGAAACTTGCTAGCTATAGGTGTCAATCATTAGTATGCGTAACCACTATGCGTCTCCCGTTCGAAAGGGTTACATCTATAAATATGCATGCATTTGCATATTTATAATCATGATTCTTTCGAATTGTCCAACGTTATCCATGGACAGCCTGAGTATGTGTAGATTGGGTTTGTTTTCCCATATGCTCTGCTCCGTATCCAATGCAGAATTTCGTCAGTGCCTCCCTGTTGTTCTCCGGGTACACATCCTCTCTGCTTATTGCCGATACGTGTATCAGGAGAACAGCGGGGAGGTGCTGCCGAAATTTTGCGTCGGATCTGGAGTAGAGCATGGGAAAACGAACCAAATATACACATACTCGGGTCGGATTAGGACCTATATTTACCTATTAGCGTGTAGGTTGCATGGACATAATAAAACTGACGTATATGGTTTGCTTAATTATGTATATATTTCTTGTGTGTCCAGTCGGAAGTCAATATGAGTGATCGTGCATGGATGTACACCGGTTACACTAGTTAGAAAGTTTGGACCGAGGAATGGTTAACAAAAACCAAGGGGTTTGTTAGAGCCGCATTTGCAAATGGACAGGAATTAAGCTAGTGCCCTGTGCCTGTTGCGACAACTATAAAAAGAGGGACGGGCTTGAAATGAGTAAAGACCTGCAGAAGTTTGGTTTTACGCCTGGTTACACGGTCTGGACATTACATGGTGAGTTTGCCCAACGTGCCAGAGCCGAGGTGGTTCGTCATCGCACCGAAGAGCATGGTACCGGGACCGCAGACATGGTGCAAGACTTTGACGATGCTCGGGACTCGAACGAGGAGATGGAGGAATCTACAAAGGCCTTCACTGAAATGTTGGAGTCCTCAAAACGTCCTCTCCACGAGCACACTGAGCTTTGTCAGCTGGTTGCCATCTCACAAATAATGGCTTTGAAGGCTCAATTCAACTTGGGCAGAGAATGCTACGACGCGATGATGACAGTATTCGGACGATTTCTACCCAAAGGCCATGTGCTACCTCCAAACCTGTACCAGTCAGACAAAATCCTCCGTGCTCTTAAGATGCCCTATGAGAAGATACATGCCTGTGAGAAAGGATGTGTCTTATTTAGGCTTCAGTATGAGGACTTGAACTATTGTCCCATTTGCAATTCTTCCAGGTATGTTGTGGTAGACAACGGTATGGGTGAGAAGACGCAGACCAAAATACCCGTTAATGTTCTTCAATATATGCCAATCATACCAAGACTTCAACGTCTTTTCATGGTCGAAGAGACGGCCAGACAGATGGCATGGCACAAAATGGGCAAAAGAACCGAACTAGATGCAGATGGGAATGTGATGATGGTGCACACATCGGATGGTGAAGCGTGGAAGCGCTTCTGCATTACATAAGGAAAAAACGGCAGATCCAAGGCATCCTCGAGTCGCCGTCAGCACAGATGGGTTCAGTGTGTTTGGTCAGATGGCAACCCCATACAGCTGTTGGCCCGTGTTTGTCATTCCACTCAATCTCCCCCCCGGGCAGATTATGCAAAGAAAGAACATTTTCCTGACGTTGATAATTTCAGGGCCCAACTATCTGGGAAGAATATGAATGTGTACATGCAGCCGCTTAAGGACGAATTGCAAGAAGCTTGGATAATGGGTTCAAGACATACGACGCCTTTAACAAAGAGAACTTCATAATGCGTGCCTGGTACATGTACTCGACGCATGACTTGCCAGCGTATGCGCTATTCGTTGGCTGGTGTGTGCATGGAAGGTTCCCGTGCCCCACATGCAAGGGAGCTCTTGAGTTTCGTTGGCTGACGGCAGGGCACAAGTATAGTTGCTTCGACTTGCATAGACCGTTTCTACATCCTCGCCATAAGTTCAGGAAAGACAAGAAGAACTTCATCAAAGGTAGAGTTGTCAAACGCTCTGCACCACTGCGTTGACAGCCAATGACCATAGATCGCTTAAACGCTCTCGAGACAGATCCAAAGTGTCCGGGTATTTCAAGGGGTATAATAAGGAACACGCTGGACTCACAAGACATGCTTCTGGGATCTGCCTTACTTCAAAGACCTCCTTTGACCACACAACATCGACGTGATGCACACTGAAAAGAATATCGCCAAAGAATTTTTTTGGTACATTGTTCAGCATAGAGGGGAAATCAAAGGATAATACTAAGGCTAGAGTCGATCAAGAGGAGCTATGTGATAGACCGTTACAAAACATGAAAGAACCGAAAGGAAAGGGGAACTGGACGAAGCGAAAGGCATGGTTCAATCTTGGAAAGCCAGCTATGAAGGAAATTATTTTGTGGGTGAAAATACAGTTGATGTTCCTCGATGGGTATGCAACAAATCTAAAGAGGGGAGCGAGTCTTCAAAAATTGAAAATATCTGGTATAAAAAGTCATGATTAGCACATATGGATTAAGTGGATAATGCCGGTGATGTTGCGTGGCTTCATCCCTGAGGATGAATGGCTAGTACTGGCAGAGCTAAGCTATTTCTTCCGTGTTCTTTGTGAGAAAGAACTATCGCCCGGCCTCCTAGAAGAAATGGAACAGTTGGCTCCAGAGTTGATCTGCAAGTTAGAGATGATCTTTCCGCCAAGCTTCTTTAATCCAATGCAACACTTGATTTTGCATCTCTCGACCGAGGCACGATTGGGGGGGGGGCCCGTGAAAAATTGTTGGTGCTACTCAACTGAGAGGATCAGAAGACGCTTCGAGCAAAATGTAAAAATAAATGTAGAATAGAAGCATCGATGGCCGAGGCATTCATCACTGAGGAGGCGACAAACTTCGTAACAACACACTACGAAGCCAAAAATCGTCATTTGCATAATCTGAAGCCTCGGTACAATGCCGACGAACCTCAAAAGGGTCAATCCAACCTCAGCCTATTCAAAGGGAATGTCGCACCAGCCAGTGGTTGGAAACCAGTATCGTTGGATGTTGAAGAATGGCCGACCATTTCGCTGTATCTCTTCAACAACCTAACAGAAGTGCGGCCATACATCGAGTAAGATCTCGGTACATTGTTTCACAACTTCTAATTCCTTTGAACTGCTCTTATTCCTGGATATTTGATGCAGTCGATACGTCGCCATATTCTCGTATGGAGCGGTGATCCAAAAGGATTCCGTCGAAGAGTATGAGCTTCTCGCAAAGCAAGGAGCCGAATATCCCGGTTTCATCTCTTGGTTTCAAAAGAGGTAATTTCCATTAGACCCTTTCATTTCTTTGGCTAATTTGCGATTAATGCAACAATCCTTTCGTATTAAACTTGTAGGCTAATTCAGAGATTATGGATGCCAAATTGAGACAAGTAGCTAATGGTTTTGACTATAAGGTCCGTTCATTTGAAAAATACGACATCAACGGGTATCGCTTTCGTACCTATGGCAAAGAGCTATCTATGGCCGACCGAAAGTCTACAAATTGTTGTGTCTCTGCTATCGGCGAAGGATGTATCGAGTATTATGAAAGAGTTTAAGCAATTTATGAACTTCAATTCTATGGTGAAAACCCACCAAACGTCGTAGGCTTCAGATGTTATTGGTTCCAAATTAGGAGACTAGAAGGACTCATGAACATATAGGGCTAGTCGAAATCAAACAAAGCACCCATTTGGATGTTCCCGATGTCTATATTACGGCTCAACAGGCAACCCAAGTTTTCTATCTACCGTGGGCCTGTCAAAGTGATCCAAATCTCAGTGGTTGGGACGTCGTTTACGAAGTGCCGCCACGTGTTAGACCACCTCCCCCCAATGAAAAGGATTATGAACCTCACGTTAACCAAGACACATATGACGAAGGAGAATTCTTCCAAGAAACACGTCTTTCCAAAAAACGTTTCAAGAACCGCTCTACTCCACCCCAGAACATTGAAGTAGACAACGATAGTGAATCTGACTTCACCCCTGAGCCGGAACAAGAAGAGTCGGAAGAAGAAGAAGTACTGCTGCAGATGACCTGTTGATGCTTGAACGATTACGTAAAGGTGGCCTTCCGCATGATGATGCATTTATTAATGATGATGATGAACACGCCATTACCGATAGTGATGATGGTGATGCTTTTATTAATGATGATGATGAGCATGTCATTACCGATAGTGATTATTAGGTATTCAAATTTATATGTTATACTTGACTTATACAGTTATTTGTATGATTGTGTGATTTATATAGTTGGTATGTATAATTTTCTTACTTTGTATGATTGTTTCTTATACATAGTGCCATGGTCTTGATGTCCGTCCCAGTCGGCCCTTGCCCGCTTTATGATTCGGATGTGGTAAATTCTCTTTCATAACTATTTGTTGCATTTTGCATTTATGACAATTATGGCCATCAAGTTGACATAGAGATATTTTAATGTAGGAGGTATGTGAACTGGAATTTGAAACCAACCCTCTTGTCGAGAAGTTAAATTTAGTTGAAAAATAAAATGAGTATTTGAAAGAAAAAATTAAAAGAATTGAAGAAGAGAAGATGACATTGGAGTTGTATGTTGCCGATGTCATCGATGATCACAAGGTGAAGATGAATGCAATGCGCTTGAAGATGGATGCAATGCGCCTGAAGCTTAAGAAGCTTATTTTCCTCCTAAATGGCATAATTACCTAAGTTAGATAAAAAATGAGCTATACTTAGCTTATTCAGTTCATTTATGACATACTTAGCATACTTAGGTCAAAAATGGCATGATAATCTTTGTTACCTCCAAAATGTATAGACTTAGCTTATTTTCCTCGAAAATGACATAATAACCTTACTAAGCTCCAAAATGACCTATTTACCTAGCTTAGCTCTAAAATGACCTACACTTAGCATTTTTACCTAGCTTAGCAATAAAATGGAATTTTTACCTACCTTAGTTAGAAGAAGAAGAATATAACGAAGAGGAGAGGAGAAAAAGAAAGTGAAGAAAAAAAAAATCTTAACTTTCATCTTTCCCAATTTGCAGATTTGCTTTACATGAGGAAGCTTGGATTCATGGAGTGTACTATTCTTCTGGTGCTTCCTCGTCGTTTATGAAAACTTGTTTGCATATGTATGTCTATATGGATATGTTGTTGGAAACTTGTTTCTGGTTATGTATATATGGATATGTTGGACTTTGTTGAACTATGTTGTTGGACATATATGTTGGATTTGATGAAATATGTTGTTGGACATGCTGTTATATGCTGTTGGATATGTTGGATATGTATGCATGTATATCTGTGTTTGAAACCATGTCTAATTAAATGGATTAAATAAAAACAGGGGATATATAGCCTCTTTGCCGTCTGCTAGCGGACGGCAAAGAGCTTTGCCATCTGCTAGCGGACGACAAACAGGACATGTGGCAGCTACCTGTGCAACCTGGAAACACTGGCTGCCTATTTGGTAATTTTGCCGTCTGCTAGTGATACGTCTCCAACGTATCTATAATTTTTTATTGTTCCATGTTATATTATCCTTCTAGGATGTTTTATATGCATTTATATGCAATTTTATATGATTTTGGGAACTAACCTATTAACCCAGAGCCCAGTGCCAGTTTCTGTTTTTTCCTTGTTTTTGACTCTCGCAGAAAAGGAAAACCAAACGGAGTCCAAATAGAATGAAATCTTCGAGAGAGTTATTTTTGGAATGGAAGCAATCCAGGAGACTTGGAGTAGACGTCAGGGAAGCTTCGAGGAAGCCACGAGGCAGGGAGGCGCGCCCTACCCCCTGGGCGCACCCCCACCCTCGTGGGCCTCTCGTGGCTCACCTGACCGACTTCTTTCGCCTATATATATCCATATACCCTAAAAACATCAGAGAGAATAATAGATCGGGAGTTCCACCACCGCAAGCCACTCTAGCCATTAAAAACCAATCGGGACCCTGTTCCGGCACCCTGAGGGGGAATCCCTCACCGGCGGCCATCTTCATCATCCCGACGCTCTCCATGACGAGGAGGGAGTAGTTCACCCTCGGGGCTGAGGGTATGTACCAGTAGCTATGTGTTTGATCTCTCTCTCTCTCTCTCTCTCTCTCTCTCTCTCTCTCTCGTGTTCTTGATTTGGCACGATCTTGATGTACCGTGAGCTTTGCTATTATAGTTGGAACTTATGATGTTTCTCCCCCTCTACTCTCTTGTAATGGATTGAGTTTTCCCTTTGAAGTTATCTTATCGGATTGAGTCTTTAAGGATTTAAGAACACTTGATGTATGTCTTGCATGTGCTTACATGTGGTGACAATGGGATATTCACGTGATCTACTTGATGTATGTTTTGGTGATCAACTTGTGGGTTCCGTAACATTGTGAACTTATGCATAGGGGTTGGCACACGTTTTTGTCTTGACTCTCCGGTAGAAACTTTGGGGCACTCTTTGAAGTACTTTGTGTTGGTTTGAATAGATGAATCTAAGATTGTGTGATGCATATCGTATAATCATACCCACAGATACTTGAGGTGACATTGGAGTATCTAGGTCACATTAGTGTTTTGGTTGATTTGTGTCTTAAGGTGTTATTCTAGTACGAACTCTATGATAGATCGAACGGAAAGAATAGCTTCGTGTTATTTTACTACGGACTCTTGAATAGATCGATCAGAAAGGATAACTTTGAGGTGGTTTCGTACTCTACCATAATCTCTTCGTTTGTTCTCCGCTATTAGTGACTTTCGAGTGACTCTTTGTTGCATGTTGAGGGATAGTTATATGATCCAATTATGTTATTATTGTTGAGAGAACTTGCACTAGTGAAAGTATGAACCCTAGGCCTTGTTTCCTAGCATTGCAATACCGTTTGTGCTCATTTTTATCATTAGTTACCTTGCTGTTTTTATATTTTCAGTTTACAAAAACCTATATCTACCATCCATATTGCACTTGTATCACCATCTCTTCGCCGAACTAGTGCACCTATACAATTTACCATTGTATTGGGTGTGTTGGGGACACAAGAGACTCTTTGTTATTTGGTTGCAGGGTTGATTGAGAGAGACCATCTTCATCTTACGCCTCCCACGGATTGATAAACCTTAGGTCATCCACTTGAGGGAAATTTGCTACTGTCCTACAAACCTCTGCACTTGGAGGCCCAACAACGTCTACAAGAAGAAGGTTGTGTAGTAGACATCAAGCAGTTTCTGGCGCCGTTGCCGGGGAGGTGAGTGCTTGAAGGTATATCTTTAGATCTTGCAATCGAATCTTTTTGTTTCTTGTTTTATCACTAGTTTACTCTATAAAAGAAAACTACAAAAAATGGAATTAAGGGTACCTCATATGCTTCATCTTTTTAATGTCTTCCATGAAAAATAAGGATTCCGATAATTGTGCTCAATTGCTAGAGGAAGAATGCATTAGAATGTTTGGCACTAAATCTTTGAATGATGAGCATGATTTCAATGTTGTTTGTATGAACTCTCTGAATATCCATAGTACTAATGATGATTGCACTAGTCATGATGAAAATGTCTCTTATAAGCATGTCAACTTTTGTGGAATACATAGAGCTTGCAAGCACACACCAAATAGGGAAGATAGATTTTGCAAGAGGCATAAATATTTAGAAACAAAATGGTTGCAAGAGAGGCTAGATGCTTGTGCTGAAAATTTAAGATTTCTTTTCCATCCTTGTGAACTTTGCAATGAACGTAATCATTTAAATCCCCAATGCAAATTGTTTCGTGATCGTATCGCGTCCAAAAATTGTGATGACTTGATTTCCCTTGCACATCATAATGAACTTAGTTTGCTTTTGGGTTATGAAGAAATGAAACGTCTAACTAAGGATATGCCAGAATTTGTCCTTGATAAAGTTCTTGATTTTGATCTAAAAGAATTTTTTATGTATTGTGCGGTGAATTGCATTGAAAATCCTTATATTGCCAATTACATAAAGAAAAGAAAACAAATAGAAGACGAAGAGAATACTAATGAAAGGGAAGAGACTTCCCATTATCTTCCTATTATTTCTTATGATGAATCAGGTAACGAGGAGGAGCCTTCTATTCAACCAATCTCATTAATAAGGAGCTCCAAAAAGAGGATTAAACCCACACATAATGTGAAGAAGAAAAAGAAAAGACGGAGAAGCAAAGGTGAAAAGGTATCCCTCCCAAATGATATTGCTCCTATTACTCATTGTGATGATGATAATTGCTATACTATTGGTGCTATCCATACTATTAATGATGAGAGTGATTATGCTTATGATATGAAAAGGCCCAATGTCGGTGTCAAAACCGGCGGATCTCGGGTAGGGGGTCCCGAACTGTGCGTCTAGGCGGATGGTAATAGGAGACAAGGGACATGATGTTTTTACCCAGGTTCAGGCCCTCTCGATGGAGGTAAAACCCTACTCCTGCTTGATTAATATTGATGATATGGGTAATACAAGAGTGGATCTACCACGAGATCAGAGAGGCTAAACCCTAGAAGCTAGCCTATGGTATGATTGTTGTTCGTCCTACGGACTAAAACCCTCCAGTTTATATAGACACCGGATAAGGTTAGGGTTACACAGAGTCAGTTACAATGGTAGGATATCTACATATCCGTATCGCCAAGCTTGCCTTCCACGCCAAGGAAAGTCCCATCCGGACACGGGACGAAGTCTTCAATCTTGTATCTTCACAGTCCAGGAGTCCGGCCAATGGTGATAGTTCGGCTATCCGGACACCCCCTAATCCAGGACTCCCTTAGTAGCCCCTGAACCAGGCTTCAATGACGACGAGTCCGGCACGCATATTGTCTTCGGCATTGCAAGGCGGGTTCCTCTTCCGAATACTTCATAGAAGATTTTGAACACAAGGATAGTGTCCGGCTCTGCAAAACAAGTTCCACATACCACCGTAGAGAGAATAACCTTTGCACAGATCTACTGATGTATTCCGTGGAGTGACATCATACCACGGCCAGGCCTTTATACGAATCGGTTTTACTGTTCCACCTCAGCGCGTTTAGCGAGGCGGTTTCCTTGGCACATCTTATCAAAGCGGAGATCATGCCCCCTTATTCCGGGATTCTCATCAATACGGGCGTGGGTAACCCAGTCGTGCCCGTTGGCACGCCTCCTCCATCGAAGGCGAGTCCCGAACGGTCACGGGGTGGGCTCTTGGTATTCAACCTCTTTATAACGAGACCAAGGCCTGCTCCTTTCTTTCAATCTCAATCGAGTTCGCCCCTCGCCTCGAGTTCCAACACCCAAAGCTCCAGAGTTAGGCGCTTAAGACCTTCAACGATGTCCGGCTCCGCCCTGCACGGCCGGTGGATGTCTTCCTCCGTCACGGAAGAAGATGTGCTAAAGCTGAGAGACGCCAGGTATCTAACCGGCGAAATTTCGCATAGGCTACCTGCTCAAGGGCAGGTTGTTCCCACTCCCGAGCCCGGTGAGAGCATGGTATTCGTGTCTCACTTCCTTCCTGGTTTAGGCTTCCCGACGGACCCCTTTGTGAGGGGGCTCATGTTTTATGATGGGCTGGAATTCTATGACTTGGATCCGGAGTCCATCCTCCACATCTCGTCGTTCATTGTCGTATGTGAAGCCTTCCTCTACATTACCCCTCACTTCGGATTGTGGCTCAAGACCTTCAAAGTGGAGCCGAAGATGATCAAGGGGCATCAGGCAGAGTGTGGAGGGGCCGTTATAAGCAAGAATGCGGATGCTCCATGGCCCGAGGGCTCTTTTCAAGAGGAGCTCAATTTATGGCAACAGGAGTGGTTCTATATCACCGCTCCCAGGGGCACCAAATGGGCGGCGCCACCTGCCTTCCGCTCGGGTCCTCCATTGCGGCGGGCATCATGGGTCAATAAAGGGCTCGACTGGGGACCGTCCAAGGACGTTCCTCTGTTGCAGGGCCGTATTCGAGACCTCCAAGAAAGAGAGATCAATCTGGTCGTAGTAGCGCAGGTCATGCTGATTCGTCGCACCTTGCCCGCAAACGCCGCCCCTCCGCTGTGGGAGTTTAATCTGGAGGGACCACGAACTCTCCAACATTTTATGGGCGTAACGCCCGTGGAGATGTACCAACTGTTCTTCGGATCACAAGCAATGTGTCCGGACTTAACCGAGGACGCAGGTCTGAGCTACAATCGCCCGGATACTCAAGTAAGTAGTCCTGTACCCGGACATGCTATCCGCATATTTGTCATATACTTGCCCTTAAAAGAGCTATCCTTTAAACAGGAGTGGATAGCAAAAGCAAAACTGATCAGGTGTCCGGCCCCCCTCCCTGGGATCACGCCGGATCCGGTATTAACCAAGATGCTAGAGGCTGTGCCTTTTGAAGAAGGCGAAGGGGAGAACAAGGGAACTACTACCTCCGTGAAGGAGGCTATCAAGAAAGGGGAATCGAGAATCCCTCCCTCCAAGGGGAGAAGAGGACCGCTTCTGAAGATCCGGAGGCCAAAGCCTCGAAGCGGGGGAAGAAATCTTCGCCAGAGGGTCCTGCGGCGGGAGATGTCCCGGCCACACTATTTCCCCAAGGAGATCGGCCCTCCAGCGAGCCGTAAGTAAAGGGGGGCGTTTTTTCTTAGATGAGAGACATCCCCATTTTATTTCTGAAGGTAACCGAAAGTTTTACCTTGTAGTTCGGATCTCAGCCCTTCACAGCAGAGCTCGTCTTCAGGGGATCTTGATCCGGAGATGATGGAGAGCGAAACGCCTCCGTCTGCCGTACCGTCATGCGAGGCGGGCGACCCTGAGGTTTCGTCGCGGAGGGCTTCTCCGAATCGGCGGGGCCGAAGGCAGCCGATGTCCCTCAAAGCCCTCCGTGTCCGCCTTTGAAAAGGCCACCGGACGAGTCCGGCACCAACGGGTGTACGGTCGGAGGAGCTGAAGGATCTGCTCGGGCGAGCATCTATCTCAGAAGATCACCGTACGTTAATGGGTACGGTGATTGAAAGGATTTCATCCGCTGAGAGCGGATTGCATGAAGCCGTCGTAAGTTTACTGACGGGTTTTGATGTACGCAAAATGATGTACCTTCTGACAGTTTTGCATATAGAATGCTCCCTGTATAGATAGTAGCCCCTGAGACTTGGTGCGGTGTCAAAAATGACGGCGCGCCGAGTATCATAACCCCATGTATAATATGCGCTCTTACTATGTAGGTGGCGAAGGTCCGGTGGCTAGCCGGGCTGATGAATTTGCCGAACTGAAGCGGCAACTTGACGTGGCAGATGCGGACATCACGCTTGTTAACAAGCGGCTTGACGAGTCACAAGGTATGCGACTTCTCCGCGGACACCTGGTAAGGGAGCTTGACGCCCATGCCTTACAACATGTATGCTGAATGCAGATGGCGCCGCTGCTATGGAGAGCCTTCAGGCAGAGCTTGCCCGAGCCAAGGAGCAAGCCAGAAAAAGTGATGCGGCTGCTTTAAAGGCGGCCGCAGAGCTAAAAGCCGAACAGGCTGCTCACTGCCAAAGCAAGAAAGAGATGGCCGATATGGCCGTGAAATTGAAGAATGCTACTGACCATTGCGAGCTTCTTAAAAAAGAAGATCGAGCGAAACAAGAGGACCTGAAGAAGGCCGCCACCGAGGCCAAGGATACTCGCTCTGCAATGAGAGCTATGAAGGAGGAGCTGCGTCAGGCCGAAGATTTTGCGGCTGGAAAGCCCTTTCTGTTGCGGAGGAAATTCACGGATCCTAGGTATGCTCAATTGGACCGGCTGTGGGGTGCGGAGGATGTTTATCTGGACTTGGCGGCGAGTGCCGCAGACGCGGCCGAACACTTCCAAGGTCAAAGGGATCACGGAATGGAAGAGCTTTTTTAGTCGCAGTTCCATAGTCCGGAGCGTCCACTTTCATTAACCGATCGTTTGGCCGAATGGGCTGAATAGGTTGTCCAGACTTGCCATGAGGGCTGTCGTGACTCATTTGTGGCCGAAAAGCCCCAAGCCGAAGAGTTATTTTGGCTTGGTGCAACAGTTCCTTGGTGCGGTGCCGCATATCGATGCAATGAAGCGGTCAGCATGCATAGAGGGTGCGCGGATGGCTCTTGCCCGTGTCAAGACATACTAGGCGGAGATGAAGGCCACCGAAGTTGCATCCCAAGATTCGGACGAAGTTTAGTACCGCCGAGCACTATTTTGAGGAAGTCTGCGAGGCGCTCGTGTAATAGAGACGCAGTGCTCAAGGATGTTATGCTTTAATGACATGTATGATTTGTGAAAACAATGTTTCAATATAATATAAGAGCTTTTTATACTTGTGCGTTCAAGTATTAAAACGCCTCTGTCGGCCGTTGATGTATATGTGTATATAACCCGAAAGATGGCAGTCTTGACTTTACCCCCACGCACATAGTGCGGGGTGTTTGCAAAAAGGCGCATTTTCACACTTAATCCAACGTCTTGGTCCTGTGAAGGAGGTGATAGCGTAGCAAACTAGGCAACCGGACTATAATGCTTTATCACTTTCACTTAGCCATAGGAGTTTGATGGTGGGGCTACTATATAGCCCCTAGGGGCACCGCGCTCTCCCGAATTCGGGGCGCGTATGTGCCTGACCGGGAAATGGTCCTTCGTCAATGCAGGGGAATTCTAAACATTCCTGTGGGTCATTGAGTGGTTGACCAGTCTCACGCTATATCATGACAGTCAGTTTTAGCTTTCTCCACTGAGGTGCTCAACCCAGCTCAACCGGGGCACAATAGTAGTGGTTCTCCCAGCGCTACCTTAGCCGATATAACAGAACGTAAGGTACCAAAACATGGGAGCGGGGCAAACCCAACATTTGACCAAAGACATGATTCGGAGCTGATGCATATAAGGCCTAACTCGAGACGCCGAACACTCCCTAAGGTATTTGGTCTTTATGAAAATGGGCAGAGTAATGCCCTAAACCCCTGGTGTCCAGGTACGCGCAAAAATTCTGGTGCGGCCGATGCCAAAACGCCAACCTCCTCCTCGGTTATAGCAAGAAGCCGGGGGATGTGTATTAACAAGAGACAATAAAAAAGGTTTACGCAGGGTCTTAATCTGAAAAGAATCCTTGCAACGGGTCCCTACTGCACGTCTGCGCCTGTGTCTCCGTTGTGCCGTATCCTGGATGGGTGTAGCACGGTGTTCATCTGTAAAAGAGAAGAACTTAGTTAAAAAGGAAAAGGATCGTGCGAAAAATGTACTTTATATTAAATAAACAGAGTACGGTTCGAAAAAGTGAACAAAATTGAGCTTTATTGTCTCTTGTTGTACATACGCAGCCCTTGTACGGGGTATGCCGCTAGTAGGCCTTTATATGTTTACGCCGACTCGTCTAGCCATGTCCGGGTTGAATGACCTATTCAGGTGCTTTGATTAGCGGAACCGGATTTGTGTGGGGCTGTCAAGGCAGTCTCACGTTCTTCTGTGCTGGAGTAACACTTGGTACTCCCTTTTAATGAGATGATGCCGTGTGGACCGGGCATTTTAAGTGTAAGAGATGCGTAATGCGGTATTGCGTTAAAGCGGGTGAAAGCTTCACGTCCCAGTAGTGCTTGATAGCTACTTTCGAATGGGGCGATGTGGAAGGTTAACCTTTCACGACGGAAGTTGTCGGATGACCCGAACACAACTTCAAGCAGTAGGGAGCCCGTACAATGGGCATATGGGCCTGGCATTACCCCTTTGAAGGAGGTGTTGCTACGGCGAATTTCGGTTGGGTCTATCCCCATTTTGTGGATTGTGTCCTGATATAGCAGGTTTAGATCGCTACCTCCGTCCATTAGGACTTGAGTAAATTGGAATCCGTCGATTATAGGATCTAATATCAAGGCAGTCCATCCTGCGTTCTGGATACTTCCGGAGTAGTCCTGATGATCGAAGGTGATTGGTTTTGACAACCATCGCTGGGACTCTGCTGGGATAGACCGTGCGGCACGTGTTTCTATGGGCGCCGCTCTGTTTTTCCCTTTTGTCACTTGAAGTGAGTTCACTATTTTGACTTTTTGTGGGAAATTGTTTTGTTTTCCGGTGCTCTGCTTGTGGGGTTCGTCATCGTCCTCGCTTGGTGTGTCGAGCCCTTGTGTTCGACATTGAGTTTGCGGACTGCTTGAAGACCCAACAATCTCTGTGGGTATGGTTTGCGTGCTTCCCGGAGTACTGTGGATTTGGCATATTTTGTCCAAGATTTTGTTTAGGTTGGATAGCTCGTCGCTGCTGTCCTTGGGGGGCAGTTTTTTATGATTCTGCCGGGAGCTTCTGAATCCGGCATTGACTGCCGTGCTCTTCGGGCTGTTTCCCTTTGTCCGACGCTGGTCTTTGCTACGTCGTAGTTTTCCATTTCCATCCCTTACTTCGGATGTACTTGGGTCGCTGGTACTACATCTTGCCAGCCAACTATCCTCTCCCGCACAAAAGCGGGTCATGAGGCTTGTTAATGCAGCCATGGTTCTCGGCTTCTCCTGGCCGAGGTGTCTGGCGAGCCATTCGTCTCGGACGTTGTGTTTGAAAGCTGCTAAGGCTTCGGCGTCCGGACAGTCGACTATTTGGTTCTTTTTGGTAAGGAACCTGTTCCAGAATTTGCGGGCTGACTCTCCGGGTTGTTGAGTTATATGACTTAAATCGTGTGCATCCGGAGGACGGACATAAGTCCCTTGAAAATTTGCCCGAAAAGCGTCCTCGAGCTCTTCCCAACTTGCAATGGTATTTTCAGGGAGGCTTTTGAGCCAATGCCGGGCTGGCCCTTTGAGCTTGAGGGGTAAGTATTTTATGGCGTGGAGATCATCTCCTCTAGCCATGTGTATGTGGAGGATGTAATCCTCAATCCAGACTCCAGGGTCTATTGTTCCGTTGTATGCCTCCATGTTTACGGGTTTGAATCCCGCTGGGAATTCGTGATCCAGCACCTCATCGGTCAAACACAGGGGGTGTGCGGCACCCCTATATTTGGGTGTGCCGTGATGTTCGGATATTTGGCGTGTTGCGTTGCTTGGAAGAGCTTGCTTCCTCGACCCATAGATGGACCTAACTGGGTCATCCCTTTGATGCGAATCCTTATGCGGATCGCGTGTCGGCTTGTGTGTGGCGCCGTTCGCCACTCTCTGTTTGCCATGGGGTCGTCCATCCGACCGGGTGGCCTCCTTGTTTTTTGATTGTGGGGGCTCTACGGCCTCCTCATCAAATTGGGGCAGTAGTTTTCTCTTTGGGTAGCTCTTTGTTCGGCGATCGCCGCCGTATTTGTCTCATGGTGTTGAGTACTTTGCTCCATCTGATTCTGAGTGCATCTTCCGCTATTTTGAGCTTCCGCTTCTGCTTTTTCAGGCTACGCGCAGTGGCGACGAGCCTTTTGTGGAGGTTCTTCTGCTCCAACACTTTGTCCGGCGTGAGATCGTTTGGACTGTTATCTTCACCGGGGACGGGTTGTTTATCCAAGTTGTCCTGTTCGGACGGTTGCTCGATAGCATGTTCGTCGTCCACCGGTTCGCCCTGCTTTATGGCTGGGTCTGTGCGGCTGCCGTCTTTGTCGAGGCGGGACTTGTTGCGGCGTTTACGTTGCCGTTTTGACTGCTTTTCGAGGGAGCGATCCTTCGTAGCGTCCCGTTGTTCCTCGTCATCGCTTCCTTTAGGTGTATCCACCACGTATACATCGTGGGATGAAGTGGCTGTCCAGTATCCTATGGGTGCTGGTTCATGGTTGTCTCCTACATCGTCATCCATACCGTCGATGTCTTCGGAGTCGAAATCGAGCACGTCGTTTAAGCTTTCGACGGTGGCTACAAAGTGGGTGGTGGGTGGGTGTTGAATTTCCTCGTCGTCCGCATCCCAACCTTCCTGACCGTAGTCCGGCCAGGGCTCTCCACATAAAGAGAGAGACTTTAGTGAATTCAGGATGTCGCCAAAGGGCGAGTGCTGAAAGATGTCCGCGGCAGTGAACTCCATGACCGGCGCCCAATCAGATTCGATTGGCAGGGGCGCGGAGGGTTCAGAGTCCGGAGAGGAGTCCGGCACCTTGGAGTCACGGTCTTCGCAAAGGACATGGATGGAGTTCGGCTCAATCGCCGTAGAGATCGTAGCCCCCGAGGCGGTGTCCAACCACTCGTCCTCGATCGGGGGAGTCGGCTCCGAGCTAAGGGTCGGAGCGGACTCTGGTGCGGCTTCCAAGGCACTGTTTGGCGGCAGAGCTAGATCGTGCCCATCGAGACAGTGCGGCGCGCTTGGCTGTGGCTCGAATCCGTCGAAGATCAAGTCTCCGCGGATGTCGGCCGTGTAGTTCAAACTCCCAAATCTGACTGATGGCCAGGGCGTAGCTTCGATCTGCTCCGGATGGCCAAGTGAATTGGCCCGCAGTGCAAAGCCGCCGAACACGAAGATCTGTCCGGGGAGAAAAGTATCACCCTGGACCGCGTCGTTGTTGATGATCGAAGGAGCCATCGGCCTAAAGATGACGACACAGAGGAACTCTCAATGAATGCACCAATGTCGGTGTCAAAATCGGCGGATCTCGGGTAGGGGGTCCCGAACTGTGCGTCTAGGCGGATGGTAACAGGAGACAAGGGACACGATGTTTTTACCCAGGTTCGGGCCCTCTCGATGGAGGTAAAATCCTACTCCTGCTTGATTAATATTGATGATATGGGTAGTACAAGAGTGGATCTTCCACGAGATCAGAGAGGCTAAACCCTAGAAGCTAGCCTATGGTATGATTGTTGTTCGTCCTACGGACTAAAACCCTCCGGTTTATATAGACACAGGATAGGGTTAGGGTTACACAGAGTCGGTTACAATGGTAGGAGATCTACATATCCGTATCGCCAAGCTTGCCTTCCATGCCAAGGAAAGTCCCATCCGAACACGGGACAAAGTCTTCAATCTTGTATCTTCACAGTCCAGGAGTCCGGCCAACGGTGATAGTTCGGCTATCCGGACACCCCCTAATCCAGGACTCCCTCACCCAAGCTTGGGGATGCTATGTTTGATGAGAATGACATGTTTGAGAATATATTTGCAACTAATGTTTGTCCCAAGCTTGGGGATGCTATGTTCTATGAAGATGATATTTTTAGCCTCCCAAGTTTTGATGAGCAAATTTATTATGATGATAGCATGCCTCCTATTTATGATGGTTATATTAATGAAAGTGGGTTTGGAAGAGTTTCAACTTTAGGAAGTAATGATCCCACTATTTTGGAGGATGTTGAATATTATTGTGATAATTATGAAAGTGGATTTGCAGAGGTCATGACTTTATTTAGTGATGAATCCACTATTTCAGAAGAGGTTTCAATTGATTATGATGAGAACAAAGTTGCTATTTATGATGATTATTGTGATGAAACTTATGCTATAAAAAGTAGTGAGGACTATATTTATAAAACTTGTCATGATTATGATTACCCTTTTTCTGAACATTATTCTTTTAATGTGGAAACAATTTATAGTATTCGACTCTCTTATGATACTCCCACTATTTCGATTGAGAAGAATTTTGCTTATGTAGAGAGTAGTAAATTTTATATGCTTGTAGATCATGAAAAGAATGATTTAGGTGCTGGTTATATTGTTGAATTCATTCATGATGCTACTGAAAATTATTATGAGGGAGGAATATATGCTTGTAGGAATTGCAATAATATCAAGTTTCCTCTCTATGTGCTTAAAGTTTTGAAGTTATGCTTGTTTTGCCTTCCTATGCTAGTTGATTATTGTTCCCATAAGTTGTTTTCTCACAAAATCCCTATGCATAGGAAGTTGGTTTGACATAAATGTGCTAGTCATATTCTTCATGATGCTCTCTTTATGTTTCAATTCTTATCTTTTATGTGAGCATCATTGAAATCATCATGCCTAGCTAGGGGCGTTAAATGTTTGCGCTTGTTGGGAGGCAACCCAATCTTATTTTTGTTCCTTGCTTCTTGCTCCTGTTTAGAAATAAATAATCTATCTAGCTCTGGTTATATGTGGTTTTATGTTTTAATTAGTGTTTGTGCCAAGTAGAACCTTTGGGAAGACTTGGGTGAAGTCTTTATGATCATGCTGTAAAAAGCAGAAACTTTAGCGCTCACGAGATTAGCTGCCATTTTTACTGGAGAGTGCCTTTAGGTTGATTCTTTTTGAAGATGATTAATAGACAAATTACTCAGGTCCACCAATTTATTTCAGAATTTTTGGAGTTCCAGAAGTATACGTTTGATACAGATTACTACAGACTATTCTGTTTTTGACAGATTCTGTTTTCATTGTGTTGTTTGTTTATTTTGATGAATCTATGAGTAGTATCGGAGGGTATGAACCATAGATAAGTTGGAATATAGTAGATATTACACCAATATGAATTTATAATGAGTTCACAACAGTACCTAAGTGGTGATTTATTTTCTTATACTAACGGAGCTTACGAGTTTTCTGTTGTGAAGTTTTCAAGTTTTGGGTAAAGATTCGATGGACTATGGAATAAGGAGTGGAAAGAGCCTAAGCTTGGGGATGCCCAAGGCACCCCAAGGTAATATTCAAGGATAACCAAGAGCCTAAGCTTGGGGATGCCCCGGAAGGCATCCCCTCTTTCATCTTCATTCATCGGTAACTTTACTTGGAGCTATATTTTTATTCACCACATGATATGTGTTATGCTTGGAGCGTCATTTTATTTTCTTTTCTTTTGCTTGCTGTTTGAATAAAATACCGAGATCTGAAATTCTTAATTGTTAGAGAGTCTTCACATAGTTGCATAATTATTCGACTACTCATTGATCTTCACTTATATCTTTCGGAGTAGTTTGTTTGCTCTAGTGCTTCACTTATATCTTTTAGAGCACGACGGTGGATTTATTTTGAAGAAATAGATGAACTCTCATGCTTCACTTATATTATTTTGAGAGTCCTAAACAGCATGGTAATTTGCTTTGGTTATGAATTTAGTCCTAGTATGATAGACATCCAAGAGGGATATAATAAAAACTGTCAAAGTGCATTGAATACTAAGAGAAGTTTGATACTTGATAGTTGTTTTGAGATATAAAGGTGGTGATATTAGAGTCATGCTAGTTGAGTAATTGTGAATTTGAGAAATACTTGTGTTGAAGTTTGCAAGTCCTGTAGCTTGCACGTATGGTAAACATTGTGTGACAAATTTGAAGCATGGAGTGTTATTTGATTGCTTTCCTTATGAGTGGCGGTCGAGGACGAGCGATGGTCTTTTCCTACCAATCTATGCCCCTAGGGGCATGCGTAGTAGTACTTTGCTTCGAAGGCTAATAAAATTTTGCAATAAGTATATGATTTCTTATGACTAATGTGATTCCATGGATATTACGCACTCTCACCCTTCCATCACTGCTAGCCTCTTCGGTACCGTGCATTGCCCTTTCTCACCTTGAGAGTTGGTGCAAACTTCGCCGGTGCATCCAAACCCCGTGATACGATACGCTCTATCACACATAAACCTCCTTATATGTTCCTCAAAACATCCACCATGCCTACCTATTATGTCATTTCCATAGCCATTCTGAGATATATTGCCATGCAACTTTCCACCGTTCCGTTTATTATGACACGCTCCATCATTGTCATATTGCCTCGCATAATCATGTAGTTGACATCATATTTGTGGCAAAGCCACCGTTCATAATTCTTTCATACATGTCAGTCATGAGTCATTGCCCATCCCGGTACACCGCCGGAGGCATTCATATAGAGTCATACTTTGTTCTAAGTATTGAGTTGTAATTCATGAGTTGTAAGTAAATAAAAGTGTGATGATCATCATTATTAAAGCATTGCCCAGTGAGGAAAGGATGATGGAGACTATGATTCCCCCACAAGTCGGGATGAGACTCCGGACGAAAAAATAAATAAATATAAGAGGCCAAAGAAGCCCAAATAAAAAAGAGAGAAAAAGAGGCCATAAAAAAGGAGAAGGCCAAAAAAAATGAGAGAAAAAGAGAGAAGGGGCAATGCTACTATCCTTTTACCGCACTTGTGCTTCAAAGTAGCACCATGATCTTCATGATAGAGAGTCTCTTATTTTGTCACTTTCATATACTAGTGGGAATTTTTCATTATATAACTTGGCTTGTATATTCCAATGATGGGCTTCCTGAAAATGCCCTAGGTCTTCGTGAGCAAGCAAGTTGGATGCACACCCACTTAGTTTCTTTTGATGAGCTTTCATATATTTATACCTCTAGTGCATCCATTGCATGGCAATCCCTACTCCTCGCATTGACATCAATAGATGGGCATCTCCATAGCCCGTTGATTAGCTGCGTCAATGTGAGACTTTCTTCTTTTTTGTCTTCTCACATAACCCCTATCATCATACTCTATTCCACACATAGTGCAATGTCCATGGCTTGCGCTCATGTATTGCGTAAGGGTTGAAAAGGCTGAAGCGAGTTAAAAAGTATGAACCAATTGCTCGGCTTGTCATCGGGGTTGTGCATGAGGGGAGCATTTTGTGTGACGAAAATGAAGCATGACCAAACTATATGATTTTGTAGGGATAAGCTTTCTTTGGCTATGTTATTTTGATAAGACATAATTGCTTGGTTAGTATGCTTGAAGTATTATTATTTTTATGTCAATATTAAACTTTTGTCTTGAATCTTATGGATCTGAATATTCTTGCCACAATAAAGAAGATTACATTGATAAATATGTTAGGTAGCATTCCACATCAAAAATTCTGTTTTTATCATTTACCTACTCGAGGACGAGCAGGAATTAAGCTTGGGGATGCTTGACACGTCTCCAACGTATCTATAATTTTTGATTGTTCCACACTATTATATTATCCTTCTAGGATGTTTTATATGCATTTATATGCTATTTTATATGATTTTTGGGACTAACCTATTAACCCAGAGCCCAATGCCAGTTTCTGTTTTTTCCTTGTTTTTGAGTCTCGCAGAAAAGGAAAACCAAACGGAATGAAACCTTAGGGAGAGTTATTTTTGGAACAGAAGCAATCCAGGAGACTTGGAGTAGACGTTAGGGAAGCTTCGAGGAAGCCACGAGGCGGGAGGCGCGCCCTACCCCTGGCGCGCCCTCACCCTCATGGGCCCCTCGTGGCTCCCTCGACAACTTATTTCATATATATATATATATATATATATATATATATATATATATATATATATATATATATATATCCATATACCCTAAAAACATCGGAGAGCACAATAGATCGGGAGTTTCGCCGCAAGCCTCTGTAGCCATTAAAACCAATCGGGACCTGTTACGGCACCACATGGGAGGGGATCCCTCACCGGTGGCCATCTTCATCATCCCGATGCTCTCTATGACGAGGAGGGAGTAGTTCACCCTCGGGGCTGAGGGTATGTACCAGTAGCTATGTGTTTGATCTCTCTCTCTCTCTCTCTCGTGTTCTTGATTTGGCACGATCTTGATGTACCGTGAGCTTTGCTATTATAGTTGGATCTTATGATGTTTCTCCCCCTCTAGTCTCTTGTAATGGATTGAGTTTTCCTGTTGAAGTTATCTTATCGGATTGAGTCTTTAAGGATTTGAGAACACTTGATGTATTTCTTGCATGTGCTTATCTGTGGTGACAATGGGATATTCACGTGATCTACTTGATGTATGTTTTGGTGATCAACTTGCGGGTTCCGTAACATTGTGAACTTATGCATAGGGGTTGGCACACGTTTTTGTCTTGACTCTCTGGTAGAAACTTTGGGGCACTCTTTGAAGTACTTTGTGTTAGTTTGAATAGATGAATTTGAGATTGTGTGATGCATATCGTATAGTCATACCCACGGATACTTGAGGTGACATTGGAGTATCTAGGTGACATTAGGGTTTTGGTTGATTTGTGTCTTAAGGTATTATTCTAGTGTGAACTCTATGATAGATCGAACGGAAAGAATAGCTTCATGTTATTTTACTACTGACTCTTGAATAGATCGATCAGAAAGGATAACTTTGAGGTGGTTTCTTACCCTACCATAATCTCTTCGTTTGTTCTCCGCTATTAGTGAGTTTGGAGTGACTCTTTGTTGCATGTTGAGGGATAGTTATATGATCCAATTATGTTATTATTGTTGATAGAACTTGCACTAGTGAAAGTATGAACCCTAGGCCTTGTTTCCTAGCATTGCAATACCGTTTGTGCTCACTTTTATCATTAGTTACCTTGCTGTTTTTATATTTTCAGTTTACAAAAACCTATATCTACCATCCATATTGCACTTGTATCACCATCTCTTCGCTGAACTAGTGCACCTATACAATTTACCATTGTATTGGGTGTGTTGGGGACACAAGAGACTCTTTGTTATTTGGTTGCAGGGTTGCTTGAGAGAGACCATCTTCATCCTACGCCTCCCACAGATTGATAAACCTTAGGTCATCCACTTGAGGGAAATTTGCTACTGTCCTACAAACCTCTGCCCTGTTCAAGAATTCATCCGATTAACCAGTTAACTTGCCGATTAATCCCTACTCGTAGGGTCACCGAGAAGCCTATAAACCGATAAATCGTCCGATTAATTGATTAAATGGCCGATTAACTTGCCGATTAGCCGATTAATCCCCTACTCACCAGCCAACCGAGCAGCTACCAGTTAACGATTTCCTCAACAATGAACCTCTGCACTTGGAGGCCCAATAACGTCTACAAGAAGAAGGTTGTGTAGTAGACATCAGCTAGCAGACGGCAAAGAGGGCAATCTATGCCGTCCGCTGGCAGACGACATAGCTTTCCATGTGGCAGCTTCCCGGTGCTGGCCTAGCTAAGCTCTTTGCCGTCTGTCAGCGGACGGCAGAGAACACCATTAACCCCCTAATGGCTCTCACCCCACCCTACTATAGTCCATTATCTTTGCCGTCTGCTGGCCTCGGATGGCTGACGACACAACCCTTTGCCGTCCATTTCTAGGAAGCGGACGACAAAGAAGGCCTTTGCTGGCACGCGTTCAGACGGACGTTTTGCCGTCCGCTGGATGACGACAAAGACGTTTGCCATCCGCTGGCTGACGACAAAGACGTTTGCCGTCCGGGATCTATGCCTGATTCCAGTAGTGAATTACCTCAAGTTCTGCTTTCCTCCCACTCACTTCTTTCGAGAGAAACCCCTTCTCTAGAAAGGATCCATTCTTTCCTTCGGATCAGTGATAGAAGGTGTACCCAATAGTCTCCTTTGGGTATCCTATGAAGACACATTTCTCTGATTTGGGTTCGAGCTTATCAGGTTGAAGCTTTTTCACATAAGCATCGCATCCCCAAACTTTAAGAAACGACAATTTGGGTTTCTTGCCAAACCACAGTTCATATGGTGTCGTCTCAACGGATTTAGATGGTGCCCTATTTAACGTGAATGCAGCTGTCTCTAATGCATAACCCCAAAACGATAGTGATAGATCGGTAAGAGACATCATAGATCACACCATATCTAATAAAGTATGGTTATGACGTTCGGACACACCATTACGCTGTGGTGTTCCAGGTGATGTGAGTTGCGAAACTATTCCAGATCATTTCAAATGAAGACCAAACTCGTAACTCAAATATTCGTCTCCGCGATCAGATCGTAGACACTTTATTTTCTTGTTACGATGATTTTCCACTTCACTCTGAAATTTTTTGAACTTTTCAAATGTTTCAGACTTATGTTTCATCAAGTAGATATACCCATATCTGCTCAAATCATCGGTGAATGTCAGAAAATAACGATACCCACCGCGAGCCTCAACACTCATCGGTCCGCGTACATCAGTATGTATTATTTCCAACAAGTCTGTTGCTTGCTCCATTGTTCCGGAGAACGGAGTCCTAGTCATCTTGCCCATGAGGCATGGTTCGCCCATCTGCATGGAGTTTCTTCATGCGCTTTACGCCAATATGACCTAAATGGCAGTGCCACAAATATGTTGCACTATCATTATCAACTTTGCATCTTTTGGCATCAATATATGAATATGTGTATCATTACGATCAAGATTCAATAAACCATTTATATTAAGTGTATGACCATAGAAGGTTTTATTCATGTTAAGAGAACAACAATTATTCTTTGACTTAAATGAATAACCGTATTGCAATAAACATGATCCAATCATATTCATGCTCAACGCAAACACCAAATAACATTTATTTTGGTCCAACACTAATCTCGAAGGCAGAGGGAGTGTGCGATGGTGATCTTATCAACCTTGGAATCATTTCCAACACACATCGTCACTTCACCCATAACTAGTCTATGTTCATTCTGCCACTCCTGTTTTTAGTTACTACTCTTAGCAACTAAACCAGTATCAAATACTGAGGGGTTGCTATAAACACTAGTAAAGTACACATCAATAACATGTATATCAAATATACTTTTGTTCACTTTGCCATCCTTCTTATCCGCCAAGTATCTAGGGCAGTTCCACTTCCAGTGACCATTTACTTTGCAGTAGAAGCACTCAGTTCCAGGCTTGGGTCTAGCTTTGGGCTTCTTCATGGGATCAGCAACTTGCTTGCTATTCTTCGTTGAAGTTCCTCTTTCTTTCCCTTTTCCCTTTTCTTGAAACTAGTGGTCTTGTTAACCATCAACACTTGATGCTATTTCTTGATTTCTACCTTCGCTGATTTCATCATCGCAAAGAGCTTGGGAATTACTTTCGTCATCCCTTGCATATTATAGTTCATCACTAAGTTCTAGTAACTTGGTGATAGTGACTAGAGAACTTTGTCAATCACTATCTTATCTGGAAGATTAACTCCCACTTGATTCAAGCAATTGTAGTACCCAGACAATCTGAGCACATGCTCACTGGTTGAGCTATTCTCCTCCATCTTGTAGGCAAAGTACTGTCAGAGGTCTCATACCTCTCGACATGGGCATGATTATGAAATACCAACGTCAACTCTTAGAACATATTATATGCTCCGTGGCGTTCAAAATGTTTTTGAAGTCCCGGTTCTAAGCCGTAAAGCATGGTGCACTAAACTATTAAGTAGTCATCACACCGAGCTTTGTCAAACGTTCATAACATGTGCATCTGCTCCTGCAATAGGTCTGTCACCTAGCGGTGCATCAAGGACATAATTCTTTTGTGCAACAATGAGGATAATCCTCAGATCACGGACCAAGTCCGCATCATTGCTACTATCATCTTTCAACTTATTTTTCTCTAGGAACATATCAAAATAAACTGGAAGCTACATCACAAGCTATTGATCTACAACATAGATATGCAAATACTATCAGGACTAAGTTCATGATAAATTAAAGTTCAATTAATCATATTACTTAAGAACTCCCACTTAGATAGACATCCCTCGAGTCATCTAAATGATCACGTGATCCATATCAACTAAACCATGCCCGATCATCACATGAGATGGAGTAGCTTTCAATGGTGAACATCACTATGTTGATCATATCTACTATATGATTCATGCTCGACCTTTCGATCTCAGTGTTCCGAGGCCATATCTACATATGCTAGGCTCGTCAAGTTTAACCCGAGTATTCTGCGTGTGCAAAACTGGCTTGCACCCATTGTATGTGAACGTAGAACTTATCACACCCGATCATCACGTGGTGTCTTGACACGAAGAATTGTAGCAATGGTGCATACTCAGGGAGAACACTTATACCTTGAAATTTAGTGAGGGATCATCTTATAATGCTACCGCCGTACTAAGCAAAATAAGATGCATAAAGGATAAACAACACATGCAATCAAAACAAGTGATATGATATGGCCATCATCATCTTGTGCCTTTGATCTCCATCTCCAAAGCATCGTCATGATCACCATCGTCACCGGCTTGACACCTTTATCTCCATCGAAGCATCATTATCGTCTCGCCAACTATTGCTTCTATGACTATAGTGATAAAGTAAAGCAATTACATGGCGATTGCATTTCATACAATAAAGTGACAACCATATGGCTCCTGCCAGTTGCCGATAACGGTCACAAAACATGATCATCTCATACAAAAATTTATATATCATCACGTCTTGACCATATCACATCACAGCAAGCTCTGCAAAAACAAGTTAGACGTCCGCTACTTTGTTGTTGCAAATTTTACGTGGCTGCTACGGGCTTCTAGAAAGAATCGTTCTTACCTACGCATCAAAAACCACAATGATTTTTTGTCGAGTATGCTTTTTTAACCTTCAACAAGGACCGGGCGTAGTCACACTCGATTCAATTAAAGTTGGAGAAACAGACACCCACTAGCCACCTGTGTGCGAAGCACGGCGGTAGAACCAATCTCATGAACGCGGTCATGTAATGTCGGTCTGGGCCGCTTCATCCAACAATACTGCCGAATCAAAGTATGACATGTTGGTAAGCAGTATGACTATTATCGCCCACAACTCTTTGTGTTCTACTCATGCATATAACATCTACGCATAGACCTGGCTCTGATGCCACTGTTGGGGAACGTAGTATTTCAAAAAAATTCCTACGATCACGCAAGATCTATCTAGGAGAAGCATAGCAACGAGCGGGGAGAGTGTCCACGTACCCTCGTAGACCGAAAGCAGAAGCGTTTAGTAACGGTTGATGTAGTCGAACATCTTCGCGATCCAACTGATCCAAGCAGCGAACGTACGGCACCTCCGCGTTCAACACACGTTCAGCTCGATGACGTCCCTTGAGCTCTTGATCTAGTTGAGGACGATGGAGAGTTCCGTTAGCATGACGGCGTAGTGACCGTGATGATGAAGTTACCGATGCAGGGCTTTGCCTAAGCACTACGATGATATGACCGAGGTGTGTAGCTGTGGAGGGGGCACCGCTCACGGCTAAGACAAATCTTTTAGTGCCTTTGGGGTGTCCCCCTGCACATGTATATAAAGGAGGGGGGAAGAGGAGGCCGGCCTAGGAGGGGCGCGTCTATAGGGGGAGTCCAACTAGGATTCCCAATCCTAGTTGGAGTCCCCTTCCTTTTTCAAGAGGGGAGAGAGGGAAGGAGTAGGAGAGGGAGAAGGAAAGATGGGGGCACCGCCCCCTCCCTAGTCCAATTCGGACCAGCCCATGGGGGGGGGGGCGACCTTCCCTTGTGGCCCTTCTCTCCTTTCTACTAAGGCCCATGAAGGCCCAATACTTCCCCCGGCGAATTCCCGTAACTCTCCGGTACTCCAAAAAATACCCGAACCACTCAGAACCTTTTCGATGTCCGAATATAGCCTTCCAATATATCGATCTTTACGTATTGACCATTTTGAGACACCTCGTCATGTCCGTGATCTCATCCGAGACTCCGAACAAACTTCGGTCATCAAATCACATAACTCATAATACAAATCGCCATCAAACGTTAAGCGTGCGGACCCTACGGGTTCAAGAACTATGTAGACATGACCGAGACACATCTCCGGTCAATAACCAATAGCGGAATCTAGATGCTCATATTGGCTCCTACATATTCTATGAAGATCTTTATCGGTCAAACTGCATAACAATATACATTGTTCCCTTTGCCATCGGTATGTTACTTGCCCGAGATTCGATCGTCGGTATCATCATACCTAGTTCTATATCGTTACCGGCAAGTCTCTTTACTCGTTCCAAAATGCATCATCCCGCAACTAACTCATTAGTCACATTGCTTGCAAGGCTTATAGTGATGAGCATTACTGAGAGGGCCCAGAGATACCTCTCCGATACACGGAGTGACAAATCCTAATCTTGATCCATGCCAACTCAACAAACACCATCGGAGACACCTGTAGAGCATCTTTATATCACCCAGTTACCTTGTGACATTTGATAGCACATAAGGTGTTCCTCCGGTATTTGGGAGTTGCATAACCTCATAGTCAGAGGAATATATATAAGTCATGAAGAAAGCAATAGCAATAAAACTCAACGATCATAATGCTAAGCTAACGGACGGGTCTTGTCCATCACATTATTGTCTAATGATGTGATCCCGTTCATCAAATGACAACACATGTCTATGTTCAGGAAACATAACCATCTTTGATTAATGAGCTAGTCAAGTAGAGGCATACTAGGGACACTCTGTTTTGTCTATGTATTCACACATGTACTAAGTTTCCGGTTAATACAATTCTACCATGAATAATAAACATTTATCATGATATAAGGAAATATAAATAAAAAATTTATTATTGCCTCTAGGGCATATTTCCTTCAAAAATTGCATTGCAGCTCTGGAAAACATATGCTCCAGCAAAAAAATCCAATGGTTCCAGCAAAAATAGATGATGGTTGAAGCAAAATGGCTAGCCGGTTGTATAAAAAATTGCTTGCCGATCCCATCAAAGAAGAAAGCCATTGCCACCATGGACAAACACCGCCGTGGGTGGATGTAGCAAAAGTTATCTTCGGTTCCAACAAAATCATAACATGGTTGTAGCAAAAAATCGATCAAAAAAACATGCGATGTCATGGAGATGGATGTAGCACAAATCCACAAAATATCGGCAGTAACACAAACCAGAAATGGTTGTAGCCAAATGATTCACCGGTTCCAGCAAAAATTAACGTGGTAGCATATTTTTGGTGGATGGGTGGTAGCAAATACATGGGCAGGTTCCAGCAAAAAAAGCATGGTTGTAGCAAATCCTGCTGCAGTGGCCATGGAGAGGAGCGCAACCAGCTGTGGTCGGCCATGGCGACGAGCGTTAGTTGCCGCCCAGTGCTACCTCTTGAGCATGCGTTGGTTTTCCCTTGAATAGGAAAGGGTGATGCAGCAAAGTAGCGTAAGTATTTCCCTCAGTTTTTGAGAACCAAGGTATCAATCCAGTAGGAGGCCACACGCAAGTCCCTCGTACCTACACAAACAAATAAGAACCTTGCAACCAACGCAATAAAGGGGTTGTCAATCCCTTCACGGCCACTTGCAAAAGTGAGATCTGATAGAGATGATAAGATACTATTTTTGGTATTTTTATGATAAAGATTGGAAGTAAAGATTGCAAAATAAACAACGACAAAAATAGCTAGTTGACGGGAGATTAATATGATGGAAAATAGACCCGGGGGCCATAGGTTTCACTAGTGTCTTTTCTCAAGATAGCATAAGTATTACGGTGGGTGAACAAATTACTGTCGAGCAATTGATAGAAAAGTGCATAATTATGAGAATATCTAGGCATGATCATGTATATAGGAATCACGTCCGCAACAAGTAGACCGACTCCTGCCTGCATCTAATACTATTACTCCACACATTGACCGCTATCCAGCATGCATCTAGAGTATTAAGTTCATAAGAACAGAGTAACGTATTAGGCAAGATGACATGATGTAGAGGGATAAACTCAAACAATATGATATAAACCCCATCTTTTTATCCTCGATGGCAACAATACAATATGTGTCATTTCCCCTTTTGTCACTGGGATCGAGCAACGCAAGATTGAACCCAAAGCTAAGCACTTCTCCCATTGCAAGAAAGATCAATATAGTAGGCCAAACCAAACTGATAATTCGAAGAGACTTGCAAAGATAACCAATCATACATAAAAGAATTCAGAGAAGATTCAAATATTGTTCCTAGATAATCTTGATCATAAACCCACAATTCAACGGATCTCGACAAACACACCGCAAAAAGAGTTACATCGAATAGATCTCCAAGAAGATCGAGGAGAACTTTGTATTGAGACCCAAAGAGAGAGAAGAAGCCATCTAGCTAATAACTATGGACCTGAAGGTCTGAGGTAAACTACTCACACATCATCGGAGAGGCTATGGTGTTGATGTAGAAGCCCTCCGTGATTGATTCCCCCTCTAGTGGAGCGCCGGAAAAGGCCCCAAGATGGGATCTCACGGGTACAGATGGTTGCGGCGGTGGAAATAGGGTTTTGTGGTGCTCTTGGTTGGTTTCGGGGTATATGGGTATATATAGGAGGAAGAAGTAGGTCGGTGGAGCTGCGAGGGGCCCACGAGGGTGGGGGGCGCGCCCGGGGGGAGGAGTGCCTCCTTGCCTCGTGGCCTCCTCGTTGATTTCTTGACGTCCACTCCAAGTCCTCTGGATCACGTTTGTTCCAAAAATCACGCTCCCAAAGGTTTCATTCTGTTTGGTATTCCTTTTCTGCGAAACACTGAAATAGGCAAAAAAAACAACAATTTGCACTGGGCCTTGGGTTATTACGTTAGTCTAAAAAATAATATAAAAGTGTATAATAAAGCCCATTAAACATCCAAAACAGAATATATAATAGCATGGAACAATAAAAAATTATAGATACGTTGGAGACGTATCACCCAGTCGCGCTGATGGATGGGCAGCCGCTCATGGGAGCAGCAGCGAGGGTGGATAGTGGCCTTCACGAAGCAGCAGCCAGCAGGTGGTGATGGGGCTCGCGGATCAAGGATCTTGGCGCCTTGAAGCGAGAGGTAGAGGCGGGGGCAGGCGAGACGTGAGCGAGAGGATGAGTGGATGTGCGGTTGCTGGGATAAGGGCATGTACAATGCATAGCCCCAGGGTAATGCCCCGTACGCCATGTAGGACCGGATGTCAGAAAAAGTAGGTTCGGATGGAGCAGCGGGATCCTCTGCAGGACGCGGGTGCTTGGGGAGAAAAAGTGTGGTCCGATGCATAAAGATGAAAAAGTTGAAGTAAAGAGTAGGGATGCATGTATAATAGGAGTCTATTTTTTATTATTTGATGAGGTCCATTAGTAGTAGCTTGCGTTGGGGAGAAAAAAACCAATATAGATGTCTCAGGCTACTTTTTGTCATGGGAAATCTGTATCCATATGCGACCATTGTACATGTCCTAAGGACGTGGGTGCCTGGGTGGTGCGCGTGGGACCCATGGACACATGGTGTGCGCGCGATACTATAGCCGTTGTCTTTGTCTTGCGACAAAATGGCGCGTCGACCGCAAGAAGGTCGGTCAAGGCCTTGCGGATACAAGCATTTCCCAAAACTGAATGACCATCCATATAGAAAATGCACATTCAAGTGAAAAAGGCCAGCCGTGCATGACTCCGGTCAAGGACGAGGCAGACTGTGGCTCCTGCTGGGCCTTCGCGGCGGCGGAGCGCTGGAGTCACTACAAAAAAATACACTTCTGTGATGATACATGTTTGTCATAGTAGGTATCATTTTTTGTCATGCATGTACATCCATGACGATTTTATGACAGAATCAAGATAGTCATACCTGTGATGTCGTAGAAGTGTTCCATGACATTACCAAAATTATCATCACAGAAGTGTCCACTTCCATGACGATAAATCGCGCGTCACAGAAGTGCTTTCGTCAAGGGTGGCCGACACGTGGCATCCACCGTAACGGAATGCCGTTAAGCTATCGGGTCCGGTTTTGGATTCGATAACCCGTTAACAGCCCCGACCAATGGGGATTTCCCACGTGTAAAATCATCATTGGCTGGGGGAAACACGTGTCGGCTCACCGTTGGGACAGATGTCATCCACTCATTGGACCCAAAGCGCCTATGATACGTCGACACGTGGCATGGCCCAACAGAGGCCCATTCCCGTGAAAAGGTCGGCCCATTTGACTTGTTCAAACGGTGGCGGGCCGGCCCGCGGCAAGCCTGTTAACGGCATGTTCGCATATAGCCCATTTACAGCCCGCTAACCCAGGGCCCGTTTACGGCCTATCCGAATTAGGCCCAGTAGCATCATCTGGGCCGTCCAATATAATTTCCAGCCCGTTTTAACTTCTGGCCCATGTATGGCCCATGACGTCTTTTGGCCCATATGAGGCCCTTAGTAACTCTCGGCCCATTAACGACCCGTGGTAAAACTGGCCCGTAATGAACAGTGTATCACTTTATACCCATTAACGGCACGTGGTGAAACTAGCCCGTAATGAACAGTGTATCACTTTATACCCATTAACGTCCCATTATTCCATTGGGCCGTTTCTAGCCCATGTTATCTTTCGGCCTTCTCAGGGCCCATTTATTCTTGGGCTCATTTCCAGCATTCGTTTACTTACGACCCGTTACTGTCATTTTCTCTTTGTGGGCCAAATTCAGCCCGTGGTTACAGTCGGCCCATTTGTGGCCCGTTAATACGTTGGGCCGTTTTCATAGCGTCATCAAATACGGCCGATTAACGACGGCCCGTTATGGTCGGCCCATGAACGGACGATTTCAACTCTAGCCCATTTACGGCCATAATGTGGTCTGTTATTGGCCCAATTTTGGCCAACCGATCATACGACCCGTAGAAGGCCCATTGATGATACGACCCATAGAAGGCCCATTGTGTCTATGGCCCGTATAAGGCCCATTGTTTCTACGCCGCAGAAGGCCCATTGTTTCTATGGCCCTTAGAAGGCGCATTGTTTCTACGGCCCGTAGGAGGCCCATGTAACTACAGTAAATATGTAGCCCATGGTTATTGTGGCCTCGTTTTAAAAAATAGGTTATTGCGGCCACTAGCAAACCGCGGAAAAAGAACTGCACTTACTACAAGAAAACAAATAAACAAGACAATAACGAAATAAATAAGCAAGCAACTTACGCTAGGCTATCACGGCTATTACACATATTGCATCCACTAGGCATCAAAGTTCGCCACCAGTGCAAATATAGGGAACAAAGCAGCATATAAACGCCGCAGCAAAACAAGTCCAGAACTAAAACCACTTCAGAAGATCTCAAGAAACAATATCCGGTACCCATAATGTCGGCAAGATGCTTAGCAAGCTTATTAACTTTCATTGTTTGGCGCTTAAATCCTCCAAAGACTTGTCATTGCACCGAAAAGTATGCATCTGAATTCTGCAGGACTTCCTCGGTCCTTGACTTCTGTCACAGAACATCGATCGACGTCTTTCAACTTGAAGTTGAGACTCAAGAAGCCGAACTGATTCAGCAAATGAGTTCAAGAGCTGGTGCCAGTGATAGTAGCCAAGAACTCGAACACTACATCAAGACAGGACTTTGGGGTTGTCTCGGTGTCTTCAATATAGTTTTTATCAGCTTTCTTGAAGACCAACAGGATGTCTCACTATCTTGAACCTTATCTGCATTACTTCCTTTACCATTGCATAACGGGTACTCTTCTCCAATATTTTATCCGTGTTCTAAAAGAGAAACAAACAAACACATCACAAGTTTACAATGTAGTATATGAAACTCATTTTGGTAAACCAGTTCAAGAGTAAGGTGGACAGGATAACAACATGAAACAAACATATATCTATATAGTATGGTCACTGTATGGTCTATATCATTCTAGTTTATGTTGCGAAATCAAGATAGATACAGTTCGAATCATATCTATTTAAGACAAAGCAACATAGACAGAATATAAGTGTGGGAAACTACACAACAATAAGAACACTTGTAATGTGCAAGGCATGAGAACATAACTGTTTATTCAATTGAAACTGAAATCAACATAGAGCAAGTTACAACAGCAAACACGTTAAAGAAATAGGTTTAAAACATACCTGTTACGCCATTGGAGTTTCAATTGCATCCTTCAAATTTGAAATTAGTTGGTATGAGTAAATACAGTGAACCTGACCTGAGAACAATTCTTCTTCTACTTTAAGCATTGACTTGGGGTTCGGAGTGGTGGTCCTCGTGCTGTGGGCACTGTAGTGCCTTACTAACTGCTCGTGTTTGGGTGCTCTGTGGTGGAGACGGTGCTGTGTCAACGAGAACTGGGTTACTATCTGCTGGGGTTGGGGTTAGAAGGGGTGTAGCTGGTTCTCATCCAACCGGTAGGGGTACAATCTGCGTGAGTCTGGTTATGTGTGGTGGGGCTAGTTCTTGGACAAGTACAACCGTGGTTCTATCTCCATCGACAGTAGCACGATCTTTTACTCAAGATCGTGTTTTACTCCTACGATACTGCCATCATCCCTCTAATTGAAATGGCTAATAAACAAGAAAAGTAATTGAATGTCTGACATTGTAAGATAGACAGGTGCAATGGATAGTAGGGAAGAAAACAGGGCATGAAATAATTCACATTTATGTGGTCTAACCAAACAGAATAGCAGGACATAATTTCACATATATGATGGCTAATTAAACAGGATAGCATGACACAATTTCACATGTATAATGGCTAACTAAATAGGATAGAATGCCATACTTCAAAATATGATGACTATGTAAACATGATGACATGATATAACTATACGATGTGTCTATTAAAGTGGTTGGCATGCCATAAATCACAAACATGTCGTCGATGGAAACATGATGGCATGATATAATTCATGGATAGAATGACATAATTCAAAATATGACGACTATGTAAATAGGATGAGATGATATAACTATATTATGTCTTTAGAAAATGGGTTGGCATGCCATAATTCAGATACATGCTGTCTATGTAAACATCATGGCATGATATAATTCAAATATATGATTTATATACTAAGGAAGTGAGCAGAGGGCAATCGCATATATGATGTGTCAAATAAGGAGATGGCATTCAATATCATGTATATGATGTAAAAACTAAGCATTGCAATACAACATATGCATGATATGAGTAATATAACACTGCCAAGTTTGAGCATACACCTCAGGGGGATAATAGGACTGGTCATCTGCCTCTGGATCCTCCTCTGAAGAGCTATCTGTAACAAGCAAGATATCTGCTTCAGCAGGTAGCATTGTGTGCTCCGAAGACCTTGTTTTCACTCCAGATTTCTCCATCACCAATTCAAATGGCTGATGCACAGGAAGAGCAGTTGAATATACAAACATTGTCGACAAAAGCAATGAGAAATACAAAAAAGGACGACATGATATAATTCACATATATGACGCTTGGCTAAATAGCATGGCATTGCATAATTCACAAATATAATGCCTTGCAACAAGATAGCATTGCATAATTCACATATATAATGTCTTGCAACAAGATGGCATTGCATAATTCACATATATGGTAATTAGACACCAAACAGGTGGCATTCACACAAAGCATGCCTAAACTAAGCAAATGACATAGCAATGCAAGATACTATACACACGATATGAGCAACATAACCCTGCCACGTTAGAGCATGCACCTCGGGGCGAAGTGTCGGAGTAATTGGACACGGATACCCAAGACGGCAAGACAATTATTCAAGACATCGGGCTAGCAAAGCCCTCGGTCCGACTGCCCGGCCGCTCTGCCGGCTCCTGTCCGATCAGCCAACCGATCGACTCTTGTCAATGCCAACTAGCCGGCTGCCGACTGCCGCCCGACCCGACATCGACGAGACACCGACGAGACGGATGTACCCGAGCACTATTCACATGTCATCTCAGCCATCATGAATAGTGTCACTTGTCCCCTGGCACTATTTATGAAGTGACCTAGGGGACAAGGATGACACCCACCATGCCTATCCCATGCCACTACCTAGCTTACATCCTAAGCTACCTCACACTATAAAAGGAGACACACATCCATCCATCCAGGGGATAGACACTCACGCATACACACAAGCAAGCTAGCTAGCCAGCCACACACTCACGCATGCATACTCAGGCACATGCGGCCATACACACATATACGAGGCCAGATGCCTATGGCACTAACCTCAGATACAGCTCCAGGAGCACTCTGTACCAGACATACCAGATACACTCAGACATGCAGCAGTAGGAGTATATCTCTCCGGAGAGCTCCAAAGCTGGGTAAACCACCGCGTGCTACTCGCATACCCGCTCCCGGGCCTATCAGCAGCAGTCTTACCCTCACACTAAGCCCTTGTGGCATCACAGCCGACTCAAGCCCCCGTGAGAATACCACGGCGGTTGGCGCCCACCGGGTGGTACTACTACTATGCTACCACACTGCTGCTGGTTTCGCAGTCCGGGCGGGACCATCTTCGTCATCTCCGCCGCGGCGTCGCGCCGTCTCTCCGGTAGCGCTCGGGGGCTCGACTTCAACCCGCCCCCGGAGCGGCCGCGCGGGACGGCGCGCCCTCGCCGTCATCCTCTTCGTCTTCACCACCGCGGCGTCACGCCGTCCCTCCGATAGCGGTTCGGGGCTCGACATCGACCCGCCCCTGGAGCGGCCGCGAGGGGTAGCGTGTCCTCGCCGTCGGCCTCTTCATCTCCACCGCTGTGACGCCGGCCGTCTGCCCGTGCGCGCGCGCCGCCTCGTTTCAGTCGGCCGCATCCATCTGCGTGCCGCTCGCGTCGGCTCTCCTCTATGATGCGCCTCCCTCGCTCCTCCGTTTGCTCCCCCGAGGCAATGGACAGATAATAGTTGGATGCTTCCTCTACAATGGCCATGCACCGCCAAAACCATGGTCATACACTTCCCAGAAGGAAACCAGATATGCCCCATACACTACCCAGACATTAGTCAGACACAAGTCGGATGATGCCCCTATAATGCTTGTACATGAGTCAGACAATGGCCATACACTACCTATATATTCCCTGTATATTGACTCATACACTGCTCCACCAAGCGCCGCTCTCGCCCGCTCAAGCGCTGCTGCTCGCTCCGTCTTCTCCTGCCTCGCGCGAGTTGCTTCGCTTCGCTCCACCACCATGGCCGTGGCTACCCCAATGCCACCGCCCAAGCCGCTGCCTGCCTGTTCGCCTCGCGATGGCCGCTACCTCTGCCAGCGGCTCGCGCCATCACCCGCGACAACGCTGCTTTGTCCACCGCGCCAAGCTGCGCGGAACCATCAGACTCGCTTCTGGCTCGCCGCTCCTTCCCTGCATCGACCACGCCTCCCTGCACAGCGGCCGGCTCGCGTGGAGACGAGCGCGCGAGCGCCTCCGCCCCTCTGCCCCTGTGAAACCCGCCTCCACGACTAGCGCGTCGTGCCGCCAGCTCGTCGCCGCTGCCGGGTCCGTCTCCGCCGTCCCGCCAGCTCCGCCCCTGGCTCGCGTTGCCGTCCTCGCACCGAGTCCTTCGCCTCAAGCGTCCGCATCTCGGACCAAGCGCCCGACCGCTAGCCACGCCCGCTCCGGGCTCCGCCTCCGTACCTGCTGGCCGCCTCGCCGATTGCTCACAGCGTGCGGCTGCGCGCGATCCGCCTGCAACCCAGCTGGCGGCTTGCCGCCCACGGGTCGCCTCGCCCACCTAGCCGTCTCACGGGTCTGCCTCGCTGCTTCCCCATAGTGCGTCCGGCCGCTGCGCCGATGTCGGGTCGCGCGCGCTGCTCCTCTGGCGGCTCCGCGTCCCGCGCCCGGTTACCGCTTGCCGCCTCCCGTGCGGGCCCCATCCGCACTGCTCCCGCCGCCGGCTTGCTCTCCAACCGGCTGCCGCCTCGCGCCATCGGCTCAGCTCCGCACCAGACGGCCGGCTCCGCCCACTACCGGCCGCCTCCCGCGCCTGGTCGCGCGTCCGCCCGCTTCGCCGACTCCACGCCCGGCCTCCCGCCATTCCGCTGCCAGCTCCTGCGCTGATCGCCTCCGCGATCGGCCAGCCTTGGTCCTCAGCGCCCGGCCGCCTTCGCGCTCGGTCGGCCGGACCCCGCGTGCCTGTTGGCCGGGTGGCCGCTCCTCTGCATGCTGGTTCCTGCCTGCTCCGACAGCCGCCTCCTGCATCACCTCCGCATGCGCGCCCCGCGGCCGGCTACATTGCGTCCGTCAAAGGCTACGTCCGCTCCGAGCCCGGCCTCATCCTGCGACTGCCGGCTCCCGCTGCCGCTTCCTGCGCGCCAGCTCCGCCCGGCCGGCTAGGCTTCGCCCTCCTTCGCACTGGTCAGCTCCTGCCCGCAGCACCCCCCGCGCGATTGCCGGCTTGCTCGGGCCGGCCCCGCCCATGCTCCCTCCGCCTCTAACCGTCCTCCTGCCGGACCATCGCCGCGTCTTGGTCACGCACTGGGCCGCTGCGCCCGCGTCTGCAAGCGGCCGCTGGTCGTTGTCCCGCCCAGGCCGGCTCCCGAGCTCGTGGAGGCCTGCGGGCAGAGAAAGGGAAGAAAAAGTGAGCCCGGCTGCCCAGGCGGGTGGAGAAAAGTCAAACTCGGCTGTTCTGCTAAAAAAAAGGGGTGGCCGATTGCCTTGTAACCGACTGGAAAAAGAAAGAGGCCGAGTGCTAGAGAAAAGAAGCGAGCCGGCTGCCCAAGTCCGAGTAGGACTAAAAAATGATGTGGCCGGGCGCCAGAGAAGAAAAGTCAAGCTGGCTTGAAAAAAAAGTCAAGGGTCGACTGGCCTTGTAAAAATAAGAGAGAGAGAGATAGGATGCGAGCCGGCTGCTCGTTTCCATAAGTCCGACTACCCAACCGGATGGAAAAGAAATGTGCATCCGCCTGGGACAAAGAGAAGACAAAGTAGTCTCAGGAGATCGGCCCGGCCGCCGTGATCGGCCCAATCTCGGGGCTACACCAATGAGTCTTGTTGTGCCAAGAAGAAGACAAAGTAGTTGCTGGGAGATCCGGCCCGACTGCTCAGCAGTCAGCCCGAATCTCGGGGGCTACACCCGGTGGTCTTTGCGCGCCTCACCTAAGATTGTAGACAAGAGAAGAGTTTTGTCCGGCTGCCAGCAGCCGGCAGAAGAGAAAAAGAAGAAAAAGAAGAAAAAGGGCGTTGCGAGACGCCTCACCGCCTGGTCGGTCGAGCCTGACCGGCCGGGACCCCCCTTCGAGCACCCGGGGGCTCGAAGGCTACACTGTGGTGCGCCCGGCGCCTCATAAGCGCCGAGTCATACCGGGTGTCTTCGCAAACTCCGCCTCAGCTACGAAAATCAATGTGAGCTCCTCACCGCATATTTTTTGCACCGAAGCACGGATAACCCGGCGATGCTCGAGGACTATCTCCGCATTTCATTACAGTTGCATCATTGTTAGCCCGGCGCCAGCCCAGAGTTGGCCGAGGGCTGGCCGTTTGGCTTTGAGGCGTTAGCTCCCGGTGACGGCTTAGTAGCGTCGCGCGTACCAAAGGCTCACTCTTAGTCACAGACCGCAGAGCGGCTGTCCGCTAGCAAGGGTGAGCGCTGGAGGCCACCCACGCAACGTCCGGGAAGAAAAGCGGTTGAGCGACCCGCCGTTTCCTTCTGATATCTGCTGGTGAATCTGCTCCCGTAGTCGAGTCTCAGACACTCCACTCTGCCCACTCTCACCACGGATCGCGGGCGCTGTCCAGACAAGCGAGCACAAGCCAAAGAGTGGAGGGAACATGAAAAAAGATTGAAGGGGCGGACGAAACCGAGTCGGCACCCTCCGCATAAAACTTGCAATGCTAAAAGCAAGCGTTTGATATATCTGCATGGACTAACTTTGTCTTTTCATGATCATTTCCATGAACACTGCTAAAAACCTCCGCCTAACTTTGCCAAGTTGCCCGGAGGCTTGGGGCTAATGTCGGAGTAATTGGACACGGATACCCCGAAGACAGCAAGCCAATTATTCAAGACATCGGGGCTAGCAAAGCCCCTCAGTCCGACTACCCGTCCGCTCCTGCCGGCTCCTCGTCCGACTGCGCCAACCAGTCGGCTGCCGACTGCGCCAACTAGCCGGCTGCCGATCGCCGCCCGACCCGACATCGACGAGACACCGACGAGACGGTTGTACCCGAGCACTATTCATGTGTCATCTCAGCCATCATGTATAGTGTCACTTGTCCCCTGGCACTATTTATGAAGTGACCCAGGGGACAAGGATCACACCCACCATGCCTAGCCCATGCCACTACCTAGCTTACATCCTAAGCTACCTCACACTATAAAAGGAGACACACATCCATATCCAGGGGATAGACACTCACGCATACACACAAGCAAGCTAGCTAGCAAGAGAGCTAGCTAGCCAGCCACACACTCACACATGCATACTCAGGAACATGCGGCCATACACACATATACGAGGCGGATGCCTATGGCATCGACCTCGAATACAGCTCGAGAGCACTGCACTGCAGATATACGAGATACACTCGGACATGCAGCGGTAGGAGTATTATCTCTCGGAGAGCTCCGAAGCTGGGTAAACCACCGCGTGCTACTCGCATACCCGCTCCCGGGCCTATCAACAGCAGTCTTACCCTCACACTAAGCCCTTGTGGCATATGTCGACTTGCAAGCCCCCCATCAGAATACCACAACAGGGGGGAATAGGACTGATCATCTGTCTCTGAATCCTCCTCCGAGGAGCTATCTGTAACCAGCAAGACATGCGCCCGTCGTCAGATAGCATTATGCGCTCTGAAGACCTTGTTTCCACTCCAGATTTTCCATGACCGTGCGAATGGCTGATGCAGGAAGAGTAATTGAATGTACTAAAACTATTGACAAATTTAACACGTAATAAAAATGATGTCATGATATAATTCACATATAAGATGATAGCTAACAGTGGCATTGCAAATTTTTCACATATATGATGCACAGCTAAACAAGATGGCATTGCATGATTCACATATCGATAAAGAAACTAAGCAGATGCCATTGACACAAATCATGTCTAAACTAAGCACATGACATCTTTGATGTATCGATAAGCAATGCAAGGCACCATATGCATGATATTACCAACATCGACATGCCAAGTTAGGCGAAGAACTCATGGGGTAAATAGGAGTTGTCTTACATTACGAATCCCCCTCGAACAGTTATCTTCCTCTTGATTACGATCCGAAATGGGTGGAGGGGCTGCCTTTGTGCCCACCATGGAGCGGCGCCCGCATGAAAATTTTATTGCCACGCAAGGCTCGTCTCTTTTGCTCTACATGTTCAGTTCCATTGTGTACAATAACTGACATGCATAGGAATAAAACATAGTGAGATTATGTAAGGAGTGCATGCACAAATCCAGAGTGATGATAGCAAACTGTGGATAGACCCAAAACCAATGATAGCAGGCAAATAATAGCTTTAGTTAAAAAATACAGATAATGGCTCCTTTAATGTTTGTTTGCACCCAACATGAAACTCCTAGTAAACACCCGAGATTAACCAGATAGTAGACAGATAGTACTGATTGCTGCCCCAATATGTACCCCACAACCATTTAAAAACTCAAGTTTCAGCATAAGTTTGGACCTAACTCAGAGCCTAATAGGTGAACATGACGATAAAGTAGCATGTCATCATATTAAGCGATGCATAACGTAAGTAGACACGGAAGAGTGTGACCTCTGTTGTGGACCTGTGTAGTCCTCAAGGTCATCTGCTCAGTTGATGATGGTAATGCAGTTGTCGTGGCTGCCGGCGGTGGGGAAGAAGATCTGAGGCGGCGAAGACACCGAGAGCGGATCCCTCTGTGGTGAACCCTTCCGTCGTTGGGCATTGAGCTGGGGTGGAACACAAACCCAGAGAGTAGGACAAACCACACAAGGTTTTCTTTGACACATATCCGTAATGAAGTAATTGTGTAAGGGCTTATTTGAATTTGAGGATTCTAACAATGCAGGGATAGGAAATAGACATGAATAGGATAGGGATGCACGTGCAAAACAGAGAATCTAAAAACACAAGATTTCTGCCAATCTGGGTGTTTGGTTCACAAGAATTGGAAGATCACAGGATGCAAAGAAGCATGGTGATATTAAGTCAAGCCACAAGAAAATGTACGGTTATAATGCTATTATGCTACTATCTCTTAGTCTTGTGCTTCATGAATAGGAATTTGAAAAGGAGGACAAGTGGAAATTAAAATTCCTACGGTTTTTCTTTCAAGGAGACACTAAAGGAACAAATCCTACAGTTTTCCTTTGCTCCATTCCTTTGCACCAAATTCATGAAAAGTAGTACCATAGGAAACTTTCCAATTCCTATGTTTTTCATTCACTTTTCCTTTCAAGCACTGGCGATTCTAGTAGGCAGGCTTGAGCAAGGAAAAGCCTACACTAAAAAATGTTTTTGTGCTACTTCTATTACTTTGGACCCAGGCCACTGCCCTACTAGCTCAGCTCCCAGGTCCATCGACAAATGCACAGCTCAAACGCGCATAGATAAATAATGATGGCGTTCAAGAGAGTCCATCACGGATAGCTAAGTTTCCTGGTACCTCACTGCTTGTCATATAGTAGGATAAAATAATCGTATTTCCCATTACTCCGTGTGCTCAGTGGATAATATATATAACATGTAGAGTAAAAAAGAGATGCAACAAGTGTACAACCTCTTTGGCAAAGCCATGTCGATCTCAGGGTGATTGGGTTGGCTGGTGAGGATGCTCCGGTTGACTTGGCTGTCAGAGGAGGGGAAGAAGATCTTAGGTGTCTGGAGATGGAGCCGAGGTACTGCTCCACTGTGATGGAGGGTTTCGTCGTTGGAGCAGCTCCGGTGAGTTGTACGACGCCGAGGCTGAAGCAGGACAAGAGAGACAATGTTAACCTGAGTGGAATTCTAATAGCATCTCCAATAGATGACGTAAATTACATAACCACAAAGTGCTAGATGTAAAATACATCAGCCGCTCATCTCTGGACTTAACTGGCGAAACTGAACTTAACTGTCGAACCTGAATTTTGCTGTTGAAACTGAATTTTACTGTCAAACTGAACGCACTAGAGGTGAGGCTACACGTCAGCCGACTGACTTTTTCATCTCCGGTCAGCCGATTTTGCAGCCGTTGGATACGAAATCAAGGGCCTATAGTTCATCTTCAACCTCCACCCACCTGAGCCCCCAGCCACCACCGGCCAAATAGCCGCCCCCCGCCGCGTGTGGCCGGCGGTGCGCCGCCCCGCCCGCCTCGAAAACAATCCCCACTGCCGGTCCGCCGCCGCCCCGGCCATCCCTCTAGCCCCCCCCCCCCGTGTCCAGCTTTTTCTCCGACGATCCCCACGCCACCGCCCCGCCACCGCCGGTGACCACCGCCCCCACCCTGAACCCTAAGATAGATAGTGGGGTACCTCTCGTGAGCCCCTTCCTCGCTGCGGCTGGTTCTTCCTTAACTCAAGCAGCCCCCACCCCTGAAAATCGATCGACCCAAAAGTCGATTCAGTCGACTGAAGTGTAGCTAAATCGGAGCAGCATCGCAAGTAAGAGCAAGAGCGAGAGCAGAGTGCGAGCAAGAGCAAGAGCAAGAGCAAGAGCAGACAAGGCAGGGGCCGAGAGCAAGAGCAGAGCAGCAGCACGAGCGAGAGCTAAAGCAGCAACAGCTCCTACTGATGTGGACGTCGCCGCCGAGGGAGCGACACCATGGAGGAAGGTGCCGGTGACGCCGCCGTGGATGGAGCCGCGCCGTGTCGGCTCGGGACCGAGCGCCAGCAGCACCGTGAGATCGAATCAAGAGGAAAATGCAGCGATTAGTGTACAACCTCTTTGGTGGCGCCGATTAGGCCGCAACTTCATCCGAGGAAACAATGATGATGATGCTCTTCCGATGGTGCATGTGAAGACAGCGGTGTGGGAATGGAGGTGGTGCGAAAGACGAGGGGAACATCGAGGCAGCTCCTTGGAGGTGGAGGAAGGGGTGGCTGAACCGGCGGGACGACCAGATCGACGACGAATCCTCATCCGGTATGGTGGATGATGGACATCGAGGTGTTGTTGTGGACAACATCATTGGGGAAGAGGCTCCAGCTGGGTGGCGGATAGAGGAGGGTGTGGGGCTTCATGGGTTTTCCCGGCCTCGGTGTACGAATGGGTGGGCGGATGGGATGGGAGTGGGGAACCATTGCTTAGGGACGCGCTTGTCTGAAATGTGGGGTAAGCTACGAAAGTACCCCCACCGATTTGAGGCAGTTCTTTTGGTTCAGGGGTATCATGGGCATTTCGCGTGTCGGGATTTCACAGGAGGTGGGAGTTTTCGCGCGCGTTGTAATTTTGGAATAGCAAGGCGCGGGTTGAGATGGAGGGTGTTGTCGGAGCACAACGAGACAAAGATATATCTTAATTATTTCGGGCTAACAAGGCGCGGGTTGAAATTTCCGGACAAGCCTAACGTGTACTGTACCAAATCAATTCGCACTACAAATGTCATTCAAAACTTTGAATTCATATTATCTTCAATTAAAATATTTCGCTACGTGTATCATGCATGCAACCTACTACTCAAATGAACATTTTAGTGCATTCCAAACGTACATACTACCGCTTCAATATGAACTAAATTTGAATTCGTTTCTCTATTTGAATGAGATCTACAATAATGATTGTCGTGAAGAAAAGCATTTGAATTCGTTTATCTGTTTTAATAAGATCTACAATCATCATTATTGTCAAGTTAAACCATCATTTGTGTATTATCTTCACAACACACCACATGATTAGTCTCGAGTTACATATGAACTATGTGTACTATATGAACTCGAACTTGATTTTTTGAATCCATTTTATGTTGATTTCAAATCACAGTACATTTCAACCTCTAGCTAGATCTTCATAATCTAAACCATGTCTCATATGTATAATGTGTTTATCACATTATGTATGGTGCCCCGCCCCCTACGCCTACAAGTATTTAGATGTGAGTTGCAAACACCACACATTACCACAAATTCAAATAAAATGTGAGAATGTTTGATATATAATATTGTTTAGATTGTTCGATATTTAGTTGTAAGTTGCAAACGCCACACATTATCACAAATTCAAATAAAATGTGAGATTGTTCGATGTATAGTATGGTTTAGATTGTTTGACATTTAACTGTGAGTTGCAAACGCCATTGTCGGCGTTTCCGGGAACGGGGTACCTGACTTGCTCGCTCAACAGCTGCAGGGCGTGGCTCAAGGGGTGGCCCAAGACGACCCATCTTCATTAGCACAAGCTCAAGACCTCACAGGGGCTGAGATTGCAAGAGGCGGACGACAGAAGCTTCCTCAGCACGACATCGTCAGCTGGCTCACGAGGAGGCAGAGAGATCAAGGCGGGTACTCACGAGGTGCCAATGACGCAAGCCGTGATTTACCAAGGGCGCCAAAGGGCGCCAGCCCGCCAGAAGGCTCCCCTCATTTCCTCTTGGTGCAAAGGAGGCAAGCGATGTGAAAGCATCAAGCAAAGGCAACCATTTCGTGCAACAAGACCAAGACCAACACAACGGCAGGAAGGAGGTCATCGGAGCCCAAGCCAAGGCCACTCGCAAGTGAGCCTTTGACAAAGAGGACCAACTTTAGTCAGATAAGTGTACTAGATGTTCCACTTCAAATGGCCAATTGTTGGCGCCTTCCCGCCAATATTTGGGAATAAGCCTAGGGCCTCCGCCTATAAATAGGACTAGCCAACCACGTAAGAGAGGATCCGGATCCGAATCCGCAATGTAGCTAGAGATCAAGCAATCTAGAGAGAGAGAGAGAGAGAGAGAGAGAGAGAGAGAGAGCGACCAACTCCCCTAGCAGCTTCATCGACCGGCGAAGAACAGACTCTTCATGAGGCTGTTCTTCCTTGTACTGTTCATCATCAGCCCCTGAGTCAATCCACCACACCACACACTGGAGTAGGGTATTACACCACAACGGTGGCCCGAACCAGTATAAACCTTGTGTCTCTTGTGTTGCTCTTTATGTAGTTTAGATCTCACAGGCGACAAGGTGCAGGTAGGTAGGGGTGAGATCTCCGCGCACCCCAGAGTTCGAACCTAGAGGGTCTGCGGAACTCAATCGACATTTGGCTCGCTGTAGGTGCCCTGAGTTTCCTTCCGCCACCCGCTGTCCGCCAACACCGCGATTCGCCATATGATGAGCAGCGCCGCCACCTGGGCTGCCAACAGCGCAGGGGCAGGGGGCTCCGAGCCTTGGCCCCAGCCTCGACAAAAGCGGTGGCCGTAAAGTTCAAGCCGAGACGCCACCGCCACAACGGCACGACAGATCCATCGCCTTCCTGGCCGGCGTGACGAGGAGGCTGTCCTCGAGGCAGGAGGCGCATTTACAGGTCATGGCTAACTGGCTTCCCATAGCCCTCACCGGCGCGCCTGCATGTGGTTGCTCCACCTGCCGCCGCCTCGTGGCCTCTGGGAGGAGCTACGCGACCTCTTCTCGACAAAGATGTCGCGCTGGCGCCCCGGCCGTCGCAGCTCTCCGGGCGGCTCGCAAGCGCCACCTTCAGGTCGCCACGCCAAGCCATTCGTCTGCCAGATAGGCGCTGCCTCCGCTGCAACATGGGGCTCCCAGTGTCGGTCGGCGCCAAGGCTGATCTCGCCTTCAGCTGAGGACCACCTCCAACTCAGCCCGCTCAAGGCCCCAATGCTGTGCACCCCACCATCTGCCAGTGGCCGCCACCAGACCTCATCGACGGCGGCGCAGGCCTCGGCTGCTTCTCGGTTGAAGCCTTCAGCCTCCACATACCGCCGAGCGGCTTCAGCCCAGCAGTTCTTCTGGGCATCGGAGGCGGTTCAGTTGCCCTCGGGCAGATCCACCTTCCGTGACCTTCTGCACCTACGATAACTTCCGACGGAGCTAATCGACTTCGACATCGCCCCATCGCCTCCCATAACGCCATCCTCGGTACCCAGCACTAGCCCGATCTATGGCCGCGACCACCCCAGCAGACAACCTCATGAAGATGCTTGGGAGCAGCGTGTCCTCACCATGTCCGGAGACGCCGGGATGCGCTGTAAGTGCTCAAGCTCGTTTTCAAGATCATGGCGGTGGCACAGCCCGCCGACTCAGACGCCCCTGGGCCCAAGGGGGCTGCGCCGGCCAAGAAGAAGCAGCTGCTCACCCCAGACAAGGCAGAAACCAAACAGATACTGGTCGACGAGGACGGATCCACTAACGCTGCCTTCACTATAGGCGCCAACCTCGAGCCCGAGCAGGAGGAGGCCCTGGTCAAGTTCCTGCGAGCGAATAAGAAGGTATTCGCAAGGGAACCAGATCAGTTGGCAGGGATCCCAAGAGGCGTAATTGAGCACCACCTCAACGTGTGCCCCAACGTACGCCCCATGAAGCAGAAAGCGAGACGGCAGTCCACTGAAAAGCAGGCTTTCATCATCCAAGATACCCGCAAACTAGAAGCGGCAGGGGTCATTCGCGAGGTCCGACACTTCATTGGTTGGCTAACCCGTTGTCATGCCAAAGAAAGGGGGAAGGAACGCATGTGTCGACTTCACCAACCTCAACAAAGCCTCGCTTGCAGGATCCATTCCCGCCCTCAGACGATTAGATCGCCGATTCCACCGCCGAAAAGCGACTGTTATGTTTCGGATGCCTTCTCTCGCTATCACCAGATCAAGATGGCGGTAGAAGACGTGGAAAGAACGGCCTTCCTGACCCCATGTGGAGTGTATCTACACATGCATGCTGCTCGGGCTGCAAACACAGAGCGACCTTTCAACGGCCGATGCACATCACCTGGGTCCGCAGCTCAGAGGAATGTTGAGGCCTACGCCGATGACATTGTGGTGAAGTCTCGGAGGCCAAAACCCGATACAAGACCTGGAGGAAACCTTCACAGCCTCGACGCAGTGAACTCCGGGCTCAACCCGAGAAGTGTGTGTTTGGGGTCCCTCGCAAGCTCTTGGGCTTCTCGTGTCCCATCGTGGAATCGAGGCTAACCTTAAAAGGTCAAGGCAGTCGAGGACATGAGCCCTCCAAGACCCTCAAATAAATGCAGAGCTCATCAAGGCTGTGGACTGCGCTTAGGACGCTTCATCTCCAAGTTGGGGGAACGAGCGCCACTGCTCTTCAAGCTAATGAAGAAAAAGGGCCCTTTGAATGGATCAAGATGCCAACAAGGCTCTTAGATCTCAAAAGGTACTTAACCAGCCCCTCAGTAATGGTGGCTCACGCCTCAAGAGCCCCTCGGTGTTTACCTTGCAGCCACCCCTACTCGCCAACAGATCCTCGGTGGCGTTAGGAGGAGCGCCGACCAAAGCCGCTGCAGCCGCTCGGGTCAAGGCGGCAGATCAAGGGGGCCTCACAGAGACCACTACCACAGCCGAGAAGGATCACCGCCGCAGGAAGCGACTCGGATGTAAGAGACCCTCCCCGATTTCCACCAGCCACTGGGGCTCCACTGCCTCAGAGGCGCCATACCTCCCGGAGGACGCCAACAACACCAACACTCCCAACCTCGCCGAACACCCCTGTATTTCACAAGACAAGTGTTGCGGGACGCAAGGGCACGGTACCCTATGCCCCGTAAACTCCTTCTCGCTTTTGGTGGCCTCGCACAAGCTGCGGCACTATTTTCGTGGCCATCCCATCAAGGTTGTCTCAAGGCACTCCATTGGAAAGGGTGCTCAGGAGCCCCAACTCGCTGGAAGAGTCGCTGAGTGGAACACCGAGTTGCAAGCGTTTCAGCTAGAATTCAGCACCACCAGAGTCATCAAGGGAGCCACGCTAGCGGACTTCATGGCGGAATGGACGGAGGCGCCGGGCCTCAAGGCTGATGAGGATCGGTCCCTCTCCCCGGGAAGCGAGGCGCCGGGCGGTTGGGTCATGTACTTCGACGGGGTGTTCTCCAGGAACGGCGTGGGAGCTGGTGCAGTGCTTATATCCCCTACTCAAGACAAGCTCTACTACGCCGTGCAGCTCTGTTTCCAGCACGGAGAAAAGGTCTCCAACAACATAGCGGAATATGAGGGCCTGATAGCAGGCCTGAAGGCCGCGGCTGCCCTGGGAGTGAAGCGCCTTACCATCAAGGGTGATTCACAACTCCTCGTCAACTTCTCCAACAAAGTATACGAGCCAAGGGATGAGCACATTGAAGCCTACCTCGCAGAGGTCCGCAGGATGGAGAAGCAGTTCTGGGGACTGGAGTTGCAGCATGTGCCTCGTGGCACCAATCAAGAGGCTGACGACATCGCCAAACGGCATCCAGACGGCTACCTAAGGAGCCCGCGCCTTTGAGGAACGGTTTAAGCCTCGGCAACGCCATCGCTGTCAAGCACGGTGCAGCCTCGGAAGAGCTCCCTAGCCACCTGCCTCGAGCCCCGGGTCTCGTGGGTCTGCCTCGAGCGCCTCTGCCCTAACACCGGAGCCTCAGGAGGGGTGCTGGATCATAGAGCTCCGAGCTACCTAACGCAAGGGACTTTGCCGAAAAGGAGGAGGAAGCGAGCGGGAAAGCTGCAAGCCACAAGCGCGCATCGCATCAGGGATGGAGAGCTCACCGAAGCGACTCAAATGATGTGTCCTCGCTGCATCCCCTGTGAGCAAGGGAAGGAGCTGCTGAGAGATATACACGGAGACCAGGGGCATCATTCGTCATCACGGACCTCGCAAGGCATGCCCGCAGCGGGTTCTATTGGCCCACTGCTACTAATGATGCCGTGGAGGTGGTAAAGGCTTGCAGGCCTGCCAATTCCATGCCAAGCGATCCATCACCAAGGGAGGTCTGCAAACTATACCCTCTCGTGGACATTCAGTAGTCTGGGGCTTGATATCTCGGCCCGCTTCTCGGGCGCCAGAGGCTATCGTTAACTCTACGCCGCGGGACAAGTTCACCAAGTGGGCTGAAGTGGAAGCCGTCCGCACCATCCTCGCAGGTTCTGCGTCAAGTTCATCAAGGGCATCGTGAGCCGGTTCGGGGTGCCGAACCGCATCATCACCGACAACGGATCACAGCTCACCAAGAATCTTCTTCAAAACATACTCGGCTAACCTTTAGACGCAGGTATGCTACGCTTCGGTAGCGCATCCACGGAGCAACAACAGCCGAAAGGGCCAACGCAGAGGTCCCGAGGAGCCTCAAAACCAGGACATTCAAGAAGAATCGAGGCTCGCGGCGTAGGCTGGTACGATGAGCTTCACCGTTGTGGTCCATCCGCACGCACCGCGACCAAGCCGACTAGCGAGACCCCGCTCTTCCTGGTCTATGGAGCTGAAGCAGTCCTCCTCACGAGGTCGACGCCGCTCCACACAGGTCCCGGCGCTCGACGAGGCGCAGCAGACGCCATGTGGGACGGACTCAGCCGGGAGGAGCATCGCCGGGAAGCCGCGCCACGAGCGGCAAGATACCAACAAGCACTCGGTGATACCACCGCCGCAACATTCGCCGCAGGACTTTTGAGGTAGGGGACCTCGTGCTCGACGGATTCTCTCCAGTGGAAGGACTGTGATAAGCTTTCTCCCATGTGGGAGGGCCCGCCTGCTTATCTTTCCGAGAAAGGCCCGATGTTCGTGAAGAAGGCCAACGCCGAAGCTCGCCGCCCGTGACACTCTCACGTAATAATGAGTTGGGGCTGTACACGCCTGAGTCTCGTGAGCGCCTCAGCCCCTGGGCTCCCTCCCACGCCCAAGGGCAGCACTTAGCTCTACGCACGGTGAGAAGACGTCAAGACTAGATTAGGTGCCTGGACGCGACTCTTTTCATTCGCTTCGCAGCTTGGCTTGTTCATTCCCATTTGAAGTTTTATTGAAGGTGTTGCCATCTTTGGCTTATGTACTCTTTTGCCTTCTTCGCCTCCTACCTCGATTTCTCTCACAAGGTCTCGCGAGGGAGCAACACAGCGCCTCGTGAGTGTTTTCTACCCTATCGCTTTGAGGCTTCCCTAACTGGTTCGCACGGAGCACCTTCCAATTGCGGCCCCACGGGCACCGCGACGCTAACACAGACTCGGGTCGGTCGCCCCATGATCGAGGCCGAAACTACCTCTCCGGCTAATTTTTGCAGGCATGAAGCGCTCGACAAGACTCGGCCTCGGGAGGCTAAGACCACGGCAGTCGCCCCAAGCTAAGTAATTTCTACGCAGGCGCAGGGCACAGAGGCCTAATACAAAAATAGCGAAACAAGACGATAATTAAACAGCAGCAGTTCAGCACGCCAAGGGGCCCTACACTACTGCCTCCTTGCGCAGAAAAGGAAAATAACAAGACAGCGCTGCTCGCTTGACATCGACTGCTGGAGGAAGCTCGAACTGCCTCCGGAGTTCAAGCGGACTTCTCTCGCACCATCGAGGCGCGACGGTGGGCGGACCCGCTACCTCCTCTAGACAGAGCGCGGCGGCGGAGGCTGGTCACGCCACCGCCGAGGAGCCGCTGTCCAAAGAAGAGTCGCCAGAGCTTGACGAACTCCCGAAGCGCCGCCAACCACGCTGCTACCGCCATCTTCATCCCGATCGCCGCCGGGCTAGCTCGCGCCGCGTCGCCGCCCTCGTGGCAGCACCCAGCGCGACGGCCGCCTTTTCCCGAACACCTCACGAGGGTGGCGCCGTCGAACTTGAAGTGCAGGTGCACCGCCGGCTCAGACTCGCTGGCTGGGCAACGCTTGCCACGCCGGTGAGGGCCACGCCCCGCCGGCAGAGACCTCCAATGGCCCAGAGGCCCGGCTGCAGCAACCATCCGCCGAGCGAGGAGGCCTGGGCGCCGCCGAAGCTCACCTAAAAGGAAGAGGGGAAGCTGGAGTTAGTAATTGTCGGCTCACCGACCACACGACAAACTCCGCAGCACCTCTCCGCCAAATGGAAGCGCGCCTAGGGGTCGTGGTAGCCATAGCGCCTTCATCAACGGTCTGGGGCCCATCACTGCTGGAGATCGCCTGCTGCCGCGAGAAGCCGCTTATGGAATCACAGGTGCTTGCAGGACGGCCTCGACTGCGCTATTGGGAGAGTCAGCTCGTCAAGGGCCTTTCCTTCTCCGCTGCCTAGAACCTCTTTCAAGGAGCCATGGAGAAGAAGGGAAGCAAGAAGAGAAGGACTAGAAGGGCACGCGCTGCCTGCATTTATAGCCGGGAAGGCCAACCGTCGACCTCCACGATCATGTAATCATGACCCGCTTTGCATGCAGGGACTTGTCAATTGCAGGCAAGGCCGAGGCGTCAGGAAGCAGGACGCCCACGCCCAATCAACCGCCACGCGTCGCCCGAGGCTCATAATCTAAACCATGTCTCATATGTATAATGTGTTTATCACATTATGTATGGTGCCCCGCCCCCTACGCCTACAAGTATTTAGATGTGAGTTGCAAACACCACACATTACCACAAATTCAACTAAAATGTGAGAATGTTCGATATATAGTATTGTTTAGATTGTTTGATATTTAGTTGTAAGTTGCAAACGCAACACATTATCACAAATTCAAATAAAATGTGAAATTGTTCGATGTATAGTATGGTTTAGATTGTTTGACATTTAGCTGTGAGTTGCAAACGCCATTGTCGGTGTTCTGGGAACGGGGGTACCCAGACTTGCTCGCCCATGCCCATGCGGCGTGGGCTCAAGGGGTGGCCCAAGACGGCCCATCTTCATCAAGACAATCTCAAGACCTCATGAGGGGCTGAGATTTCAAGGGCGGATTTACAGTGAAGCTTCCTCGTGCACGGCCTCACAGTTGGCTCACGAGGAGGCAGAGAGATCAAGGCGGGTACCTCATGAGGTGCCCATGACGCAAGCCATGACGGCACTAAGGGCGCCAGCGGGCGCCAGCCCGACAAAGGCTCCCTCATTTCTCTTTGGTGCAAAGGAGGCAAGCGCAGCGCAGAGCATCAAGCAAAGGCAACCATTTCGTGCAACAAGACCAAGACCAACACAACGGCAGGAAGGAGGTCATCGTGGAGCCCAAGCCAAGGCCACCGCTGTGAGCCTTTGACAAAGCGAGGACCAACTTTAGTCAGTTAAGTGTACTAGATGTTCCCTTCAAATGGCCAATTGTTGGCGCCTTCCCGCTTAATATTTGGGAAGAGGCCCAGGCCTCTCGCCATAAATAGGACTAGCCACCCATAGAAGAGAGGATCCAGATCCGAATCCGCAATGAGCTAGAGATCAAGCAATCTAGAGAGAGAGAGAGAGAGAGAGAGAGAGAGAGAGAGAGAGCGACCGAACTCCCCCAGCAGTTTGTCAGACCGCCAAGAATGCACTCATGAGGCTGTTCTTCCTTGTATTGTTCATCATCACCGAGGCAATCCACCACACCACACACCGGAGTAGGGTATTACACCACAACGGTGGCCTAACCAAGATAAACCTTGTGTCTCTTGTGTTGTTTTTATGTAGTTTAGATCTTATGAGGCGCATTTAGGTGCAGGTAGGTAGGGGTGAGATCTCCAATGCACCCCTGTAGTTCGAACCTAGAGGGTCCATTGAACCCGAACCGGCAACCATGCATTATCACATTATGGTATAACATGCAAAACCACAACACACGATCACCGCTATATTCATGCATGCATATGTTTAAAACACTATGATCTCCTATTCAAATATATGACTCCACTTTCATATCAAATTATGATCTTTGTTAGTCTCTTACACCCACACAATCCTCTAACCTTTGTAGCTACCACTAACTTTCTCTCGTGCATGCACACGCCCTCCTTGCCCTCCCCTCCCTCAGCATTCTATCCATCGCACACATTCATTTTTTTCTTTAGGTCGTTCTCCCATAGCCTCCACAACTCCTTTCTGACACACACCGATCGATAAACCTCTCCAGCAATGGCTGCCTACAACATACACACGCACCTTCAATCTCCTCCTTTATGTGTCCTTGCCTCATGTCTCTCATACACCCCACACACGTAAACTCTCGCCTCTTTCATCGATCTCACAACCGCACACTCCTCCCTATCTAGCTAGTAGTCGGGCCTCTCGCACCACCTCCTAGCTCCATTCTCTCTATCTATCCGCCTCACGGCCTTATTTGCCTCTAACAAATGGACGACACCGACCGATCTCCCGCTATACATATAGCTAGCTAGGTCCTTATAACTCATTTTCCCCCACGCGTCAATTGATCTACCTCATTAATTATGTCTCTCCCTTCCTCCGACAAACAACAATTGATCTACCGATCCAGTTAGGTTTTCTTACCAAACACATGGTTCCCCTTCATCATCCATGGATGCGCCTCGATGCATCTATCACGCAGAGGCACCCATGTAAACAGATCCCCACTCTTATTGATAATATTGCGCTCCACCTCGCTTGTCCGGTAGGCCTCCCACCATCTTCGAGAAGCAACCCATCACCCATCCAGCACTCTACTCCCTCCCTCCTCTCTCTCTCTCTCTCTCTCTCTCTCTCTCTCTTTGTCCCATCCTATTTCTCGCCCTTAGTTATGTATGGATGTTGACCGATCTCCTCAATACATAGCTGGATCTCCCTTCTCAACACATATACGAAGTCATTCTACCTCTATAGTTAGGCCTCCGCCACCCCTCCCCCCACCCCCTCCCACACACACACACCGATACATCGAGCCTAGTCATGTCTCCCCGCCACACACAAACTTGACCTGTGCCCTCCGACGCTTCGGGTAGGTCACGCCCTATATCTTTGACTTGCACACACACACACAATTTCGATGGCTCTTCATCGATCTCGCACCCACCCACTTGATGCTCTTCGACTTATCGATATCTTCGACCCTCCTCTCTTCTCATGGATCGCCCACCCTCTATATATGATATGGATAGGCCTCCATTTCACACACATTGCATGCAAAATTTTGTTTGAGATGTCATCGACACATATTCCCACAAATACATTCACGAAATCAACCTCCCCCCAAAACAAAAAACACTCATGAACGCACAAGCCATTTGTCTAGGTTTGTATCTCTATCACACACACACATAGGTGGGGGACGTGCACGAAGAGAAGAGGCGCGCGCACGGTGCACATACTCCCGTCTCTTTCCCAACCACACCCGCGCGGGTACACGGTGGAGCTCATATCTATATGAAAAGGCAGCCCACGTGGTAATTTGGCACGTGTACTGGTTGTCCACTTGATGGAGGGAAGATCGTCTACCACGGGTGAACAAACAAATTGCGACTTGACGCATTATGTTAAAACAGAGGCAAACCATGTGGGGCCTACCTTAGAGGCAAGGCTCTATACATTGGAGTACTTTTGATGTGTCCCCCGCCCACGGGCGCGGTGGCTCGCATGATGAGGTGAAGCTTGCTTACTAGTAGTACTACTGCACGCCTTACGCCTGCTCCCTCGCCCACGCGCGCGGTGGCTCGCAGGACGAGGGGAAAATTTTACTACTCCCTCCGTTTACTCCTCATCCCTACTACCTTGGTTAGAGAGATTATCATATTGTTTGGAATATATATGTCATTTAGTAGATTTCAATATGAACTACTAGTACATACTCCAAACACTGATGTATATAGACGTATTTTAGAGTGTAGATTCGCTCATTTTGCTCCGTATGTAGTCCATATTGAGGCCCTGTTTGGTTTATATGTCCTAGGACTTTTTCTAGTCCCAACTCCTTAAAAAGTCCCTCCCTGTTTGTTTTTAGGGACTAAAAAGTCCCTAGTCCCTCCCTAGAGGTTATTGAATGACCATGTTACCCCCATTATATAGAAAAATAACAACCAAACAACACCATGGGGCGAAGGGCAATGGGTGCAGGGATGGGCATTGTTGAAAAGTCTCAAAAAGACTCTCTTTGAGAGTCTTCTTCATTAAGTCCCAAAGCAAGTTTTAGTCCCTACTAGTCCTCTCCTGCTTGGTTGTAAAATTTAAGAGGGACTTTTTCTAGTCCCTACACTAAAAAGTCCCCGAAACAAACACCCTCGCATAAAGTAGAGACACTTATTTTGGAATGGAGGAGTATATTTGCTATGATCTCATCAATCATTGAGATGCAATAGCATGCAAGTTAGTCTCCGTTGTATTTGATAAATGTTGCAACGGCTAACCTTGGACGCAAGATACATGTAATGTAAGTCGGAAGCTTCATAGCATTGTACTATCTCACCGATAATTATAGTACGCATTATACTAGTACTTCCACCATTCCTAAATATAAGTATTTGTAGAGATTTCACCATGAACCACATACAGATGTATATAGATGCATTTTAAGTCACTACAAAAAAAAGAAACATCCGTGACATTTTGGGCCGAACGAATTTTTTTCCTGTCATACTTATGACACTTCTATGACGATAATTGTGACAAAACCCGTATCATCATAGACGTAGGGTCCTACTTATGACAAAAACATGACAGAAAATGGGCTTTTCGTCCCGGCGGGCCGGAGACGCAGCTGCATGACATTCTTTGGGCCGCCCATGACGGAAAAACCGTGGTAGAAGCGAGGGCGAGGAAAATATCGGGTGTTCTCTGTTACGGTGGGTGGTCGGGACGAGCGATGCGCATTTTCTTCAGACACGCACGCGCTGGTGCGAGGCGTTGGGCTCTAATCGAATCTGAGCGATTGCATCGCAAGCTACGTGTTATCAACCCGAGCGATCGATCGATGGCTGTTAATCAACCCGACGAGCGATTCTTCACTACCGCCGCTAATCAAGCCGATCGATGCCGCTCGATGAACAAAGGAGCGCTGGCCGGGGGCTTGATGAACAGCCTCAGCAAGGGTGGATGAACAGGACCCCGTGGTGTTGCTCTCTGATGAACAAGACCCCATCGACGAGCCGGTTGGGGCTGGATGAACAGGACCCCGGAGGGCTGGATGAATGACCACCCCAGAGAGGGCAGGATGAACAAAGAGACGGTGGAGGGCTGGATGAATGTGAGCTCGTGGAGGGGTGGTTGAACAGAGCCCGTGGAGAGGGCTGGTTGAACAAAGAGCCGTGGAGTAGCGCCATGTGGATGCTGGATGAACAGAGCCCGTGGATGAACAATCATGTGGAGGCCGGAGGAGGTCGACGGTGGATGAACAAGAGATGGAGGTTGGAGGGGGTCGACGTGGAGATGAATAAAGATCCTGTGGAGTCCTGCTTTGTGGTACGCCACACACCTCCCGGCGGACATGACCCCGCTTTCAACCGTAGCGCCAACACAAGTCCGCTTCTCCATTTTGTGGTACGCCACACCCTCCCGATCAACAGACTTCTGCTTTCGACCGTGAGAGGTCTGCTTCACCGCTTTACGGCACGCCAAACCCTCCCGATGAACATGATCTCGCTTTCACCGTGTTCGGTCAAACACAAGGCCGCTTCCTCCGCTCGCGACACGCCAGCCCTCGCTTCCATCGGCTGTTCCGCCCAAGCCTCCCGATGAACATGACGACACATTCCATTCTCGACCCAGCCGTTGGCTCCCATGAACATGACGACGGTTGTTTCTCCGCTCCACCCAGCCATCTACACGAGCCTTGGCCAGACGATGCACGTAGTAGGCTGCTCGAGACCCCGCCAAGATGTACGACGCGGGTCAGATTTTCTTTCTGCACACTAGCCGCTGTATCGATGTGTACATGCTACGGCGCGCTTCTACTATGACACGCGCGCCGCTTACATCGAACAAGATGTACGCATAATCGCTCACGCACTGTAATGACAATGTTACGACGCTCGACCAGGTGGGTCTCGGACCGCCGGGCACTTACTTGCTCGCAAAGATGTAGCTGGTGGGTCCTAGCAGCCGTGGGGCGCTTAATTGTTTTTGGTCCCGGACGCACTTCCTCATGTATGAAGATGTAGCTGGTAGGTCCCGTGTCGTGGGAAACATTTTTCACGAAATACAGCTTGCCTGCTCGGTGGATCCCTCGTTGTCGTGGAGGAATAATTATTTTGCACGTATTAAGGAGGCACTGCGCCGAGAGCACCAGGGATGTGGACGACGGCGAGGCCTAGGAAGGGACGACACGAGCCGGGAAGATGCGGCAAGGAAGCCCGCGCCAAGAGGAGTACGAGGGTTCACCGGTTTGGCTCATGTGTGAGGCTGCCGCCACAAGCAGGCCTCGCCAGCCGTGGGAATAGTAGGGGCAGTGAGGCCTCGTGGCAGCACAGCCGCCATGGAGGAAGGAGCATGCGGCACGACCGGGCGCTTTTTGGGCGGCTGGAGCAAGAAGACTAGAGGTTGAAGAAGCACTACGGTCGTTGGATGGACATCGACGGTCACTTGAGCTAGAATCGCTCATATTGACTAAGTTGACAAAGCACTCCATCCCCTGTCAACTTAGTAGGCCCACAAGTCAACCCTCTCACCAAGGTGGGTCCCAACTAGCGGGGGAGTATTCATTTTTTGTGCGTAATAAGCAGCACTCCGTGGTCCGAGCCGACACCGGGGAACATTTTTTCGCGAAATACGCTGGGTCTGCTCGAGGGTCCTAGCAGTGTGGGGAAACATTTTTCGCCAAATTCGTGGCTCGTCCGTGGGTCCTCGCTGCCGTGGAGGAATAATTATTTTCCGCAGAATAAGGAGGCACTTCCTCGCGCTACCATGGACCCAATTGTCAGCCTCTCGACGACAAGATTTCTTCCGATGGAAGTCGCCTTGACCACGCTGACCATGCCGCACCGAGAGCACCAGGGCGGTGGACGACGGCGCAGGCCTAGGAAGGATTTACACGGAGCCGCCAAAGACGCGCAAAGGATGCCCACGCCAAGAGGAGTACGAGGATTCACCGGTTCGGCTGTGGTGTGAGGCTGCCCCACCGCAGAATAACAGGGGTGGGTGAGTAGAGGGATGGCCTGCCAGCGTGGGAGTAGTAGGAGGCGGTGAGGTTCGCCGCATCGCAGCCGCCACGGAGGCAGGAGCACGAGGCACGACCGACGCTGGTTTGGGCGGCCGAGCAAGAAGACCAGAGGTTGAAGAAGCACTACGGCTGCTGCATGAACATCGACGGTCACTTGAGCTAGAATCGCGCATATTGACTATGTTGACAAAGCCTCCATCCCCACAACTTAGTAGGCCCACAAGTCAGCCTCGCCATTATATCGGGTCCCAGCTAGCGTGGGGAGTATTCATTTTTTGTGTGTAATAAGGAGGCACTTCATGCATGTAAGATATAGCTAGTGGGTCCAAGTCGTCAGCCATGTTACATTTTTTCATAAATACAGGACCTTTCGTGGGTCCTAGATGTCGTGGAGGAATCATTATTTTGCTTTTAATAAGGAGGCATTTCTTTGTGTGCGTCCGTGGACTCAGCCTGTCAGCCTCTCCACGCACAGTCCACTTCAGATGCATGTCGGTCGTTGACTGATGTTGACCAGGTCACACGAGAGCACCAGTATGGTGGACGACGGCAGGCCTAGGAAGGAAACCATGGAGGCAGGAAGACTCGGCAGTTGTTTCCCACGCTGGATGGGAGTACGACTGCACGAAGGTTTACTCGTTCGCCCCGCTGCCTCCGGAGAATAACAACAGTGTGGGTGAGTAGAGGATGGCTAGGCCAGCGATGGGAGTACGGTGGGGCGGTGAGGTTTCAAGGGCAGCAAGACAAACCGGCCGGGGGAGGAGAGAGGTAGTCCCGCCGACGCTTGTTTGAGCGGGCCGGAGCAGGAAGAGCAGAGATTGAAGAAGACGACGGCCGCTGATGGACATCCAACAAATAACGCCAGTGCATCAACCTTTTTAGGAAAACCTCAAATCTGTGGAAAACATCATACAGTTCCCATCTGCCATTATTTCTAATAATTTACAACCCATTTGCTTATTCTAAGGTTTTTGGAGCCCATATTCTTTTGTTAGCATTACAGCCCATATTGTGGCCACGGTTAAAAAAATACTAAATTTTGCATATTTCGATGTCCTAACTATTTTTAATCCCAAATTTTGAGTCACATTCAAACTGATTTTAAAAATAAATGTATATCAATATAAAATCCAACAAATTGTCCATGCATAAAAATCAATGCAATTTAAAATCTCAAATGAAAAAAAAAGAAATTTGAAACTAATTGCCGGTTTGATGTGTTTTAAAATGTACAACCCATTTCTCATTATCGATAGGCTATTTTCGCCAAATTAATGAAGCTCTCCTCGTTTTGAAATATTTGCAGCCCAACAGGCCCGACAAAGCGATTTACTTGGCAAATCACAAAAAACTAGGTTGTGGTCAGGACCCAACAAGGGTCGTGGACCCAAATTGTCGCCTCTCCAAAGATAGTACTCTTCCAATGGAAGTCGGGCCGTTGACCACATTGACCACGCCTGCGTCGAGAGCACCAAGGCGGTGGACGACGCAGGCCTAGGAAGGGACGGCGCGGAGCCGGGAAGACGCGACAAAGGATGCCCATGCAGAGGGGAGTACGAGGGCTCACCGGTTCAGCAAGGTGTGAGGCTGCCATCGCTGCAGGTAACAGGGGTGGGTGAGTAGAGGATGGCCTGCCAGGTGGGAGTAGTAGGGGCGGTGAGGCTCCAAGGCATCACAGCCGACCACGGAGGCAGGAGCACGCGCACGACCGGGACGCTTAGTTTGGGCGGCCGGAGCAAGAAGACCAGAGGTTGAAGAAGCACTCACCGCTGCTGGATGAACATCGATGGTAACTCGGAGCTAGAATCGCTCATATTGATTGTTGACAAAGCCCTCCATCCCTCGCCAACTTGGTAGGCCCACAAGTCAGCCTCCCACGATGTTGGGTTCCACCAGGTGGGGATTATTCATTATTTTGTGCGTATTAAGGAGGCACTTCTCATGCGCGAAGATAGCCGGTGGGTCCGACTGCCACGGGGCACGCTTTTTCGCTAAATATGTAGGTTCTTCCGTGGGTCCCAGATGTCGTGGAGGAATCAAAGACTTGAGAAGGCGACAACACAAGCTAGTGTACCAAGAAAGAGACGCTAAGTTTTAGAAAAAGAGAGACGGTTCTATAGCTGGTTCAATACAAACCTAGACTATGACTATAGATGGTGCTATGCTACTCGCAAGTAATGAAACCGACATATCCAACGCTCTTCTCCTCTTCTCTACTTATCCGGCCTAGCATCGTAAGCTCGCCGCAGCAACCATGTCCGCTGGTTACTCATTCCACCGCTTCTTCAGCAGTAACAACCAAATATGCGCCAAGTCGCCACCCGCATTCATCGCCGTGGGTCTCATCACATCCTCACGCAAGATAGCAAGACCGCAGCCGGGTTGCTCATCGCAACTCGCCGCCGTTGTTGTGGTGCCACCGCCGCAAATCACGCAGAGTCATCCGTCATGGCCTCAACCACAATCCTCAACCCCGGCCGAAGTCTTCTACAAATGCCCTAATCATGGGGTAATAATATGTTTAAGTGTTGTTCTACCGCTTTCAGCTTGCTGATTTTTTAATAGTTTGCTGATGATCTTCCAATTTGATTCGTGCGTAAAAGGGACGATTCGTGTGATTTGTATTTCGGGAAGTTGTCGATGGGGGTGCACCACGCTGATTATTTGGTTAGCCGAGAATCCCAATACTAGCAGGTTGGGGTGCCGGACAAGTAATCAAGGAACGGCAGTAAGAGGAAGATGCAGAGTAGAAGGTTAAAGATGCAGCTCCTCCGATCATGGCCAAGCAACAGCTGCTGAACGGCCTTGACAACAATGAGGAGATGAAAGAGATTGTGAAGATAATGGGCAAAATCGATGTGCTATGTAGGATGATTGTCTCTTTATTTGCAAAGGTATGTAGCACTCGTGATGTATTCAAGGGCTATGACATGAGCACTTTGTCAAACTAGTAATGAATGAAACCTCGTATGTAGGGTCATTGAGTGTTGTGAACATCTAATGATTTCTATTAACGGAAATCAGGGGGTATCCCCTTTTTCTCATAAATAAATAAATAGCAGAGGCCCTTTTGGTAATAAATAAATTAGCGGAGGACCTGTCGGGTCAGCTTTGTTCTCATTCAAAGACATCGAGCAAATTGCAGTCCAACAGCAAACTATGTCATCAAATTCAAGTTTCGCAGCCAAATATGAGTACAACTAAACAACAATGTCATCATGTTTTAGTTGTAATACAATCACCAAACACAAATCAGCATACATAACAAGTGATGTTCTCATAGGAAAATACTAAACAACATGTTCATCAGGTTTCAGTTGTCATAGCAAAACACAATTTCACATAGTAGATAAAAACGCCTTCCGACAGTGCAAATATGACAAAAGCAATGTAATCATCATCCGTAGCAGCAAGGCCAACATCTTCGCCATGTGTATCATCCCAATCTTAATTCCCACGGTGTCATCTTCTTCTTCATCCTCAACGCCCTCAAACGCTGGCTTCTTCTTGATCAACTCTTCTATGTCCACAAAGATCGCTGGCCGCTTCGGGAACGGGGTCCCTGACATGCTCGCCGCCTCGCGGGCGTGGCTCAAAGGAGGCCCAGACGGCCCATCTTCATCAACGCAGCTCAAGACCTCGCGAGGGGCCAGATTGCTGGGCGGACGACAAGGAGCTTCTCAGCACGGCCTCGCCAGCCGGGCTCATGAGGAGGCGGAGGGTTCAAGGCAGGGTACTCGCGAGGTGCCCGTGACGCAAGCCATGACGCACCAAGGGCGCCACGGGCGCCAGCTCACAAGAGCGCCCCTCCTTTCCTCTTGGTGCAAAGGGAGCAAGCACAAGCGAGCATCAAGCAAGGCATCCGCTTTGGTGCAACAGACCAAGACCAGCCCCAACGGGCCGGAAGGGAGTCATCGTGGAGCCCAAGCAGCGCCATCACTGAGCTTTGGCGTGCGAGGACCAACTTTAGTCAGATAAGTGTACCCGCTGCCCCTTCAAATGGCTAATTGTTGGCGCCCTTCCCGCCAATATTTGGGAAGAGGCCCAGGCCTTCACCTATAAATAGGAGTAGCCACCCCTGTGGGAGTAAGATCGCCCCCAGATGAGATCGATCCTCACCAAGGAACCAAGAGCTAGAGCAACGGAGCACCACTTAGCAGTTCATCACACCCACCAAGAATGCAGACTCGCGAGGCTGTTTTTCCCTCAGATCTGCTCTCTTCAGCCCAAGAGGCAATCCACCACACCACAAACTAGAGTAGGGTATTACACCACAACGGTGGTCTAACTAGTATAAATCTTGTGTCTCTTGTGCTGTTCTGCTTAGTAGGTTAGGTCCTGCGGTTCGGGCGAGGTACGAGACGGTGGAGGGTTGATCTCCGCTGCGCACCCCGTTGTTCAACCTCAAGGATCTGCCGAACCCGAACCGACATTTGGCGCGCCAGTAGGGGTGCGCCGGAATCCACCTTTTGCCACCTCGCGGTCCCGTCGATCACCATCACCATGTCCGCGCACTGCCGGCAACTCAGATCCTGGGCGGCGGGTTCACCCACGCAGAGTCGCCGCCGGTGACCCTGCGTCTCTGTGCAGCTCATGGTCCGCAGGGCGCCGCGGGCCGCGGGCGACGCAGACATGCTTCGACGGGCTTCACGCCGCGGGTGCGCGGTCGGCAGAAGGGCCTCCAATCACGCCACGACCACATCACCGCACACCCGCCGAGCAGCGCGAACTCAAGGGCCGCGCCACAAAGGGCCCGAGAGTTGCCGCAGCAGCTGGCCGGAGAGCGGCCGCGACGCAGTTGCTGGAGCGAGTGGCGGAGCCCTGGCTTCGCCGCCGGGCTCACCCTTCCGCACCCAACTTCCATCTCGTGCCCGGGCGGCTCGCGACGGGGCTCCAAGGCGTCTGCTGGCTCCAAAGCTACCCAACACCGCGGTTGAACAAGACTGGCCGGGCGGCGGGTTGCCCTCGCCCGCCCGCGAAGAAGAAGGACTCGACGTGACTCACGGCCCCCGAGGGCCGCCCACCACCACACGGCGGGCGATCAAGCAGAAAGCAGCATGGCATGCTCAAAGATTACTGCGTGGCCTTCGGATGACGGCGCCAAGAATACATGCCCCACATGATGGACCAAGGGCACCCGCATGAGGGAGAACAAGGCTCGCTCCTCAGCCCGAGCTGGGGGGATGGGGCGCCAGAAGCCGAGCTCTTTCAGGAGCCTCGAGACGGTCCCACTGGTCACCTCGGGGGCGACGATTATCGGGTACCGCTACTTCTCAAGAGCAAACATACGCTAACCATAGGTCGCAGGAGGTACATGTCGCCACGACGAAGCGGCTGCCCCGCCCCAGTCTCCTACCTCGGGAGGGGGGCGCAGGGCTGCCGAGAGGGGCAGAGATCCGACATCACCACCGCTGCTCGGAGCAAGGCGCTCGTGGAGGTAGGCCTCTCTGGGGAGGCGCCTGTGGCCTCGTCAAGTGAGGACCCGGGGTCATCGGGGAACTGGCTGGCACCGCCTACCCCACCGGGCGCGCCCTGGTTTCCGGTCATCACAGGCACTAGAGGTGGCGCAAGAGGGGCCTCGTCTGGGCGATATGAAGCAAGGCCGGTACTGTGAAGAAGGCCTGCTTGTGAAGCTCGGCCGCCTGTGACACTCTCACGTAATAATGAGGGGCTGTACACGCCTGAGTCTCGTGGGGTGCCGCCTCGCCCCTGGGCTCCCTCCCACGCCTGGCAGCACTTAGCTCACAGTGAGAAGACGCCCAAGACTAGACTAGGTGCCGGACGCGCTTTTCTTCTTCGCTTTTCCATTTGATTGTCGCTTTCTCGCTGGATTTAAGTTGATTCAATTTGAGATTTGCGGTGTTCGGGAAGGTGCTTAGTCTCGCTCGAGCAAATCTCTCGCTTCGTTACAACTCCGCCAGCTGCCTTTCCTCATGAAAGCCCTCATGAAAGCCGGGCTAGGTTTAGCTTATGCCGCGAGCCCACTGTCAGCCACCGCATCCTCTCCGGAGGGTTTTACTGCTGATCCCACGGATTCGATCAGAGACACTTAGATCGCCTCAGCCTCACACAAAGCTATCTCGGGCTCATACGAAACAAAGGTAAACCAGCCAACCAGCACGCCATTAGCCAACCACTTGGCGCTGGCGATGGGTGATGTAACACCGCTAATACGATGAACACAAGTTTTACATGAGGGGCTCCTCCCAAAATGCTCTCACAGCCATCAGGCCAAAACCTGAGTTCTATTCATGCAGGTAATGGAACAAGGACAATACATAATCAGCCGGATAAATCCCCAATGCGCCCTCAGAGCACCTCCCGAGCCGCTCTCGGCCGCTGGCTTCACCGCCACCGCAGCGGGTCATCGGCGGCGCTGTGGCCGCTCACCACGCCACCCTCATCGGGCGCCACGATCACGCCATTGTCCAAAGCGGCGTCCCGGACAAGAGCATCCACATTGTCTTCCACCCAGGCGCCAGTCGCCTTGACGGCTTGGGGAACTCAGGCGAAGGCGCTAAAGTCGGCGGGGTCCATGTCCGGAGATGGTCAAGACACGAGAAAAGGCGCGCCAAGCAGCACGCTGCCTCTCCTCCACCAACCTATTGGCCCTCGACCGATCGCGCCCAAACCGCGGCCACCACGCTGAAGAACTCAAGGTTGCCGGCGAGTTAATCACAGGCGGCCGCCAACCGCCGCAGAGAGCATTACCCAAGGCTGCGTTGGTTTTTCCCTGAGCGGGCGATGGCATGGGACCGTGCTCATGCTCCAGGATTCGCCACGACGATCTCGGCCCGATTCTCGGCGGCGACGGCCTCGGCCTCCTCCACCACATGGAAGAAGGAGCGCCTGCCTCGAGAGGTGGTGGACTCCCTCTCAGCCACCTCGAGGGCGGCTCAAGAGCATCGGCCCGCCAAGGCCGCCTCCTCCAGCTTGGCCTCAAGGCAGCAGTCCTGCCTCAGCCTCGGCCTTGATCAACCCCAGCCGCTCAAACTCAGGCGCGGGTTCGAGGCCGCCACTCAGCCGTCCGACCTCCTCCAGACGCGGGCTTCCTGCAGCGACCTCATCCTCCCGCCCGCCGCCAAGCACTCCTCGCCTCCAAGCGCCAGATTTGCAAGCTGCTCGGGCGGCTTCAAGCATCATCGCCTCACGCTTCGAGCTCCGCTGGTCGCCGAGGCCACCTTCATCGACATGAGGGCTGCCTCGCAGCCCACTTGCTCCTCCAATGAGTGACACCGGGCCAGGAGTTCCGTGCTCGCCTCCTCCGCCTCGGCCTGTTAGCTGCCCGGCCTCCTCGACGGCCCGAGAACAGGCTTCCCGAGAGGCTGCCAGAACACCTTGGCCTTCCATCATCAAGATCGCGCTGGTGGCAGGCAAGGGTGACAAGCCCAGTCAAGGCTCTCATGCCAGCGCAGGCCCTCGGCCTCAAGGCGCTGCCTTCTTCAAAGAAGCTCTTCACCGAGCAGGCTCACCAAGGCCACCGCCTTCAAGAAATCTTGGCGGCGATCGCGCGCCCCAAGCGCCTCCCACGCACGCCTCCACACCATCAACTGCCCCAGCGGGCGCCGGAGCCACGAATCAACACTCTCCGGCAGGGGGTGGGGCTGCACCTCACGACGGCCGAAAGGCCGCCAAGCCCGGCCTCGAGCCAGCCCATCCCCACACGAGGGGCTCAGAAGCGCCAGCCGGGCCATCCACTACTCAGCGAGAAGCCCACAAAGAAGCTAGCTATGCCGCTGGAAGGCTCATGAGGAAGGATCGCGAGGCGCCAGCAGAGCCACGACGCCGCTGGACGGTTCACCTCCTGGCCGCCTCACCACAAGGGCTCCACCGCTGGAGCGCCAAGGACGGGGAGGGGCGGCCGGGGACGGCTCTCACCCGCCTCCGTGAGCTCGGCAGAAGGGACTGCAGGCAAGGATCAAGACAAGCAGCAGAAGAATCAGGAGCTGGAGAAGGAGAAGGCTTACTCATCAAGCTGGCGGCATTTCCCACGCTCAAAGAAAGCGACAAGGGTAATCATCGCCTGTGGCCTCCCTTCTTCCGGAGGGCCTCAAGTTCACGCGAAACGACCCAAGATTTGAGCGAGGGATCAGCCCGCGCGTAGGGAGAAGCATCAAGGCGACTTTGCGCCAGGGCGCCTCGCTCGACGCTGACGCACGCTAGTCGCCTCACCAAGAGAAGCAGCAGGGCCTCGGGGCTCCATCCACGGGCGCTGGCGGCTGCTTGCCGCCTCACCAAGGGCGGCATGAGCCTCGTGAGCTGCCCTCACGAGCATCGCTCGGCGCCTGTCACTCGGCAGGTTCCTCGGCCTCAAGGCTCAGGCCTCCCTGCCCGCCACTTGAGGAGGAGCCGCTTGGCCGATCGGAAGGGCTGTCACCATCACCGGATTCTCGCGAGGCCCCTGAGACCAAGGGCGCGCCCCATTCATCAAGATAGGCATCCTGTTTACAAAATCACCCATGTTCCGCAGAGGTACAGAAGACCCTCCATGCCGGATGCCACCGGGTTGGTGTCGCCAACAGACCAGGAGCACTTTCCTTAGTGCTTCAGCATCGTCTTCTTCCCGAGCCTCAAACGATCACCAGTGCTCACCAAGGCCCACATCCGTGGGAATGGCGTTGAGAGGGGCAATGGGCGATCAGAACTCCTTCACCACCTTGGGCGCCGCCACAGAAGCGACCTCAGAACGCCGGGCGGGCGCTGCATAAAGATGAGCCGAGAGCTTGAAAGCGCCTCCCGCCCCATTTCTGAATTGGGGACAGCAAAGTAGGTTGGCTCAGCAGGGGGCTGGGCACCCCACATCCACGCATAACCACCTTCGTGGAACTCACCGCGGGCGGAGGCAGGCTGAAGTCAATCCCCGAGGTCATTGCCTCGGCGCGGCGACGGCTCACGCACGCCGAGCATTGAGGGGGCCGATAAGGCGCAGAGAGAAGAAGTGGCGCAGCAAGGCAACCAAGGAAGGATGCTCATCATTGCTTCGCAAACGGCGAAGACCGAGAGGAGAGTGATGGACTAAGGACCCAGATGCATCATGTGGATCTGATAGTGGGAAAGCACGTGCATTGAAGAAATCAGAGAAGGGGAATCAGCCTCGCCTATTGTATGCCAACAAAATACCGGACCTCAAAGTGACTATCCTGCCGATGGAGAAGTGGACGCGGGCCAAGCCGCTGCCCTCCCGCATTCATTGAAGGAGGTGGCCAGAGCCGAACTAACCTTGCCCAAGCCCTCTAGATTGAGTATGATTGACGGTCGACAATGAGGGCGCCGCGGCGCGGCGAAGCGAGGCGAGGCACATGTTTCTTCCCTTTCCCTTCTTCGCCGGAGCCATGGCGATTGACAGGGGAGGGAAGATTTGAGATTGATTGAAATGGAAGTCGGAGTTCGAGAGGGGAGGACAGGGCGCATGCAGCAGAGAGGAGAACGGATGTGTACAGCAGCGGTCCGCTTAGCAAGGCACGAATAAGGAGGCGTGGGGAACAGGTCGCCACGCCCAATCATCCGCCACGCTGCCGCCTAAGGTCAGAGAGTTGTTAGGGCTCGCGACGCTCAGACTTGCCCTTTCGCCTCTCGCCGCTGTTCGGCCGCCAGGCCCGGGCTATGGCGGTGTTCTCGGGAACGGGGTCCCTGCATTTGCTCGCTCATGCTCCGCGGCGTGGTTTCAAAGGAGGCCCAAGACGGCCCATCTTCATCAACGCAAGCTCAAGACCTCGCGAGGGGCCAGCTCGGACGGACGACAATGAGCTTCAAGCACGGCCTCGCTGGGCTGGCTCCCGAGGAGGCGGAGGGTTCAAGGCAGGTACTCGCGAGGTGCCCGTGATGCAAGCCATGATTTCACCAAGGGCGCCAAAGGCCAACAAGAACGCCCTCCTTTCCTCTTTGATGCAAAGGGAGCAAGCGCAGCGAGAGCATCAAGCAAAGGCATCCGCTTCGTGCAACAAGACCAAGACCAGCCCCAACGGCTGGAAGGGAGTCATCGTGGAGCCCAAGCAAAGCGCCATCACCAGAGCTTTTGGCAAAGCGAGGACCAAATTTAGTCAGATAAGTGTACCCGCTGTTCCCTTCAAATGGCTAATTGTTGGCGCCCTTCCCGCTCAATATTTGGGAAGAGGCCCAGGGCCTTCGCCTATAAATAGGAGTAGCAACCCCCAGGGGAGTAAGATCGGCCCCCCGGTATGAGATCGGGATCGTCACCAAGGAACCAGTAGCTAGAGCAACGGAGCACCACTTAGCAGTTCATCACACCCACCAAGAATGCACTGCGAGGCTGTTCTTCCCTCAGATTGTTCCTCATCAGCCCAAGAGGCAATCCACCACACCACAAACTAGAGTAGGGTATTACACCACAACGGTGGTCCAACTAGTATAAATCTTGTGTCTCTTGTGCTGTTCTGCTTAGTAGTTTAGGTCCTGCGGTTCGGCGAGGTACGAGACGGTGGAGGGTTGATCTCCGCCAAGCACTCCCAAAGTTGTTCAACTCAAGGGTTTGCCGGAACCCAAAATCCGACAAGCAGCATGCAATCTTTTTCGTCGGGCCTGTTGACGGATGGTTCTCAAAGATATTAGGAACATCTGTGTTATCTTGTACATCGTGAGCAGTGTAAGAATCATCTTGTTGTGCAATTTCATTAAACGAATTCTCGCCAAACCTTTGCACTACTCTCCAGCCATCGCTACATGCAAATGTGTCTTCCAAGAAAATATCCGTGTTGCTTGATTTGCCAAAATAAAAGGCTCGTTGGTCCGGTATGCTGCCTTGACATTGATGGATTTGAAATAATCATCAGCCTCGGGTTTTGGGATCCCGGAAAACAAGTTATACCAACGACAAAGACAATGTAACCACACACCGATGATCCTCAAATCGAGATATATCGCAGCTGAACAATGTCTCTATGTTAGCATACATTTCAGTTGTCTCTTTGTCATACATATCCGTGCTCATGATGGCACTGTTTTGTGTCTTCCCGCCTTCGTCTTCGCGTAAGGGTGTTGTAGCGCACATCTCCAACAAAGCAAGATTCATAATGTCTTACCCGAGTATCAGGACCCATTGCTAGTGAGTAAACGGCATCATCAACTGCCTGCCCATCCTCCCGCATCTTCTTAACCTATGGTTAGAAAATAGACAAGATGATCATCTTATGACGCAATATATTAAAAACTGACAGTGCAATTCAAAAGCTTACATGGCTCTTGAACCATTTCGCAAATCCTGCCACAACCAGTTTGTCAATGTTTCTTGGATTTTGCGGTAGTAACTCCTTTTTGTAGATGCTGCACAACATAGTGATTGCATCAAACATCTAAATATATAAGAATGTGCTGCAAGTTTAGTAGATTACGATGTATAAGCTGCAGTATTTAGCACTTACTTGATATAAGGTAGTATCTCAGATGCTTATTCAACACATACCAAACCATTTTATCCAAATCTTTAGGTTTGTCCTCTTGTCGACTCTTCCCTATAACTCTAATAGAATAATCGAAAACATTGAGCCCGGATTGTCTTCATCCATGTCTTTGCTAAGTTGATCACTGTTTCAATGTATTTTGAGCAGAATGTCAACGCTTCAGAGCAATGTAGGCCTCGCAATGGAACCCTCGGTCTAGCTCGTTCCTAACATAGCCCTTAAAAGTGCCTAGGCGCTTTCAATAGGGTACATCCAGCCATCCTGCATCGATCTCTAAGTAGTGCCTCATCGTAGATGAACAGCCAAATGCACCATCACATCAAAGAAGGCTGGAGGATATATCTTCTCAAGGTCGATATGATAGTTGGTATCTTGTCTCTAAGACGCCCAAAGCATCTATCCCGATATTTCTATCGCAGAAGTTCCTCAAGAATTGTCCCAACTCAGAATCGCTCAGATAAGTCGTGGAGGCCCAATCCTCTAAGGATAACAGTAAAACCCATTGAAGTAGGACGTGATACCATGATTTTTCAACCCTTGTACCTTGTCTCCATCTCAGACCGACTCTCCTTTCGTGGTTGGAAGCAAATCCATGTGGGAATCTCACACGTGATAGGACCTTGCAGAATTATTTTCTTTTTACCTTGTCCAAGACGCATACAGCCGGTGCCATATCCCGTGGTTTACCTTCATCTTGCACCCGCAAACTCTGCTCCGATACCTGTGTGTCAAATCAATCCTAGATTTTAAGGTATCTTCGCCTTGCCTTCAATATTAAGAAGTGTGTCGATAATGTCATCACATATATTTTTCTCGATGTGCATCACATCAAGATTATGCCGCAGATCCAAATCTTTCCAATACTCCAAGTCCCACAAAGTGGACCCGCGGTAAACAATAATCTCTCTTCTGCCCTGCCATGCTTCCTTTTCCCGCTACCATTATCGATGGTTTCTGTGTAATATGCCCGACCTTCTAATTCCACTTGCAACTCATCGGCGGTGAGCCTCTTTGGCGATCACGGTTTTCATGCTTTGCATTGAACACATGTCTTCGGTATTTTCTAGGATGCGCTTATCCTTGGCAAGGAAACGGCGTGTCCAATGTAACCGATCTTGCTAAGTATTGCATATGACAGCAGATTCTCACACAAATAACACATGCATTGTAATCATGTGTCGCTCGCCTCGACATAGTGCCCAAAGCCGGATAATCATGGATGCACCAAATTATAACAACACGCAGAAAGAAATCCACCGGTGGGCTGCTATATAGGTCTCGAGGAGAACACCCTCCATAGCTATTGAAGTTCCTCCACAAGAGGCTCCATGAACAAATCAAAATCCTTTCCAGACTTTTTGACCTGGGATGAGCAAGGCCATCATGTAGTTTGATTCTTTGCGTGCATATTTGGAGGCATGTTGTAAGGGATAATCAGCACCGCCACATGCTATATGTGGCGCCTTGTGACCAAATGGGTTAAATCCATCTAAAGCTAAGCCAAGTCTAATGTTTATCGGTCAAGAAGAAACTTTTCGTGTTTCGATTGAAGCTTTTCCACTCACTACCATGTGATGGATGGCTCATTACATTCTCGATCTCTGACATTCTAGTTCCTAGAATGCCATAGTACATCCTCTCTTGTTTCAAAGATCATGAAACAACCTCTCGCAATCTTGGTGTAATTGTAAAATGTCTCGTAACATTATGAGGAATCCTCTTCACAACATCGCCATCTTTCCATCTTGATGATTTGCATTTCGGCATTCACTTAAGTTGGCATAATCCTTCCGGAATGTAACACAATTATTCTTACAAACATGGATCATACCATATCCAATTCCAACCGCAGGAAGGAAATTCTTCATTTTATCGTAGGTGTGGCAGCTCGACGATCCGGGAAAGCTTTATGAAAGCAGCCAACATCGATCGAATGATTTGTTGGTCATCCGCCAGATGTCTTCACCAAGAAAGGTGACCATAGCTGAGAGTATCGACAGCTTGTTTCCGGGTGACATCCACGCTTCATTTGTTCCAACATGTGGGCCCACCGTTTTTCTTCTGCAGGTGAAAGTTCATGGAATGCACAAGCATTTCGTAGCATTGTTTCAATGTTGGTCAAACTCACTGGCTCCGCCGCCACCACCTCCTCCTCCTCCTCCTCTTCCACTGAGCATCAAAGTGCATCAAGATGGTGATCTGCTGCTTCCACGTAGTCAATAACATTGACGTTCATAGCTTCACCATGATGAACCCACCTAGTATATGTGACCGACATCCCATACAAGTGTAGATGATTTTGCCCAGTTGACTGGGGTCTTGTAACTGAATTCATACAACTGCTACACGGGCAGATCACATCTGATTTTCGACCACCGTACTCAGCTCTGATAAAGTTCATGAAGTTTTAAACCCCCTTGACATATGCAGCGGAGAATCTTCGAGCAGAAGTTATCCAAGTCCTGTCCATCTGTTAGACATACAAATTAGTTCTTCTACTAGATACTACAGGAAAAACATATATGATTTTTTATGAAGTCTAGAAGAAAATACCTAGGTCGATGTCTAAAGCTATGGCAAGATATTTGGACGAGCAGATCTAAGTAACGAAATATATGTAAAGCTAATTCAGCAAACAGATTTGAGTGCTAAATTACGGCAGGCTGTTTCAGCAGTCAATGAGGCCGAGCACACAGCCATCGAACTATCGAAGGCCATCGCAGCAACAAAGATCGAGTATAAAACGGTGTAGAGCTATTTCACCTAACATATTGGCTAATAGACCATGGCAATCTACGTCACAATAAATACATGGCAGGATCTTTTAGCAACTAATCGGCCTTGGCATGCCATCTCAGCCAAGCATTGAGTGCGCATGGCAAGGAAGCTTCTAAGCAGCATATTGATCAGAAACTACTTCGCAAACAGGAGATTAACATCGCTCATCAGCCAACATTCAGCGCCACAATCGACATGCACGAGGCCTCGCCTAGAATGCACGCACTCATGGGAGAAGCCGACCGCCGCATGCGCTCCACACGCCGACCGCCGGGCGCCCACAAGAACGCCGCCACCGTGGCGGCGCTGCCAGAGCACGGCAGTTCACGAGAGCGCATCAGGAGCAAGAGGATCACCGCAGGCCCCTTGATAACCGCGCGCCGACGACGGGCGTGGCTGGGAGGGCGGCTTTTGCAGAGCGAATGGAGTGGAGGGGACGGGGAGGGGTTTGGGGAATATTATTGGCTAGTTGGTCAAGGGCTGTTGAATCTAGGATTTGGGGAAATTTTTGGGTGGGGGAGGATTTTCGCACGGTGGGCGGGGAGTTTGGCGATGGTTGGTTTCTCCAAGTGCAGTCCCACGTGTCGCTGAACAGCAAGCCAAGCGCTGCCCGCTTATGTGAGCTGTGTGCAGGACCGAACGCTGTGGGGTGCAATGCACCGCGATAGGGGTGCTGTGAGTGTACCGCCTCTTTTCCTTTTAAACTAGGTGCTTTTCCCTCTAAAAAAACTTGTTGCTTCGCACGATCCATCGATACTACTACTAGTAATCCGGTAATCCCGACTAAAACGGCGCGGCCGGATCTTTTCCCGCGCGATATGCTGGGAGGTTGGCTTAGTTGGGTATTTTAGGACGAGTAATGCTACACCCACGTAGTCCTAGTTATGTAATTAACATAATGTGAAACATGTGAGCTGTTGATTGTAGATTGGGGGGAGGGAGGGGCCCACCACCATGAAAATCAGGGGAGGAGAGAGAGAGGCAATTTACGTTAACCCTTTCGTAGGTTCCCGTAGATGTTGAAAAATGTGAAATGCGTGAATGTGCATTTGCAGATAAGGCCTTCCCTCGTTCATCCTTTTCTCCCACAAGATCTTGATCTTCCGTGCAACGCACGGGCATCTTGCTAGTACTCCTACAATATACTATACTATTGTGAAAGTTCATATACACCGGCCGAGATTAATGCAAACACGGCAGATTTTCATTACATTTCGAACTTCTATAGGACAGAAAAATAAAAGAAACCCGACCCTAAACCTATTCTACGATGGTGACCGACATTCTCCATCTGCAATCTCCATGTACGGTGGCAGGGTTCAAGACCCGTGAAGTGAAGGTGCGGTCTCCGGCGAGGAAAAGTAGAACACGGGAGACGGACCGGCCAGTTGGCACACCATGCCCTGCCGCCTCCCATGCCCTACTCATCCTCGGAGGAGTCCCTCGACCTTGCGGTGCCGGACGTTGACGGCGGCAAGTAGGACGCTGTGGCTGATGGTGCTTCCGCTGTCAAGCCGCACCAGCGGCTACCGCTTGCAGCGATTTGAGCAAGGGCGGCGACTCGAGCTCCATCTCCAAGACAAGCTGTCGTGTCAAACCGCGGATCTCGGTAGGGGTCCCGAATCGTGCGCCTAGGCGGATGGTAATAGGAGACAAGGGACACGATGTTTTTACCCTGTGTTCGCCCTCTCGATGGAGGTAATACCCTACCCCGCTTGATTAATATTGATGATATGGGTAGTACAAGAGTAGATCTACCACGAGATCGAGAGGCTAAACCCTAGAAGCTAGCCTATGGTATGATTGTTGTTCGTCAGACGGACTAAAACCCTTCGGTTTATATAGACACCGAATAGGGTTAGGGTTACACAGTAGTCGGTTACAATGGTAGGAAATCTACATATCCAGACGCCAAGCTTGCCTTCCACGCCAAGGAAAGTCCTATCCGACACGGATGAAGTCTTCAATCTTGTATCTTCATAGTCCAGAGTCCGCCAAAGATGATAGTTCGCCATCCGACACCCCTAGTGCAGACTCCTCAAGAGCTCCCTGAACCAGGCTTCAATGATGACGAGTCCGCGCAAGATATTGTCTTCGCATTGCAAGGCGGGTTCCTCCTCCGAATACTTCATAGAAGGTTTTGAACACAAGGATAGTGTCCGCTCGCAAAACAAGTTCCACATACCACCGTAGAGAGAATAATTCTTGCACAGATCTCTGCCGACGATTCCGTGGGCGTGACATCACACCTCGCCAGCCTTTATTCAATCGCTTTTTGTCTGTCCCACCTCGCCGAAGCGAGGCGGTTTTTGGCATGTCTTATGAAAGCATAGATCGTGCCTTCTTATTTCGGGATTCTCATCAATACGGACGTGGGTAACCCAACCGTGCCATTGATTGCGGTGCTTGGAGATAAGCTAGTTTTATCAGTGGGTGGGGACGATAACCTTGTCCATCCATATAAGGATAAGGATCCACCTTTTCACCCACGCCTTCTTCCTCCTTTGCTCATCCATTTCACAAGACTCGAGCTCCAGCGCCTAAGTCCAAGACACCCCACCTCAACCTTCTCCAACTCTGTCCAGAGCGGAGGCAGGTGGATGGTCTCCTCCACAAGGAGGGCAAAGTAAAAGACCGCAGAAGGCCGGATACTTGTCCAAATGACATCACAGACCGGCCACCCGACGAGGGGCAGCTCATTCCCACCCCCAGGCCCCATGAGAGGGTGGTGTTCTCACCCACTTCCTCTCAAGGACTAGGTTTTCCACTTCACCCATTTGTCCGGGGCTCATGTTCTACTACGGCCTGATTTCCACGATCTGGCCTCAACTTCATCCTCAACATCTCGGCGCTTATCGTCGGTGCGAGGCCTTCCTTCACATCCAGCCCCACTTCGCTTATGGCTGAAGATTTTCAATGTCAAGTCAAGGTAGTGGGCGGCCGCTGCCGGAGTGGGAGGCGCCATGGTTGGCAAGATGGCCAAAGTCCTATGGCTCGAGGGCCTTTGTGGAGACCATAAAGGTGGCAATCGGGTGGTTCTACATCACCAAGCCGCTGACTTCAATGGGCGGCGGCCCCGAATTCGATCTGGCTTCCCACACGGCTCACATCATGGAAAGAGACGGGCCGACGTGGGGGATTCAGATGAGCTGTCCGGACTCCAAACTTATGCCTAAAACCTCGTGGACAAGAATCTCGTGCTTGTCAACGTAATCCAGTGATGCTCATCCACGGATTCTCCCATGCCAACAACGGGCCTTCAAATTGTGGAGTTCGATCCGCACAAAGACCTAACTCTGAAAAGGCTCTTCGACACTATGTACGAAGACGCCTTTGAAGGTGCTGTTCAAGGGCGCCATATTCTACATCCGCCATCAAGATCATGGATTCAGCTCGCAGCCCAAGCCAGCGAGGTAAGTTATTTTACCCTTTATGGGACTCTTTTTTCATAGTTTGACTCTATGCGGATCTAAAACTCCCTAACCTTTGACAGATCGGTGAAGACGCCCGACATATTAACTGTCCGCCCTTTGCCGAAGATCCAGCGGACGCCTGATTGATCAAGATCGGGTTCGCACCTCACGTGGTGCCGAGAAGAAGGCCAAGAAGAATGCCACGGAACTCAAGGAGCTCCCGGCGCCAGTGCTGTTGGACTCATCGCCCGACAACTCGAGAGGAATCCTCCTCCGAGGAAGAGGAGGAGGAAGAAGCCTCTCTCAGCCGGGGAGAGAAGAAAGGAAGGCCGCCTAACCGGGAGGCCAGAGGGTCCAAGAAGGAAGGACCCTTCCTCCGACTTCCACCAACGCCGACAATGACGAGGAGGAGGGCCAACAAGGGCCAAGCCTCGGCGAGATCGTAAGTGTCCGGATACCCATGGCTTTTTTTTTTCATTGCATAGTGTTCTCTAATGCCGAACAATCATGCAGCCCGCCTAAGGATGAGCTCGCCGCCTGCCGAGCGGGTCCCTAAATTGCCGGAAGTGGAGAGTACTTCACTCCGGCCGCCTCACCTCACCTCACGCCGACAACGCCGAGGTGGGGCCCTGGGGGGGCCTGGTCAAGAGGAGGTGGCGCAGAGGCGCCGCAAGGCAGCCTCCCGACTCCAGCGCGAGGGAGCAAGACCCCTCAGGGCTCTAAGCCCACCCTTGTCCGACTCCATACCGAACCTTCAGCCGTTCTCAACCGCAAGCGGCCCCTTCAGAGAACGTAAGACGCCGGTCCTCCGCCCAACCGAGGCACCGGATAGCATCGAGGCGCTAACAGCCGCCCATCGAGGAGGAACACCGCACTCAAGGAGTGTGGTGATCAGAAGTTCAGTCCGCCAAGAGCGGGCCGATCAAGCCTCGCAACGGCCTTCTAACAGGCTTTGATGTAAGTTTTCTATATGTAAGAAGATTACCGACAGACAGAGCCCCGATGCTTAGTTTGGTGTTCGTAAAGAAAAGCCGATGAGGATCTAAAATATATACGCAGGAGTCTAACATAATTATGTCAATATGGGAATGCAGGCTGCCCTATCGACTCTCACAGACCGATCATGGAGGTCAATGCATTGAAGGAGAGCCTCGAGCGGTCCGAGAACGAGCTCGCCAAGCCAAGAAGTAGCTCGAGGACAAGGAAGGTAAGTAATACCTTATGGAATTTAAAAATGTGGTTGCAAAAGATAACAGGAATAACATGGGTACTGCAGGGCCACGAGCAAGGTGGCGACTCAAGGAGGCGGTGTCCGGGCTGAAAACAAAGCGGCCATGAGCGCACCGAGCGAGAGAAGGGGAGGCGAATCATGGAGGTACGGCAAGAGCTCCAGTGCTCGTGGAAAAACACGAGGGTTTGGAGCATGACTCAAAGACCCGAGAGTCCGAGCTTGCCTCGCTCTTGAGAGTGCCAAAGTTGCTAAGGCCGAGGCCCAAAAAGCCTCCAGAGATTGAGGCAATAAAGAAGATTATGGGGTAAGGCATTCTTTATGCAGAGCAAGAATGTAAAAGTCAATTATCTAGTACTTACCCAATCCGAGCTCTCCAGAGCGCTCAGAGATCTGCCATGAGTGTCTCCGATGTCGCCGCTTACCAAGCCGAACAAGGGAGCTCGACGGAAAAGGTGTTTTGGTCTCAAGATGTCGAGGCTGAACACCGGTGTCTTTGAGCCACCAATCAAGCAATTGGTCGAGTTTACAAGGTCGCCGAACAGGCCATGAAGGGCCTTATAGCTCGCTGTGGCTAAATGAGCCCATGCCCGGGAGCTACTTCTGGCTAGTGCGGCGCTGGTGGATGCCTCGCCCATGGATCAAGTCATCAAGCGCCTCGGCTCAGATTGAAGGTGCCCAGAGGGCCCTTTCCCGTGCTAAGGTGCACTGGGCAAGCTGGACGCGGAGAAGCCGGTGACGAACAGGCCACCGGGCAAAGAACATCGCAGTTCGAGAAGTATTATGAGGGCGCCTCAAGGGTGCCCGCCTTATAGCGGGTGAATGCTCCAAAGATGTAATATTTGAGGAGACTCGTGATTTTTTATCCTGTGACGCTGAAAACTTTTTCATATGCGCTAAGCAACGCCAGAATTTAAAATATTACCTTCAGGCGGCCGCTTATCAAATTTGAGAGATGGCAAGTCGTTGGCTTCAGCCCCCATGCCACGAAAGTGCCGGGTGTTCGGGTAAACTTGAGCTCTCTTGTTCCCATTCTGGGTCCTCGAGGGAGGCGCCAACGCAACGTAACAAGGCAACCGGACTTATAGTGCTTGAACACTCTCACTTAGCCATAGAATTCTATAATTTTAAATTTCGCGAAGCCCCTAGTATTCGGAAGACCGAGTTCGGGCGCTTATCCACGCTTTGGCCGGACAATGCCGACTCCTTGCTCTAAGCGCATAAGTCTTTAGGGACCCAAAAACCTCTCGAACAACGCATCGCTCTCGCCTCTATCATGACGGTCAGTTTTAGCTTTCTCCACCGAGGTGCTCAACCCAGCTCAACCGGGCACAATCGCAGTTGGTTCTTCCAAATACCACTTAGCCGATATAACGGAACGTAAGGTACCAAAACATGGGAGCCGGGCAAACCCAACTATTGACCCAAGACATGATTCGAGCCGATGCATATAATGCTATAAGTTCGGGTGCCGACTTGTGAAAGTGTTCAACTTATCACACCATACTTTTGGGGTACTTAAGCCCTCGGGTATTGGCTGCACTAAAGTGTACGGGGCAACATGTCATGAAATGAACATATATATAGATAAAGAAAGGAGTGCAATAATAGGCGTAAGCTATGTATTGTTTATTCAAAAGGTACTGCAATGGAAGCAAGACGATACAAATAGTGCGATAAGCAAGGGATGGGACTATTTAACATGTCCTCTCCGTGGGTAAGCTGCGGATGGTATGTAAAATGTATAATGCTCGTAGTAGAGACCACCGACACTGACGAGCTTTCTCGCTTCCCCGGCTGTTGCATCGTGAGTTCGCAATTTAGTGCCGCATAAGACTTCTCGAAAACGGAGTCCTGAAAGTAAGAAAAAAGAAGAAAGAAAAAGAATGACACAATCGGGAGTCCCTGGTGCGGTTGAGCCGCATTCTGGGCGTGCCGTGGTCGTGCCTTTCCCCTTAGGCCCATGGTATCTCTAGAGCGTAGTTATGTACGCGTAGTACTGGCTTCGCAGTTTCGCGAGGGCTGGGGTTGGGGCCGGATTGCTACGCGTGCGTTCGATCGTGCTAGGCGGTGTTGTTGTAGGTTACCCGGCGCGCTTGACGGTGGCCGGACGCTTAATAGCCGGACTCGAGAATTGCTGTGAGAGGCTGCTTTGCACCTCCGCCGCCGAGGGTCAGCCGTGTGCTCCACCGCTCGGAGAGAGCGCTCGTGTTTCCATTTACCGTGATTACTCCTTGAGGGTCCTGCATCTTGAGCTTGAGGTATGTGAGTGCAGCACCGCATTGAACTTTGCAAATGCGGTTCGCCCAAGCAAAGGCGTGATAGCCGCCATGAACGGGACTATGTCAAGATTAACTCTTGCTTCGGAAGTTATACGGGATCCAAGACCACTTCGAGTGTAATCGAGCCTGCATAATTGGCCTCTACACCTGGTATGACGCCTTTAAAGGTCATCTTTGTGGGTTTGATCCTTGACGGGTCTTTGCCCATTTTATGACCGTATCCCGATAAATCAGGTTCAGTTGCTACCGCCCATCGTGACTCTGGTGAGGTGAACCACAATAATTGGGTCAAGAACCAATGCGGCGAAACCACCGTGACGGATGCTAGTGGGTGGTCCTTCGATCAAAGGTGATCGGGCAGAAGACCATGGGTTGAACTGGGCGACTGCTCCATCGCAGATACGCCCTTTAGTGCGCGCTCCGCTTCCCTTTTGGGTATGTGGGTTGCATATATCATGTTCACCGTCCGCACTTGTGTGGGAAAGCCCTTCTGTCCTCTATTGTTCGGCGGCCGGGGCTCTTCCTCGTCATCGCTATGCAGCCCCTTGTCATTGTTTTCGGCACTTAGCTTGCCTGCTTGCTTGAACACCCAACAATCCTTGTTGGTGTGGTTGGCTGGTTTTTCGGGGGTGCCATGTATCTGGCGAGTATTCCGTCCAAGTTGGACGGGCCCTGGGTATTTCTTTTGAATGGCTTCTTCCGCTGACCGGGTTTAGATCCTCTGAATCCAGCATTTACTGTCGTATCTTCAGCATTATCATTGTTAATGCGGCGTTTATGCTTGTTGCGACGCGACCTGCCATTGCTGTCCTTGGTATCCGAACTACTGTGGTGTTTGGCCGTTGTTTCTTCGAGCTAGCCAGTTGTCCTCTCCGCGCAAAAGCGGGTCATGAGTGTGGTGAGGGCTGCCATGGATTTCGCTTTTCCTGTCCTAGGTGCCGGGCTAGCCACTCGTCATGATGTTGTGTTTGAAGGTTGCTAGCGCCTCGCATCCGGACAGTCGACGATCTGATTTTTCTTTGTTAGAACCGCCCGTAATTGTTCCGCCGATTCTTCCGCTGCTGAATTATATGGCTAAGGTCATCGGCGCCTCGTGGTCGCATATATGTGCCCGAAGTTATCAAGGAATGCGGTTTCTGTGTCCTCCCAACAACCGCTTGACTCGCCGGCAAGCTGTTGAGCCAATGCCGAGCTGGTCCTTTAAGCTTGAGTGGGAGGTATTTGATGGCATGTAGATCATCACCGCGGGCCATGTGGATATGGAGAGTCCTCGATCCGCACTGCAGGATCTCGTGGTACCATCGTATGATTCGGCGTTTACGGGTTTGAAGCCCTTAGGATTTGATGATCCATTACTTCATCCGTGAAGCATAGTGGGTGTGTGGCGCCCAGATAATATATCACGACGTAGCTCATATGAGCTTTGTTCATCGTGGTTCGCAAGGCCGGGTTTGTCTGTATCCGACGTGACGGTAATCATCCCGAGTCGTTGGTGCCCACGCGATCTGTAGATCGATATTGTATGCTTTGCCTTATCCTCCAATACATCTCACAAGTCCGCGCGCTTTCCCATGCCTTGGTACTTTTGAGCGGCGTCAGGCGTGGCTTGGGCGGAGGGCCGAGAGGCTTCTTCGTCGCAGCCACGGGTGGCCGGTCTGCCATGTCGCAATCGTGACGTGGTGCTTCCTCCTCCGACGAGGCAACGGCCCGCGCTTGGGGTAGCTTTTGAGGGGCGCTCGAAGTTCATACTCTTCGCTGCAAGGACTTCACCATCCGTCACCAAAGGGTCTTGGTCAGCTCTAAGCTGTTGCTGCTTTTTCTTGAGGCTGCTTGTCGTGGCTATGAGCTTGCGCTTAAAACGCCTTGTTCGACGGGTCCTCCGCACGATTTAATTCGGTCATTGCCGAGGCTTGCCTCTTCTTCGAGGGGGCGATAATTATCGCCCTCTACCTCTTTTTTTCGCAGCACCGTCGCGGCGGACTTGCTTCTCCCTCCTCCCGTGCCGAGTCCCGCCGAGGGGGTCGCCTTCAAGACTGCTCGGGTATTATTGTCTCCGTGCCGGAATCACCGCTTTTACTATGGCGGATTTAGAGCGCGCAGCCGACGCCGCCGCTGGGTTGTTTCTTGAGGGGTCATCCTCCGCCGCTCCATCGCCATTCCCATCTTTTGGGATGTCCACCATGTATATGTCGTGATGACGAGGTGGCCTTCCAGGGCCTCGTAGGCGCTGGTTCTTGGTCGCTCTCCAGCATCGCCGCCCATACCGCCGATGTATTCAGAGTCGGTCGAGCATGTCGGTTAAATCATCGACAGTGGCTACAAAGTGGGTTGTGGGTGGGCGTTGAATTTCTTTGTCGTCCCGCATCCCAACCTTCCCGACCGTAGTCCGCCAGGTCTCTCCAGATAAAGAGAGAGACTTTAGTGAATTCAGGATGTCGCCAAAGGGCGAAAAGCCGAAGATGTCCGCGCAGTGAACTCCATGACCGCGCCCAATCGGATTCGATTGGTGGGGCGCTGGAGGGTTCGGAGTCCGGAGAGGAGTCCGCACCGAGTCACGGCTTCGCAAAGGACAGGATGGAGTTCGCTCAATCGCCAGAGATCGAGGCCCCGAGGCGGTGTCCAACCACTCATCTCGATCAGAGTCGGCCCGGCTAAGGGCCGAGCGGACTCGTGTGGCTTCAAGGCACTGCTCGCGGCAGTAGCTAGACCATGCTCATCGAGGCAGGGCGCGACTCGGTTGCGGGCTCGAATCCGTCAAGATCAAGTCTCCGCGGATGTCGGCCGTGTAGTTCAAACTCCCAAATCTGACCTGATGGCCAGGGGCGTAGCTTTCGATCTGCTCCAGATGTCCAAGTGAATTGGCTTGCAGTGCAAAGCCGCCGAACGCGAAGATCTGTCCGCGGAGAAAAGTCTCACCCTGGACCGCGTCGTTGTTGATGATCGAAGGAGCCATCGGGCCTAAAGATGACGACACAAAGGAACTCTCAATGAAAGCACCAACATCGTGTCAAACCGCTGATATCGGGTAGGGGTCCCGAATCGCAGGCGCTCAGGCAGATGGTAACAGAGACAAGGGACACGATGTTTTTACCTGTGTTCGGGCCCTCTCGATGGAGGTAATTCCCTACTCCTGCTTGATTAATATTGATGATATGGGTAGTACAAGAGTAGATCTACCACGAGATCGTAGAGGCTAAACCCTAGAAGCTAGCCTATGGTATGATTGTTGTTCGCCCCACGGACTAAAACCCTTCGATTTATATAGACACCAATAGGGTTAGGGTTACACAGAGTCGGTTACAATGGTAGGAAATCTACATATCCAGACGCCAAGCTTGCCTTCCACGCTAAGGAAAGTCCTATCCGGACACGGGATGAAGTCTTCAATCTTGTATCTTCATAGTCCAGAGTCCGCCAAAGATGATAGTTCGACTATCCCGGACACCCCTAGTCCAGACTCCTCACAAGCTCTCCTCGAGCGCTTCAAGGCTATGGTCATGGCAGATGTGGTGCCAGGTAGGAGGACGATGCACTATGGTGTGGAGGTTAGCTGGGTGTCGCGGCTTTAATTAGTGCATTCCGGTGAGGCTAAGCGTCCTGGTGCATCATTAAGCCACCGGAGTTGGTTCCTCGGGCACCGAGCCTCTTAACGACGACGTACGGACGGACGACATGAATGCGGGTAGCCGGCGCCAGCTGGGAACGCACCCCTTGACGGCACGAAGGATGAGGGTTTTTGGTGTGCCAGGGTAGTCAGCTGCAGTCGTGGCAACGTTGGAGATGCCTTTTGCTCACATGCAATCGACGCATGTCATTGAAAAAGCAAGACGACCCGGCATGGTCTCAAGTCCTAAGGATGCGCTAATACACTACACCACTGCGGACGCCCCCGCCGCCTGCGCATCCTCGACGAGCCGGTTGTTGGGGTGTGTTTGGATTGTGGCCAAAGTGCACCTTAACACCCTCGGCACACTGAAACCCACCGTGTCTAGCGACGATGAGCGCGGTCGCCATCGCCGCCGCCGTGTCCGTAGGTCGTGGCCGAGCTGCGCCACGTTGTTGGCCCCACGACCCACATGAACGGTTGTCGGTGACGATGAGGTCGTGGGCCAGCCCTCCATTGGACTAGTTTGCGCTATGTCTTCCCGGCTGTGTGCCCCACATGTCGGTTTCCCTATTTTCCCGCCATATTCGAAAGGCTGTTCGCAAGGTACATTAGGCCTTTCACTATGTAGGCCAAGCGAGACAACTTATTGTTTATTTGAGTCGCTCAAGTATAATCATGTATGCTTGCTTATTTCTCATTCCTCTCAACCCTCTTCTCCATCGATCATGTCGCCTCCTGCCGAGTCCATCCTCCCGCATGCCTCATTTGAACATTCCGCCGAGTATCATTCGCATGTGGGCCTAGACCATGCTTGTATTTCCAATGTTTATTTGTAATTTGTCTGACATGCATACAAACAAATGGTTCGTTTGAAGTTTCACTTTGCCTCCACTACGTGTTGCTTCGCATCTTAGTTTTGACATCCCATTCGGTTCATGCCCCGGCACATGTTTTTTTTTTTGAAGAATCAGTGACAGTGGAAGAGGCTCCCACTGACTTTGTATTACTCACCACATAATAATTACAAGAGTGTTACAATGGGTTTTAGGCCCCCGCCATATGGGAATCAAAAGTAGGGCTAGCATCCAAATTTACAATAAATTCGAAAGAAAAGGATGAACCTTCTCCGGACAGTTGTGAATCACTAGACCTAACAAATGTTTGAACTCGCCAGCCACGCCGATTTAACGAAAGTGTGGTATCCTCCTGAAATGTTGGTTGTTTCTTTCCATCCACGTACTCCAAGCTGCAAGAAGAAAAATGTCCATGAAGAGCGGCCGACGCCATTCCTCGCTCCCCGCCATGTAAGATGGCTAACCGATTGGTTCCTCCTCGCCAGGTTAGGCCAACCTTGCTCCAACATTGTTTGGCAAAAGGGCACTCAAAGAAGAGATGTTCTACAGCCTCTTCGGTGGGTTTTGCAGAGCATGCAAGCGTGAAGTTGCCCCAGCCACAAAGAAAGTGGCGCTCTTCAAGATGTTCCCGTATTCAAACGATCAACCGTAGCAGCCATCCAAACATCTTAAACTTGATCGGACACTTGGATTTCCATAGCCATCCAAAGGCCGCATCAGCTTTCACTTGCCCGGCAAGAGTCGAGTATTTCTTTGATGAATATCTTCCAAGGTCACAGCACTCCAAGCGCCGATTTAATCAGGGTCAAGACCGACTTGGTGGACCTTTGCTGGATTTCTCCGACCTCCTCCCTAGCCCGGACTGAAAGGGGTCGAGTGAAGATCGTGGTCGGATCTGGTCCCGAGAACCTTGGCAATGGAGGCATCCTCGCTCAAAGCAAAAGAGAAGGCTCATGGGTGCGTGTCCATCGAAAGCGAGCTGTAATCAGAGACCGACGCTCTTTCCAAAACAGAGAGCTGCAACCATCTCCTCGATGACTCGTGACCCTCGAAGGTTCCATTGAGCTGCATCACATCCTTCCACCAAAACGAACCCACGTGTTCAGCGGGCGGTACCTTGTTCGTAGTATGCCTCCCACACTAGCTGGACCTGTGGCACATCCTCACGGTTATAGAATTTGAACAAGTACTTCAGGAGGAGCGCGCATTTTGCGTTTGATATCGATAACCCCAAGACCGCCAAGACTGCTTCGGCCGATGCACAAGCTCCGTGCTGCAAGAGAACTGGCCTTGACACCGCTATCGAGTTTTTGGCCCGAGGCGATGATCGGCGAAGTTTGTCAAGATGCTCAATCACTTTAGGGTGCAGTTTGATCGCGCACATTGCATAAATTAGCATTGAGGTGATCACCGATTCACCAGCGCCGCCTTGGCCCTCGGCGACATAAGTGCTAGAGCAAAGGAGGTTTTCCTTTCAATGTAATGCACTAAAGGCATGAGATCGAGAACGGTTGGTCTCGCTGTCCCCATGGGAAGACCAAGGTAAGTGAACGGCAGGTGCCAACGAGCAGCCGAAAATCCCCGCCAACCCGCCAAAGATGCGCTTGGTCGACATTAATGGGTATGAGGGTGGATTTATGAAAATTGATCTTTAGTCCTACCGAGGCCGCATAATCCTCCAAGATAAGTTTCATGCGGGCGGCCCGAGTAGGACACGCTTGCATAATCAGGATTGTGTCGCCGCCAGATTGCACCACAGGAAATCACCGCATTCTCACGAGGGAGGGGGGCTCCAGCAGACCTTGAGCGTAAGCGCCATTGATCGCTGCTCGAGAGCAAGTCGGCCGCGAGGACAAAGATTAAAGGCGAGAGGATCACCTCGCGCACGCCACATTTGCATTTGAATTTCCGACCAGAACACCATTTAAAAGGACCGATGAAACTCCCGAACCAAAGATTGTATCCATCCAACCTAGCCACCGTCATCAAAACCCATGTGTCTCATAATTTCCAACATGGGGACATGTTCAATCGTGTCAAATGCCTTGGCGAAGTCAAGCTTGAGCAATATAATCTCCCGCCTGCATTTGAGTGGCATTGATGGATATATTCATATGACCATGCGAGACAATCTTGGATAGTCCGACCCTTGATAAATCCATACCGTTATCGTGGTATGATTTTTAGAATGACTCTCTCAAGCCGGTTCGCCAAGATCTTAGTGATGATTTTGAGGCAGCAGTTCAAGAGGGTAATGAGTCGAAATCATTGGCCGCTTCCGAGAGGAAATTTTAGGATCGGGTGATAAACCCTCACTAATGCTAGTGATATCAAGGCCACCAAGATGGAACGCGTGATGAGGTCATAAAAATCTGATTTGATGATCTGCCAACAATACTTAAGAAAACAGCCGTTAAAACCATCCGGCCGGGGCTCATTATTTGGCATTTCCTTGACAACCGTGATCGATTTCATCGCTTGAGAAGGGTGTACTCGCTGGTCCAATCCTTCGATCCCGCGGATGATTCTAGACAGATCAAATTTCATGCTGGTGGTTTTAGAAGAACCCAAACGATCTTTGTATGTATTGAAGAGTACCTTCCTTGCCAACATGATCATGAATTTCAATCCTCCAACTCTTAATGTGGCAATAGCATTGTGCCTGAACCTCTCAAAGGGCTAAACGATCAAATAGCTTAGTATTTTCGCCGGCAAAACGAAAGTACCGACAAAGACATCTTTTTCGCCAAGAATCGCTCGATATTTGAGAAGGGTCCAAGGTGGGTTTTCAAAATCTTCCTAAAGTTTGACTCCGACCATATAAAGGTCTTTTGTCCTCAAGGGTGTCCATGATGGCTAGAGCCTCATTGCTGCATCGAATGAGAGTTTTAAGTTTAGATACACCTTGCTTCCATCTCTTGAGATCGATCTCAAGCACTTTAGTTTTTTACATACTCGACCGCTGCATTGGGAGCGTGGCATGTTTTAGCCCAAGAACTGCAACCACCTCCAAGAACCCATCATGATTGCACCAGAAATTCTCAAATCTAAAGAGTTTGGACCGGGGATGCTTGACTCAATTGTGACCATGCATGGAATGTGATCGACACAGCTTCCCCTGTAGGCAGGACCATTGTGTTTGGATAAGAGGTGGTCCAACAAGAGGACGTGAAGAACCAATCCAACTGCTCGCTAGGGGTCATCCCGCATATTACCTGTAAACGCCGGCCTTTCACAGCAATTCCATGAGAGATCGTGCCCGGATGAGCTCATTAAACAAAAGCATATCAGCAGCGCCACCCCTGGTTTGTTTCGTTAATCGTGGATCGGATAAAATTGAAGTCTCCAAGAATTAGCCGCCATCATCGTGATGTTTAAATCAAAAGCCAATCAGTAAAATCCAATCATACGACTCGCAACAGGGCCATATACATTGATCAGATTCCACACATCATTCGATCACAGTGAGTCAGCAAAAAGAAATACCAATGGCAAAAGAATCGACGAACCAAGATGTGCCCGTAAACACAGCAGTATTCCAAATGATAATGATGCTCCCAAGAGCCCATCGACGGCGCAAAGACAAATTTATCGAATCGCTTAGGGCAGAAAGTCTTAATAAAGGCAAGATCAAAAGATTCGCTTTGGTTTCGGATACATAACACGTAACAACCGCTAATATCGATCGTGATTCCTAACAGCCAAAAGTTTTGCATCGAGTTTATGCCTCGATGTTCCAAGAGAGCACATTCCACGATTTATTCATCGGGATGAGAGGCCCCGCCTTCACCGCTTCTTGACGAGCGCTGGTCATCCAACAGCTTCTCGGGAGATGGCTTCCGAGCAATGCCACACTTACTACCCATAGACCAAGATCCTCGATTGTGGTTGGTGGGGGGCAGAAAGATCGGACACCGCACAGAGCAGCAGCCAAAGAAACAGCATTGACAAAGGGAATCTCACGTGGTTTCACTCGACTTGTAACGCTTGGTATCGTGGAGCATGATTGACTTTGAATCCATCATATTTGTTGGATCGATTGTTCACCAACAGCAGTGGTGTCCAAAGGCACTAGCACATTGCGATGTTGGGTAGCATTGAACGCAGAGGAGGATGCAAGCACCAAGCGCAGAAGCCCGATGAATTGAAGGCATCGAATCCAGCAGTATCCGGACGAGCCATGGGATCGCTTTGAATCCGTGGAGAGTGTATCGCATATCCTGCATCGCCACTTCGTAATAAGACGACGATGTAACAACAAGCGCCCCCAACGATGCATGAGGCAAAGATCCTTGAAAGAATATCAGGTTCAGCATTATCTCCTCAATCCAAAATGCAGCAGCAGATTGAGATGGTTCTCAATAACTGAAGGGATTTAAAGGCATCATGACAGAGAGGTATGTCAAGGGTGATAGCTGGTGTATATATGCGCTTGAGCATTCCCCAATCCACAATAAGAACTCATGGTCAATTGGAACCTCAAGAAAAGCAGAGTGTCCCCAGCCCGACGAACTCCAACCCGGCAGCAGGTGTCCATTGACAAAACCATCACCAGAGCTTCACTGCCAGAAATCTGAATCGATGACCAGATATCGAGAGATCATCCCGCACATTATGCTCGGGTCCACCCCATCCATGAGGGATGGACCATCATATCGAAAAAGGTCCTCAAGTTGAATCCAGATAAGGTGGCGGATCACGTGCCACTCGCCCCACCCATTTTCCCGAACACCGGGTAGCATCCAAGCATTCCGTGCAGCCTCATTCAATGCATCCCGAGCCAACATCTCATCAATCCTTGCTTGTTGCATGAGGGTGTAATAAGGTAACTGATATGGATGTGGAGATGCATTCAAAAGAGGGGAGCATCCTCATTACCAACCAAGTTTGAACTGATTTCGCCATTCGTAACATAGACTGGACTCGACCACGAACGAGCAAGACCCGAAGCATACCCACCCCGTAATCACAAGACTATGTGGAACTTCAGCAACATCCTTGATGTGACATTTGACAAGGATTCTAGCCTTATTCTGCCCCGGGCGGGGCCAGACAAGCAGCTTACCAAACTGGGAGACAGCCTTATGGATATAATGCTCGGTTTGATAGTCCATAGGAAAAGCAAGAAACATGACCCAAGCTTCATATTCAAAGGCCGGCATACGCATGTTGATACCCTCATCATGCGGGACTAAGGAGAAAGTGGAGTCTTCCGTCAAAGCATGCGGTCCTTCTCGAATGGCAGCATCTCTACTCTCCATATCCGCAAACACAACACACCCGATTCCCAGCGGGTAAATAAAATCATCTAGCAGTTCATACTCTAAATCTCCAATGATAATGCGGCGCACCTCAGCTAACCAAAATTCCTTCCGATGATCAGGATCGGGGATTAACGAGACGATGGCATACCTATCATGGTTGAGAGGTGGATCATCCACCACCATAACGCGTCACCGACCCGATGAGCAGGCCCGCGATCAAAGGTGGATCCAACCGAGCAAAGTCGAAGGGCGACAGGAAGTTCGCCATGGTCGATGAAGCCCGGTGCTGTGATGGCTTGAGAGATGCGGCCGAGAAGGAGGTAATGGGGCTTGCAGATCGCCGAGCGGAGAAAGATCGAGGGCTGGAGGCGGTGTAGAACTCGAGGGAGCGCCACCTCACCCGATTGGGGTTTTTGGCGCGAATTGACTACACCCCTCACCAGGGAGACGATCGTCAAGGTGGGGTTAGCCACGGCCGCTTGGCACGGGATTGTTTGTTTCTGTTGCCATGTGCAACCACCCAGCGGATCCCTGTCAACACGGGCCATACCAACAACCACAAAGTTACCATTCTCAAGATCATCCGCAGCAGCCCGAGGCAAGATCCTCTCAGATTGAGTTAGATTTTTCCTTTTCCAAGTCCAACGAGGGCGATAAGCACAAGACGTGCGCTTACGTGAATTATGGCCCAGCCCGTAACAAAGAGAACAACGCCGAAGCCCAGGACAAAACCTAGTCATATGATCCACCGCAGAACAAGCCATGCACGGAAAGCCCAACGGGTCTGGGCCCACTTTGCATGGCACATGCATGTGAGTAGCAGTGTGTGTATCCAAACGCCCCGGCACATGTTGACGAGATCGATCGATGTTCAGAGATCAATTGCGTGTCGTGCAAGGAGATAAAGGTTTGGTTTGTTTATATGATAGAAATGACCCGCGGGGGTCTGTGGGGATCAGAGGGAGTATATTGTACGTTCATAAGCGAAACAAATGTATTGTACCCACCCTTGTCCTATTTCAATGGATCTCCGGACCCCGAGATGAAATCGAGAGAGAACGAGTGGGGGCATGTGTGATACCTAAGGCGGATTCAAAATTTTGAACCAGTGATCATAGCATCCGCAAATCATATATAAAGGGTATTCAATGTTCGTTTCATTTTTTAATGTACAATATACTCCCTCCTATCCTTTCTACTTTACATATAAGTTTTATGTGTAGTCAAAGTATCTCTACTTTGATAAAAAGTATCATCATTCAACAATGCCCAATCAATATTGTTAGATTCAGACGCATACTCTAGATTTGTACCGAGATGGTTTCCAATTTGTTTTCAACCACGTGAATGTGCTTGTCCTCACATGCTCTTCCTACAAGGATTTCGCCACGATAGCCAGTCCAATAGTAACTTTTTTAAGCTCCCTGTCCAATAGTACTAGTGGAGTACTGACAACATATGTACTAGAGTATGCAGTGCTCATAGTTGTACTCCCTTCTTCTATTTATATAGGGCCTATGTGGAGGAGAGAGCTGTGAAAAATTAAGGGGAGTGAGCTCTCATGCAAGAGCCTAGCTATATACGCATTCCTAGTTAAATACGTACAATAAATATGAAGAAAGAGATGGAGAGGAGATGGAAAAAAGTACTAATATAATAGCCAACCTTATACTTTGTTTTGCGGGAAATAGCCAACCTTATAGCCGACACTACTGTATGAGTGCACATAATAGATGATGGCTATAGATGACATGGTAGTTCCTTATAGCCATCGACTGGCTATATTATTAACCATGCTCTAATGCGTTTTTCAGAACCGCATTTGACTATTGACAAGATTAATAGTACATGAGATGTATAATGTGAAAATTATATCATTGGAAGCTCCTTTCACATACGTATACCTTCCTTACCCTCCCTTTCGGTCACTTATCATGGACCCCATGCTTGCTAGGCCCCGCATGTCGCTTACTCAATGGGTTCAACCACGCCGGGGATCCTCATCCGTAGTATACTCCCTCTGTTTTTATTTACTCCGCATAAAATGACGCGGGCGCGGGAGGGGGAGGGACGTCGGTTTGCTCTCAACTGCGGTCCCACAAGCGAGCGAAAACACAAGACGAAGCGCATTCCATTCGGTGAACGACGTGGAGGGTCCAGCGTGTCGGGATGCAATGCGAACGCGACAAGAGCGATGTACAGTCAAAACCGATTGACCGGTCGTCACCGGAACCACTATTCACACCAGAACCTTCGCTGGTCGGCCTACGCCAGCCACTGCCATAAAACCACACCTAATCTTCATGGTGGAGGTCGTGGCGCAGAAGGCCCCCGATGGGTATGAGACGATGGACGTTGACTTCGTGCCGGCGTCCGAGTCCCCCATGGTGCAGGCGGACCAGCGGTTCAACCTGGCGATACTAAAGGAGGACCGGGAGGCAGAGGCTCAACTCGACGCGGAGCGCGCGCATGCCGCTGCCATTGAGGCCATACTACAGGCGGAACCGGATGTCGTGGATGTGAACCGGGCGACGAAGGCTCAACTTGAGGCAGAGCGCGCGGATGCCGATGCCATCGAGGCCCTCCTGCACGCGGAACCGGACGTCTTGGACTTGAACTGGGCGGCATAGGCTCAACTCGACGCGGAGAACGCGGATGCCGCTCTCATCGAGGCCCTCCTGCAAGCGGAACCGGACGTCCTGTACTTGAACTGTGCGGCGGAGGCTCGACTCGACGCGGAGAGCGCGGATGCCGCTGCCATCGAGGCCCTCCTGCAGGCGGAACCGGACGTCCTCGACTTGAACCAGGCGGTGCTCTCGTCCGTGCAGAGCGCCCGCACGCTCCCCGTGAACGAGTAGCTAGAGGCCGAGGACAACCACGGTGTGGAGACACACGTCGGCAGCTACGACTGGTTTGCGCTGGCAGCCAAAGACGACGAGGCCGTCTCGTTCCGCGAGCAGTGATAGTTTTCTTTATGTTGTTGTTTTTATTGATCTTTTGCTGTGTAAAAACATATATTGTTATGCAAGTCACCTGTCTTGGGTCAGTCTACCATGTCAGGCGGTTGGATGAATATCCTACGTCTCCTAACCCTTCTTCCTCACCTCTTCTTCTTCCCCAACAGACCATTGGACGGGCTGTACAGATACTCCCCAACATGCGGTTGGATAAACATACTCTATGAACGAAAATTATGTGTCAGCGGTAGGATGGCTGAGTTTGGTTTGTTCACATGCGACAACACATGTCAGTGAGGGTGCATTCCCTTGGTTGGGTTTATGACTGTGCATGTGAGGGTGCGGGAGCGACTGCGCCGCAAGTGTGAGCGACTGCAGTGAGGGTGCGGTGCAAGCACATGACAGCCGCATGCGCAAGTGTACCTCCTTTTCATTTTGAAAACTTTAGGCAAGCTTGGCAAAATGTGTGGCGAAGTATGGCAATGCAAGGCCTAGACCCAAACAGGATAAGTATCGTAGTACTACGACTAGGAGTACTAGTGTTAAAAAGAAAGGCGGGGTTTTCCTTCACGAGATTAATTGATACAAATCCTCATTTCACGGTCAATTAATGCGTATTTTTCTCCAAGGCCCAAAGAGCTAACCATCTCACCTCATCGCTGATTAATGCAATGCCATGCAAACCAACCTTCTCACTTCCGCATGCATGCAGGGGGATATTAATGTCCTTGGTTGCTAGTACGAGGCAAACCCCATCAATTTTGCCTCGATTAGTGTTAGTGGCCATTTGCAAATTGTAATTTTGATATACTGGCCTTGTGTACAAAAAAATGGAGGTAGTAACTATATTTGACTTCCTTCACCATTGCGGTGATGTCGATGATACCTTGAACGTTGTGGTTTGGCGAAGTGCGTTCGACGGAGAACACCATTGAGGGATACCACGGTAAGTGTCGGCGTTCTGGGAACGGGGGTACCCAGACTTGCCTACCTGCGGCATGCGGCGTGGCTAAAGGGGTGGCCAAACACGGCCAATCTTCATCAGCACAGGCTCAAGACCCTCGCGAGGGGCCAAGATTGCTGGGCGGATTTACGTGAAGCTTCCTCGTGCACGGCCTCGTCAGGCTGGCTCGCGAGGAGGCGGAGAGATCAAGGCCGGTACCTCACGAGGTGCCCATGACGCAAGCCATGACGACCAAGGGCGCCAAGGGCGCCCAGCCCGCCAAGATGTCCTCATTTCCTCTTTGGTGCAAGGGGCAAGCGCAGCGAGAGCATCAAGCAAAGGCACCTGCTTTGCAACAAGACCAAGACCGTTACAACGGCAGGAAGGAAGTCATCGGGAGCCCAAGCCAAGGCCACCACCAGAGCCTTTGACAAAGCGAGGACCAACTTTAGTCAGATAAGTGTACTAGATTTTCCCCTTCAAATGGCCAATTGTTGGCGCCTTCCCGCCAATATTTGGGAAGAGGCCCAGGCCTCCGCTTTTAAATAGGACTAGCCAACCACAGGGTAGAGGCATCCGGAATCTTGAATCAGCCGAGAGAGAGAGAGAGAGAGAGCGACTGAACTCCCCTAGCAGTTCATCGACTGCCAAGAACAGACCCTCATGAGGCTGTTCTTCCTTGTATTGTTCTTCATCAGCCTCAGGCAATCCACCACGCCACACACCGGAGTAGGGTGTTACACCACAATGGTGGCCCGAACCAAGATAAACCTTGTGTCTCTTGTGTTGTTCTTTTTTTGTAGTTCAGATCCTAGCGAGGCGACGAGGTGCAGGTAGGTAGGAGGCGAGATCTCCGTGGCGCACTCCTGTAGTTCGAACCTAGAGGGTCCGGCCGAACCTGAAACCGACAAAGAAGTCGTTCACAAGTGCCGCCTTACAAGCCGAGACAACCGCCTTTATTTGCATCCAGGAAGTCCGTTGAACCAAAGGATGCGTAAATGTACTAGTACTACTCTGCATACACAATAGCGTCGTCCGCCCAGCTTAGTGCGGTGAGATGGTTTCAAGAAGACGATGGAGAAGCAGAGTCAAGAAGAGTGAAATGATGGTTGCTTCGTCTGCTTTGTGATTTGACGCCTCACCGCTTTGTGATTTGTGATAGAAGGGACAGGGAGTAGACTCTGTCCTCTATGCTGTATATGCGCCAAGCATGGGAGAAAGAGGAGAGACGCTGCATTTTTCTATTCCTTCAATCAATCAATCGTGGAGCTTCGTTCCATCCTTTTGGCTTTGGCAACACCGTCCACAATGGTTCCCACGATGCCAAAAGCTATTTTCACATTTGGCCACACATTGTGGATGCCCTTAACCGTACACTTGGTTTTCCTCCTGTGTGCTATCTATACAAATCTCAATTATATTGATCTAAAAAATTATAGAATCAAGATTAGTGAAAAGGAGGTGATTTTGCCGCGCGGATGGTGGGGGAGGTTTCTTATTTTTAGAGGACGTTGTCCTGGCGGTTTGCTAACATGTGGTCCCACGTGTTAGTGCTTTACAAAGCCGATCCACTTCCCACATGAGGGAGAACAACGGCAGAAGAAACACGTGGTTAACTTGAAGAAGATGAGGGAGAAGCGGATTCAGCAACGAGTGAAATGATGGTTGCTTCGTCCCTCCAACTTCTTTTTTTAGCATTATTACTTCGTCTCTCCAACTTAACTGCGGGAAAGGTGCAGCTTTGTGATTTGACGCCTCATTGCTCATTACTACGCCGGCGCCATGACTGGGTGCTTCACCCCGGCTGCTCTGCACTGCATTCCGGTATGGCACGTGGACCCGGTAGCTTGATGCCCCACATGTCGGCGAAAGGGACTAGAAGATTTATGAAAGCGAGCACTCCACTCTTACGATGGAGGAGTACATGACACGATGACCCAGTGAACTGTCATTTGTACAGTGTATAGTACTATAGTTTTGCTGTTTCACATGATCCATCGATACAAACCCGATTAAACAGGAAAGGGCAGGATTTTTCCCGCACGGTATATGATACTGGCCATACATTTCAAAGGCAATATTAATGTATGCAAACTGAATAATTAAGTAACAATATGATATCTAGTAAAACTAAAAACACATATAATTTATTGTGTTAGAGTGTAGTAGTAGTAGTGTTGTATTTCATAGTTGTTAGATGTAACATGTGAGAAGTGTAGAGATGTAGTTTTGGAGGGCCTACAGAGAGAAAAGCGTAATACGTTCACCGAACTTCAGAATAAGCTGATTACGGCCACTATATACATTTTGCGGTGATTAGACGGTCACTTGCTCACGGTTCAGCAACGGATTGCACTCTGTTGACCGGCCAAATAGTCTGCATGGCACCATGTTGACTAGTTAAATTAACCATGTTCCTTGTGGGCCCCACCTGTCAGTTCGCATAGGGAAAAGGTAAGATAAACACAAATTTACGCAGGCGCGACAAGACTCCATCTCGTGTGCGGGAATCACCTGGTTGTGTATGTGTCTGTCAGGGCCTGATGTGTGCGCTTGCACGTGTAGGTTGAGCACTTGAGCGTGAGAGTGTGTGTTGGTCGTGTGGTGTACTGGTGTGTGCATGCATGCGTGTCTGTGTGTGCGTGTGAGTGTTGTGTGCGTGCATGGCTGCGTGTGTACGTGTGAGTGTTGCGTGCGTGCGTGGGTGCATGTGTTCGTGTGAGTGTTGCGTGCATGCAGTTCGTGTGCATGCGTGCGTGTGTATATAATCACCACACCAGCTCCTGTGTGTTAAAACAAACGGCTCAGCATACCAATACATGGCCACCTTGTCCGCTGTGCCCAGCAAGTATGACTTCAACCACCGCCCAATATTTTTTGTCGTTTGTTTTCATTTTACTAGCAAGATGCCCGTCGTTGCACGTAACATCAAGATGCATTTGTATGTAGTTTATCTTGTGAGAGAAAGGATGAATCAGGAAGGCCTTATTTGCAAATGTGGAGAGGTGTGTGGGTACCTTTTCGCAAAATTGTCATAGTTTCTTTTCTATCCATCTGATATAAATCAGATGGCCTATATTGCAGGATGGCAGACACACCATCATCACCAACTCTGTTTTTTTATAAGAGTGTATTTTATCCCTACTCTTGTAAAAAGCATAGTCAGTGATGATCATGTGCCTGCCATCGTGCAATATAGGCCGTCCGATCTATATCTGACGGATAGGAAGGAAACTATGGCAATTTTGCAAAAAGGATACCCACACCCCTCTCCGCACTTGCAAATAAGGCCTTCCCTTGTTCATCTTTTTCTCCCACAAGATAAACTACTCATACAAATGCATCTTGATGTTTCATGCAACGCATGGGCATCTTGCTAGTATTTTAAAAGAGTGTAGATGTAGAGTAGATACAAGCCGACAGGTGGGCCCGATGGTAGTGAGATAATGTGATGCAACACTAGAGGTGCCACGTGGAGCATTTAACTGGTCAACTAGTCGTGTCTTGATCAAATATGAGTTGTACATTGAGCCGGTGACTGTATAATAACCACAAAACGTAAATGGTGACCGTAATGAGTGGATTCTAAAGTCCAATGTACGTATCGTGCTTTCGCTTCAAATACAATGATCGCCATCAGATATATCATGAGAGAAAGATGAAACATGCATGGATGTGCTGGGGCTTACTTTAGAGGACCTAGAGATAGTTTGTGTGCGTATGTGAAAGGGGTGTAGGGGGGGTATGCGATGGAGAGAGATGCTCTTCGCTTCTCTTTATTATGACTAACTTTATATATAGTATAAAATATACAAATTCACAAGTATGGAATAAATATCATTGTGGGCACCATGCAATGCAAGCTGCTCATACTCCTCCATATAACTTTGTAATGTTGTATATATGTAGAAATTCTAAAATATTTTTTGCCACACTTTATTCAAAAGGAATGTTGTATTCAAAATAAACGTGAATAGAGGGCTTTTTAGATCAATGGGGTACGTGATGTAACATGTGTGAATGTGTAGTTGATGCATTTGGCAGGGCCTAGAGAGGTATGTGTGTGTATTACGTATTCGAGAGAGGCATGGATAGAGGGGCCGACAGGGGGGGGGGGAGAGATAGCACGAGAAATGAGAGTGGTCTAGAGAGAGAGAGACGAATATGACATCACGGCGAGAGATTCCCTTGAGTGTGTATATGCAAGGGGGAGTGGATAGAGGCACCAGGAGAATATTTTTTTGTGTGTGGTGTTTGTGTTGGTATGTGTGGGTGTGAGAAGATAACAAGACGTGGGGGCAGAGGGTTTGTCACCGCATGAGGTCCGGTGGGTCAAGGTGAGGCCCTTCATTCGGTTCCGTCCTGTGCCACAATGGTCGGCCCGTGACGCATTTAGGGAGGCCCATGGATGACTAGTCGTACAAGAAAAATATAGCATAATTGTAAAGGACTCTATGGCCATTGACAAAGCCTGTTAGGATTTGTAACCCTAGGTTCTCGGACTAAGGTAACCCCTTTATCTCTGATATTACTATTCATCCAACCTAACTTTAAGGGCATCCTCATGTAATGCTCGCTAGAATCATACTACGATTAGGAAGAGAGGTGTGAGACAATGCGTGAGAGACATGCCTAAAGATAATGTGCATAAAGGAGACACGTAGGCAGGTCTATGTATATAGAAAGGGTCGATGGGGATTGTGCGTGTGTATGCTTGCGAGAGGAAGAGTGCTTGTGATAAAGGTTAGTGAAAATAGTCGTAAATAGTTATGAGAGGGAGGGAGGGTTATATCAAGAGCATGTGTGCAAGAAAGACACCCTGGGAGAGAGTGTGTGAGCATGTGTGAGAGACCACCGATGGAGAGTGAAACTACACGTACAAGACTGCTGTACACATTGATTAAAGATATAAATTGTATCCAATTATTAGGATGGGATCATGATATTTGCAATTCAATGTAAGGAACGGTCATTGATCCATCGACATCTAGATTCTATCAAATTTGAGCATGTCTATGTTATTATTCACACAATTGATCCACATAGTTAGTATTTTGAACTCCGCATAATGCATCGCTTTAGCAATCGAATATAAACGTGAGTATAGTTCATGTTGTGTGTGTAAAGCACATTATACATAATGAAAGTTACACAATGAACATTATAAATAGCTACCTACGAACTAGCATACATTTGAATTCAACTTAAGGTGGTTTAAAAAATTGAATTCAACATGAAGTCCATTCAATTATTTGAATTTGATATCATGGCATTTGTAAATCATACCTAAATTATGGGGCACCAATCTTTGCTCTTATTTTGTACATAATAGCATATGTAGTCGTGTACAAAATAGATTCTAATTTAGCTCCTCCATTCCAAAATAATCGTAGTTATAGGATTTTCAAGTGTCAAAATTTCAAAAAGAAGCAGATAATTTAATGAGGTTTTCAAACATACAAGGTCAAATTTAACGTTGTCTATTTAGGTCAATCCTCAAAGTTCAAGAGTACTCTAAACGTGAATGCTTGTGTTTCAAAATTTTGAATGAAGCGCCAAAAGAGCCTCTACTCACCCGAAATCGCTTGAGACCAATGTTTGGTAGTAAAAGGAAATTAGTTTTCTAATAACTCCGACCCATGAAACCTACCGGCCCGACGTCCAAACGTCTAAACCGGGGTAGGTTTGTAGCTTCATCTAGACGCCACGCAACGGCCTCTGAAAAAACATTCATACACAATGGCCGCCTAAGCACACAAGCGCGCGGCCAAAATCGCTCCCGCCCACTATTTGGGACACCTGGGATTACCATCCTACCCCCAACCCACAGTAGGTCTGAAATTTAAGAGGGGGGCAAAGTTTGTACTTTCCCAAAATTTCAAACAAGCGCGTCCCATCTTCTGTTCAAAAAAGCCAAAAACAAGCGCGTCGCAGACCAAAACATAGTTCTCTCCCCCTGCCCACCCGTCCGATTCCCCATTCATACTCCGTGGGCGCAAAAACTACCCCTCCACCAGCCGCGAAACCCCGGCGTCCTCCGTCTGCCACCCCATTACACCCATCAACCGCCGCCCTCCTCCATCACGCCGGAGCCGATACCCCGACGTCGTCGTCCACCGCAACCTCAACCGCAACGCCCTCCACGGCTAGTAGTTGAAGCCGAGGCCGAGCCGCCCATACCGAGCCATTTCAACCACGCCGTCCTCGCACCTCACCGCTGCCGCCAACTCGCCACCCTCCACCGCACCGAGCTGTTCCTCGCTACGCCGCCCTTGCCGCTTTGGATCTGCTTCCCTCATCGACATACGGCCATGGCAACACAACAACAATTGGGCCATGGGTTCGCCCAAGCTCGCACTATCTGTAACATCGGGTTCCCCGGCAAAAAGAAGAAGATCGGTGCAACATGTGGAGGCGACCACACCGGCAACCGAAAATGGTACTCCTCTTCCCTTATTCGTGCAAATCTTACATGTCTGCTTGCACGGTATTCATCCCACAGAAGACACTAGTTGACTGCTTATTCTTGATACTAGATGTTCCTAGTAACTCGCGATGCACAAGTGTAAGTGCATCTATTGCCACCCCTAGTTGGTATGTGAAGACATTCACATTGAAGACTATGACAAGAGAAGACATCGCGTGAAGACTATGGAGATCGAAGACTTAGTTGTTTCATTGTTTACTTTTCTTCTTTGTTGAGTCATAGGAACCACAGTACTGTTAAGTGGGGTCCCAGTGAACAAAGTCAGAGTGACTGAAGTGTTGCTCAACCAAATCCTATGTCTTCAAGCGAAGATAACGAGAGAAAATCTTATCCAGAGCTGGATGAGTCAGCTTTACTTGTAGCCCAAGTCAAGCTGCCGCGTGTGTTTGAAATCTGACCGTTGGAACACTTGTCAGTTCCTTAGTGACCCAGGGTCATTTCGGACAAATCAGGTCATGTTGCCTAGTGGCTATAAATAGCCCACCCCCTACACCATAAATTGGTGGCTGCTCAGAGTTAGTGCACGACTTTTGTCGTTTGAGAGCAACCCACCTTCGAAGCTTTTGAGAGAGAGAAATCTTTGCAAGGACAAAGCCCAAACACCCAGAGCCAAAGAGTGTTAGGCATCACTAAAGTCTTTCTGTCCGTGTGACCTGAATACTTGTTACACTTGAGGACTGTGAATCCTCCAGCCGGTTAGTCGTCATGTTATGAGCGTCCAAGAGTCATTGTGGATCGCCGGTGAAAGAAGTCTGTGAAGGTTTGGAAGTCTACCTTGAAGACTTACCAGAGTGATTGGGCGAGGACTGGGTGTCCTTAGCTCAATGGGACTCATTGCTTCTAAGCCACCCTCAAGATGTGGGTGATTAAGAATTAACTATTTTTGTGAAAAGGTCTCCACGGAAATCAAAGGCGCTCATGCTAATGCCGGGACCTAAAACATCTTGTGTAGGCAAGATCAAATGCCAAATGGTCTCACTATGTATTTTGTTCCTGAATCGCTGCCAATCATCCTATCAATCCTAATCTTGATCTCGAGCTTGATAATCCCTCAGGCCAAATGTTTATGCTTCACAATACTCTTGGTAGCTTATCCCCTAACTGCATCAGAGGGTATGACACTCATGCTTCGTAATGGATTATGGACAGCGATGCACTAACCATATGACGGTGATCAAGTCTTCTCATGGACTCAACTCTTACGTCCATCCGACAAGAGTCACATCACATTTGCCGACATCGTAAAAGCAAGGTATTGGGTCTAGGTAGAGTTGCAATCTCAAAGGATCAGACATGGATAAAGTGATGCTTGCTGAACCTTTGGTTTCAACTTAATGTCCGTCTCAATGCTTTGTGACTTGAACATGATTGTGATATTTGGAAAATATCTTGCCATGTACTAATGGAATCGACAAGTCTCTAGTCTTTGAAGGTATATCGGAAAGATGATCCATATGGTAGATTTCTCAAGAGGACCATGCTTGTCAGATGTCTTCTAGCAAAAGTCAGAGGCCGGGCTCGCATCAAGGCTAGGGCATGCCGCATGAGGAACTTTCACACCAAGAAAGAAGAAGCATGTCATAGGCATCGAGGGTGTCAAGTTCAAGAAAGACCATCTGTGTGTGTCAGAAGTCGAAAGATGACAAGGGCCAAGCATCCTCAAGACAATCATGACGACATCTCAACCCTTCGAGCTGCTACACATGGACTTATTTGGCCCTACTCACTACTCTACTCACTACTACGCTTGTCTCTATGGCTTCGCCATTGTTGATGATTATTCAAGATATATTTGGGTGCATATAATTTCTACAAGATGAAGTGCAGGATGTCTTCAGACGCTTGCCAACCATGCCATGAACAATTATGGCATCAAGATCAAGTCAAGTGACAACGCACAGAGTTCAAGAACACCGCGCCGACCTTTAACTGGATACATTGGGCATCACATGAGTTCTCCGCCCACACACCTCAAAGTGGAATGGCATCATGGAGCGCAAGAATGTAACACTCATTGAGATGGCAATTTGAACGATTGTCAATGAATACAAGACTCCAAGAAAGTTCTGCCAAGCTATTGATATCATGCAAAGGCGTCATCATCAACCTTGTTTATCTTGACAAGCTTCTAAAGAAGATATCCTATGAACTCCTCATGCTCGATGAGACTAACGGCTCACAAAGAGAGCACTCTGCCAAATGTTGCTAGATGAAGTTCCACCTAGTGAATCCATCGCTTATGGGAACGGAGAAATCATACCAAATGAAGCACAACCTAAGAGGAACTTATCATCTCGCACCTAACCAACTCAAGACAATGCTCACCAAGACAATCCTCCCGACGATAATAATGATCAGATGAAGAAAATCTTCGTCCGTTCATCCTTTGTGGCAAATGAAGTATAGATTTAGAAGATAATTGACAACATAAATGCTACTCGTCCACTCACTCGCTCAAGAGCAACACAATAGCAAATTTGGGGCACTTTGCATTTGTCTCAATATCTCAACTCCAAGAAAGTTGGCAGCCTTCATGGAACCTGAATGGATTCAAGCTATGCAAGAAGAGCTTCAAATGCTCGTGAACATGTCTCGGAGCTTGTCAAGCGCCCCGACCTCGCAAGCACAATGTAATAGGCACAAATGGATATATCGCAACAAGCAAGATGAGCATGGTCAAGTTGCCGTAAACAAGGCCCGCCCTGCTCAAGGATACACTCAAGTTGAAGGAATTGACTTCGATGAAACATTTGCTCCGTGGCTAGGCTTGAAGCCATTCACATACCGCTAGCCCACGCAAACCATCACAACATTCCTCTATGTCAAATGGATGTGAAGAGTGCTTTTCTCAATGGCAAGATTGAAGAAGAAGTGTATGTTGCACAACCACCGGCTGTGAAGATCAAAACATCCCGACATGGTATACAAGCTTAACAAGGCATCAGATGGCCTCAAACAAGCCCTCAGGCTTGTCATGATACACTCAAAGACTTCCTCAAGAGCAAAGGCTTCAAACCTGGTTCCCGGATTCTACACCTTCATGAAGACATATGATGGTGAACTGTTTGTGTGCCAAATATATGTGGATGACATTATCTTCGGCTGCACCAACCGTAAATACAAGGATGAGTTTGGACACATGATGCAAGAGCAATATCGATGTCCATGATGGGTGAGCTGAAGTTCTTCCTTGGTCTTCAAATTCAAAAGCAAGCAATGACATCTTCATATCTCAAGAGAAATATCTCAAAGATTCTCAAGAAGTTTGGAATGCAAGACTAAAGGTTACACGGCGCCAATGCCAACCAAGAGTCATCTCGGTCCCGACGCCAATGGTAAAGAGTTCGATCAAAAGGTATACCGCCCATGATTGGTTCTTTACTTTATTTATGTGCATCTAGGCCGATATCATGCTTAGTGTTTGTATGTGCTCGATTCCAAGAGGCACTAAAGGAATCGTGATCACTTAGTCAGAAGTTTAATTCTTCGATATTTGCCTACCCCAACACTAGGATTATGGTATCCAAAGGGCTCGAGTTTGATCTAGTTGATTCTCAGATGCTGATTATGCCGGTGACAAGGTGGATCGAAGTCTACATCAGCACATGTCACTATCTCGACGATCACTTGTCTCATGGCCTTCAAAGAAGCGTAACTGTATCTCTCCACCGCTGAATCTGAATACATTGTTGCCGGATCTTGTCATGGCCAACTTTTGATGATGAAGCAAACACTCAAGGACTATGGCATCCATCTAAAACAAGTACCACTTATTGTGACAATGAAAGCGCCATCAAAATTGCCAACAATCCAGCTTCAAAGACTAAGACTAAGCACATTGAAATACGCCATCACTTTCTCGTGAGATCATGTTATGAAGGAAGATATTGATATCATTCACGCCAACACCAAGAGCAATTGGCGATATCTTCACAAAGCCCTTGGATGAGAAAAGGTTTTGCAAGTTGCGTGTGAGATAAATATCTGGAATCCTCGAATGTCCCGTGATCGTGCACACATCCTAACATTTATGCATGTTGATGACTTAGATGTGCAACACATTTAAGTAATGTATGTCTTCAATCAATGAAGACTTACACCGAAAGTGTGAATACATTAATGCGGATTTTGACTTGAGCCACGATAATTGCCGTGTCCGGTCTAATACTTCCTATACGGTGGGTAAAGCCACCACCAAACTTTTGTTTGAAGTGTTTTTCTATGATGCTATTATTGCAAAGTCTTCGTTTGGTTGGTCTTCAATATTAACATGACTTCATGTTTATCTTCACAATGTTGATTTGGTCTTATTCTCGATATATACATATATTAGTGTTCTGTCCTCTACAAAGATTCACTTATAGCTATGTCTTCTCGCTTGAATATTTTGACTAAGTGAATGTGATCGACCCTAACTCTCTATGCTCTCTTTCAAATCTATCTATCCAAATCATATGCATTCTATTGGAACCGTTTAATGTCTTCTCTCCCTGTCGCCAGTAAGATACAGAGACAAACATTAAATCTGTTTTAAATGCTCAATCCTTATTGCTCAAACCCGAGAAGCCGGAACGCATCCGACATTCAAAACCCTAGTGCAGGGCGTCATGAATCATACTGCGTCATTCCCTATATCCTTATAAATGCACATCACATCACGGTCAAAATCCTTCTTCCACCTCTCCACTGTCAAAACCCTAAGGCCACCGCTTAGCTCGATAACGCTGCGACGAGCGCTTAGCTGTCATGACCACCGACGCCTCGCTCCGCTACCGATCGCAGACATCGCTATCTCTCCGCTCACTGTGAGGTGTCCTCCACGCCAAGTTAGGGCACAAGATCAAACTGCTTGGCCTCATCTTCTACTCCGCCTAGAAGTTCATCGTGGTAAATTAAAACTCTTTTACCGCCTTTTGATTCATAGATTCATCCTTTCTACCAAAAGTAGTTTCTGCCTCCATAAATTTGGATATCATGTTCTGCATCTCATCATATGCCTAGTATGTTCACTTATTCTTCACACGTAGTTAGATTCCTCACTTGTACCTATTCTGGATTCGCATAAACTGGAACCAACTCTCAACATATAAGTGAATGTCTTTATACTGTGGAGGTCAATGTCTTCTAAACCATTTATCTTCAAAATCTTCTCGAGAATGCGACCTCTTCCCTTCCCTCGTGATTCTAATGTCACAGTACATGTCTCAGGAGAATTCCTTGGTTCTCATAGTCTACATTCATTTGCGAATTTTACAACATCATATCAACTCCTCTCGGCTAGTTCCTATCCGACCAGCAGACGGAAGCCTTTGATAGCTGAAGCCATTCCCCCAACTTCATGGCAATGATAAGTCAATAAAGGAAGGGAGGCAGACATCACCGTGGGAACATCAAGAGATTTGCCGATGACCTCTGTGGAGCTGTACAAGACATATCCAAGAGGATTACAATCAAGAAACACATAATCCAATGGATTCAAGATATTGGGCAGAGCAATGGTTCAAGTACAGATTCGTGACCTGTGAATATGCTGAAAAGATTGCCATCAAGCCACCCCCGGGAGACATCTTGTACAAAATCCTTCCACCTGTGTCCAAATCAAGCCATTGATCAAGGTTTCTACTCCTTGCATGTTCGGTCAACCACAGCTCCGATGCCGAATCCATCTTCTCTCGCTGTGGTGTCGGAAGAAAATCTATTCAAGCCAAGAATCTCCAGCTTGCCAAGAACTCGCCAAAGAGAACAAAAGTCATGAGGCTTAGACTTCAACCTAGCCCTTCGCCTCGTGCCGATGGCACACGTGAGGCTGAACCCAACATTGTTGGGCCCTTCTACAACCTAGAGGGTCTCATCACCACATTATGGTTCAAGGGATAGCCGTGGATCACTCGCAGATGATGCTGATTCTCGACGGTTCGCATTCATCGTCGAAGAAGTCAAGAAACCCAAGGCTTCAAGCCTTCCATCGCACTAAGTAAGCCATGAGCGAAGCCTCCGCCATCGCTTCCTCATGCACCAAGTGTGCACTCAAGATCTCTCACGATCTCCAAGACCGAGAAGAAGAAGAAGCCCATGCACACCATCGGGTCAAGAATCACCCTCACCGATGTTCTAAGAAATGAGAACGACGCCATTGATCTGGCGAAAGTGTCGACGATTTGCCGATGATGTTCTTGAGCTGCTAATAAAGAGCAAGCAAGAGGCAGAAATCTTCAATGATTTGCCTCTCTTTGACGTGGAAGTATTGAACAACTTCATCGATGAGTGTTTTGACACCCCAAATCTCAGCTTTGATGATCTTCAACTTCCAATTGGCCTCGTTGTTCCTTCCATGGTGCCATTGCTCCCGAGCTGGCTCTTGCTCGAAAATCGTTGAATCAAGCACAAAATTGACTATGAGAAGGCTCGGCTTCAAGAACCATATGGCCCAGCTCAGCTTGACAGACGCCCAAAACATCAAGACAATGATGCATGAGCTCAAGGAGGCGCTTTCACAAGAAACATGACAAAGCTAAAGGTTCTCGAGAGCGCATGAAGCACTTGGCTGCCAAATGTGTTCAAGCCTACAATGTAGCCGAGAAGCGCAAGGCACTTGGGCATCCCGCACCGCACCAAGATGGCTGCCAAGAAGAAGAAGCCTATGTGGACCAAGTCGAACCATCTAGGCGGGAAGAACTCCCTCAGATTGTCTTCCCCGCCAAGTATGACAAAGCGTGAAGCCTAAGTTCCCCACAGTGGCTTCAGAGCTCAGGAAAACAAGGGCAGCTAAAGCCAAAGCCAGAAAGTGCAAGACCAAGAACACCACTGACAAGGCTCCATTTGCCAAGAAGCGAAAACTAAGAAGAAAGATCGGCTTTCTTCCATAGAGCCCCTTGTCATCGTAGCCAATTTTTGTTGCTCGTTCCCGCATCCGCACAACAAGAGCGCTTATTTGATAGTTCATGAGCCTGCTTTCCCTGAGGCTCCCCGGTCAAGACATTCCAGCTGTCAACCCTATCCAGAGTCAAGACATTGGTCCCCAAGACAATGTCAAGATGATGAAGTCCTTCCTCGATCAAGCATTAATGTGAGATCGTCACCTGTTCTCACGAACAGCGAACTCATCAAGATTGGTCGCCCTTGACGCTTAATCGCCAGATGATTCATGGGTTGATCACCCTCAAGACTTCGCCAAGAAGAAACACCAACTACTCCCCAACTCAAGTCACCACTCCGATGCTTGAAGATGATGACTTTGAGGCCCAACCTACTCCATCTCCACAAGCCGCCATTGCTCCCGTGAGGGCTTCACAAAGGTCCAAGGACACAAGTCACACTTTTGAGTGTTCCGTATGAGAAGTGCACCATTCCGTGTCACGCCAAGTTTTTCCTCAAGCCTCTCCTAATGCGAACATCTCCGAAGTCCGCCAAAGCGGGCCGAAGACATTCCGCTGCATCACCGATGAACAAGAAGAGCCTGTAGATGAAGAAGAACGGTTGTTACACCCCCAACAAACCCTCAAGTTGTTTTCGAGGAGAATATGTCCCACCCTCCAACTATTCAAGTGGAGGTTGAAACATTGAGGCGTACCACCAACATTCTAACATCAAGCCAATGACGCTGTCATGGCTAAAGTTAATGGCGCTCGAAGTTAATGGTGGTGCCGTATGATTGCACCTGGGCCACGCTGTTCTTGACGCAAATTTGCAGCCGTAAGTCAATACCATCGCCATCGCCATCGCTTCCTCGCATCGGCTTCCACGGCCACACACGATCGAAAGCAAGCATATGATCATGGTCATTGGTCACCGCTGATGGCCCATTCTCGTTCCTCCACCGCTGCTGGTCCGCAATTCGACCATCATATCGAGCACATGCCTCATGTCCAAGGCCGGGCCAAGGTTGCCTGTGCTCTGTGCACAACAACTTCACTCAGGTCGCTCAATGAAAAATGGCTTCATTGCGCCAACACTTTCTTTTGATAGTGCCAAGAACCCCTATTCCAAGCCAAGGATTTCTTCCGATTAGTTCTCGAGCTATCGAGCAGAGCTACTATTCCGTTCTTTATGACCAAGGGCGATCTTCCCACATATGCGCCTAGACTGTGAAGCCATTGCCGACTGCTCTGCCTTTGAAGAAGCCCTTGACCGCTCCTGATGCCGTATTTCAACTTTGTGACCGATAAGGATCATTGGAATGAAGAGCTTCGCCACAATTTTATGCTACCTCCACATTCACTGCTACAACAGGATCCGAAGACTTGGGTCCTTGAGTGGATGATGTGCAATGTCAATCATGAAGCCAAAGCTCTTTGTATCATTGAGCTAACTGCCTGCCCACCCTGTGAACTCTTGAGCCTGGTTGTCACTTTCACCGCAATGCATTGAGAGCATCTTCATAAGCCGAGCCCAACATGAACCAAATGCTAGCATGATGAAGCTCCGCCACGCGACGCTGAATACCCAAGAGAGTTCTTTGTTGAAGACCTAGAGTATCCGCCTCAACAATCTATCATATCATAAGGCTTAACTCTATGGCTCATTAAGGGACATTCTTCTCGCAAAGAAAGAATGAAGGAGCGATGAAGACATTGGTCTTTTATATCTTCAATGGATCAACTTCAATGCTCAAGACTTCTTTATCGTGCAATTGGCTGCATCACGCCTCGATCTCTTTGGTTTGAAGTTCTACACTCCATGGGTTATGCGCCTTATCAAGCTTCATTCAGATGTCAACTATCATTTCTTCGCCGCAACCATCCGATCTTTTTGCCGAGGTTGCGTCGGGCTTGAAGCCATATACCCAGCCTGCCAAGGAGCCCATTTATCTTCACAATGCTGATCACTAAAGCTTCACCCAGCCCATTGAAGGAGTTCAGGCCGCCTCGTGTGTTTATCCTTTGGTCATGGCAATACTGTGGCCCTCACCGTAACACACGAAGCTACCGACAAAGACATTGCACAAAGGCCTCGAAAATGATCTTGTGTTCTCAATGACCGAGATCTTCTCGTCGCCCTTCATAGCATCAGTACTGGCTGAAGCAACAGATGCAAATCCTCTTTGTGGATGTCAATCGCATTCGCAACCTTGCCACCAAGAATGCCTTTGTCACTCATGAAACTCCGCCTGAGGTCTTGGAAGAGTTTGACTTTGCCGAGTGTCAAGCAGATCTTCGTGACAATGGCTTCACTAAAAGATTCAAGTTTGACTCCACCTCCAAGGAATGATGTCTTGTGTCGAACTCCTCCTCTTGAAGACTCGACTATTCCTCCTCAACAATGGTGAATGCCGAGTCATAGATGACCAAGATGATGCTACTTCACCACCTCCAACTTCAGGCGGTTTATTACAACACCAAGTTCTTCTCAGACCGCTAAACGCCAACGCATTTACCGCCAGAGCTCTCACCTACTCTTCCGGGAACGAGTATTTATGACTTCAAACCTTTTGGTCTTACCGCAAAAGGGGAGAAGCATATGGGTTGATAGTCTCAAGCGGTCCATATGGGCGGTTGCTTTATATTTTTCCTAGTGTTTACAACTCTCGCTTGATATATTCGGTTCTTTTGAGTTGTAACACTTAAGCTTGATGGTCGTCTACTACTTGTTTGCTATTCGCGGATGCGATGACACCCGTGATGCATGTGCGATGATAAATCCCGACGAAGTCATATTGCGTACGCCCATTTTCGTTATGCACGCTATTATCTACATTATATCAAATTGTGCATGATGAATTGTCTTCATAAGTTGAAGAGGATCTCCACAAGTACAACCTGCCATGTGCATTTGCATTCCAAAAGCAAAGTTCTTATGCACATCTTCGTGGGGAGCCAGCTGCTACTTATGATGACAATACCTTAATCCTTTACAATTTCATATTTTTAGCCCTGTTGAAAATCTTCAACCAGTTTGTCATCACCACCAAAAGGGGGAGATTGTAAGTGCATCTAGTGCCACCCTAGTTGGTTTTGGAGTATTGATGACAAACTTGGTTGAGGGACTAATGTGTTTGTGAGAATTGCAGGATAACACATGTAGTAGTCCCTCATTGATTCAGTTTACCTACCGGAGATGACCCCTAAAATGTATGAAGACATTGAAGACAATGGTATGTGAAGACATTCACATTGAAGACTATGACAAGAGAAGACATCATGGAAGACTATGGAGCGCCAAGACTTAGTTGTTTCGTTGTTTCCTTTTCTTCTTTGTTGAGTCATAGGAACCACCATACTGCTAAGGGGTCCAAGTGAACAAAGTCGAGGATCAAGTGATGCTCAACCAAATCCTATGTCTTCAAGCAAAGACAATGAGAGCAAATCTTATCCAGAGTGGATGAGTCACCTTTACTTGTAGCCCAAGTCAAGTCTGCCAGGTGTTCCTTAGTGACCTGTGGTCATTTTGACAAATTAGGTCGGTTGCCTAGTGGCTATAAATAGCCCACCCCTACACCATAAATTGGTGGCTGCTTAGAGTTACCGCACGGCTTTTGTCGCTTGAGAGCAACCCACCAAGCTTTTGAGTGAGAGAAATTGTCGGTGTACAAATAGAGGGTGCACCTTTGTACCCCTATACCTATGCATCGGCAGTCGAGCCGCCTACGGCCGCACTCCAAGCAGCAAGGAGGTGAGCTAAGGTAAGACCAAAACCACAAGAAGTGAGGGATCTAGCTCCCCAAGAAGACCTTTGTCGGGGACAGCTTTGGCAGCCCTAATAAGACCCTTTGCCGAGGCGTGCCCCCACACCAACGGAGCGAGTCACCCTTGAGCCCACAACATCTAGCTTAATCTACCACGTTGAGGCAAGGGCTCGGAGACCTCCTGGTGGCATGCGATCTTCGCCAAGACAAATAAAGCAATGACAAGGACAAAGGCCACAAGGATCGATTATGGCAGGTTTTCCTGCAAGGACCTCATCAAGCAGCCTCAAATAACCCGGCAAGACCATCGCCGGGTAGCTCACCCACGCCACGAGCGAAGCACCTTGAGCCCACCAATGCTCAAACAGACGATTGGGATGTGGCTCGGAGGCACCTGGTGGCATGCAGATCTTTGTGAAGACAAAGAATAATCAAGATCAAGTGAGGATAGGAATGCAATCATCCTCACCAAGAAACCCACAAGACGCCCTGCAAGGTCCTTGCCGGGATGCCTACGCGCCATGGCAAGACCCCTGCCGCCACCCAAGGCTCCCCGCCATGCTGCCAGCCAGGCCGCCGCCGTTCGCACCAACCAAGTTTCCACCAGCTGCTCACATGCAGCCACCCAACCAGCTGAAAGCAGGAACTTGCGTGGCAACATGCAACCCTTCATGAGGCTCCACCACCGCATGCACCTCAGCTGCCTGCCTGCCACATGGCACCGCACATCACGGGCCGTGGCGCATGTCGGGCAAGGAGGAGCGGCGACGGATGGGACGGGCCTCGCCTCCTGCCCCGATAAAGCAGGAGGACACCTAAGCAATGCATTAAATGCATCTTGTCCTGTAATACGAGGGATAACCTCGACAATGTACTTTTTCCACCTCCTCGCTTGCCATCGTATGCACCTTTTTCTATAAAAGGAGGCCCGAGGCGACAGGAAAAGGTTTCGCTTTTTGAGCTCATACACCGTAGCTAGCTCAAGAATTCAGAATACATCCACCAAAGCAAGACTAGGGTTTGACGATCCTCGCGTCCGAACTCGATAAACGAACCGCAGCATCTCCGCCGATCCGCCTTCTTCCGACTTCCTCAAGAATAGTAGGGATCCTGTGATCCCATAGGTGTCGCTCCCACCGACATCTTTTGGCGTGCAGGGGGAGGAGTTGTGAGAATCGGCTTTGGCGGTTAAGTTAGCTTCGTCGCCATAGCTCTTAAAGAAGAAGGAGGGCCAAGATCAATGCCGGCGCCGACTATAATGTGTTAAGTCACACCAACCCTGACTTCTTCTTCCCTTTCATATGAGGTTGTTTTTGAGATGTCGCCTTTGTAACGGAAAACCTGTGACGCAAAAGGGCTCTCCACGATCGGGCAACGCCTTGCTTTGTTTCGAGTCCGCCAACAACTCAAGTGGCTGCCGAGCGCGGTGGTAGCTTTCGCGATTGGCAACGCCTCGATTCTCGACTCGAAGTCAAGCTCGACATCGAGCGGCCGCATTAAGGACGGCAGGTTCGCCTGAAAGACAGATACCTGCAGGCCAATGGGGATCCGTCTCAAAGCGCCATCCTCGGCTTACGCACAAGCGAGCCCGCCTAGTTAACGAGGGTGTATGTACAAAGGAGAATCAACAAGGAAAATGACGTACAAAAAAAAAGTACACAGAGTTATATAACATCAAGTCATTGTCTGTTCTAACTAAAGATGAAAATTATCCTGGTCATGAACTACAGCAAGCGAGGAAGAACGGGCGCTTAGTGCTGCGCTGGCCTCCACCTCCGGATTTTGTCGATATCACCGATGATGGGCTTGATACGCCTCCTTGAGTGCCGTGGAGGTCATGCATCGTCCGCAAGCTAACCATCGCGCTTCAAAGTCGAGGTCGGGTTCCAAGACGCCATCTTGGTGAGGACCTTGGTCATGGCCCCGCAAAGTCGCTGGCCTCCGTGGGCCAGCGTCGCCCCGGCTGGAGTGAAGATAAGCTAGAGCTCCGAGGATGCCCTCAAAGAACAGGGTCACTTAGTTGTTGACTGCCCCTGGGCGCCAGGGGCATACTCACGCTTGGCATCCCCATGGTGGCTAGCTGCATGGTGACCCCGCCATGACATTCTCAAACGGCTGATCCAACGGTTCTCACCCTCCACATAATCCTGGTGGGAGGTGGCCTCGCCCGCCCACGCCTGCTTCTCTTTCTCCAGCTTCTTGGTCGATCTCTTCCTGTGCTTGGCTCTCTCGACAAAGATCTTCTCGAGATACTCCAATTTTGAGATCCTGACGAGTCGCTGGCCCCGGAGAGCCCCAATCTTGTTGACGATCGCTTCCTGCGCCCATCAAGGCGCTGCTGAGCGTGTTCTTCTCCTGATAGCTTCAGACCTGCTCTTCAGCTCATCGCGCCCACTTCCAGCTCCTCACCTTGCCCAAGCATGAGCTGTAGATCGGCATCGAGAGCCCTTTGTGCATCCTGCCCAGCTCTTGGGTTCGCCTGCAACAAGGGTCTCGAGCCTCATCCTTGCTGCAAAGAATTGCGGCAAGCTCTCCTCAAGGGCAAGGTCCTCTTCCCGAGAGTCCAACATGGCCTGCTGAACTGGACGGCCTCGGCCAAGAAGGACCGAGTTCACGCCTCCGGGCCTCTCGATGTCGCCATGGTGAACTCCACGCGCGCTTGGCCAGCTCCTCCGAAGGGCCTTCTGCCTCGCAAGTCTCGGCGGAACCAGGTCTGTGTCTCAAGACACGCGCTTGAAGTCCACCTGCCTTTGTCCACCGCCGCCATCTTGACTTGGCCTTGTCCAAAGGGCGCGAGAGAGCCTGAGCCTGGAAGTTGACTCCCATGGCGCGAGAAGCCGCTTCTTCCTGAAACCTCGCCGCCAATGATCGGTTCATCAACCACCGAGTTCGGTGGCGGCGAGAACCTCGCCATAAAAACCTCCTTCACGGGCGCCGGAGCTTGTCACCGGAGATGGACAAAGAGGTCGCCGCCCACTTTCAAAACACTGCCAGAGCCGAGGTTGCCGAGGAAGGTTTATCATCGACCACCTCTTCGGGCTGCGGCCTTGCCGGCCTCCCTCAAGGGCCCCTCATTGGCCTCGCCAGCAGAGGTCTCGGCCATGCCTCGCGGCCCCCGTGGCATCTCGGCAAGATCCTTGGCGGGCCTCTCACGACATCCTTGGCGGCCTCAGCGCAATCTTGTCGGCCTCCGCCTCCTCGCAATGTCCCCGATGACGGTGTCCACATCCTCCATGACCATCAAGAAGGATCTGGGCAACAAAAAGGCGATGAAGCCAAGAAAGAAGCAAGAGAAAAACAGGGACGAAGAACGGGCGATCACCAAAGGTTCGGTCAGAAGCTGAAGTCCCTCCTCACAAGACTGGCGCCAGAGCAAAGCCACTCACACCCAAGTTCCTTCCTCCATGAGCTGCATGGCACTTGCTTCTTGCCGGGATCATGGGTGGGCGTGGTCGATGGAGGTGGTGTGTTGGAGTAGCCTTCAGGGTTCCTCCTCGCTGCAGCCCCTCCTATAGTAGACTGACAAGGTCAAGACCAGAGCATCGAACCCCTAACGCATGTCAACACGAGGAGAGTAATGAACTTCACGCTGGGGCTAAGTTTGGCTGGGCTGTCTGGCTGCTCACACCACCAAGGGCGCCAGGAGGCACCACTGGGCTGTTGGAAATATGCCCTAGAGACAATAATAAATTAGTTATTATATTTCCTTGTTCATGATAATCGCTTATTATTCATGCTATAATTGTATTGACCGAAACAGCAATACATGTGGATACATAGACAACACCATGTCCCTAGTAAGCCTCTAGTTGACTAGCTCGTTGATCAATAGATGGTTACGGTTTCCTCGACCATGGACATTGGATGTCATTGATAACGGATCACATCATTAGAGAATGATGTGATGGACAAGACCCAATCCTAAGCCTAGCACAAAGATCGTAGTTCGATGCTAGAGCTTTTCCAATGTCAAGTATCTTCCTTAGACCATGAGATCGTAAATTCCCGGACACCGAGGGAGTGCTTTTGGTGTATCAAACGTCACAACGTAATCGGGTGACTATAAAGGTGCACTGTGTATCTCGTGACCATTGGGTTGACACGGATCGAGATCGATTTGTCACCCGTAAACGGAGAGGTATCTCTGGCCCACTCGTAGGACATCATCATATAATGTACAATGTGACCAAGGGGTTGATCACGGATGATGTGGAGGAGGAGTCCGACCCTGGCGTTGCAAGTCTAGCTCTAGCTACAGCCTATGTTGCCAAGTCCATCTTCAACACTGAAGACAATGGCCCCGTCACCAACGTCGATGCTAATGACAAGGACGACTCTGCTCCCACCTCTCGCTTCATGGCACGTGGTGCCAAGGTAAAATCACGCGATGCTTACTTTCAAACATCAAGTGAAGATGGCTCGATTGTGAATCCAAACCCAGCTACAAAACACTTGCTAAAATTGCAACTGAACAACGAAAGCTATGAAACATACTCAAAACTGTTAGACAAAAGCGATGACCTGTTGGGCGCGAAATGACCCGATCTCAGTCCTTAATTGAAGACATAAAAAATCTTCATGTTAAGTACTAGGAACTTGAAAGTCGTCATGAAACGCTCTCAACCACTCATGAAAAGCTTTCCTATGATTATCTTCAAAGGAAGCAAGAGCTTGAGAAATTGAGAGCGGCTCATGAAGATCTTCAAAAGAGAATGAGTCACTTCAATCAATGGATCAGTCCCTTTCGGAAGGATTTGAACCACCATGTCTAAAATGCCTTGAGCGTGACAACTGTTGCTGAATGTTCTACTGCTGCTACTGTTGCAATATCTTCAACTGTTGATGTGGTAACTAACCCCTCTGCTGAGGATACCACTACTATTGCTGATGAAAATGCTAAGTTGAAGACATTGCTTGAAACAGGGATGTACAAAAGTCTCAAAGGGCATCAGACACTGTGCGATGTCCTCAAAAAGCAGATTCTGAACCGAAACCCTAGGAAAGAGGGTGTTGGGTTCGAGAGGAAAATGAATGTTGATGGCTCCTCTGGAAGCTGAGCGAGACCCCAAAACCACATGGGTTGCTGCATAGGGACCTTCAGTGGATCCATCCACCTTATCTGGCTTCACTTGTGCTAACCCTATTATCATTGATGAATCCTTTGATGCAAACTATAAACTGTTTAAGAATCAGAATGGTGAAGTGTTTGCCAGGTACATTGGTACTAACTACAGGAATGGACCACCTATGAAGAAGATCTGGGTTCCCAAAAGTTGTCTTGTGAATTTTCCAGTGAATGTAATCATGACACCGCCTGGGAAGAAGACAAACCCCAGACCAAAGGCTTCATATGGTCCAAAGGCTTCATACAGACAGAGGACTCACTAGAGTCACCCTAACGCCAATGTTTTGCAGGGAAATCATACTCAAACTTATGAATATTAGCATGTTTCTTCAAACCGCTATGTTCATAAAACTAAGAACTCTTCTGCTTATTCATATGAGTATCATTCATCTCCTGCAAGTCTATTTGCTAGGGCTCCAAAGCCAAAGTTCTCAGATGCTGCACTTAGACTCATTGCTTCTAAGCCACCCCTGAAGATGTGGGTGATTAAGAAGAATTAACTTTATTTTGCAGGAAAAGGTCTCCAGCCGGAAATCAAAGGCGTCTGATGCTAATGCCGGGGACCTAAAACATCTTGTAGGGCGCAAGATCAAATGCGCAAATGGTCTCACTATGTATTTTGTTCCTGAATCGCTTGCCAATCATCCTATCAATCCTAATCTTGATCTGAGCTTTGATAATCCTCTTGTGCGTCAAATGTTTATGCTTCACAATACTCTTGGTGAAGCCTATCCCCCTAACTGTACTGTAGGGTATGACACCTCATGCTTCAGAATGGATTATGGACAGCGGATGCACTAACCATATATTGGTGATCAAGTCTTCTCATGGACTCAACCTTACGTCCATCGACAAGAGTCACATCACATTTCTTGACAATTGGTAAAAGCAAGGTATTGGGTCTAGGTAGAGTTGCAATCTCAAAGGATCAGCACATGGATAAAGTGATGCTTGCTGAATCCTTTGGTTTCAACAATATACATCTCAATGCTTTGTGACTTGAACATGATTGTGATATTTGGAAAATATCTTGCCATGTACTAATGGAATCTGACAAGTCTCTAGTCTTTGAAGGTATCGGAAAGATGATCTGTACATGGTAGATTTCTCAGCAGGACCACAGCTTGCCGTATGTCTTCTAGCAAAAGCTTCAGAGTGCTGGCTCTGGCATCGAAGGCTAGGGCATGCCGGCATGAGGAACTTTCACACTCGCGCAAAGAAGAAGCATGTCATAGGCATCGAGGGTGTCAAGTTCAAGAAAGACCATCTGTGCGGTGTCTGCAAAGCTGGAAAGATGACAAGGGCCAAGCATCCCTCGAAGACAATCATGACGACATCTCAACCCTTCGAGCTGCTACACATGGACTTATTTGGCCCTACTCACTACTCTACTCTCACTACTACTGCTTGTCTCTATGGCTTCGTCATTGTTGATGATTATTCAAGATATATTTGGGTGCATATAATTCTCTACAAGACTGAAGTGCAGGATGTCTTCAGACGCTTCGTCAACCATGCCATGAACAATTATGGCATCAAGATCAAGCATATCAGAAGTGACAACGGCACAGAGTTCAAGAACACCGGCGTCGACCTTTAACTGGATACATTGGGCATCACTTATGAGTTCTCTGCTCCGTACACACCTCAGCAGAATGGCATCATGGAGCGCAAGAACAGAACACTCATTGAGATGGCACGAACGATTGTCAATGAATACAAGACTCCAAGAAAGTTCTGGCCTGAAGCTATTGATACTGCGTGCCATGTCATCAACCTTGTTTATCTTGACAAGCTTCTAAAGAAGATATCCTATGAACTCCTCACTGTTCGATGAGACTAACGGCTCACAAAGAGAGCACCTGCCAAATGTTGCTAGATGAAGTTCCACCTAGTGAATCCATCAAGCTTATGGGAACGGGAGAAATCATACCAAATGAAGCACAACCTGAAGAGGAACTTATCATTTCTGCACCTAACCAACCTGAAGACAATGCTCAGCCTGAAGACAATCCTCCTGACGATAACAATGATCAGCATGAAGAAAATCTTCGTCCGGTTCATCCTTGTGTTGCAAATGAAGTATAGATTTAGAAGATAATTGACAACATAAATGCGCCTGGTCCACTCACTCGTTCAAGAGCAACACAGTTAGCAAATTTCTGTGGGCACTTTGCATTTGTCTCAATATCTAAACCCAAGAAAGTTGCTGAAGCCTTCATGGAACCTGAATGGATTCAAGCTATGCAAGAAGAGCTTCAACAGTTCAAGCTGAACAATGTCTCGGAGCTTGTCAAGCGTCCTGACCCTCGCAAGCACAATGTAATAGGCACAAAATGGATATATCGCAACAAGCAAGATGAGCATGGTCAAGTCGTCAGAAACAAGGCCCGTCTCGTTGCTCAAGGATACACTCAAGTTGAAGGAATTGACTTCGATGAAACATTTGCTCCTGTGGCTAGGCTGGAAGCCATTCACATACTGCTAGCCTACGCAAACCATCACAACATTCCTCTATGTCAAATGGATGTGAAGAGTGCTTTTCTCAATGGCAAGATTGAAGAAGAAGTGTATGTTGCACAACCACCTGGCTGTGAAGATCCAAAACATCCTGACATGGTATACAAGCTTAACAAGGCACTGTATGGCCTCAAACAAGCCCCTCGCGCTTGTCATGATACACTCAAAGACTTCCTGAAGAGCAAAGGCTTCAAACCTGGTTCCCTGGATTCTACAGTCTTCATGAAGACATATGATGGTGAACTGTTTGTGTGCCAAATATATGTGGATGACATTATCTTCGGCTGCACCAACCAGAAATACAGTGATGAGTTTGGACACATGATGCAAGAGCAATATCAGATGTCCATGATGGGTGAGCTGAAGTTCTTCCTTGGTCTTCAAATTAAATCGACAAAGCAATGACATCTTCATATCTCAAGAGAAATATCTCAAAGATTTCCTGAAGAAGTTTGGAATGCAAGACTGCAAAGGTTACACGGCGCCAATGCCAACCAAGAGTCATCTGGGTCCCGACGCCAATGGTAAAGAGTTCGATCAAAAGGTATACCGCTCCATGATTGGTTCTTTACTTTATTTATGTGCATCTAGGCCAGATATCATGCTTAGTGTTTGTATGTGTGCTCGATTCCAAGAGGCACCAAAGGAATCGCATCACTTAGCTGTGAAGCGAATTCTTCGATATTTGCCTTACACCCCAACACTAGGATTATGGTATCCAAAGGGCTCAGAGTTTGATCTAGTTGGATTCTCAGATGCTGATTATGCTGGTGACAAGGTGGATCGGAAGTCTACATCAGGCACATGTCACTATCTGGGACGATCACTTGTCTGTTGGCCTTCAAAGAAGCAGAACTGTGTATCTCTCTCCACTGCTGAATCTGAATACATTGCTGCTGGATCTTGCTGCGCTCAACTTCTTTGGATGAAGCAAACACTCAAGGACTATGGCATCCATCTAAAACAAGTACCACTCTATTGTGACAATGAAAGCGCCATCAAAATTGCCAACAATCCAGTTCAGCACTCGAAGACGAAGCACATTGAAATACGTCATCACTTTCTCAGAGATCATGTTATGAAGGAAGATATTGATATCATTCACGTCAACACTGAAGAGCAATTGGCAGATATCTTCACAAAGCCCTTGGATGAGAAAAGGTTTTGCAAGTTGCGGTGTGAGATAAATATCTTGGAATCCTCGAATGTCCTGTGATCAGGCACACATCCTAACATTTATGCATGTTGATGACTTAGATGTGCAACACACGAAGTAATGTATGTCTTCAATCAATGAAGACTTACACTCTGAGTGTGAATACATTAATGCGGATTTTGACTTCGGAGCGCCACGATAATTGTACGCCGTGTCTGGGTCTAATACTTCCTATACGGTGGGTAAAGCCACCACCAAACTTTTGTTTGAAGTGTTTTTCTATGGCGTTACTATTGCAAAGTCTTCGCATTTGGTTGGTCTTCAATATTAACATGACTTCATGTTTATCTTCACAATGTTGATTTGGTCTTATTCTGATATATACATATATTAGTGTTCTGTCCTCTACAGCATTCACTTATAGCTATGTCTTCTCGTTTGAATATTTTGGACTAAGTGAATGTGATCGGACCCTAACCTCTCTATGCTCTCTTCTCAAATCTATCTATCCAAATCATATGCATTCTATTGGAACCGTCGAATGTCTTCTCTGCGTCCTTGTCAGCAGAAGATACAGAGACAAACATTAAATCTGTTTTAAATGCTCAATCCTTATTGCCTGAAACCCGGAGAAGCCGGAACGACCATCCGACAGTCCAAAACCCTAGTGCAGGGGCGCCTGCGTAATTGCGCTGTGCCGTCCCTATATCCTTATAAATGCACATCACATCACGGTCAAAAATCCTTCTTCCACCTCTCCACCTCGTCAAAACCCTAGCGTCACCGCTAGCTCTCGACAACGCCGGCGACGAAGCGCTTAGCTGCCGCGACCTCACCGACGCCGTCCTCGCGCCGACCGCAGACATCGTCATCTCCGCCTCCGCCGTAGGTGTCCTCCGTCGCCAAGTTAGGGCACAGAAGATCAAACTGCTCGGCCTCATCTTCTACTCCGTCTAGAAGTTCATCGTGTGGTAAATTAAAACTCTCTTTTTACCGTCTTTTTGATTCATAGATTCATCCTTTCTACCAAAAGTAGTTTCTGCCTCCATAAATTTGGATATATCATGTTCTGCATCTCATCATATGCCTAGTATGTTCACTTATTCTTCACACGTAGTTAGATTCCTCACTTGTACCTATTCTTGGATTCGTACAAATCTGGAACCAACTCTCAACATATAAGTGAATGTCTTTGCGCTGTGAGGTCAATGTCTTCTAAACCGATTTATCTTCAAAATCTTCTGAGAATGCATATGACCTCTTCCCCTTCCCTCGCATCTCTAATGCTGTCACAGGTACATGTCTGTGGGAGAATTCCTTGGTTCTCATAGTCTACATTCATTTGCAGAATTCTTACAACATCATATCAACTCTCTCGAAGCTAGTTCCTATCTGACCAGCAGACGGAAGCCTTTGACAGTTTTGAAGCCATTCAGTCTGAACTTCATGGCAACAGATAAGTCAGCAAGGAAGGGAGGCAGACATCACCGTGGGGGAACATCAAGAGATTTGCCGCATGACCTCTGTGAGCTGTACAAGACATATCCAGAAGAGGATTACAATCAGCGCAAAACACGAATCCAATGGATTCGAAGATATTGGGCAGAGCAATGGTTCAAGTACAGATTCGTGACCCAGGAATATGCTGAAAAGATTGCCATCAAGCGACCCTGGGGAGACATCTTGTACAAAATCCTTCCACCCAGGTCCAAATCTGAAGCCATTGATCAAGGTTTCTACCCTTGCATGGTTCGTCGACCACAGCCTGCTGATGCCGACCCATCTTCTCTGCTGTGGTGTCGTGAAGAAAATCTATTCAAGCGCAACTTCCAGTTTGCCAAGAACTCGGCCAAAGAGAACAAAAAGTCGCGAGGCTTAGACTTCAACCCTAGCCCCTCTGCTCCTCGTGCCGATGGCACACGTGAGGCTGAACCCAACATTGTTGGGCCCTTCTACAACCTAGAGGGTCTCATCACTCACATTATGGTTCAAGGGATAGCCGTGGATCACTCTGCAGATGATGCTGATTCTGACGAAGCGCCTGCACCATCGAAGTCGAAGAAGCTGAAGAAACCCAAGGCTTCGAAGCCTTCCACTGCACCAAGTGCTTCGCGAGCGAAGCCTCTGGCCACTGCTCCTCATGCACCAAGTGTGCACTCTGAAGATCTCTCACGCATCTCCAAGACCGAGAAGAAGAAGAAGCCCATGCACACTACTGGTCAAGCACTGACCCCTGCTGATGTTCTAAGAAATGAGAACGACGCCATTGATCTGTCGAGTGTCGACGATCTTGCTGATGATGTTCTTGAGCTGCTAATAAAGAGCAAGCAAGAGGCAGAAATCTTCAATGATTTGCCTCTCTTTGACGTGGAAGTATTGAACAACTTCATCGATGAGTGTTTTGACACCCCAAATCTCAGCTTTGATGATCTTCAACTTCCAATTGGCCTCAGTGTCTCCTTCCATGGTGCCATTGCTCCTGAGCTGGCTCTTGCTCGGAAAATCGTTGAACTGAAGCACAAAATTGACTATGAGAAGGCTCAGTTCAAGAACCATATGGCCCAGCTCAGCTTGACAGACGTCCAAAACATCAAGACAATGATGCATGAGCTCAAGGAGGCGTTTCACAAGAAACATGACAAAGCTAAAGGTTCTCGAGAGCGCATGAAGCACTTGGCTGCCAAATGTGTTCAAGCCTACAATGTAGCTGAGAAGCGCAAGGCACTTGGGCATCCTGGCACCGGCACCAAGATGGCTGCCAAGAAGAAGAAGCCTACTGTGGACCAAGCTGAACCATCTAGGCGGGAAGAACCTCGCATTGTCTTCCCGGCCAGTATGACAGGCGTGAAGCCTAAGTTCCCCACAGTGGCTTCAGAGCTCAGGAAAACAAGGGCAGCTAAAGCCAAAGCCAGAAAGTGCAAGACCAAGAACACCACTGACAAGGCTCCATTTGCCAAGAAGCGTAAAACCAAGAAGAAAGATCGGGCTTCTTCCATAGAGCCCCTTGTCATCGAGCCAATTTTTGTTGCTCGTCCTGCATCTGCACAACAAGAGCGTCATTTGATAGTTCATGAGCCTGCTTCCCCAGAGGCTCCTGAAGCTGAAGACATTCCAGCTGTCAACCCTACCGCAGCTGAAGACATTGGTCCCCAAGACAATGTCGAAGATGATGAAGTCCTTCCTCAGATCAAGCACAATGTGGTATCGTCGCCTGTTCTCACGAACAGCGAACTCATCAGCATTGGTCGTCCTTTGACGCCAATCGCTCAGGATGATTCATGGGTTGATCACCCTCAAGACTCCCCCTGTCAAGAAGAAACACCAACTACTCCCCCAACTCAGGTCACCACTCCGATGCTTGAAGATGATGACTTTGAGGCCCAACCTACTCCATCTCCACAAGCGTCGCCAGCGTTCCGTAGGCTTCACAAAGGTCCAAGGACACAAGTCACACTTTTGAGTGTTCCAGAAGGAGAAGTGCACCATTCCGTGTCACGCCAAGTTTTTCCTGAAGCCTCTCCTAATGCGAACATCTCCGAGTCTGAAGCCAAAGCGGCTGAAGACATTCCGGCTGCATCAGCCGATGAACAAGAAGAGCCCAGAGATGAAGAAGAACGTGTTGTTACACCCCCAACAAACCCTGAAGTTGTTTTCGAGGAGAACATGTCCGACCCTCCAGCTACTCAAGTGGAGGTTGAAAACATTGAGGCGACCACCAACACTAACACTGAAGCCAATGACGTTGTCATGGCTAAAGTTAATGTGGCGCCTGAAGTTAATGTGGTGCCAGAAGTGATTGCACCTGAAGCCAATGCTGCTCTTGACGCAAATTTGCAGCCAGAAGTCAATACCACTGCCACTGCCACTGCTCCTGTACCGCCTCCACGGCCACACACGATCGAGCAAGCATATGATCATGGTCAGCTGGTCACTGTCAGATGGCCCATTCTGGTTCCTCCACCTGCTGCTGGTCCGCAATTCGACTATCATATCGAGCACATGCCTCAGGTCCAGAAGCCGAAGCCAAGGTTGCCCAGGTTTCCAGGTACAACAACTTCACCAGGGTCGTTCAATGAAAATGGCTTCATTGCGCTCAACACTTTCTTTGATAGTGCCAAGAACCCCTATTCCAAGCCAAGGATTTCTTCTGATTAGTTCTGGAGCTATCAGCAGCGTAGCTACTATTCCTGTGTTCTCTATGACCAAGGGCGCATCTTCCCACATATGCGTCTAGACTGTGAAGCCATTGCTGGACTGCCCTGCCTTGAAGAAGCCCTTGACCGCCGTGATCTTTGTACCGAACTTTGTGACTGATAAGGATCATTGGAATGAAGAGCTTCTGCTACAATTTTATGCTACCCTCCACATTCACGGCTACAACAGGGATCCGAAGACTTGGGTCCTTGAGTGGATGACAGGCAATGTCAATCATGAAGCCAAAGCTCTTTGTATCATTGAGCTAACTGGCCTGCCCACTCCAGGTGAACTCTTTGAGCCTGGTTGTCAGCTTCACCGCAATGCATTGGAGAGCATCTTTCATAAGCCAGAGCCCAACATGAACCAAATGCTAAGCATGATGAAGCCTCTGCCACGCGACGCTGAATACCCAAGAGAGTTCTTTGTTGAAGACCTAGAGTATCTGCCCCGAACAATCTATCATATCATAAGGCGAACTCTATGGCCCATTAAGGGACATTCTTCTGCAGCAAAGAATGAAGGAGCGATGAAGACATTGGTCTTTTATATCTTCAATGGGATCAACTTCAATGCTCAAGACTTCTTTATCAGGCAATTGGCTGCATCACGCTCTGATCTCTTTGGTTTGAAGTTCTACACTCCATGGGTTATGCGCCTTATCAAGCTTCATTCAGATGTCAACTATCAGCCTTCTGCTCGCAACCATCTGATCTTTTTGCCAGAGGTTGCTATGTCAGTTGAAGCCATATACCCAGAGCCTGCCAAGGAGCCCATTTATCTTCACAATGCTGATCACTAAAGCTTCACCCAGCCCATTGAAGGAGTTCAGGCCGTCTCGTGTGTTTATCCTTTGGCTGGCAATACTCGTGGCCCTCACCGTGCCAATACTGAAGCTACTGACAGCACAATTGCACAAAGGCCTCGAAAATGATCTTGTGTTCTCAATGACCGAGATCTTCTCGTCGCCCTTCATAGCATCAGTACTGGCTGAAGCAACAGATGCAAATCCTCTTTGTGGATGTCAATCGCATTCGCAACCTTGCCACCAAGAATGCCTTTGTCACTCATGAAACCTGTCGGAGGTCTTGGAAGAGTTTGACTTTGCTGAGTGCTGAAGCAGATCTTCAGGACAATGGCTTCACTAAAAGATTCAAGTTTGACTCCACTCCTCCAAGGAATGATGTCTTGTGTCGAACTCCCTCTCTTGAAGACTCTGACTATTCCTCCTCAGCTGCAATGGTGAATGCCAGAGTCATAGATGACCAAGATGATGCTACTTCACCACCTCCAACTTCAGCGCGTGTCGACACAACACCAAGTTCTTCTGCACTGCCAAACGCCAACGACGACCCTGCAGCTTCACCTACTCCTTCTGGGAACGAGTAGCGGCTCTATGACTTCAAACCTTTTTGGTCCTTACTGACAAAAGGGGGAGAAGCATATGGGTTGATAGTCTTCAAGCGGGTCCATATGGGCGGTTGCTTTATATTTTTCCTAGTGTTTACAACTCTCGCTTTTGATATATTCGGTTCTTTGAGTTGTAACACTTAAGCTTGATGGTCGTCTACTACTTGTTTGCTATTCTGTGATGCGATGACAAATTCCGCATGTGCGATGATAAATCCCGCACGAAGTCATATTGCAGACGTCCATTTTTCGTTATGCACGTCATTATCTACATTATATCAAATTGTGCATGATGAATTGTCTTCATAAGTTGAAGAGGATCTCCACAAGTACAACCTGCCATGTGCATTTGCATTCCAAAAGCAAAGTTCTTATGCACATCTTCAGGGGGAGCCAGTTGCTACTTATGATGACAATACCTTAATCCTTTACAATTTCACATATTTTTAGCCCCGTTGAAAACTTCAACCAGTTTGTCATCAGTCACCAAAAAGGGGGAGATTGTAAGTGCATCTAGTGCCACCCTAGTTGGTTTTGGAGTATTGATGACAAACTTGGTTGAGGGACTAATGTGTTTGTGAGAATTGCAGGATAACACAGGTAGTAGTCCCTCATTGATTCAGTTTACCTACCGGAGATGACCCCTAAAAATGTATGAAGACATTGAAGACAATGGTGGTATGTGAAGACATTCACATTGAAGACTATGACAAGAGAAGACATCGCGTGAAGACTATGGAGCGCGAAGACTTAGTTGTTTCGTTGTTTCCTTTTCTTCTTTGTTGAGTCATAGGAACCACCATACTGTTAAGTGGGGTCCAAGTGAACAAAGTCAGAGTGACTGAAGTGATGCTCAACCAAATCCTATGTCTTCAAGCAAAGACAATGAGAGCAAATCTTATCCAGAGCTGGATGAGTCAGCTTTACTTGTAGCCCAAGTCAAGCTGCCGCGTGTGTTCCTTAGTGACCCAGGGTCATTTCGGACAAATTAGGTCGGGTTGCCTAGTGGCTATAAATAGCCCACCCCCTACACCATAAATTGGTGGCTGCTTAGAGTTACTGCACGGCTTTTGTCGTTTGAGAGCAACCCACCTCCGAAGCTTTTGAGTGAGAGAAATTGTCGGTGTACAAATAGAGGGTGCACCTTTTGTACCCCTATACCTATGCACGGGCAGTCAGAGCCGCGCCCACGGTCGCACCAAGCAGAGCAAGGGAGGTGAGCTAAGGTAAGACCAAAAACCACAAGAAGCGGAGGGACGAAGCAGGCTCCCCCGGCAAGACCCTTGCTGGGGACAGCTTTGGCAGCCCTAACAAGACCCTTGCCGAGGCGGCTCGCCCCACACCAACGGAGCGAGTCACCCTTGAGCCCACAACATCTAGCGCAATCTACCACGTTGAGGCAAGGGCTCGGGAGACACCTCCTTGGTGGCATGCAGATCTTCGCCAAGACAAATAAAGCAATGACAAGGACAAAGGCCACAAGGATCAGATTGGCGAAGCAGGTTTTCCCGGCAAGGACCCTTACCGGGGCAGCCTCAGCGACCCGGCAAGACCATCGCCGGGGCAGCTCACCCACGCCAGCCGAGCGAGCCACCCTTGAGCCCACCAATGCTCAAACAGACGCATTGGGACAGGGCTCGGGAGGCACCTCCGTGGTGGCATGCAGATCTTTGTGAAGACAAAGAATAATCAAGATCAAGTGAGGATAGGAATGCAATCATCCTCACCGAAGAAACCCACAAGACGCCCGGCAAGGTCCTTGCCGGGGATGCCTACGCGCCATGGCAAGACCCTTGCCGGGCCACCCCGCAAGGCCCTCGCCGGGCGCGCCAGCAGGGCCGCTGCCAGGCCCGCACCAACCAAGTTTCCACCAGCGTTCACATGCAGCAGCCGACCCAACCAGCTGAGCAGGAACTTGCGTGGCAACATGCAACCCTTCATGAGGCTCCACCACCGTGCGACCTCAGCTGCCTGCCTGCCTACATGGCACCGCATGCATCGCTGGCCAGGGCGCATGTCGAAGCAAGGAGGAGCGGCGACGGATGGGACGGGCCTCGCTCCTGTCCCCGATAAAGCAGGAGGACACCTAAGCAATGCATTAAATGCATCTTGTCCTGTAATACGAGGGATAACCTCGCGACAATGTACCCTTTCCACCTCCTGCTTGCCACTGTGGCGACCCCTTTTTCTATAAAAGGAGGCCCGAGGCGACCAGGAAAAGGTTTCGGCTTTTTGGAGCTCGTTACACCCCGTAGCTAGCTCAAGAATTCAGAATACATCCACCAAAGCAAGACTAGGGTTTGACGCATCCTCGCGGCCCGAACCTGGATAAACGAACCGCGTACTCTCTGTCAGATCCGCTCTTCTCTCGACCCCGCGCCCCGCAACCGTAGTAGGGATCCTTGTGATCCCATAGGTGTCGTTCCCACCGACATCTTTGGCGTGCCAGGTAGGGGGAGGAGTTGTGAGAATCGGCTTTGGCGGTTAAGTTAGCAGCTCTTCGTCGCCATAGCTCTTAAAGAAGAAGGAGGGCCAGAAGATCAATGCCGGCGCGACTATAACAGAAGCTAAGTCACACCGAACCCTGACTCCTTCTTCCCTTTCATATGAGGTTGTTTCCCTTGGAGATGTCGTTCCTTTGTACGGAAAACCTGTACGCAAAAGGGGCTCTCCCGCGATCGGCAACGCCCTTGCTTTGTTTCGAGTCCGCTCAACAACTCAAGTGGCTGCGTCGAGAGCGGCAGGGTAGCCTTTCGCGATTGGCAACGCTCTCGATTCTGACTCGAGTCAAGCTCGACAGATTCGGCGGCGCGTGGGGCGGTAAGGTGGTTCGCCCGGCAGCACGCATACCCGGCAGGCCAATGGGGATCCGTCCCCAAAGCGCCATCCTGGGCTTACGCGCTGGCGAGCCTGCCTAGTTAACGTAGGGTGTATGTACAAAGGAGAATCGAACAAGGAAAATGACGTGCACAAAAATTAAAAGTACTACAGAGTTATATAACATCAAGTCATTGCTCCGGTTCTAACTAAAGATGAAAATTATCCTGGTCATGAACCTACAGCGGCGAGGAAGAACGGGGCGCCTAGTGCCGGCGCTGGCCCTCCACCCTCTGGATTTTGTCGATACCGCTGATGATGGGCTTGATACGCTCCTTGAGTGCCGTGAGGTCAGTACCGTCCGGCAAGCTAACCATCGCGGCTTCAAAGTCGAGGTCGGGGTTCCAGTACGCCATCTTGGTGAGGACCTTGGTCATGGCCCCCCGGCAAAGTCGCCGGGCCTCCGTGGCCAGCGTGGCCGCCCGGTTGGAGTGAAGATAAGCTAGAGCTCCGAGGATGCCCTCAAAGAACAGGGTCAGCTTAGCGTTGACGGCCCCGCTGCGCTCAGGGGCATACCTCACGTTTGGCATCCCCATGGTGGCTAGCTGCATGGTGACCCTGCCGGCGACATTCTCAAAACGGCTGATCCAACGGTTCTCACCCTCCACATAATCCTGGTGGGAGGTGGCCTCGTCCGCCCACAGCTGCTTCTCTTTCTCCAGCTTCTTGGTCAGGATCTCTTCCCAGGCTTGGCTCTCCGACAGCATCTTCTCGAGATACTCCAGCTTCAGCTTGAGATCCTTGACGGAGTCGTTGGCCCCGGAGAGCTCCCCAATCTTGTTGACGACCGCTTCCTGCGCCTCCATCAAGGCGCTGTTGAGCGTGTTCTTCTCCTGGGATAGCTTCAGGACCTGCTCCTTCAGCTCATCGCGCTCCACTTCCAGCTCCCTCACCTTGCCGGCATGAGCCAGAGACTGGGCATCGAGAGCCCCTTTGTGCATCTGCTCCAGCTCTTGGGTTCGCCGTGCAACAAGGGTCTCGAGCTCCTCATCCTTGCTGCAAAGAATTGCGGCAAGCTTCTCCTCGCGCGTGGCAAGGTCCTCTTCCTGAGAGTCCAACATGGCCTGGTGCTGAATCCGGACGGCCTCGGCTACAGTGACCGAGTTCGCCGCCGCCTCCTGGGCCTTCTCGATGTCAGCCAGTTTCATGGTGAACTCCACGTTGCGTTTGGCCAGCTCCTCCTGAAGGGCCTTCTGCTCCTCGCAAGTCTGGCGGAACCAGGTCTGTGTCTCAGTGACACGCGCTTTGAAGTCCACCTCCGCCTTGTCCACCGTCGCCATCTTGGACTTGGCCTTGTCCAGGCGGGCGCGATGGAGCGCCTGGAGTTTCCGGAAGTTGACCCCCATGGCGCGGAGAAGCCGCTCTTCCTGGAAACCCTCGCCGCCAATGATCGGTTCATCAACCACCTCGAGCCCGGTGGCGGCGAGAACCTCGCCATAAAAAACCTCCCCTTCAGCGGGCGCCCGGGAGCTTGTCACTCCTGGGAGATGGACAAAGAGGTCGTCGCCCACTTTCAAATACCTGCCAGAGCCAGAGGTTGCCGAGGAAGAAGGTTTATCATCGACCACCTCCTCTTCGGCTGCGGCCTTGCCGGCCTCCCCGGCGGGCCCCTCATTGGCCTCGCCAGCAGAGGCCCTGCCAGTTGCCTCGGCGGCCCCCGTGGCGGCATCCTCGGCAGCATCCTTGGCGGCCTCCTCGGCGACATCCTTGGCGGCCTCCTCAGCGGCAATCTTGTCGGCCTCCGCCGCCGCCTCCTCGGCAATGTCCCCGATGACGGTGTCCACATCCTCCATGACCACTGAAGAAGGATCTGGGCAACAAAAAAAGGCGATGAAGCCAAGAAAAGAAGCAAGAGAAAAACAGGGACGAAGAACGGGCGACTCACCAGTGCCTGGCTGTGAAGCGGAAGTCCCCTCCCCGCCAGCACCTGGCGCCGTAGCAAAGCCACCAGCACCCAAGTTCCCCTCTTCCTCCTCCATGAGCGTGGGCTAGGCACTTGGCGCCCTTGCCGGGGACGCCCCTCGCGGTGGCGTGGTCGATGGAGGTGGTGTGTTGGGAGTAGCCCTCTGCGGCTCCTCCTGCTGCCGCTCCCCTCCTATAGACCTGACAAGGTCAGCACCAGAGCATCGAACCCCTAACGCATGTCAACACGAGGAGAGTAATGAACTTACGCTGGGGGCTAAGTCGGGGGCTGCTGTCCGGGCTGCTCAACACCACCAGTGGCGCCCGTGAGGCACCAGCCGGGGGCTGTGTTGGAAATATGCCCTAGAGACAATAATAAATTAGTTATTATTATATTTCCTTGTTCATGATAATCGTTTATTATTCATGCTATAATTGTATTGACCGGAAACAGCAATACATGTGTGGATACATAGACAACACCATGTCCCTAGTAAGCCTCTAGTTGACTAGCTCGTTGATCAATAGATGGTTACGGTTTCCTGACCATGGACATTGGATGTCATTGATAACGGGATCACATCATTAGGAGAATGATGTGATGGACAAGACAATCCTAAGCCTAGCACAAAGATCGTGTAGTTCGTATGCTAGAGCTTTTCCAATGTCAAGTATCTCTTCCTTAGACCATGAGATCGTGCAATTCCCGGATACCGTAGGAGTGCTTTGGGTGTATCAAACGTCACAACGTAACTGGGTGACTATAAAGGTGCACTACAGGTATCTCCGAAAGTGACCATTGGGTTGACACGGATCGAGATCGGGATTTGTCACTCCGTGTAACGGAGAGGTATCTCTGGGCCCACTCGGTAGGACATCATCATAATGTGCACAATGTGACCAAGGGGTTGATCACGGGATGATGTGTTACGGAACGAGTAAAGAGACTTGCCGGTAACGAGATTGAACAAGGTATCGGTATACCGACGATTGAATCTCGGGCAAGTACAATACCGCTAGACAAAGGGAATTGTATACGGGATCGATTGAGTCCTTGACATCGTGGTTCATCCGATGAGATCATCGTGGAACATGTGGGAGCCAACATGGGTATCCAGATCCGCTGTTGGTTATTGACCGGAGAACGTCTCGGTCATGTCGCATGATTCCCGAACCCGTAGGGTCTACACACTAAGGTTCGATGGCGCTAGGGTTATAAAGGAAGTTTGTATGTGGTTACGAATGTTGTTGAGTCCCGGATGAGATCCCGGACGTCACGAGGAGTTCCGGAATGGTCCGGAGGTAAAGATTTATATATGGAAAGTTGTTGTTCGGTTCCGAAAAAGTTCGGGTTTTTCGGTATTGTACCGGAAGCTTCGGAAGGTTCGGAGGATTCGGAGGGGTCCGGAGGTCCGGAAATTGTTCCACCACGTCCAATACAGTAGCATGGGCTGTAGGGGGGCGCCCTAGCCATAATGGGCCAAGGGAACCAGCCCCCCCAAGGCCCATGCGCATGGGAGGGGGGAAACCCTAAGGGGGAGGGCCTCCACTTGACTTGGGAGGCACTCCTCCCCCTCTTGGCCGCCCCCCAAGTCCCATCTAGGGCTGGCCGCACCCCTTGGGGTGGGAAACCCTAAAGGGGGCGCAGCCCCCCTTTCCCCCTATATATACTTGAGGTTTTGGGCTGCCCAACACACGATTTGATCTCCCTCTTGGTGCAGCCCTGCCTCTCCTCTTCCTCCTCTCCCTTGGTGCTTGGCGAAGCCCTGCGGGATTGCCACGCTCCTCCACCACCACCACGCCGTTGTGCTGCTGTTGGATGGAGTCTTCCTCAACCTCTCCCTCTCTCCTTGCTGGATCAAGGCATGGGAGACGTCACCGGGTTGTACGTGTGTTGAACGCGGAGGTGCCGTCCGTTCGGCACTAGGATCTCCGGTGATTTGAATCACGGCAGTCGACTCCTTCAACCCCGTTTACATGAGCGCTTCCGCTTAACGATCTACAAGGGTATGTAGATGCACTCTCCTTCCCTCGTTGCTGGTTTCTCCATAGATAGATCTTGGTGACACGTGGGAAAATTTTGAATTTCTGCCACGTTCCCCAACAATGGCATCATGAGCTAGGTCTATTATGCGTAGATTCTTTGCGAGTAGAACACAAAGTAGTTGTGGGCGTTGATGTTGTTCAATATGCTTACCGTTACTAGTCCAATCTTGTTTCGACGGTATTGTGGGATGAAGCGGCCGGACCGACCTTACACGCACTCTTATGTGAGACAGGTTCCACCGACCGACATGCACTTGGTGCATAAGGTGGCTAGCGGTGCCGCCTCTCCACTTTAGTCGGAACGGATTCGATGAAAAGGGTCCTTATGAAGGGTAAATAGCAATTGGCATATCACGTTGTGGTTTTGCGTAGTAAGAAACGTTCTTGCTAGAACCCATAGCAGCCACGTAAAACATGCAAACAACAATTAGAGGACGTCTAACTTGTTTTTGCAGGGTATGCTATGTGATGTGATATGGCCAAGAAGAATGTGATGAATGATATGTGATGTATGAGATTGATCATATTCTTGTAATAGGATTCACGACTTGCATGTCGATGATTATGACAACCGGCAGGAGCCATAGGAGTTGTCTTTATTTATTGTATGACCTGCGTGTCATTAAACAACGCCATGTAATTACTTTACTTTATTGCTAACGGTAGCCATAGTAGTAGAAGTAATAGTTGGCGAGACAACTTCATGAAGACACGATGATGGAGATCATGATGATGGAGATCATGGTGTCATGCGGTGACATGATGATCATGGAGCCCGAAGATGAAGATCAAGGAGCTATATGATATTGGCCATATCATGTCACTACTTTATAATTGCATGTGATGTTTATTATGTTTATGCATCTTGTTTACTTAGAACGACGGTAGTAAATAAGATGATCCTCACACAAATTTCAAGAAGTGTTCTCCCTAACGTGCACCGTTGCTACAGTTAAATCGCTTCTAAGCACCACGTGTTGATCGGGTGTGATGGATTCTTACGTTCACATACAACGGGTGTAAGCAAGATTTACACACGCAATACACTTAGGGTTAACTTGACGAGCCTAGCATGTAAAGACATGGCCTCGAACACGGAGACCGAAAGGTCGAGCATGAGTCGTATGGTAGATACGATCAACATGAAGATGTTCACCGATGATGACTAGTCCGTCTCACGTGTTGATCGGACACGGCCTAGTTGATTCGGATCATGTAATCACTTAGATAACCGAGAGGATGTCTATCTGAGTGGGAGTTCATAAGATGAACTTAATTATCCTGAACATAGTCAAAAGACCTTTTGCAAATTATGTCGAAGCTCGCGCTTTAGTTCCACTGTTTAGATATGTTCCTAGAGAAAATATAGTTGAAAGTTGACATGGCGATTATGCGGACAGAGAAAGCTTATGTCCTTAATGCACTGCTCAGTGTGCTGAACCCCAAACGTTGTTTGTAGATGTTGCGAACATCGGACATACACGTTTTGATAACTACGTGATAGTTCAGTTGAACGGTTTAGAGTTGAGGCACCAAAGACGTTTTCGAAATGTCGCGGAACATATGAGATGTTTCGAGGGCTGAAATTAGGATTTCAGGCTTGTGCCCACGTCAAGAGGTATGAGACCTCCGACGATTTTCTTAGCCTGCAAACTAAGGGAGAAAAGCTCAATAGTTGAGCTTGTGCTCAGATTGTCTGAGTGCAACAATCACTTGAATCGAGTGGGAGTTGATCTTCCAGATGAGATAGTGATGTTTCTCCATAGTCATTGCCACCAAGCTGCTAGAGCTTCGTGATGAACTATAACATATCAGGGATAGATATGATGATCCTTGAGGTATTCACGATGTTTGACACCGTGAAAGTAGAAATCAAGAAGGAGCATCAATTGTTGATGGTTGGTGAAACCACTAGTTTCAAGAAGGGCAAGGGCAAGAAGGGACACTTCATGAAACGACAAATCAGTTGTTGCTCGAAAGAAGAAACCCAAGGTTGAACCCAAACCCAGACTAAGTGCTACGTAATAAGGGAACAGACCTTTGGAGCAGAATTACCCTAGATACTTGGTAGATGAGAAGGCTGGCAAGGTCGATAGAAGTATATTGGATATACATTATGTTAATGTGTACTTTACTAGTACTCCTAGTAGCACCTGGGTATTAGATACCGGTTCGGTTGCTAAGTGTTAGTAACTCGAAATAAAAGCTACGGAATAAACGGAGACTAGCTAAAGGTGAGCCGACGATATACGTTGGAAGTGTTTCCAAGTTTGATATGATCAAACATCGCACGCTCCCTCTACCATCAAGATTAGTATTAAACCAGAATAATTATGATTTGGTGTTTGCGTTGAGCATAGACATGATTGGATTATGTCTATCACAATACGGTTATTCATTTAAGGAGAATAATGGTTACTCTATTTATTTGAATAATACCTTCGATGGTCTTGCACCTAAAAATGGTTTATTGAATCTCGATCATAGTGATACACATTTTCATGCCAAATGTATAAGATAGTAATGATAGTACCACTTACTTGTGGCACTGCCATGTAAGTCATATTGGTGTAAAACGCATGAAGAAGCTCCATGTTGATGGATCTTTGGACTCATTTTTGAAAAGTTTGAGACATGCGAACCATGTCTATTGGTGCATACGCATGAAGAAACTCCATACAGATGGATCGTTTAGACTCATTTGATTTTGAATCACTTGAGATATGCAAATCATACCACATGGGCAAGATGACCAAAAGCCTCGGTTTCAAAGAAATGGAACAAGATAGCAACTTGTTGGAAGTAACACATTTTGATGTGTGCAGTCCAATGAGTGCTAAGGCATGCAATGAATATCGTTATGTTCTTACTTCACGATGATTCGAGTAGATGTTGAGTATATTTACTTGATGAAACACAAGTCTGAATTATTGAATGGTTCAAGTAATTTCAGAGTGAAGTTTAAGATCTTCGTGACAAGAGGATAGAATGTCTATGATATGATCACAGAGATGAATATCTGAGTTACGAGTTTTGGCACACAATTAAGACATTGTGCAAATTGTTTCACAATTAATACCGCCTGGAACACCATAGTGTGATGGTGTGTCCGAACATCATAGTTGTACCCTATTGGATATGGTGCGTACCATGATGTCTCTTATCAAATTACCACTATCGTTCATGGGTTAGGCATTAGAGACAACCACACTCACTTTAATAGGGCACCACGAAATTCCGTTGAGATGACACCGTATGAACTATGGTTTAGAGAAACCTAAGCTGTCATTTCTTAAAAGTTTGGGGCTACGACGCTTATGTGAAAAGTTTCATGTTGATAAGCTCGAACCCAAAAGCGGATAAAATACATCTTCATAGGACACCCAAAACAGTTGGGTATACCTCCTAATTCAGATCCGAAAGCAATAGGGATTGTTTCTTTAATCGGGTCCTTTCTCGAGGAAAAGTTCGTCTCGAAAAGTTGAGTGGGAGGATGGTGGAGACTTGATGAGGTTATTGAACCATCACTTCAACTAGTGTGTAGCAGGCACGGAAGTTGTTCCGTGGCACCTACACCAATTGAAGTAGAAGCTTATGATAGTGATCATGAAGTTTGGATCAAGTCACTACCGTACCTCGTGGGGTGACAAGGATGCGTACTACTTGAGTGGTACAGCAATCCTGTCTTGAAGGTCATGTTGCTAGACAACAATGAACCTCGAGCTATGGAGAAGCGATGGTGGGCCCAAATTCCGACAAATGGTTAGAAACCATGAAATCGAGGTAGGATCCATGTATCATAACAAAGCATGGACTTTGGTGGACTTGCCCGATGATCGGCAAGCCATTGAAATAAATGGGTCTTTAAGAAGAAGACGGACATGGACGGTAATGTCACCTTCTATGAAGCTCGACTTGTGGCAAAGAGTTTTCACAAGTTCAAGGAGTTGACTACGATGAGATTTTCTCATCCGTAGCGATGCTTAAGTCCGTCGGAATCATGTTAGCATTAGCTGCATTTATGAAATCTGGCGATGGATGTCAAGACGAGTTTCCTTACCAGTTTACGTAAGGAAAGGTTGTATGTGATACAATCGAAAAAGTTTTGTCGATCCTAAGGATGCTAAAGGTATGCTGGCTCCAGCGATCCTTTCTAAGGACCGGAGTAAGCATCTCGGAGTTGGAATGTGCGCTTTGATGAGATGATCAAAGATTTTGGGTGTATACAAAGTTTATGAGAAACTTGTATTTCCAAAGAAGTGAGTGGGAGCACTATAGAATTTTGATGAGTATATGTTGTTGACATATTGTTGATCGAAATGATGTAGAATTTCTGAAAGCATATAGGGTTATTTGAAAAGTGTTTTCAAGTGAAAACCTGTATTAAGCTACTTGAACATTGAGCATCAAGATCTATAGTGATAGATCAAAATGCTTAATGGTACTTTCAAATGAGCACATACCTTGACATGATCTTGAAGGTGTTCAAGATGGATCATCAAAGAAGGAGTTCTTGCACGAGATGTAAGGTATGAGGTTAAGAGTTAAAGCTCGACCACGGCAGAAAAGAGAGAAAGGACGAAGGTCGTCCCCTATGCTTTAGACGTAGGCTCTATAGTATGCTATGCTGTGTACCGCACCGGAAGTGTGCCTTGCCATGAGTAAGTCAAGGGGTACAAGAATGATCCAGGAATGGATCATTGGACATCGGTCAAAATTGTCCTTGGAGTAAATAAGGACATGTTTCTCGATTATGGAGGTGATAATGAGTTCGGCGTAAAGGGTTACGTCGATGCAAGCTTTAACACCTATCCGAGTGACTCTGAGAAGCAAACCGGATACGTATAGTGGAGCAACCATTTGGAATAGCTCCAACTGGAGCGTGAAAACAGCATTTACAATATGACATAGAGAATTGCGAAGTACACACGGATCTGAAAGGTTCGCACCGTTGACTAAAACCTCTCTCACAAGCAAAACATGATCAAACCCCGAACTCATTGAGACTTAATCACATGGTGATGTGAACTAGTTTAAGACACTAGCAAACTCTTTGGATGTTGGTCACATGGCGATATGACCTATCAGTGTTAATCACATGGCGATGTGAACTAGATTATTGACTCTAGTGCAAGTGGGAGACTGTTGGAAATATGCCCTAGAGACAATAATAAATTAGTTATTATTATATTTCCTTGTTCATGATAATCGTTTATTATTCATGCTATAATTGTATTGATAGGAAACAGCAATACATGTGTGGATACATAGACAACACCATGTCCCTAGTAAGCCTCTAGTTGACTAGCTCGTTGATCAATAGATGGTTACGGTTTCCTGACCATGGACATTGGATGTCATTGATAACGGGATCACATCATTAGGAGAATGATGTGATGGACAAGACCCAATCCTAAGCCTAGCACAAAGATCGTAGTTCGTATGCTAGAGCTTTTTCAATGTCAAGTATCTCTTCCTTAGACCATGAGATCGTGCAATTCCGGATACCGTAGGAGTGCTTTGGGTGTATCAAACGTCACAACGTAATCGGGTGACTATAAAGGTGCACTACGGTATCTCCGAAAGTGACCATTGGGTTGACACGGATCGAGATCGGATTTGTCACTCCGTAAACGGAGAGGTATCTCTGGGCCCACTCGGTAGGACATCATCATAATGTGCACAGTGTGACCAAGGGGTTGATCACGGGATGATGTGTTACGGAACGAGTAAAGAGACTTGCCGGTAACGAGATTGAACAAGGTATCGGTATACCGACGATTGAATCTCGGGCAAGTACAATACCGATAGACAAAGGGAATTGTATACGGGATCGATTGAGTCCTTGACATCGTGGTTCATCCGATGAGATCATCGTGGAACATGTGGGAGCCAACATGGGTATCCAGATCCCGCTGTTGGTTATTGACCGGAGAACGTCTCGGTCATGTCTGCATGATTCCCGAACCCGTAGGTCTACACAATTAAGGTTCGATGGCGCTAGGATTATAAAGGAAGTTTGTATGTGGTTGCGAATGTTGTTCGAGTCCGGATGAGATCCCGAGCGTCACGAGGAGTTCGGAATGGTCCGGAGGTAAAGATTTATATATGGAAAGTTGTTGTTCGGGTTCCGAAAAGTTCGGGTTTTTCGGTATTGTACCGGAAGCTTCGGAAGGTTCCGGAGGATTCGGAGGGGTCCGGAGGTCCGGAAATTGTTCCACCACGTCCAATACAGTAGCATGGGCTGTAGGGGGCTCCCTAGCCATAATGGGCCAAGGAACCAGCCCCCAAGGCCCATGCGCATGGGAGGGGGGAACCCTAAGGGGAGGGCCTCCACTTGACTTGGGAGGCACTCCTCCCCTCTGGCCCGCCCCAAGTCCCATCTAGGGCTGGCCGCACCCCTTGGGTGGGAAACCCTAAAGGGGCAGCCCCTTTCCCCTATATATACTTGAGGTTTGGGCTGCCCAACACACGATTTGATCTCCCTCTTGGTGCAGCCCTGCCTCTCTCTTCCTCCTCTCCCTTGGTGCTTGGCGAAGCCTGCGGGATTGCCACGCTCCTCCACCACCACCACGCCGTTGTGCTGCTGTTGGATGGAGTCTTCCTCAACCTCTCCTCTCTCCTTGCTGGATCAAGGCATGGGAGACGTCCACCGGCTGTACGTGTGTTGAGCGCGGAGGTGCCGTCCGTTCGGCACTAGGATCTCCGGTGATTTGAATCACGACGAGTACGACTCCTTCAACCCCGTTCACATGAACGCTTCCGCTTAACGATCTACAAGGGTATGTAGATGCACTCTCCTTCCCCTCGTTGCTGGTTTCTCCATAGATAGATCTTGGTGACACGTAGGAAAATTTTGAATTTCTGCTACGTTCCCCAACAGGCTGGCCGCCCGCCGAGGCCTTGGCCCTCTTCACCCTCCGGGCCAGCATCTTCGCGTCCCTGCAAAGACGAAAGAAGATCAAGATAAGTGGCACAATTCGGAGGAACATAGACGATAGTAATGAACAAGGCACTTACTCATCCTCCACCTCCTCCTCTTCCACGGCTTTCCTCTTCCTCCTCGGGCCGAGAGACCCGTAATCGAAGGTGACCCCGCGCCGGCATCCGAGTCGGCATCCGCCGGAGGGGGTGAGGAAGGTGGAGTCTGGACACGCCTGGATGAGGAAGGGGTAGCTGTCTTCTTTTCCACGGCGTTCGTCAGCCTCTTTGCCGCTGTGGCCCTCGTGTCGCGCCTAGATCCCTCCAAGGTCAGCTGAGGCCGCGCAGCCCTGCCGGGCCGGACCGGCTCGCCAGAGCCAGCCCGCCGCAAGACTCGCCCTCTTCCCGTGGTGGGAGTCAAGCCCGCGGCCCCGGCCTCCTCCGACGATGAGTCGTCGGCCGCGTCTTCAACAAGCGGGGCCCCGGTCTCGGCACTGCTGACTTCCCCGGCGGCCGCCGCCCATCGGGCAAGCTCCTCCTCCTCTACGGCCGTCGCGGCCCTGTCCTCCATACCACCGGCACTGCTGGACTCCGCGTCAAGCTGTGCCTCCCCTTGCCTGGGCAGCAATGTAGTCCAGTTCTGCCTGGGAGGTGTCCTGGACGAGCAGTTGCTCGACGTCAGCGTTGACATATTCCTCATGCAGAGTGTCGAAGAACTCCTGCACTTGGGCATCGTCCGGCACGACCCAGCTTTGAAAGGGGCCATGCGCATTGCAGTCCGGCATCATGGCAATGATGTCGGACCGACGGGAGTTATTGCACAACGGGACTACTCCCGCCGGCAACTTGAACAAAGGCTTCTTAACAACCTTGCCGGCCTTCGCGGCGGCCCTCGCAACCTTGCCGGTCCGCTCGACCTCGCCATCATGACCTACGTCAAGTTGAAAGAGTCGCGGGCAGAGGTGAGCATGCCGCATCACGGTGAAATTGTGGTCAAGGCCGGGGCAGAGTTGCATGATGTCCGCAGGATTCGCGAAGAGCCAGGCCGACCTCCCCTTGTTATGCAATGGAGCGATCCGGTGGCGGATGAAATCCGCCCCGATCATCTCAAGGGTGAGCCTGGCCTCGGTAAGCCAAATGATCCTAGTGATGACAGGAGTGAGCTTCTTGTCATCTTCATCGATGTCGCTCCAATCACTCCTACGGACCGGCGGCGCCCGAGGCACCTCGCAGAACACCGACGGATCATCCTCTTCAATCGAGCACCACCGGCCCCACCACTCTTCCCACCTCTCCTTCATGGCGCTGTCTGGATACGTCCCCTTGGATCTAGGGATCGAGGTGACGCAGCCAGACATGGCGCCCCCTGTCTAGACCCGAGGGTAGAAGTAATGGCGGAAGAGTGCCGTGTTGGGGTGCACCCCGGTGAAACCTTCACAGAGGTGCGCAAAAAGAGCCATGCACGCCACGGCGTTCGGAGTAAAATCAAGAAGACGGAAACCGAAAGTATGCATGATGTCGTTGAAGAAATCAGAGAAGGGAGGACAGAGCCCGCAGGAGAAATAATCAACGAAGAAGGGATACCGATTCAGAGCGGCTTCGGCACAGTCAGCAGGGATGACGCGCGTGGCTGGATGCCCTGATTTCTCTCCCCCTGTCTTCACCCCCCACAGGGGCCTAAAGGAGTCCCGGAGCTCCTGTACGTCGACCGTTGAGGGGGAAAAGAAGGCGGATTGCGTCCGCTGCACCGCCAGCGCACTCTCCGGTGCCTCCGTCACTCCGGCGTCCTTTGCCCCACCTTTACCCCTAGTAAATTTGGGTGCCATGGCGGCTAAGAGGAGCGAAGAACAAGGGGCAGCAGGGACACGACAACAACAGGCGATGGCGAAAGCTTAGAGAAGAAGGAAAAGGGAGCGACGGTTCCGAGATTGGAAAAGGCACAGGGGAGGAAGGTAAAGTGAGCAGCCGCGCCCGCGGTTATTCCTTTTTACGGGGAAGGCGCGGGCCGCCTCCTTTCTCTTCCCACTAATTGTGATGTGACGCATGCATACGGGAACCGCCCCACGCATGCCGCCCACGTCACGCACACCCGTCCACGCCACACCGCGCGCGCGGGTCATGGGAAGCGGAGCGCGCGAAAGGTTTTACCACAGTAAAAGCCACCCTACCTGCCCGAGCACCATTCTGGGCCTAGCCCAACAACGCGTCACGCTTATGTGTGGCCCAGGCCCGGGGGCTCCTGTCGGTGTACATATAGAGGGTGCACTTTTTGTACCCCTATACCTGTGCACGGGCAGTCAGAGCCGCGCCCACGGTCGCACCAAGCAGAGAAAGGGAGGTGAGCTAAGGTAAGACCAAAAACCACAAGAAGCGGAGGGACGAAGCAGGCTCCCCCGGCAAGACCCTTGCCGGGGACAGCTTCGGCAGCCCTGGCAAGACCCTTGCCGAGGTGGCTTGCCCCACACCAACGGAGCGAGTCACCCTTGAGCCCACAACCTCTAGCGTAATCTACCACATTGAGGCAAGTTCTTGGGAGACACCTCCTTGGTGGCATGCAGATCTTCGCCAAGACAAATAAACCAACGACAAGGACCAAGGCCACAAGGATCAGATGGGCGAAGCAGGTTTTCCCGGCAAGGACCCTTGCCGGGGAAGCCTCAGCGGCCCTGACAAGACCCTTGCCGGGGCAGCTCACCCACGCCAGCAGAGCAAGCCACCCTTGAGTCCACCAATGCTCAAACAGACGCATTGGGACAGGGCTTGGGAGGCACCTCCGTGGTGGCATGCAGATCTTTGTGAAGACAAAGAATAATCAAGATCAAGTGAGGATAGGAAGGCAATCATCCTCACCGAAGAAACCCACAAGACCCCCGGCAAGGTCCTTGCCGGGGACGCCTACGCGCCACAGCAAGAGCCTTGCCGGGCCACCCGGCAAGGCCCTCGCCGGGCACGCCAGCAGGGCCGCTGCCAGGCCCGCACCAACCAAGTTTCCACCGTTGTTCACATGAAGCTGCCGACCCAACCAGCTGAGCAGGCAACTGCGTGGCAGCATGCAACCCTTCGTAGAGGCTCCACCACCGCGCCACCTCAGCTGCCTGCCTGCCTACATGGCACCACATGGATCGCTGGCCAGGGCGCGTGTCGAAGCAAGGAGGAGCGGCGACGTATGGGACGGGCCTCACTCCCGTCCCCGATAAAGCAAGAGGACACCTAAGCAATGCATTAAATGCATCTTGTCCTATAATACGAGGATAACCTCGCAGCACTGTACCCTTTCTACCTCCTACTTGCCACTGTGGCGACCCCTTTTTCTAAAAAAGGAGGCCCGAGGCGACCAGGAAAAGGATTCGGCTGTTTTGGAGCTCGTTACACCCCGTAGCTAGCTCAAGAACACAAAATACATCCACCAAAGCAGGACTAGGGTTTTACGCATCCTCGTGGCCCGAACCTAGATAAACGAACTGCGTACTCTCTGTCAGATCTGCTCTTCTCTCAACCCCACGCCCCGCAACCGTAGTAGGGATCCTTTTGATCCCATAGGTGTCGTTCCCACCGACAGAAATCCTTGCGAGGACAAAGCCCAAACACCCAGAGCCAAAGAGTGTTAGGCATCGCTGAAGTCTTTCTGTCCGCGTGACCTGAAGACTTGTTACACTTGAGGACTGTGAATCCTCCAACCGGTTAGGTGTCACGTTCTGAGCGTCCAAGAGTCATTGTGGATCGCCGGTGAACGAAGTCTGTGAAGGTTTGGAAGTCTACCTTGAAGACTTACTAGAGTGATTGGGCGAGGACTGGCTGTCCTTAGCTCAAGGGTAATAAGGTGAAGACACAGTCTTCTGAGTTAAATCTCAGCCTCCCTAATCAGACGTACAGTTGTCACAGCAACTGGAACTGGTCCAACAAATCCTTGTCCTCACCAAGTGACTGGTTCTATCCTCTCCCTCTCTTTATCTACAGTTTGTCTTCGTGAAGTCATTGCCTGTTTGCATTACCTGTTTGACTTCGCTGTTTGACTTCTATTGTTGATTGGCTTCATACTATCTTCCATCCTGATCTTTACTACCTAGCTGCTATTAGTCTTCGTGCTTTCACTTCATTGAATACTTGACTATGGCTTGCTTAGTGTAGTCTACGTTCCGCTGCATATCAATAGGTTCATTTCTATTGTTTGTCTTTGAAACTCTCATGGTTTGAAGACTTCCATAAAAATCGCCTATTCACCCCCCCTCTAGTCGATAACTTGCACTTTCAACAAGGTTTCTCCTTATATACTATTTCACCTTAGCTAGAGGTCCGTCGCCCCCCTGAATTTCTATTCCTGGTCAGTTGATTCCCAATTAATAGAAGCATTCCCTGGCGTAACAGGCGCTAGTCCGCCTATTACGTCAGGGAAGCAGCGCCTCGGTGTTTATCTTAGGGGCGTGTGGGGCCTGGAGCTACTGGCGCCCGATCTAGAGGTTGGCCGGGACTAAAGGGATGGCCTGGGGGTGCTGCCAAGCACGGCGGTGGTGTGAGGTCGATGGGAGGGTGGGGCGGCGGAGGCAGGGGTCTGGGCCGGTGGTCGCTGGCGGTTCGAGAAAGACCGTCAACAGTGACTTGCAGGAGGTAGATGAAGGCCATCTGCCCATTCCTTATAGATCAGACGGATCATTAAAAAAAATCGACTGACCTATTTATTTTTAGTCGACTGTTATCTTGATATGACCACATGTAGTGGTGTGCTGGAGGAGTACCTGCATTTCCTGCGCTCATATATTACAAAATCATACGGAGTAGAATCTAATTTTGTTTGCCATGCAATGTTGTGGAGCTATCATATGTCTCCTGTCATTTATTTTTCAGCCACCTGCTATCTGCTACTTTTACAGTGCACTAGTTCTGCACACACTTCACCCATACTACTAGCATCGCAGGTGCTTGCTCTAACTTGGCAGCGTGATATGTGGTTGCATGTTGCATATGGTGTCTAGATTGTAATTATTCCAATCGTGTTAAACTGCATGTGCTATTCTGCTTAGCTTATACATTATACCTGTTAATGTGACATGCCTTCCTGTATTTAGTACATAGTACATCTGTCTATTAAGCATGTCCTCACATAAAACTATTGTTTTTTTGTATCCCGCATAAATCAATATGATGAGACACCTTCAGTATATGTTGTGTGATATTAGTTGCATCTTTGATATGATTTATAGCATGCGCTGCTTCTAATTTGTTGAAATGCCATTTATGATGGGACACTTTTAACTTGGCAGAGTCATATTGGTTGCATCTTTCACGTGGTGTCTAGCTTGCATTGCTTCTTATTTGGTGAAATGGTTTCTGCTTAGTTTACACAAACAGTTGTGAATATGCCATGCCGTCCTGTTTTTGGTATTATTCCATCCTGGAATCATGTGTTTGCCTTGCATCAAAGTAGTGATTGTTAGTATCATGCACGAATGAGTTCTGAAGAGTGAATTTTATTGCTTTTTCTTGTCGGTTTTACTTGACAATTCAAAATCAATAAAGCGGAAGGAAGTTAGCAAGCCAGCGGATGAAGGTGCTCCTTCCAAATGGAGGGCCTCTACAGATTCTACTCCTCCATCCCCCCAAGATGATTTCCAAGACAACACATGCATAAAATCTCAACGTAGCTGTGTTGGTGATAAGCACATCTCCCCTAGTGCACCATCGCAGGTGCTCCCTCTAACTTGGCACTGTTATATGTGGTTGCATGTTATGTATGATGTCTAGCTTGTATTGCTTCTAATTTTTTTGAATTTCATCTGCTTACTTTACACATTATACTTGTGACTAAGACACGTGTTCCTATTTCTAGAACATACAATATCTGTCTATCACACCATGTTCTTACATAAAAGTACATTTGTTCTGAAGAACTAAATTGTTATTCATTTTTCTTGTCGGCTTGACTTAACATGGTATAGAGAAAGAGGAAGCAAGACAGAACGACAGGGAAAGGGAAGCGGAACAATCCTGCAGATTCTGTTGGTACTGATGGTGCAATAGGAGGTCAAAGTCCAGCGGAAAATTGTATCGGCAGGGTGTCCCATGCTACACGAGCTGCAGAACAAGCCAAACAGAAACAAATAGCTGCCACCAAACAAGCAGAGACAACCCTAGTTGTTGCAACACCTTCCACAGTACCACCAGCTACATGATTTACTCGTTCAATCAACTCAGCTAGCAAAGACGTTCCCAAGCTCCCTTGCCACCTGACACTACTTCCGAAGCACTCTTGACACAAGATGAGTTTGCAAGATCAGATGAACTTTGTGAGCTTCAATAGCAAGAAGGTAGTTGCTGGAGTCATGTTACAGTTGCATGCTTCTTTATATGCAGTCTCACAGTTTGATGTACACTAACACTTCCTATGTTTTTTGTTGGACTAGCACCTAGGCGCAAGAGGAAACAAACATCAGGGATAATGCTAGATAGGTTAACTAGATCTAGAGGAGGAAGAATGGAGATCCGTTTTGAGGCAGGTTTAAAAAGGCCACGTGATGCTACAGAGTCAGCCAATTTAGTATCAGAGGCAACGGTTGCTGTTAGGTGTCATGTACGTATCCTCCCAACATGGATTCAGTACAGGAATGACAAAGACGAAACCTAGTTCAACACCTTCCTCGACCATTTATCTGTAAGTATGGTTATGTATGGAAACTAGTAATATCGTCTTACTCTGTCCAATACTTTCTAGGTTGCTGATAATGAGACTCCCATAATTTTCAACAGATGAGGTTCAAGTTGGATAGCCAAGATGATGCAACCAGACAAGCTTGCACCCATGTTTTCAAGTCTGCTCTACGATAGTATCAGTATAACTTGAGGAAAAAACTCACTTTGATGGCAAGGCTAACAGTGAACTTGCCCAAACATCTCCAGTGGAAAATATATCTGATGAAGACTTGAGAGGCCTCGTTAAACACTGGTCAGATCCAAAGTATCAGGTACATTATATATATGTAATCAGATCACATGTTGAAGTCCTATTTATGCCTGTGCCACACAAATCTATCTTCTTGTAGGTGAACTGTTCAAAGAACAAGGCTACACTACAAAAAAATACACTTCCGTGATGCTACATGTTTGTCACAGTAGGCCGCGTTTTTTGTCATGCATGTACATCCATGACAAATTTATAACAGAATCAAGATAGTCATACCTGTGCTGTCATAGAAGTGTTCCATGACATTACCAAAATTATCATCACGGAAGTGTCCGCTTCCATGACGATAAATCGCGCGTCACAGAAGTACTTTCGTCAAGGGTGACCGACACGTGGCATCCACCGTAACAGAACGCCGTTAAGCTATCGGGTCGGGTTTTGGATCCGATAACCCGTTAACAGCCCCGACCAATGGGGATTTTCCATGTGTAAAATCATCATTGGCTGGAGGAAACACGTGTCGGCTCATTGTTGGGACAGATGTCATCCACTCATTGGACAGAAGGCGCCTATGATATGTCGACACGTGGCACGGCCCAACAGAGGCCCATTCCTGTGAAAAGGCCGGCCCGTTTGACTTGGTCAAAAGGTGATGGGCCGGCCCATGGAAAGCCTGTTAACGGCATGTTCGCATATAGCCCATTTACATCCCGCTAACCCAAGGCCCGTTACGCCCTATCCGAATTAGGCCCAGTAGCGTCTTCTGGGCCATCCAATATGATTCCAGCCCATTCTCACTTTTGGCCCATGTATGGCCCATGACGTCTTTCAGCCCATATGAGGCCCTATGTAACTCTTGACCTATTAACAGCCCGTGGTGAAACTGGCCCGCAATGAACAGTGTATCACTTTAGACCCATTAACGGCCCATGGTGAAACTGGCCCGTGATGAACAGTGTATCACTTTATACCCATTAAGGGCCCGTTATTCAGTTGTGCAGTTTCCAGCCCATGTTATCTTTTAGCCTTCTCAGAGCCCATTTATTCTTGGGCTCATTTCGAGCATTCGTTTACTTACGGCCCATTGCTATATTTTTCTGCTTGTGGGCCCAATTCAGCCCATGGTTACAGTCGGCCCGTTTGTGGTCCGTTAATACATTGGGTCGTTTTCATAGCGTCATCAAATACATCCTATTAACGATGGCCCGTTATGGTCAGCCCATGAACGGAAGATTCCCACTCTAGCCCGTTTACGGCCATAATGCGGCCTGTTATTGGCCCATGTTTGTGTCGATCATACGGCCCGTATAAGGCCCATTGATGATCTGACCCGTAGAAGGCCCATTGTTTCTATGGCCCGTAGAAGGCCCAATGTTTCTACGGCCCGTAGAAGGACTACTGTTTCTATGGCCCGTAGAAGGCCCATGTTTCTCTGACCCGTAGAAGGCCCATCGTTTCTCTGACCCGTAGGAGGCCCACTGTCACTACAATAAATATTAGCCCATGGTTATTGTGGCGTAGTTTTAAAAAATAGGTTATTGCAGCCACTAGCAAACCGCGGAAAAGGAACTGCACTGTCTACAAGCAAACAAATAAACAAGACAACAAGGAAATAAATAAGCAAGCAACTTATGCTTGGCTATCACGGCTATTACACATATTACATCCACTGGGCATCAAAGTTCACCACCAGTGCAAATATAGGGAACACAGCAGCATATAAACGCCGCAGCAAAACAAGTCCAGAACTGAAACCACTTCAGAAGAGTTCAAGAAACAATATCCTGGGTACCCATAATGCTGGAAAGATGCTTAGCAAGCTTACTAACTTTCTCTTGTTTGGGGCTTAAATCCTCCAGCGCTCGCTGTTGCACAAGAAAGTACGCATTTGAATTCTGCAGGGACTTCCTCAGTCCTTCGGCTTCTTGCCACAGCACGGCTGACTAATGCCTTTCAGCTTGTAGCTGAGACTAAAGAAGCTGAAGTGATTCAGGCAGCGAATTCGAAGAGCTTGTGCCAGCGGTACTGGCCAGTAACTCGAACACTACATCAACACATGACTGTGGGGTTTTCTCACTGTCTACAAGATCGTTTTTATCACCTTTCTTGGAGATCAAAAGGGTTTTCTCACTATCACGAACCTTATCTGCATTACTTTCTCTACCATTGCATAGTGGGGTGCTCTTCTCCAATATTATGTTTGCATACTACAAGAGAAACAAGCAGACACATCACAGGTTTAGCTTGTAGTATACCAAACTCATTTTGGTAAACCGTTTCAGTAGTAAGGTGCATAGGATAATAGCATGAAACAAACATATATCTATGTACTATGGTCACTGTATTGTCCATATCATTCTAGTTTATGTTCCCTAATCAAGATAGAGACACAGTTCAACTCATATATTTTTAAGACACAACAGCATAGACAGAATATAAGTGTGAGAAACTACACAACATTGGCAGCACTTGTAATGTGCATCACATGAGAACATAATTGTTTATACAACTTAAACTGAAATCAACATAGAGAAAGAAGTTAGAACAACAATCCAGTTAAAGAAATAGGTTTAAAACATACATGTTGCACCATTGGAGTTTCAATTGGATCCTTCAAATTCGAAAGTAGTTGGTATGAGTAAATACAGTGATGCAACAGCAAAGGAGTATGGACCATAGCTACGGAATCTGACCTAAGAACAGTTGCTCTTCTTCTTTAAACATGGAGTTTGGGTTAGCTGTGGTGGTCTTCATGCTTTGGGCACTGCAGTAGCTTTACAAACTGCTCGTGTGGGGGTACTCTGTGGTGGACATGGTGCTTTGTCAACTATAAGTGGGTTACTATCCGCTGGGGTTGCGGTTAGATGGGTTGTAGCTGGTTCTCTGCCCAAGGGTGTAAGTGTGCAATCTGGAAGAGTCTCGATTATGTGTGGTGGGGCTAGTTTGTGGGCCAGTACAACCATGGTTCTACCTGCATCGACGGGTAGCACTGTCTTTTGTGAAGAACGGGTTTTTGCCCCCTTAGATACTGCCATCACCCCCTCCATTTCAAATGGCTGATAAACAAGAAAAGAAATTGAACGTACAGACATTATATGATAGACAGATGTGGTAATTCACATATATGTTGTCTAACCAAACAGGACAGCTTGACACAATTTCACATATATGGTGCCTAACTAAACAGGATAGCATGACACAGTTTCAGATATATGATGGATAACTTAACAGGATATAATGGCATAATTCAACATATGATGAGTACCTACACATGATGACATGACAAAACTATATGATGTCTTTCTGAAATAGGTTGGGATGAAATAATTCACATACATGTTGTCTAAGTATACAGGATGGCATGATATAATTGACATAATTGATTCATATACTAAGCAGCTGGCACTCGCATGTATGATCTCTAAACTAAGCAGGTAGAATTCAATATTGTGCATATGGTGTCTAAACTAAGCAATGCAAGACACCATATGCATCATATGAGAAATATAAACATTGCAACTTAGAGCATACATGAGGGAGTCCTGGATTAGGGGGTGTCCGGATAGCCGGACTACCATCATCAGCCGAACTATCATTGGCCGGACTATCATCATCGACCGGACTCCAAGACTATGAAGATACAAGATTGAAGACTTCTCCCCGTGTCCGGATGGGACTTTCCTTGGCGTGGAAGGCAAGCTTGGTGATACGGATATGTAGATCTCCTACCATTGTAACCGACTCTATGTAACCCTAGCCCTCTCCGGTGTCTATATAAACAGGATGGCTTTAGTCCGTAGGATAACATCATCAACAACCCTTACAACCATACCATAGGCTAGCTTCTAGGGTTTAGCCTCCTTGATCTCGTGGTAGATCCACTCTTGTAAACATCCACAATATCAATATCAATCGAGCAGGACGTAGGGTTTTACCTCCATTAAGAGGGCTCGAACTTGGGTAAAACATTGTGTCCCTTGTCTCCTGTTACCATCCGCCTAGACGCACGATTCGGGACCCCCTACCCGAGATCCGCCGGTTTTGACACCGACATTGGTGCTTTCATTGAGAGTTCCTCGTGTCGTCACCGATAGGCTTGATGGCCTCTTCAATCAACAACGACGCAGTCTGGGTGAGACCTTTCTCCCGGACAGATCTTCAGATTCGGGCGGCCGCGCTGCAAGGGCCAACTCGCTTGCCCATCCGAGCAGATTGAAAGCTACGCCCCTGGCGTCAGTCAGGTTTGCAAGCCTAAACTTCACGGCCGATATCCGCGGAGACTTGATCTTTGATGGATCTGAGCCGCAGCCGGCGTGCCCGCTACTGTCACGATGGGCATGACCTAACTCGCCGCGGACAGCACCTTGGAGGTCAAGACACAAATTCGCTCCGACCCATGGTCCGGAGCCGATCGCTTCGAATCGAGGACGGATGGCTGGACACCGCCTCGGGAGCTGCAACTTCTACGGCGATGGAGCCGAACACTTACCTTGTCCCGCACGAAGCCCATGACTCCGAGGTGCCGGACTCTCTGCCGGACTCAGAACCTCCTGCGCCCCTGCCAGTCTAATCCAATTGGGCGCCGATCATGGAATTCACCGCTGCGGACATCTTTCAGACTCGCCCTTGGCGATATCATAAATTCATCAAGCATCTCTCGCTATCCGGAGAGCCTGGCGAACAACGGCCAGGATGGTTGGGACGCAGACGACGAAGAAATTCAGAGCCCACCCACCACCCACTTCAGAGCTACCGTCGGCGATTTAACCGACCCACTCGACTACGACTCAAGACATCGACGGTATGGACGGCGATGCGGGGACTACTAAGAACCAAAGTGCCTACAGGACACCGGAAGACCACCTCGTCGTATGACATATACATGGTGGACACCCCAAAAGATGGGGACGGCGAAGAAGCAGCGAGGCCGATTCCTTAAAGAAATAGCCCAAGCGCCCGGCGTCGTGGCGCCGCTCTAAATCCGCCACGGCAAGAATGGAGATTCCGCACGGAGATAATAACACCCCGAAAGTTCGAAGACAACTCCTCCAAAGACGATCCAGCGCGGGAGGAGGCGAAGCAAGCCCTCACAAGAGGGCGGCGGCGAAGGTCGAGGATGACAATTACTTACCTCCCTCCGGAGACGAGGCAAGCCTCGGCGATGACGAATTCGTCGTGCCTGAGGATCCCGTCGAACAAGAGCGTTTCAGACGCAGGCTAATGGCCACGGCAAACAGCCTAAAGAAAAAGCAGCAACAGCTTCAAGCTGATCAAGACCTCTTGGACGACAGATGGACCGAGGTCCTCGCGCCAAAGAGTATGAACTCGAGCGCCCCTCAAAAGTTACCCAAAGCAAGTTGCTCCCCGATTAGAGGAGGAGGCATACAAACCTGCATCACCAGCGCTGTCACAGAGACCGGCCACCTCGTGGCCGCGACAGAGAGGCGTGCAAGCCCTCCACCAAAACCGTACCCCGGCATCGCTCAAAAAGCATGAAGCCACGGGGGAACGCGCCGGACTTGCGGGATATATTGGAGGACAAGGCAAGACAATCTAGATCTATCTATGGATCACGTGGGCGCCCAAGACCCACGACGAATACCGTCGCGCGGGTATAACTACTCGCCGGGCGAAACACAGCGAACAACGCTCTCTCGAGCTACGTCGCGATATTGCTCAATCGAGAGCGCCGACACCCACTATGCTTCACCGACAAAGTAATGGATCATTAAATCCTGAAGGGTTTAAACCCGTTAATATCGAATCCTACGATGGCACAACAGACCCCGCGGTTTGGATTGAGGATTATCTTCTCCATATACATATGGCCCGCGCGCGATCTTCACGCCATCAAATATCTCCCGCTCAAACTCAAAGGACCAGCTCGGCATTGGCTTAACAGCCTGCCCGCAGAGTCAATTGGATGTTTGGGAAGACACGGAAGCCGCATTCCTCGACAACTTCACGGCACGTATGTGCGACCACCGACGCAGATGACCTAAGCCACATAATCCAGCAGCGAGACGAATCGGCGAGCAATTCGACACGGTTCCTAACAAAGAAAAATCAAATCGTCGACTGTCCGGATGCAGAGGCACTCGCTGCCTTCAAACATAACATCCGTGACGAGTGGCTAGCCCGACACCTAGGACAGGAGAAGCCGAAATCCATGGCAGCCCTCACATCACTCATGACCCGCTTCTGTGCGGGAGAGGATAGCTGGCTAGCTCGCAGCAACAACCTCAAAGAAAACGCGGCGGCAGTCCGGATACTAAGGACCGCAATGGCAGGTTGCGTCGAAACAAAAACAAACGCCACATTAACGGCGACGGCAATGAGGATACGGCAGTCAACGCCGGATTCTGAGACTCCAAGCCCGGTCAACGGAAGAAGCCATTGAAAAGAACTACTCCGGGCCCGTCCAATTTGGGCCGAATACTCGACCGCTCCTGTCAAATACATGGAACCCCCGAAAAGCCAGCTAACCACACCAACAGAGATTGTTGGGTATTCAAGCAGAAGGCAAATTAATCGCCAAAACAGTGACAAGGGCTACACAAAGGATGACGAGGAAGAGACCCGCCACCAACAACAGAGGACAAAGGATTCCCCCTCAAGTTCGAGCGGTAAACATGATATACGCAACGATATTCCCAAGAGGGAGCGGAAGTGCACTAAGGGGCGATACGCGATGGAGCGATCGCCCCAAAATTCAACCCATGGTCCTCTTGCCCGATCACTTTCGATCGAAGAGACCATCCGACCAATATCCGCCATGGCGGATTCGCCGCATTGGTTTTAGACCCAATCGTCGATGGATTTCACCTCACGAGTCCCGATGGACGGCGGCGAGCTGAACCTGCTTTATCGAGATACGGTCGCGCAAGATGGGCATAGACCCTTCAAGGATTAAACCTACAAAGACAACCTTCAAAGTAGTCATACCAGTGTCGAGGCCAATTGCACAGCTCGCCACACCGAAGTGGTCTTGGATCCCGGATAATTTCCGAGCGAGGAGTTAATCTTCGACATAGTCCCGCTCCGCAGCGGCTATCATGCTCTGCTTTCGGACGAACCGCGTTCAGAAAATTCAACGCGTGCCGCATTATGCATACCTTAAGCTCAAGATGCCAAGCCCTCGTGGAGTCATCACGGTCAATGGAAACACGAACGCTCCTCCGAACGGAGGAACATACAATGCTCTCGCGGCGGAAATCTGAGCAGCCTTTTAAGGCAATTCTCGAGTCCGCCGCTAAACGACCGGACACGACCAAACGCGCCGAGCAACATCAACCAAGACCACAGCACGTTCCGAGCATCGCAGAGCAATGCGGCCTCAACCCCAGCCCTCGCAAAATTGTAAGAGAAGCTCTCCGTGTACATAATTACGCCTTGGAGATACCATGGGCATTGGGGGAAAGGCACAACCACAACAGACCCAGAGTGCGGTTCGACCACACCAGGGGCTCCCAAGTGTGTCGCTCTTTTTATTTTATTTTTCTTTTTATATTAGAACTCGTCCGCGGTGAACCTGCCGAACTCATGATGCAACAACCAGGGAAGGACAAAGGCCGCGACGAACACTCAGGTGGTCTCCATCACGAGCATTAAATTTGTTAAATACAACATTCCGCGGCCTACCCCTGGAGGGAGACGCCTTTAGATTCGTCCCATCCCTTGCTTTCCACACTATTTGTATCATTCTGCACTCATAACATATCTTTTCGAATGAAATGCAGCAACTTTTTTCCTATAATTGCATTACCTTATATATATATATATATATGTTCATTTATTACATGTTGCATCCGTACATTTTGGTACGGCCAAATACACCAGGGGCTTATGTTCTCCGCATTATGGTGTGATAAAGTCCTAACACTTTCACAAGTGCGGCACCCGAACTTATAGCATTATATGAATCGGCTCCGAATCATGTCTTGGGTCAATAGTTGGGTTTGCCCGGCTCCCATGTTTCTCACCTTACGTTCCGTTCTATCGGCTAAGGTAGCACTGGGAGAACCACTGCGATTGCGCCCCGGTTGAGCCAGTTAACGCCTCGGTGGAGAAAGCTAAAACTGATTGTCATGATAAGGTGAGAGACTGGTCGCTGTTCGAGAGGTCCTTTCGGGTCCTTAAAGACCTCGCCGCTTGAGCGAAGTTCGGATTATGTCCGATTTAAGGCGTGGATAGCGCCCAATTCGGTCCTCCGAATACTAGGGGCTTCACGAAATTTAAAATTATAGAATTCTATGGCTAAGTCAGAGTGTTCAAGCACTATAAGTCCGGTTGCCTTGTTCGTTGTGTTGAGCGCCTCCTCGATGGACCCAAAATGGGAACTAGAGCGCTCAAGTTTATCCCGAACACCCCAAACTTTCTGTGGCATGGGGGCTGAAGCCGACGACTTGCCATCTCTCAGATTTAATAAACGGCCGCCTGAAGGTAATATTTTAAATTAACAAGCGTTGCTTAGCGCATATGAACAAAGTTTTCAGCGCACGTGATAACACATTGCGAATTTACTCAATAATTACATCCACAGGGCACTCATCCGCAATCTTGCGGGCACCCTTCAGACAGCCTTATAGTACATTTGGGCGACGATGTTCCTTACCCGCTGGTGGCGCGCGATGATTAGCTTCTCCGCATCCAGCTTGCCCCAATGCACCTTTGCGCGAGCAAGGGCCCGACGAGCACCTTCAATACAAAGGGAGCGCTTGATAACCTCCACCCAGGGCACGATCCACCAGCCGTCGCAACGAGGCCGAAGTAGCTCCAGGCATGGCCTCTCCAGCCACACCGGACTATGAGGCCCTTCATGGCCTGCTCGGCCACCTTGTGAAGCTCGACCAGCTGCTTCAGCTGGTCGCTAGGGGGCACCGGATGGCCGGTCTCAGCATACTGAGACTAGAAGACCTTCTCCGTTGAGCTCCCCTCCTCGGCTCGGTAGAATGCGGCGGCATCAGACACGCTGCAAGGCAGATCTGCAAACGCCCCTGGAGAGCTCCGAATTCGGGTAAGTAACACGTAATTTACATTCACATGCTTGCTTTGCATGAAAAATGCCTTACCCGCTGCTATCTTCCTCATCAACTCAATCTCCTGAAGGGACTTATGAGCCTCGGCCTTGGCGGTTTTGGCACTTTCGAGAGCCGAGGCAAGCTCGGACTCTCGAGTCTTTGAGTCACGCTCCAAACTCTCATGCTTTTCCATGAGAGCCCAGAGCTCTTGCTGCACCACCGCCACCCGCCTCCTGTTTTTCTCGCTCTGCCTGCCTCCGTGGCGCGCATGCGTTCGCCACGGACACGGCCTCCTTCGTGGTCGCCACCTCGCTCATGGCCCCCGCAGCACCCATGTTATCCTTGTTATTTTTGTTGCAACCTAAATCCTTTTACATAAGGTACAAGTTCAAAGTGGTGTTACTCACCTTCTTTGTCCCGAGCTGCTTCTGGCGCGGCCGAGCTCTTGCTCGGACCGCCGAGCTCTGCTTCACAGCACCGACCTCCGCAGATCGGTCGGCAGAGGTCAGCAGCGCAGCCTGCAACCCATATTGACATAATTTTTAGCAACCCTGCGTATATCTTTTTTTCAGATCCTCATCCCGCTTTTCTTTCCAACACCGAACCGAGCATCGAGGCTACTGTCTATGCGGTATTACATTGCATATTTTAACTTCTTACCTCAAAGCCCGATAGAGGGCTATGCGAGCTTCGGTCAGCCCGCTCTTGGCGAGCTGCACCTTCTGGATCACCGCACTCATAATAGTGCGGTTTTCTTCCTCGATGGAAGCGCTCTGCAGCGCCTCCAAAAAATTACCCGGCGCCTTCGGTTGGACGGAAGCCGCCTGCGTCACGGTCTTGCCCTTCGTTCGAAGGGGCCGTCGGCCGGACTCCGGAACCACTGCGGGTTCCGATGCGGAGTCCGGCGCAAAGTCCGGGAGGACGCCTTGTGGCGCCTCCGGAGCCTCCCCCCGATGGGTCCCTTCTTGGGATCCCACCCCGGCATCCTCGGTGTCGCGGGGGGTGGAGGCGGTCGGGATGGAATCTACATCCGACGGAGCCAGCGACCCGCTCGATGAAGCGGGGAGATCATCACTGGCCGGACTACAGGCAGCATGCGGCATCGGAATGACACTATGTGATGCAGAAAAGAAATTATAAATCATTCAGGAATCCGGATACTTACGATCTCGCCGGAGGCCTGGCCCTTGAAGGTCATTCTTCCTCGCCAACATTGATGTTGGCGGAGCTGTCCGTGGGAATAGTCCTTCCCCTCTTGGACCCTACGGCCTCCCCTGCTGGGGAAGCCTTCCTCTTCCTCTCTCCCTCCTCTGGGAGAGAGTCCTCTTCCTCCTCCTCATTTTCGGGGGAGGAGTCCGCCCCGGAGTCGTCGGACACCTGAAAACGGGCACTCTTTCGAGCACCCGTGGCCTCCTTCTTGGCCTTCTTCTCCGGCACCACGTGCGGTGCCGGAACCAGCAGCCTCGCTAGATGAGCGTCTACTAGATTTTCTAGCATAGGAGCCGGACAGGTAATCTGCTTCGCCTTCCTCATCCAGTCCTGTCAAAGGAAGAGGGGAAATTAAAACCCGCATAGAGTCAAACTATGAAGAACAAGTGTCTCGTAAAGGGGTAGAATCACTTACCTCGTCGGCCTGGCGCTGCGAGCGAAATCCGCGATCTTCAGTCGCGGATGCGAAACCGGCGCCCTTGAACAACACCTTCCAGCGCCTTCAGACGTCGTGTCAAGAGCTTGCTCAGCGCTGGTGCTGTTCGGATCGAACTCCCACAGATTGAATGCCCGCTCTTGGCATGGGAGTATCCGCGACGAGCATGACTTGGACCACGTTAAACAGCCCGAGCTTCTTCACCACTTCTTGCTACAGGCTTGGAGTCCCGTCGGCTCCTTGAACTACCCCACAGCAAGCCCTTCTCTTTCCAGGAGGTGAGCTGCGTGGGGATACCAGATCTAAACTCGAGGGCCGCCGCCCATTTAGGGTCACGCGGCTCGGTGATATAGAACCACCCCGATTGCCACCCCTTGACGGATTCCATGAAGGCCCCTTCGAACCAAAGGACATTGGGCATCTTGCCCAACATGGCGCCTCCGACTCGCTTGAGTGCCCTTCACTACCTTCGCTTGACATTGAAGGTCTTGAGCCACAAGCGAAGTGGGGGTGGATGCAGAGGAAGGCCTCACACCTGACGATAAACGCCGAGATGTTGAGGATGAAGTTCGCGCCAGATCATGAAAATCCAGGCCGTAGTAGAACATGAGCCCCGGACAAAGGGGTGAAGTGGAAAGTCCAGTCCATGGAGGAAGTGGGAAGAAAGACAACCCTCTCATGGGGCCTGGGGTGGGGATGAGCTGCCCTCGTCGGGCAGCCGGTCTGTGATGTCGCCGGAGAGGTATCCGCGCCAGTGCAGTTTAGCGATGTGCTCCTCCTTAACGGTGGAGGCCAACCATTTACCTCCCGCCCGGACATGGTCGGAGAAGGTTGAGACGAGATCTTGCGAACTTGGGCGCTGGAGCTTGAGTGCCCGGAGATGGATAAGCAAAGGAGGAAGAAGGCGTGGGTGAGAAGGTGAATCCTTATCCCTTATATGGGCGATAAAGTCTCACGCGTCCCCACTGGCCTGGTAAAACTCGCTTATCTCCCAAGCGTCACCATCAATGACGCGGTTGGGTTACCCACGTCCGTATTGATGAGAATCCCAGATTAAGGGGAAACACGATCTATGCTTCGACAAGACGTGCCAAGGAAACCGCCTCGCTAAAAGCGCTGAGGTGGTAAAGTAAAAAACAATTCAAGTAATGGCTTGCTAATGGTGTGACGTCATGCCGCAAAAAACGTCAGCAGATTGAAGTTGTCTATATATTATTATTCTCTCTACGGTGGAATGTGGAATTTATTTTGCAGAGCCGGACACTATCCTGGTGTTCACAATCTTCTATCATTTGGAGGAGGAACCCGCTTGCAATGCCAAGCAATATACGCGCCGGACTTATCGTCATTGAAGCCTGGTTCGAGGGCTACCTTGAGGAGTCTGGATTAGGGGTGTCCGGATAGCGGACTACCATCATCACCGAACTATCATTGGCCGACTATCATCATCGACGGACTCCAAGACTATGAAGATACAAGATTGAAGACTTCTCCCCGTGTCCGGATGGGACTTTCCTTGGCGTGGAAGGCAAGCTTGGTGATACGGACATGTAGATCTCCTACCATTGTAACCGACTCTATGTAACCCTAGCCCTCTCCGGTGTCTATATAAACCGGATGGCTTTAGTCCGTAGGATAACATCATCAACAACCCTTACAATCATACCATAGGCTAGCTTCTAGGGTTTAGCCTCCTTGATCTCGTGGTAGATCAACTCTTGTAAACATCCACAATATCAATATCATTCGAGCAGGGCGTAGGGTTTTACCTCCATCAAGAGGGCTCGAACCTGGGTAAAACATCATGTCCCTTGTCTCCTGTTACCATCCGCCTAGACGCACAGTTCGGGACCCCCTACCCGAGATCCGCCGGTTTTGACACCGACAATACACCTCAGGTGGGATATAGGACTTGTCATCTGTCTCTGAATCCTCCTCTGAGGAGCTCCCTGTAACCATCGAGATATATGTTTCAACAGGTACCATTGCCTACTCTGAAGACCTTGTTTTCACTCCAGATTTTTCCATAACCGTCTCAAATGGCTGATACACATGAAGAGTAGTTCAATATACACAGATTGTCGATAAATGGAATACGTAATGAAAAAAAAGATGGCATGAGATAATTCACATATATGATGCCTGGCTCCATGGCGGTGCATAATTCACATATATGATAACTGGCTGAAAAGCATGGCATTGCATAATTCACATATCTGATATAGAAAGCAAACATGAGGCATTCACACAAAGCATGTCCAATCTAAGCAGATGGCATGGCAATGCAAGACACCATGTGCATGATATGAGCACAACCAACTTAGAGCATGCACCTCGGGGGATAAGACTGGTCATCTCTCTCTGAATCCTCCTCTGAGGAGCTATCTGTAACCAGCAAGAAATCTGCATCGACAGGTAGCACTGACTGCTCAGAAGACCTTGTTTTCACTCCAGATTTTCCCATGACAGACTCAAATGGCTGATGCATAGGAAGAGTAGATGAATGTATAAACATTGTTGACAAATGGAATACATTATGGTGAAAGTGCAACTATCCCTAGATGGTTTTGGTAATTCATAACAACATATAGCTCATTGAGCTAATGCTATTCCAAGACAAATATTTCAGGAAAGCTCAATGAATGGCATGGCATGGATGATGAAAGTGGATCCCTCAAAATATCAAGGACAAAGGATTGGCTCAAGCTCAAAATCTCAAGACTCTACATTTTACATTTTAGTGATCCAAGATCACATTGAGTCTATAGGAAAAGCCAATACTATCAAGGAGGGATGAGGTGTTGCTTAATGAGCCTCTTGCTTCATGTGCTTAGTGATATGCTCCAAAACCCTCCACTACTTTCTCACATCCACATATGACCTAAACCTAAAGTCAAACTCGGCCCTACCGATTCTTTCTATCCGGCGCCACCGAGTTCAATTGTCATAGCCACTGCCACAAACCCTAGGCAAATCGGTCTCACCGATAGGGATCTCGGTCTCACCGAGATGGGATTGTAATCTCTCTGCTTCCCTTCATAACGTTTCGGTCTAACTGAAGTGAGCGATTGGTCCCACCGAGATTGCAATGTAAACTCTCTATTTCATTTTTATAACTTTTCGGTCCCACCGAAAGAGCGAATCGGTCCCACCGAGGATACCTGACCAACTTTCTGGTTAGCTAATTACCAAAATCGATCTCACCGAGTTTGTGTAATCGGTCTCACCGAGATTACATTATGCCCTAACCCTAACCATATCGGTCCTACCGAGTTGCATGTCAGTCCCACCGAAAACCCTAACAGTCACTAGGTTTACTAAATCGGTCAGACCGAGTTTGTTGATTCCGTCCCACCGAGTTTGGTGAATTGTGTGTAACAGTTAGATTTTGTGTGGAGGCTATATATATCCCTCCACCTCCTCTTCATTCGTGGAGAGAGCCATCAGAACAAACCTACACTTCCAACTTACCAGTTCTGAGAGAGAACCACCTACTCATGTGTTGAGGCCAAGATATTCCATTCCAACCACATAAATCTTAATCTCTAGCCTTCCCCAAGTTGCTTTCCACTCAGATCTTCTTTCCACCAAATCCAAATCCTGTGAGAGAGAGTTGAGTGTTGGGGAGACTATCATTTGAAGCACAAAGAGCAAGGAGTTCATCATCAACACACCATTTGTTACTTCTTGGAGAGAGGTGTCTCCTAGATTGGCTAGGTGTCACTTGGGAGCCTCTAACAAGATTGTGGAGTTGAACCAAGGAGTTTGTAAGGGCAAGGAGATCGCCTACTTCGTGAAGATCTACCGCTAGTGAGGCAAGTCCTTCGTGGGCGACGACCATGGTGGGATAGACAGGGTTGCTTCTTCGTGGACCCTTCGTGGGTGGAGCCCTCCGTGGACTCGCGCAACCATTACCCTTCGTGGGTTGAAGTCTCCATCAACGTGGATGTACAATAGCACCACCTATCGGAACCACGACAAAAACATCCGTGTCTCCAATTGCGTTTGAATCCTCCAAACCCTTCCCTTTACATTCTTGCAAGTTGCATGCTTTAATTTCCGCTGCCTATATACTCTTTGCATGCTTGCTTGAATTATGTGAAGATTGCTTGACTTGTTCAAAGATAGCTAAAATCTGCCAAAGTCTAAAATTGGGAAAAGGTTAAGTTTTTAATTGGTCAAGTAGTCTAATCACCCCCCTCTAGACATACTTCAAGTTCCTACAAGTGGTATCAGAGCTTTGGTCTCCATTTGCTTTGATTTCCATAGCTTTTGGTGGTCATTGCCTTGGTTTCACAACCTAGGAGAGTATGGCGTCTAGCGAGGGAAATTATCACCATAGAGGTCCTTACTTTGATGGCACTAATTTTGCTAGTTGGAAGCATAAGATGAAAATTCATATTCTCGGACATAACCCCGCCGTTCGGGCTATTGTGTGTATTGGTTTGCAAGGCGAATTCTTTGATGGGAGAGAACCGAACCATGAAGCTAACGCAGATGAATTGAAGATGCTGCAATACAACGCTCAAGCTTGTGATATCCTCTTCAATGGCTAGTGCCCCGAAGAATTTAACAAAATCAGCCGCCTTGAGAATGCAAAGGAAATTTGGGATACTTTGATTGATGTGCATGAAGGTACCGACTCCGTCAAGGAATCCAAGTTGGATGTGCTCCAAAGTCAGCTTGACAAGTTTCAAAATGAAGGATGGTGAAGGTGTCGATGAAATGTACTCTAGGCTTGCTCTTATCACAAATGAGATTGCCGGCTTAGGAAGCGAAGAGACGACCGACAGATTCATCATCAAGAAGATCCTAAGAGCATTGGATGGAAAATATGATACCATGTGCACATTGATCCAAATGATGCCAAATTACAAAGATCTCAAGCCAACGGAAGTCATAGGAAGAATTGTTGCTCATGAGATGTCACTCAAGGATAAGGAGGAACTTCACAACAAGTTAAGTGGTGCTTACAAAGCCTCATGTGAAGCCCCCACATCATCAAGTGAGAAACAAACCTTCAATGAAGAATTGAGCTTAATGGTGAAGAACTTCAACAAATTCTACAAGAGTAGCAGCAAATAAAGAAGCTCTAAGTCAAGGTCCTACAATGACAAAAGATATTCTAGTGGAGAGCGCAACTGCTACAATTGTGGGAGAGTCGGACACTATTCCAATGAGTGTACGGCACCCTAAAAAAGAAGAGAAGATTCTCCCAAGAGAAGAAGTAGAAGAGAAGAATCACCACCAAGAGAGAGAAGGAGTAGAGATGATCGTTATGAACGAAGACCCTCACGGAGAAGCAAGGATTCGGATAGGAAGGACAAGTCATCAAAGAGCTACACAAAACGAAGACATCAAGCTCATGTTGGTGAATGGGTATCCGCCCGACTCGATAATCACTCCGAGAGAAGCTATCACTCCGACTCGAATACACTCAAGATGAAGGTGTTGCCGGTCTAGCACTTGTGTCAACCAACTCCTACGACATATTTGAATCACCAAATGAAGGAATTGGTAGATGCTTCATGGCCAAAGGTCCTAAGGTAACACACCCCAAGTACGTGGATTTTAATAGTGATGAAGATGACTTGCTAGGTGATGATGATTTACTTGTTGACAACTCTAGTGATGAATACTATGCTGAAACATCAATTAATCATGCTAATCAAGATGAAACGAATGACAATGATAAGGAGAAGATTGAGCGTCTAACTAAAGAACTAAACACTCTTAAGTTAGCTCATGAAACTGTCTTCGAATATCATCGAGAACTTTTAAGGGCTCATGAGAAGTTATGCTTTGAAAAGCTCAATCTTGAGCAAGAGCATGAGTTCCTAAAAGCGATCAATGATGATCTCCGTAAGAAAAGTTCTTCTTACATTGTCAAGCGTTTACTCTTATCTACTTACATGCCTCAAGTCAAGTCTAGTAACAAGAACAAGAAAGATTCTTCTTCTAGTAGTAACAATAACAATGCTAAATCCAATATTTTTGCTTCTAGTAGTTCTCTTGATTCCACTAATGATCCTCTTAGCCAAGTTACACTTGAGCAAGAAAACAACTTATTGAAGGGAATTATAGAGAAAGGTGTATACAAGAGCCTTGCCGGGAGTAAGCAATTTGAGGAAATTGTACGCAAGCAAGGAAGGCACCGGAAGAATCAAGGTGTTGGTTTTGAACGAAAGTTCAATGCCAATGGAGTTGAGTGGGAAGAAGATCAATACCCCAAGACGAAGTTTTTTCCTCAACAAGAGAAGTATGATCCTACTTCCTTCAAGGGAACACAAGCACAAGATGATCTTCCACCACAAGACCACAAGAACAAAGGCAAGGACAAGCTTCAAGAGGAGATTGATGCATTTGAAGAAGCACCTAAGGCCTTGGTCAAGTGGGTTCCCAAGACTACGTCAAGTTCTACTTCATCAAGTACAACTACTACACCAAGGATTCCCATCAAGATGATGTGGATCCCGAAGAAGAAGAACTAGATAGTTCTTGAGGGTGACTCCGCCAACATTCTTCACTCATATCATTATGGCAAGGACAAGTGCAGCCACCTTTCATATCTTGCACTAGTTCAAGGAGTCACAAACCCTCATGTTGGTAAGGCAAGGGACAAGGTAACCAAATGTTTTCATGGACATCATTTTGTGTGTGCATCACTCTATGTATATGGATATTCTTGTTTGTTCCTTGTGGGACTAACCCATGTAGGTATTGAAAGTGCAACTCACTCCAAAGGTTTGCTCCAAAGAGTTCTACATCAACATTGAGCATCCACATCTTCAACACCTACATGAAGTCATCATCGACAAAACCCAAGGTTAGTTTATCCCCCTAAGGGGGGATCTCACATCTAGGGGGAGCTTAACTCTAAGAATTGAGTCAAAGCAACTCTAATGATGTGAACACATAAATGCTTTATGTAAAAGTGGTAACCCCACTTGAGCTTAAACGATGAGTATGACCTATGATCAAATGTTCTCATTTGACTCCTAAGTCAATATACTCATATATAGATGACCTAGTCATCGCCAATTGTTTGATAGATGCTAGAATTGGTTGTGCATGCTTTGTCACATATTTCATTTGTCATTTTATTGTGTGAGCATGTTGGTTGCATATTTTACTCATTTGAGGACATCCACTTGTTGTCTTGATTGATTGGCTTCTTTTTCTTTGGCCAAGTGGATGGACAAGAATGCCTAAGAACCTTCTCTAGCTATCTATGCTTTTCATGTCTCAAACTCTATTCATGCTACATCACAAAATTTGATCAAGTCATATTCGAACCACTCTGTGTGAGGAGCACTCGGAGTCCCCGATTCGTCATAGACTTAAACTTCCAAAACTTCTTTGTGATTTTCGGTCTCACCGATTCCTTCATTTCGGTCATACCGAGATCACTAAGTTGATCTAGGTTTTCATCTCGGTGCAACCGATTTGAACTTTTCGGTCACACCGAGTTGCTGTAACTGTTAACAGTTACGCATCTCGGTGCCACCGAGTTGTTCCACTCGGTCTCACCGACAGTGTCGGGCTATATATTCTCATGGGCAAATTTTGGAAAACTTTCTCCGAAACTCCTCGCCCGCGCATAGCTCGCTCTGCCTACTAGGTCTCCGGATCGTCGACTTCATCGGCAGCCGGCTCCTGTCGCTGGTCTTCGCCGCCGTCAACGGATTTCTTCTCCGTCGTTGCCGCTGTAGCGAGTTCATCGCCGAACTAGGGTATGAACTCGATCACAGTGCTATCCTCGTCTGATTCTCAGCACATTGTGTTCATAATGCCTCTTGCCATGATTGAAACACCTCTATCCAGTCAAAACAATCCTTAGAATAGGTGTGATTCGAAAATTTAGGGTTAGGTTTCCGCCGAAACCATCTCGGACCCACCGAGTTGAAAAACTCGGTCCTGCCGATTTGGCTAACGCCATTGCACTAGTAACTCTCGGTCTGACCGAGAATTGCTAATCGGTGTGAACGATTTTAAAACTTTGTGAAATCCTAGCAGTCTCGGTGCCACCAAACTGTGACTCGGTCTGACCGAGTTCACTAGTTTTGGTTCCAAAACTGCTTCGATATCACCGAGTTTGAAAATCGGTAGATCCGGAATGCTTTCTGTGGAAAACTCAAACTAAGTTTTTTGAATCGTTATTTTGCAAAAATCTCTGCATTTTGTGATGCTCATCCACTCTACCTCATCTATAACTATTCACGTGGTCAGCAACAAGTGTGCAGCATGTCAGACCAAAGTGACAGCCAGAACAAGTCAGAAGAGCAGATTCACATGAGTGAGGGCACTAGTCCCTCTAGCAGCTCAGATGAGGGGAGCAGAAGCACTCCCAGTAATTTTCCCAAGGCTGCCACAAGGAAAAGGAAGAAGAAGACCTCAGAGCCTGAGGATGAGGACTATGTGGCAGTTGAGGATGAGGCAAGTTCAAAAAAGAAAGTGCTCAAGAAGGAGTACAGCTCAACTGCAGTTAAGCCAGGGATGAAGATCAAAAGGCCTGCAGGAAGACAACCAATGTCCAAAGCCAGAGTGTCCACTCAAGCTTCTTTGGAATCCCAACCCAAAGATCCTGCTGCTACTGAAGGAAAGAAAAGGAAGGAAAGGGTCAAGAAGACCATGGCCAGAGTAATAGGAAAGCCTTCCATGATGGAGGAAGAAGAGGAAGAAGAGGTTGCTGAACCAGCACCCAAGGCCCAAAAGCTGATGGGTGATGCTATAAAGTCAGGGGCTGCCACTTCAAAGCCCAGAGTAGCACCCAAAGCTGCCCCCAAGCCCAAGAGTGCACCTAAGAGGAATACCAGGAGTATACCAGCTCCTGAAAAGGACAAAGCCCCAGTGCCTGATGTTGCTGCTGAGGAAGATGATGAAGGGAAAGTCTTAAGGAAGCTCAAACCCAAGATTCCAGACCACAATGATGCTCATCCTGTGGCTGAAAACATGAAGATCAGGAGAGATTAGGGTTGAGGCTATGGAGAGAGTCAGATCCATATGCAACCAGGAGAAGGACTGCTATAGATTACAGGTTCCACACCAAGGAGCAGCAGGACTTCTATGAGACCATCTTATTGGATAAGAAGCCCATAGTATCTGATATGAGGTGGGTCGACTGGACCTACATTCAGGAGAATGCAGAACACTATCCTGGAGTATATGGCAGCTTCAGTGCGTGTGGAGTTGCAGATTTTGTTGGGCAGAAGCTCACAAACTGGAATGATGAGCTCATTATGCGATTCTACTCCACAGCACATTTCTATCCAGATGGCAGGATAGTTTGGATGTCAGAAGGAATGAGATACCAATCAACCATAGAGGAATGGGAAAGTCTGATCAATGCCCCAACGGAAAGTGAAGATGACTTGGACATTTATGCCAAGAAGAAGATGGATCACAACTCAATGTCACAGATGTACAAGGAGATCCCTGATGATGCACTTGAGACTTTCAAGTTTGGATCAGTTCATTTTCTTCTGTCAGGGCTGCCAACGATCAACTAGATCCTAAGGCACACTCTGTTGCCCAAATCAGGTGACCACAACATGATCAGAGGGTATGCAATTAGCTTGCTTCACATTTTTGATGTGCCCCAGAAATTCAAGGTCATGAGCCTCATAGTTGAAACTATCAAGAGGACAGCAGCAGACCAAAAGAGGAGCTGTGGATATGCCCCACAAATCCAGGAGTTGATTAACTCAAAGATGGGCACAGGGAAGTATCTGTTGGATAAAGAACACTTAGTTCTCTATCCTGAATTTGAGGATAATCAAGTTGTCATGAATGAGAATGAACCATCATCAGTACAAGCTCAAGAGAAGAAGGAGAAGGCAAGGAAAGAGAAGGCTGCCAAGATGCCCACTCTAGCAGAGGCATCTGAGTACTTTTTGAAGAACAAGCAGGAGCAACTTGGTTACTTGATAGCATCAACTCTGCGGATTGAGAAGGGGTTGGCCACCCTAACTCAAAACCAGGAGAGCCTGGAAAGAATCATGGAACAAAAATTCTATGATCTTGATGTCAAAGTAACTGAGATTCAGTCAGCTGTGGAGCAGCTACAGGATGACATGCAGAGAGGAAGGGCAGGACAACAAATCGATGCATTTGCCAGAGTGCCTCAAGCTCGAGATCAGCTGCAGAGCCAGATTACCACCACGAGTCACTTCATCTGCTCCAGCTACAGCTCCAAAAGCAACCAGCTCCAAAGACCAACTCCTACAGCTCCTTCCACATCTACTGAAGTCTTCGTCCAAGGAGCCATCTCTACGCCACCAGCAGAAGACGAAGCCTGAGAGATGATATAGTCCTATGCATTTTCTAGGAACTTTTTGGTAACTTGTTGCCAAAGGGGGAGAAAAATGTATAAATCATAGGCTTCGAGAGAGAGATTTGCTGCTTTTGTTCTCTGTTGTCTTCTTGGTTGAACTTTGTTTGCTTTTGATTGCTTGAGATACTATGCTATTACCTGTGAGACATTGATGATCATGTGTTTGATCATAAGCTACACTTATGCTTGTTATATGTTATTATCTTACTTATCCTCATATGATCATTCACTGTGCTTGGTGATGAGTGCATTTATTCAATCTTTATTATTTTGAGCGCTCCACCAAGATGTATGTGACATGGAACAGTAACCCATGAGCCTAATTCCTTGTGCATTTGCAGTCCAAAGCAAATTTTAAAACATGCACAAATTTAGGGGGAGCTCTTGCTTATCACATACTTCTCAAAGCCACGATGTTTTTCAATCTTATTATCATTTGTAGAAGCTTTGATCTATATGTTGTCATCAGTTACCAAAAAGGGGGAGATTGAAAGTGCAACTATCCCTAGGTGGTTTTGGTAATTCATAACAACATATAGCTCATTGAGCTAATGCTATTCCAAGACAAATATTTGAGGAAAGCTCAATGAATGGCCTGGCATGGATGATGAAAGTCGATCCCTCAAAATATCAAGGACAAAGGATTGGCTCAAGCTCAAAAGCTCAAGACTCTACATTTTACATTTTAGTGATCCAAGATCACATTGAGTCTATAGGAAAAGCCGATACTATCAAGGAGGGATGAGGTGTTTCTTAATGAGCCTCTTGCTTCATGTGCTTAGTGATATGATCCAAAACCCTCCACTAGTTTCTCACATCCACATATGACCTAAAACTAAAGTCAAACTCGGCCCTACCGATTCTTTCTATCCGGCGCCACTGAGTTCAATTGTCATAGCCACTGCCACAAACCCTAGGCAAATCGGTCTCACCGATAGGGATCTCGGTCTCACCGAGATGGGATTGTAATCTCTCTGCTTCCCTTCGTAACGTTTCGGTCTAACCGAAGTGAGCGATCGGTCCCACCGAGATTACAATGTAAACTCTCTGCTTCCCTTTCGTAACTTTTCGGTCCCACCGAAAGAGCGAATCGCTCCCACTGAGTTTACCTGACCAACTCTCTGGTTAGCTAATTAAAAAAAATCGGTCTCACCGAGTTTGTGTAATTGGTCTCACCGAGATTACGTTATGCCCTAACCCCAACCATATCGGTCCTACCGAGTTGCATGTCAGTCCCACCGAAAACCCTAACGGTCATTAGGTTTACTAAATCGGTCAGACCGAGTTTGTTGATTCGGTCCCATGGAGTTTGGTAAATTGTGTGTAACGGTTTGTGTGGAGGCTATATATACCCCTCCACCTCCTCTTCATTCGTGGAGAGAGCCATCAAAACAAACCTACACTTCCAACTTACCAGTTCTGAGAGAGAACCACCTACTCATGTGTTGAGGCCAAGATATTCCATTCCAACCACATAAATCTTGATCTCTAGCCTTGCCCAAGTTGCTTTCCACTCATATCTTCTTTCCACCAAATCCAAATCCTGTGAGAGAGAGTTGAGTGTTGGGGAGACTATCATTTGAAGCACAAGAGCAAGGAGTTCATCATCAACGCACCATTTGTTACTTCTTGGAGAGTGGTGTCTCCTAGATTGGCTAGGTGTCACTTGGGAGCCTCCGACAAGATTGTGGAGTTGAACCAAGGAGTTTGTAAGGGCAAGGAGATCGCCTACTTCGTGAAGATCTACCGCTAGTGAGGCAAGTCCTTCGTGGGCGACGGCCATGGTGGGTGAGGGAGTCCTGGATTAGGGGGTGTCCGGATAGCCGAACTATCACCGTCGGCCGGACATCTTGGACTATGAAGATACAAGATTGAAGACTTCGTCTTGTGTCCGGATGGGACTTTCCTTGGCATGGCAAGCAAGCTTGGCGATACGGATATGTAGATCTCCTACCATTGTAACCGACTCTGTGTAACCCTAACCCTATCCGTGTCTATATAAACTGAGGGTTTTAGTCCGTGAGGACGAACAACAATCATACCATAGGCTAGCTTCTAGGTTTAGCCTCCTTGATCTCGTGGTAGATCTACTCTTGTACTACCCATATCATCAATATTAATCAAGCAGGAGTTGGGTTTTACCTCCATCGAGAGGGCCCGAACCTGGGTAAAAACATCGTGTCCCTTGTCTCTTGTTACCATCCGCCTAGACGCACAGTTCGGGACCCCGTACCCGAGATCCGCCGGTTTTGACACCGACATTGGTGCTTTCATTGAGAGTTCCTCTGTGCAGTCGCTATCAGGAAGGATGTCTCATCCCGTCTTTTAAGACGGCACCGTTGCTAAAGGAGCTTTGGCCACCGGCCAAACTCTCCGGCTAGGCGGTGTTCTTATGACCGCCTGTTCGGCCGCCGCGCCGACGATGACTTCTCGGGTCATCGAAAGCAATCTTCACGCAAACTCGGAACTTGCCGAGAAGTTAGATCCGATGGAGCTCTCTTCCGTAAACGAGCTCTTGGATCGCATCGCCGCCCTGGGAGTCGCTACAGACTACGATCAGATTGGGCCTAAAACTGATCTGAGAGAGATCAACTCTACCCAGGCTACCCACCACGTTGTTGTGGTAGAGGAACAATACGACGACTCTTCTCCTACCTTAAGGACCAGCTATGTCCGGATTCCTGACCCCTCCCTGCCGGATTCCCGCGGAGGGGAGGACACCACTCAAGCCCTGAACTTAAAGTCAGGCAGCGGGCTAGATTCATTGGACAACCTCCAAGAACCCAAGCTTCCAAGTTCGGAAACTTCTTGGCCCCTGAATCCTAGATCAGACGGGGTTCAGAATTTAATTCCACCCGCCCACCCAAACATAAGCGATCTATCCCAAATCCGGCAAGAGCCCGGTGAAACAGTACATCATTACTGGGCCATATTCCTCCTGGTTATGGACAGGATAAAGGATTGCCGCGAGGAGGACGCAATTTCATTCTTTTGCAATAATTGCACGGACAAGGGAATCCTAAATGCCATAAGTCGTCATGAAATTACACGCTTCGCTGACTTGGCGTCCATAGTACGAAAGTACTGCGTGATGGAGAGCGCCTGGAAAACCAAAATCAAATTTTGGGATAGTCCGGCCCCGGATACGACCGTAGTCCGAAATAAAAGGTGCATTATCATCAGGCACCTAGGTTACATACCAAAAAGCAAAAACCCCCCAAAGGGCATGGAACCGTACTGGAGGGATGGCTCAATGGACCCTGCAAAATTCATAGCATAGAGGGTGCCACTCCAACTCATAGCCTTAGAGCATGTTGGATACTACGACAGGTGGCCAAAAGGGGCAAAGAGCTCTTAGCTCCAGATCACCAGCCCAGCAATACCAGTATGGTAATAACAGTCTTCAAGACTTTCGCATCAAATAATATGCGGAAACGAACACTCCGCAGCCTTGCCGAAGTCTACCAGATAGCAACAATAAAATCCATGGAGGACACGGCTATTACCTTTAACGCCAAAGGATTTAACCTAAATTCAACAGCCCGAGCACCAGCCGCATTGGTCCTCGGTCCAATAGTGGATGGCTTCGCTTACCAAGGTACTCATGGACGGCGGCAGCGTATTAAACCTCATCTACGAGGAAACCCTTCAAAAATGGAAATAGATCAGCGCCGCATTGAGCGAAGCAGCACAACCTTTAGAGGAATAATCCCGGTTGGGAAGCATGCTTTACAGGGGAAAGATCACACTAGATGTGGTGTTCGCACGCCGACAATTATAGGTCCGAGGAGGTCACATTCCGGTGGCCCGTTCAGCAGCGAATACCACGCCTATTAGGGCGAGAGGCATTCACAATTTTTCAAGCTATACCCCATTACGGGTACATGAAGCTCAAAATGCCCGGACCCAACGGAATTATCACTCGCTAGTGACCCGGACATAGCGCTCCGCGCCCCGAAAAATAAAAACGCCAGACTTGCCCTTGAGGCAGTATCCAAAGCCCTAGCGGCAGAGGAACTTATCGCGCTGCGCTCCACGGTGGACGGGGACGATGTGATACTCGATAAGAGATCCAAGTCCACCTCTTTTAAACCGCGCATTTAAATAGTCAAATTCCAAGTCCATCCAACGGACCCTACAAAAACGGCCTCCATCAGGGCACAATTAAACCCTGATATGGACGCCGCATTACGAGAATTCCTACGCGAAAATTGGGACATTTTTGCCTGGCACCCTTCAGACATGCCAGGAATCCCAAGCTGGCTAGCAGAGCACAACCTAAATATCCTAAAAGGATTCAAGCCAGTCAAACAAGCTCTTCGATGTTTCTCCGAACCCAAGAGACAGGCCATGGGAGAGGAGCTAACCAAACTATTGGAGGCCGGATTCATCAGAGATATTAAACATCCGGACTGGCTAGCAAACCTGGTAATGGTACCAAAGAAGGACAAATCCTGGCGCCTATGTGTCGATTTTAAGGACCTTAACAAGGCTTGCCCAAAGGATACCTTCCCCCTCCCCCGCATCGATCAAATTATCGACGCTACCGCAGGACACGATTCATTGTGTTTCCTTGACGCATACTCCGGCTACCACCAAATTAAGATGGCAGAGCAAGACCAAGCCGCAACAGCATTCATCACTCCATCGGCCCATTCTGCTTCAACACAATGCCCTTTGGGCTCAAAAACGCCGGCGCAACATATCAGCGCATGATTCAGACATGTCTGGCAAACCAGATCGGCAAAACAGTGGAGGCATACGTAGACAATGTGGTCGTCAAATCCAAGCATGTCGAAACCCTAGTCGACGACTAGAGGCTCACATTCGATAATCTCCGAATATATGACATCAAGCTCCGCCCGGAAAAATGTGTTTTCGGCGTACCAGCCGGAAAGCTCTTGGGCTTCATTGTATCCGGTAGAGGAATTGAAGCAAATCCAGCCAAGATCCGAGCTCTGTCACAATTGGATATCCCCAAAGACCTCAAACAAATAAAAAAATTGACTGGATGCGTGGCGGCTCTAAGCCGCTTTATCTCCCGCTTAGGAGAAAAGGCATTACCCCTTTATCGCCTCCTCCGTGCATCAACACTTCGAGTGGATTTGATGCTGCCACGGCCGGACTAGAAGAAATCAAAGCCATATTGGCAACAAATCCGGTCCTTGCCGCGCCCAACATGGGCGAACCAATGCTATTATACATCGCAGCAACCCATCAAGTTGTAAGCGCGGTGCTCGTTGTCGAACGAGAAACGGACGGACACAAGTTCCCTCTCCAAAAACCAGTTTACTACGTGTCCACTGTCCTAACTCCATGAAAGTCACGGTACCCGCATTATCAAAAGATAGCATATGCGGTGTTCATGGCATCCCGGAAGCTGCGGCACTACTTCCAAGAGTGTTTGATAACAGCAGCCTCCGAAGTACCTCTTAATGACATTATAAACAACCGTGACGCAATGGGACGGATTGATAAGTGGGCCATTGAGCTCCTCCCGTTCGACATAACCTACAAGCCACGGCGAGCTATTAAGTCACAAGTTTTGGCTGACTTCATTGCCGAATGGATTGAAGCCGAACTCCGTAAAGAGTACGGCGCATATTCCAACTGGATCATGCACTTCGACGGCTCCAAAATGTTGGCCGGCCTGGGGGCTGGCGTCGTTCTGACGTCCCCAACCGGAGATACAGTCCAATACGTACTTCAAATAATGTACACGGACTCCAACAACGCAGCCGAATACGAGGCCCTTCTACATGGTCTCCGGATGGCAGTCTCCATGGGCATTCAATGCCTAGAGGTGCGCGGGGATTCGAACCTCGTGATATCCCAAATAAATGGGGACTTTGATGCCAAGGATCCGAAAATGGCAGCTTATCGCAATGCCGTCCTAAAAATGTCAGCTCGGTTTGAGGGGCTTGAATTTCACCATATAGCCCGGGATAACAACCAGGCAGCAGACGCGTCTTGCACGCATTGGCATAAGCGATGCCGCCCCCCAATATCTTCCTAGAGAGGATTTTCAAGCCATCCGTATTATGGGAGGGAGAGTCCGAAATAACAACCCGACCCAACCGCACCGCCCCACACCAAACATTCCGACATAGTTGGTGGTCCCGCCAACAAAATAACACCGTCAGCCCACTAAATAATGGCAGTCATCGCCCCATGGATGTAACCATTCCTAGCCTACCTAACTAGGCAGGAACTTCCGAGGACCAAAACGAGGCCCGCTGCATCGTCACGCGGTCTAAAGCCTATAAGGTCCATGAGGAGAGCTTTGTAAGAAAAGCACAACCGAGTCCTTCAAAGGTGTATCTCCGAAGAGGAAGGGCGGAATCTCCTGGCTGAAATTCATGCCGTACTCGGTGGGCACCATGCTGCAGCCCGGGCCCTTGTAGGCAAGGCCTTCCGTACAGGATTTTACTGGCCGATGGCCCGGGCAGATGCTTAGGACATAGTCCAACAATACGTCAGTTGCCAGCTCTTTGCTAATCAAAGCCACATGCCACCCACCGCCCTCAAAACTATACCCATCACCTGGCCCTTCGCGTGCAGGGGCTTGACATGGTTGGACCCTTAAAGGAGGAACCCATAAGCAAAAATACCTATTGGTCATGGTGGATAAATTCACCAAATGGATAGAGGCCAAGCTCAGAAAGACGGCGAATCCGGACCGGTGATAGACTTCATATCAGGGGTAGTACACCGTTACGGCGTCCCCCATAGCATCATCACTGATAACGAAACGAATTTCACGGCCGACGAGGTTAAACTCTGGTGCAAAAACATGGGCATCAAGCTCGACTACACTTCAGTCTACCACCCCCAAACTAACGGTCAAGTCGAGCGAGCAAGCGGTCTAATCATGAGCGGCATTAAACCCATACTAGTGCGGTCCCTAAAGGAATCTAACAAGCACTGGGTAGAGGAGCTCGACTCCGTACTCTGGGGGCTGCGGACCATGCCGAATCGCACTACCGGATTCACACCATTTTTTATGGTATATGACGAAGAGGCAGTTTTGCCCTGCGACATAATTCATGACTCACCTCTCGTGCGCATGTACGAAGAAAGAGAAGCCGAGCTAGATCGGCAGGACAGCTTGGACGCCTTGGAGGAGGAGCGTGACGTGGCAAAAGCTTGTTCTGCATTCTATCAACAACAGGCTCGAAGATATCAAAGCAGGGAAGTACGGGCCAAAGCTTACAACGTTGGCGAACTAGTTCTATGCCTGCCGGACAAGAAAAAGGACAAACTCAAGCCCAAATGGGAGGGTCCCTTCATCATCGACCAAGTCCTGACCGGTGGAGCGTACCGTCTGCGAAACGCATCGGATAACCGACTCGAGCCGAACCCATGGAACGCAGCCCGTCTCCGAAGATTCTACGCCTAGCGCCGGATTCTGAGTTCGTCTCCTTCCTCCATCTATATTTTATATTTTAAGCTGTCTTTTATTTCTCTCCTTCTCCCTCCCTTTTTCCGAAGCCGTTAAAGGCTCATTTGCGCATTGTTCGCACACACTTGACGCGTTATCCGCGCTCATTATACCTGGGGGCTTCTTTAACAGAAGCTTATTTATACGGGCTTTATGCCCAACACATGTGTCACACTTCCGCATGTACCTTTTATTCACCACTATATGATCGATATGACTTAAGTTTTGGCCAAGCTGGGTTGCCTGGCTCCTGTGCTTACCCCTACGTTCCCGATTGTTCGGCTAGGTGGTAAAGGAGCACCTCTGCGATTATTACCGCCGGTCACCGGACGTGTACCTCAGACTGGATGAAGCCAAAGCTAGCGTTCTTAAAGGAATATTCGGTCGGTGAACTAAAAGATGATTTTTTATTTTTTCATTTATCTGCCCCAGATGCTTTTACTCGCTTTTTCGCAGTCCGGACATGCACTTTAGGGCATGCCTCCTGAGAAAGGAACCCCTAATGGAACTATTCTCCCGGAAGATGTTTCTTACTAACCATGTAATATAACATAACTAGTTGGGCACTTGTCCGATAAAGCACTCATGATCCCTACTGGTCTCCACGCATGCCCCGTTTTTACATAACCGTGAGGGTATTCGGACACACTCCGACTATTGGGTCCCGAGGTTGAAGCGAAAAGGTCCACTACGAAAAAACGATCTACAATCCGCTAGAAGGCATTCTACATGTCATTTTAAATTGCATAGTCAAATTGACTGATTGTATTCCTGTTCAATGCCGCCTAATAGGCTGTCTAGTTTACATCCTGCTGGGAATACTTTATGCCAACTATACTTGGCCGTACACTAAGCTCACAGGATCTCCTTCCGTCAGCCCCACAGTCCGACCTCGCCATGTGGTTTGGGTCCGCCTGTGTACCGCTGCCTTCACCATGGCCCAAGCCTCCTGGCGCCTTGACGACAGGCCGATATCTTCCATAGTCGGAGCGCTGCCATGCTCCCTGAAGCTTCTCTGCAAGCTCTCCAAGGGCTTCGGGTAGGGAGATAGATGGCCACAAGGCCTGGGTGACACCTTTCATCACCTGCCGAACTCGTTCGTGCAGTTGAAATAGCTCGGGAAGAAGGTCACCCGTAGGAACCGGGCATTTCCTCTTCGGGACGACCGTGAGCATACCTACGAGACATAACTCATTAATTGACTTCCTCGCCGAACTCTTTTTCAAAGTTCGCCAAGAACTTACTATAAATGCTGCGACAAGTAGCCGATTCTCCTTCACGGAGTCGCATACAGGGAGCACGAACATCCTTTAGTTCCTCACCCAGCTGGGTGTTGGCATCTTGGAGATTATTTTTCTCCTGCCTCACCCTTGTAAGCACATTCTCGCCGGCCTTCAACCGGCGCAAGAGCTGTTGCTTGTCCGGATCTAGTCCGGCTCCATCTGCAATATATTGTCAGATTTACACACACGCCGCACTTCACAAACTACTTATCTTTCAAAGCATATATTACCAGAGGGGGTCTCTGCGGCTCCCCCTGTAGCGGCTAGTGCAGCCTCAAGTTGGGCCTTGCATTCTTCAAGCTCCTGGGACAGTAGGGTATTCTTTTTTGTAAGATCCTGCATAACAAATGATCCTTAAATCAGTTATTCTAACTATTTTAAGTCTCGGGAGCTCTTGGCATGTATAATCACAAATTTCCTCACCCGTATGTCCTTTACATACTGCTCCGTGGCTCTGCTAGACCATCTTGAGCGCACGGAGGTGCGATCTCTGAATTGAAGGCATTCAATGCCTCTTGGGAGAAACATGCGTCACGAAGAACTGTCCGGCGGCGCCTGTGATTCATGGCGCTCTCACCTCGGAGTTGGTGGCGGACAATCTATCGGCATCCTCTGTCGAAGGAGAATCCGACGCACGCCTCGTGCTCGCCTCCGCTTCTGGACCCGGCTTTGGAGCCTGGCTGACGGAGGCTCGGTTGGCAACCTCTCCGGACACAGTCCAACGAGCGCTCTTTTTCCTGAAAAGAGCACCCGCGTTAGTACGCCTTCCAGGAATCAATCCTGGGAATATGGTGACGTGCCATACCGTTGTGGCGGAGTTTCGATCCGGACCGCACTTCTTTTTAGCCTGCGGGGCCATACTACCCCTTGTTGGCTGGCCGTCGCGGGCTCGGCCTCCTGCCTCGAAGGCACCCCCTGTGAAACACCATCGGTATACGGTGATAAAAAATAAGCACGGATGGGTCATTATCAGAGTATTGGGACCTTGGTCTCAGTTACCTGTGAGGGTGGAAGTATTCCGGGGTAATCGGCCGTAATGGCAACCAAGGCATTATCGATGCTCAGTTGGTGATATACCCCATCAATCAGCTCCACCAATATGTCCAGATCCTCTTGGGAGGCCGGATCGAGGAACCTTTCCGGATCCTCGGGTTGTGGAGGCGGGTTGTTTATGTCTTTTACGGCCTGGCGTAGTTCCTGCGCCAAAATCACAAAATGAGACACCTAACCGTGGGAACGGATCGGATTTGCAAAAAAGAAATGTCCGCTTACCCAGCTTCGGGGATTGTTCATAGAAAATCCGTTCAATGGACTGACACGGAGAAAATCTTCCTCTTCTCCCTTGTAAATCGCGGACAAGATCTTCACTAGATCGGCGACCGATCCCGGCCCCTTATGGCCATGACGGGTGGCATCGTCCTCCCCGTTGAAATCCCACATGGGGTGGCCCCTATACTGAAGCGGCTGCACCCCCCGCATAATGCATGTGGCCATGACACCAATCATGGTCAGTCCGGCATGAGCCAACAATCTTATTCGGCTCATCAAGTAAAGGACGTCCATGTCGTCTTCCCTCTGGGGGCTCCGCGGGCGCCAACTCAGGCGTTTCTTCAAAGGAGCATTGCTTAACTCCGGGAGACCGATCCGAATAGGATCCGGCAGCGGGACGTCTTCTATATAAAACCATTCCGAGGGCCAGTCTTCGGGGTTCCGGATAGATATCCGGTCCCGGCGATGCGCCATAGCTCGGCTCTGCCCACTTGATATATTGACCCTTCATGAGAACGGGGTACAAGGCAGAATAATCTCTTCCACAACGCAAAATGAGCCTCGATGCCCAAGAACAGTTCGCAAAGCGCCACGAAGCCCGCGATGTGCAAAATGGAGGCAGGCGTGGTGGTGCTGAGGTCAGAGAACTCCAAGAGCCCCGGAGAAATGGATGAATTGGAAACTGAGTCCTCTTACTAGATAAGAGATAAAGCATACCCGCTCTCCTTTGGAGGGATGGGGGACACTCTCCGCTTGCTTTCCGCCCTTATAGGTGGCGAGTCCGGCTCGAACCGGAACCATGAAGGCCGGGGGAAGAAATCCCTTGGTTTGGAGTATCACTAGCTCGCTATGCGGGACTAAGCATCTCTCCCAATTTCCAGGCTGAGGACTGGGAGCACGAGAGGAGGAGCCGCGTCGACTGTCCATGATGGAATGGATTTTTGTCAGAGGCGCTCCGATGAAAGCTCGCGGAGGGAGGATGCTGTGACTCGGATCTAGATCCTCGTCCCTTTTATAGACGGCTCATTTGCGCAGCTAGGGGGATAAGTGTAAAAGTACCCTAGCTTTTCGCATTCATTCAACACGTGGAAGATGGCCATTATTGGGCGTGGAAGCCAAGGAGCGCAGCATTTATCATAAGCCAGACACTATTTGACAAGTATATGGAATTTGGAGAAGAACCCGCCTCACAATGCCGAAGACAAACTACGCGCCGGACTCATCGTCATTGAAGCCTGCTTCGGGGGCTACTGAGGGAGTCCTGGATTAGGGGGTGTCCGGATAGCCGAACTATCACCGTCAGCTGGACTCTTGGACTATGAAGATACAAGATTGAAGACTTCGTCCTATGTCCGGATGGGACTTTCCTTAGCGTGGAAGGCAAGCTTGGCGATACGGATATGTAGATCTCCCACCATTGTAACCAACTCTGTGTAACCCTAACCCTATCCGGTGTCTACATAAACCGGAGGGTTTTAGTCCGTAGGACGAACAACAATCATACCATAGGCTAGCTTCTAGGGTTTAGCCTCCTTGATCTCGTGGTAGATCTACTCTTGTACTACCCATATCATCAATATTAATCAAGCCGGACTAGGGTTTTACCTCCATCGAGAGGGCCCGAACCTGGGTAAAAACATCGTGTCCCTTGTCTCCTGTTACTATCCGCCTAGACGCACAATTCGGGACCCCCTACCCGAGATCCGCCGGTTTTGACACCGACAATGGGATAGACAAGGTTGCTTCTTCGTGGACCCTTCGTGGGTGGAGCCCTCCGTGGACTCATGAAACCGTTACCCTTCGTGGGTTGAAGTCTCCATCAACGTGGATGTACGATAGCACCACCTATCGGAACCACGACAAAAACATCCGTGTCTCCAATTGCGTTTGAATCCTCCAAACCCTTCCCTTTACATTCTTGCAAGTTGCATGCTTTAATTTCCGCTGCCTATATACTCTTTGCATGCTTGCTTGAATTATGTGAAGATTGCTTGACTTGTTCAAAGATAGCTAAAATCTGCCAAAGTCTAAAATTGGGAAAAGGTTAAGTTTTTAATTGGTCAAGTAGTCTAATCACCCCCCCTCTAGACATACTTCAAGGTCCTACATATGGAAAAAAATATGGCACGATAAAATTCACATATACGATGACTGGCTAAACAGGATGGCATTGCATGATTCACGTATATGATGCCTGGCTAAAGAAGATGGCATTGCATAATTCCCATATACTCCCTCTGTTCCTAAATATTTGTCTTTTTAGAGATTTCAAATGGACTACCACATACGGATGTATATAGACATATTTTAGAGTGTGATTCTCTCATTTTGTTCCATATGTAGTCACTTGTTGAAATCTCTAAAAAGACAAATATTTAGGAATGGTGGGTGTCGGTGTCAAAACCGGCGGATCTCGGGTAGGGGGTCCCGAACTGTGCGTCTAGGCGGATGGTAACAGGAGACAAGGGACACGATGTTTTTACCCAGGTTTGGGCCCTCTCGATGGAGGTAAAACCCTACTCCTACTTGACTAATATTGATGATATGGGTAGTACAAGAGTAGATCTACCACGAGATCAGACAGGCTAAACCCTAGAAGCTAGCCTATGGCATGATTGTTGTTCGTCCTACGGACTAAAACCCTCCGGTTTATATAGGCACCGAAGAGGGTTAGGGTTACACAAAGTCGGTTACAATGGTAGGAGATCTACATATCCGTATCGCCAAGCTTGCCTTCCACGCCAAGGAAAGTCCCATCCGGACACGGGAAGAAGTCTTCAATCTTGTATCTTCATAGTCCAGAGTCCGCCAAAGGCTATAGTCCGCCATCCGGACACCCCTAATCCAGACTCCTCAAGAGCCCCTCGAACCAGGCTTCAATGACGACGAGTCCGGCGCGCATATTGTCTTCGCATTGCAAGGCGGGTTCCTCCTCCGAATACTTCATAGAAGATTTTGAACACAAGGATAGTGTCCGCTCGCAAAATAAGTTCCACATACCACCGTAGAGAGAATAATATTTACACAAGTTCAATCTGTGACGTATTCCAGCAGCGTGATATCACACCACGCCAAGCCTTTATTCAATCGTTTTACTTGTCCCACCTTAGCGCGTTTAGCGGGCGGTTTCCTTAGCACGCCTTGTCAAAGTAGAGATCGTTTCCCCTTATTCCGGGATTCTCATTAATACGTGCGTGGGTAACCCAGTCGTGCCCGTTGGCACGCCTCCTCTATCGAAGGAGAGTCCCAAACGGTCACGGGGAGGGCTCCTGGTATTCAACCTCTTTATAAAGAGACCAAGGCCCCGCTCCTTTTTCTCAATCTCAATCGAATCCGCCCCTCGCCTCGAAGTTCCAACACCCAAAGCTCCAGATTCAGCGCCGGAGCTTCGATGATGTCCGCTCGACCTTCAAGGCGGTGGATGCCTTCCTCCGCCACGGAAGAAGACGTCAGTAAAGCTAAGAGATGCCTGTATCTAACCGCGAAATCTCAGATAGGCTGCCTGCCCAAGGGCAGGTTATTCCCACTCCCATGCCCGTGAAAGCGTGGTGTTCAAGCGTCTCACTTCCTTCGGGGCTAGGCTTCCCGACGAACCCCTTCGTGAGGGGGCCATGTTTTATTACGGGCTGGAATTTCACGACTTGGATCCGAGTCCATCCTCCACATCTCATCGCTCATCGTCGCTCAGGAAGCCTTCCTCCGCATTACCCCTCACTTGGATTGTGGCTCAAGACCTTCAAGGTGGAGCCAAGATGATCAAGGGCAACAGCAGAGTCGCGGAGGGGCTGTTATAAGCAAGAATCTCGACGCTTCATGGCCCGAGGGCTCTTTTCTAGAGGAGCTCAGTCTATGGCAACAAGAGTGGTTTTATATCACAGCTCCCAGGGGCACCAAATGGGTGGCGCCACCTGCCATTCGCTCGGGTCCTCCACCGCGGCTGGCATCATGGGTCAATAAAGGGCTTGACTAGGAGCCGTCCAAGGACATGCCCTTGTTGCAGGGCCGCATTCGAGACCTCCTAGAGAGAGAGATCAATCTGGTCGTAGTAGCGCAGGTCATGCTGATTCATCGCATCCTGCCCTGCAAACGTTGCCCCCTCCGCCTATGGGAGTTCAATCCGGAGGGACCACGAGCTCTCCAACATTTTATGGGCGCAACGCCCGTGGAGATGTACAAACTGTTCTTCGGATCACAAGCAATGTGTCCGGACTTGACCGAGGACGCAGGTCTGAGCTGCAATCGCCCAGATACTCAAGTAAGTAGTCCTGTACCAGGACACACTATCCGTATATTTATCATAAACTTGCCCTTAAAAGAGCTGTCCCTTAAACAGGAGTGGATAGCGAAAGCAAAACTGATCACGTGTCCAGCCCACCTCCCTGAGACCACGCCGGATCCCGTGTTAACCAAGATGCTGGAGGCTGCGCCTTTGGAAGAAGGCGAAGGGGGAACAAGGAAGCTACTGCCTCCGCGAAGGAGGTTGTCAAGAAAGGAGGGATCGAGAATCCCTCCATCCAAGGGGAGAAGAGGACCGCCTCTGAAGATCCGGAGACCAAGGCCTCAAAGCGGGGGAAGAAATCTTCGCCAGAGGGTCCTGCGCCGGGAGATGCCCCGGCTGCACTATTTCCCCAAGGAGATCAGCCCTCCAGCGAGCCGTAAGTAGAGAGGAGAGTTTTAAAATAAGAGACTTCCCTGTTTTATTTCTGAAGATGACCGAAATTTTACCTTGTGGTTCGAATCTCAGCCCTTCTCAGCAGAGCTCGTCTTCTGGGGATCTTCGTCCGGAGATGATGGAGAGCGGAACGCCTCCCCCTGCCGTACCGCCTAGCGCGGCGGACGATCCTGAGGTGTCGTCGCGGAGGTTTTCTCCAAATCCGGCAGTGGCGGAGGGCGGTCGTAGGGCCCCCCAAAGCCCTCCGTGTCCGGCCTTCGCAAAAGGCCATCAGGCGAGTCCGGCACCTCCTGGTGCACGGTCGAAGGAGTTGAAGGATCTGCTCGGGCGAGCGTCTATCTCAGAGGATCACTGTGCATTGATGGGTACGGTGATTGAAAAAAATTCGTCCGCAGAAAGCGGGTTGTACGAGGCCGCCAGGAGTCTACTGACGGGTTTTGAGGTACGTGCAATGATGTACCTTTTGATGGTTCCGCATATATAAGATGCGCCCTGTGTAGATAGTAGCCCCTGAGACCCGGTGCGTTGTCAAAATGACAGCGTGCCAAGGATCATAATCACAGCTATAATATGTCGCCCTTCCTATGTAGGTGAAGGAGCGTCCGGTGGCTAGCCGGACTGATGAATTTAACGAACTAAAGCGGCAACTTAACGTGGCGGATGCCAACATCGCGCTTTTCAATAAGCGTCTTGACGAGTCACAAGGTATGCAGTTTCTCCGCGGACACCTGGTAAGGGAGCTTGATGCCCGTGCCTTACAACATGTATGCTTGATGCAGATGGTGCCGCTGCCATGGAGAACCTTCGGGCGGAGCTTGCCCGAGCCAAGGAGCAGGCCAGAAAAAGTGATGCGGCTGCCTTAAAGGCGGCCGAAGAGCTAAAAGCCGAACAGGCTGCTCACTGCCAAAGCAAGAAGGAAATTGCCGAGATGGCCGTGAAGTTGAAGAATGCTACCGATCGCTGCGAGCTTCTTGAAAAAGAAGGTCGAGCGGAGCAAGAGGACCTGAAGAAGGCCACCACCGAGGCCAAGGATGCTCGCTCTGCGATGAGAGCTATGAAGGAGGAGCTACGTCAGGCCGGAGATATCGTGGCTGGAAAGCCCTTTCTGCTGCGGAGGAAGTTCACGGATCCTAAATATGCTCAGTTAGACCGGCTATGGAGCGCGGAGGATGCTTATCTGGACTTGGCGGCGAGTGCCGCGGACGCGACCGAACACTTCGGAGATCAAAAGGATCACGAGATGGAAGAGCTTTTTTGGTCGCAGTTCCGTAATCCAGAGCATCCACTTCCATTAACCGATCGTTTGGCCGAATGGGCGGAGCTGAATACATTGTCCGGACTTGCCATGAAGGATGTCGTGACTCATTTGTGGCCGAAAAGGCCTGAGCCGAAGAGTTACTTTGGCTTGGTGCAGCAGTTCCTTGGTGCGGTGCCGCGTATCAAAGCAATGAGGCGGTCAGCATGCATAGAGGGTGCGCGGATGGCTCTTGCCCGTGTCAAGACATACTGGGCGGAGATGAAGGCCACCGATGTTGCATCCCAAGATTCGGAGGAAGCCGAGTACACATCGAGCACTATTTTCGTGAAGTTCTGCAGGGCGCTCGTTTAATAGAGACGCAGTGCCGAAGGATATTATGTTCGAATAACATGTATTATTGTGAAACAATGTTTCGATGGAATACGAAAGCTTTTTATACTTGTGCCTTCAAGAATTAAAATACCTCCTATGCAGCCGTTAATGTATATGTGTATATAACCTGAAAGATGGCAGTCTTTGGCTTCAACCCCCACGCATATAATGCGGGGGTGTTTCCAGAAAGTGCCTTTTCACACTTGATCCAACGTCTTGGTCCTACATAGGAGGTGATAGCGCAGCAAACTAGGCAACCGGACTATAATGCTTTATCACTTTCACTTAGCCATAGGAGTTCGACAGTGGGGCTACTATATAGCCCCTAGGGGCACCGCGCTCACCCGAATTCGGGGCGCGTATGTGCCTGACCAGAAACGACCCTTCGTCAATGCGGAGGAATTCTAAAGATTCCAGCGGGTCGTCGAGTGGTTTACCAGTCTCACGCTATATCATGACAGTCAGTTTTGGCTTTCTCTCGAGGTGCTCGCTTTGGCGAACCGGGCACAATCGCAGAGTTCTCCGGTGCCGCATTAGCCGATAGAGCGGAACGTAAGGCAGCAAAACACGGGGCCGGCAAACCCAACATTTGACCAAAGACATGATTTGGAGCTGATGCATATAAGGCCTAACTCGAGGCGCCGAACACTCCCTAAGGTATTCGGTCTTTATGAAAACGGGCGAACAACGCCCTTGGTAATAAGCCCACAATGTCCGTGTCTGCGCAAAAATTCGACGTGGCCTATGCCAAAACACCAGCCTCCTCCTCGGTTATAGCAAGAAACCGGGGATGTGTATCAACAAGAGACAGTAAAAAGGTTTACGCAGGTCTTAATCTAAAAGAATCCTTGCAACGGGTCCCTCTTGCGTCTGCGCTGTGTGTCTCCGTTGTGCCGTATCCTCGACGGGTGTAGCACGGTGTTCATCTGTAAAAGAGAGGAACTTAGTTGAAAAAGATCGTGCATAAATGTATGTTATATTAAATAAACGAAGTACAATTCAAAAAATGAATAAAATTGAGCTTTATTGTCTCTTGTTGTGCATGCGCGGAGCCCCTTGTACGGGGTTATGCGTCTAGTAAATCCTTGTATGTTTACGCCGGACTCGTCCAGCCATGTCCGGGGTCTGGATGACCTGTCTAAGTGCTTGTATTGGTGAAGCCGGTTTATTGTGTGGCTGTCAAGGCAACCGCTCAATTTTCCGGACTCGAGGAACCCTCGATGTTTCCCTTTAACGAGATGATGCCGCGTGGACCGGGCATTTTACGTGTAAGAGATGCATAATGCGGTATTGCGTTAAAGCGGGAGAAAGCTTCGCGTCCCAATAGTGCTTGATAGCTACTTGTAAATGGGGCGAGGTGGAAGGTTAACTTTTCACGGCGGAAGTTGTCGGGTGAGCCGAACACAACTTCTAGCCGTAGAGAGCCCGTACAATGGGCATATGGGCCTGGCATTACCCCTTGAAAGGAAGTGTTGCTGTGGCAAAATTTGGTTGGGTCTATCCCCATTTTGCTGATTGTGTCCTGATATAGTAGGTTTAGATCACTGCCGCCGTCCATTAGGACTTGTGTAAATTGGAGTCCGCCAATTATCGGATCTAATATCAAGGCAGTCCAACCTGCATTCCGTATACTTCTAGAGTAATCCTGATGGTCGAAGGTGATTGGTTTTAACAACCAGTGGCGGGACTCCTCCGGGATAGGCCGTATGGAGCAAACCTCTATGGGCGCCGCTCTATTTTTCCCTTTTGTCACGTGAAGTGAGTTTACTGTTTTGATTTCTTGTGGGAAATTCCTTTGTTTTCTGGTGCTCTGCTTGTGTTGTTCGTCATCGTCCTCGCTTGGTGTGTCGAGCCCCTTGTGTTCGACGTTGAGTTTGCCGGACTGCTTGAAGACCCAACAATCTCTGTGGGTATGGTTTGCAGGCTTCCCGGGAGTACTGTGGATTTGGCATATCTTGTCCAAGATTTTGTTTAAGTTAGATAGCTCGTCCCTGTTATCCTTAAGGGGCAACTTTTTATGATTCTGCCGAGAGCTTTTGAATCCGGCGTTGATCGCCGTGCTCTTGGGCAGTTTCCTTGGTCCCACGCTGGTCCTTGCTGCGTCGTGGTTTCCGCTTCCATCCCCGACTTTGGATGTACTTGGGTCGCTGGTATCGCATCTTGCCAGCCAGCTATCCTCTCCGCATAAGCGGGTCATGAGGCTTGTTAATGCGGCCATTGTTCTTGGCTTTTCTTGGCCGAGGTGTCTGGCGAGCCATTCATCTCGGACGTTGTGTTTGAAAGATGCTAAGGCTTCGCGTCCGGACAGTCGACTATTTGGTTCTTTTTAGTAAGGAATCTGTTCCAAAATTTCCGGTCTGACTCTCCGGGTTGTTGAGTTATGTGACTTAAATTGTCGGCATCCGGAGGTCGGACATAGGTCCCTTGAAAATTTGCCCGAAAAGCATCCTCGAGCTCCTCCCAACTTCCAATGGTGTTTTCGGGAAGGCTTTGAATCCAATGCCGGGCTGGCCCTTTGAGCTTGAGGGGTAAGTATTTTATGGCGTGGAGAACATCTCCTCTAGCCATGTGTATGTGGAGGATGTAATCCTCAATCCAGACTCCAGGGTCTGTTGTTCCGTCGTATGCCTCTATGTTTATGGTCTTGTATCCCGCTGGAAATTCATAATCCAGCACCTCATCGGTGAACACATAGGGGGTGTGCGGCACCCCTGTATTTAGGTGTACCGTGATGTTCGGATACTTGATGTGTTGCATTGCTTACTAGAGCTTGCTTTCTTGGCCCGTAGATAGATCTAACTGGGCCATCTTTTTGATGCGAATCCCTGTGCGGATCGCGTGCCGGCTTGTGTGCGGCGCCGTTTGCCGCTCTCTGTTTGCCATGGGGCCGTCCATCCGACCGGGTGGCCTCCTTGTTTTTTTATTGCGGGGGCTCTACGGCCTCCTCGTCAAATTCGGGCAGTAGTTTTCGCTTTGGGTAGCTCTTTGTTCGGCGACTGTCGTCATATTTGTCTGCGGTGTTGAGTACTTTGCTCCATCTGATTCTGAGTGCATCTTCCGCTGTTTTGAGCTTCCGCTTCTACTTTTTCAGGCTACGTGCAGTGGCGACGAGCCTTTTGTGGAGGTTCTTCTGCTCCAGCAACTTATCCGGCGTGAGATCGTCCGGACTGTTATCTTCGCCGGGGACGGGTTGTTTATCCAGGTTGTCCTATTCGGACGGTTGCTCGATAGCATGTTAAATGCCCACGGTTCGCCCTGCTTCATGGCTGGGTCTGTATGGCTGTTGTCTTTGTCGGCGGGACTTGAGCGGCGCTTACGTCGCCGTTTGACTGCTCTTCGAGGAATGATCCTTCGTAGCGCCCGTTGTTCCTCGTCGTCGCTTCCTTTAGGTGTATCCACCATGTATACATCGTGAGATGAGGTGTTTCTCGATTGCCCTATAGGTGCTGGTTCATGTTCCTCTCCTACATCGTCGTCCATACCGTCGATGTCTTCGGAGTCGAAGTCGAGCATGTCGGTTAAATCATCGACAGTGGCTACGAAGTGGGTGGTGGGTGGGCATTGAATTTCTTCGTCGTCCGCGTCCCAACCTTGCTGACCGTAGTCTGGCCAGGGCTCTCCTGATAAAGAGAGAGACTTTAGTGAATTCAGGATGTCGCCAAAGGGCGAGTGCTGAAAGATGTCCGTGGCGGTGAACTCCTTGATCGGCGCCCAATCGGATTCGATTAGCGGGGCGCGGAAGGTTCGGAGTCCGGAGAGGAGTCCGACACCTTGGAGTCACGAGCTTCGCAAAGGACAGGGTAGGTGTACGGCTCAACCGCCGTAGAGATCGCAACCCCCGAGGTGGTGTCCAGCCACCCGTCCTCGATCGACGCAGTCGGCTCCGAGCTAAGGGTCGGAGCGGACACTGGTGCGGCCTCCAGGACACTGTTCGGCGGCAAAGCTAGATCATGCCCCTCGTGACAGTGCGGCGCGCTTGGTTGTGGCTCGAACCCGTTGAAGATCAAGACTCCGCGGACGTCAGCCGTGTAGTTCAAACTTCCAAATCTGACCTGATGGCTAGGGGCGTAGCTTTCAATCTGCTCCAGATGGCCAAGCGAATTGGCCCGCAGTGCAAAGCCGCCAAATACGAAGATCTGTCCGGGGAGAAAAGTCTCACCTTGGACCGCATCATCGTTGACGATCGGAGGAGCCATCGGGCCTAAGGATGACGACACAGAGGAACTCTCAATGAAAGCACCAAATTCGGTGTCAAAACCGGCGGATCTCGGGTAGGGGCTCCCGAACTGTGCGTCTAGGCGGATGGTAACAGGAGACAAGGGACACGATGTTTTTACCCAGGTTCGGGCCCTCTCAATGGAGGTAAAACCCTACTCCTGCTTGATTAATATTGATGATATGGGTAGTACAAGAGTAGATCTACCACGAGATCAGAGAGGCTAAACCCTAGAAGCTAGCCTGTGGCATGATTGTTTTTCGTCCTACGGACTAAAACCCTCCGGTTTATATAGGCACCGAAGAGGGTTAGGGTTACACAAAGTTGGTTACAATGGTAGGAGATCTACATATCCGTATCGCCAAGCTTGCCTTCCACGCCAAGGAAAGTCCCATCCGGATACGGGAGGAAGTCTTCAATCTTGTATCTTCATAGGCCAGGAGTCCGGCCATCCGGACACCCCCTAATCCAGGACTCCCTCAGTGGGAGTATGAAATAGAAACCAAACAGGTGGCATTCACGCAAAGCAAATCTAAACTAAGCTGATGGCATATAAGATGTATAATGTAAGCAATGCAAGGTGCCATATGCATGATATGACCAACATTAGCATGCCAGGTTAGAGCAAACACCTCAGGTGGTAAACAGGCATGGTCGGCTCCTTCGAATCTCCATCCGAACAATTATCTTCCTATGGAATACAATCTGAAATGCAGGAGAGGGGGGGACTTAGCCCACCATGGAGCAGCGTCGCATGACATTATATTCGCATAGCGGTCTTCTCTTTTCTCTACATGTTCAATGCGATTGTGTACAATATCGACATGCATAATAATAAATAGTTAGATTTTGTAAGGCCTAAGGGTGCATGCAAAAATCAAGACTGATGGTAGCAAGCGAGTGGATAGATCCAAAACTAATGATAGCAGGTAGATTATAGCTTCAGTTTAAAAAGATAGACAATGGATCATCTATTGTTTGTTGCCCACCCAACATGAACCACAAAGAAGACCCCAGATGAACCAGATAGTAGACAAATACTATTCGTTGCTGGCTTGATATGAGACCCATGGGCAATTCAAAACTCAAGATTGAACGATAAAGTAGCAGGTAATAATAACCGATGTATAACGTAAGCAAACACGAAAGACTGCGACCTCTCTTCCGGAATTGTCTAGTCCTCAGGTTCATCTACTCAGTAGATGATGGTAATGCAGTTGGCGTGGCTGCGGCAACGGGAAGATGATCCGAGGCGGCAAAAGAAAGTCTGCAGGGGATCTCTGCTGCGATGAACGCTTCATCGATGGTGCACCTCGTGGGGTGGATGACGACACGGCAGGAGCAGGACATAACACAGAGTTTTCTTTGAGGCCAATCTGAAAATGAAGTAAATCTGTAAGGGCTCCTTAGAATTGGAGGATTCTATAAACGCAGGGACAGGAAAAACACAGAATAGGATAGGAATGCACGTGCAAAATAGAGCATTTGGAAACATAGGATTTTAGTCAACTTGGGTGTTTGGCTCACATGAATTGGAAGAACAGAGGAATGGAGAAACAAAGTGATGCGACGAGTGTACAACCTCTTTGGCATAGCCTTGTGGACCTCAAAGATCATTGGGTTGGACGTGGAGGATGGTGATGATGCTGGTGTGACTGTGGGAGGCGGGAAGAAGATCCGAGGCCTCAGAACGGTGCCGAGGGTACTGCTCCATTGTGATGGACGGTTCCGTCGTTGGAGCAGCTCCGCTAAGGTGTACAAATGACGAGGCTGAAGCATGACAAGACAGACATCTTTAATCTGAAGTGGGACCCTAATATCATCTCGCAATAGATGATGTAGAATACATCACCAAAAGTGCTAGATGTAAACGCGCATCAGCGCCACGGCCGCTCCGACGAGATGTTGTAAGTACTGTTCACTCTGAACTTAATCAAGAAAATGAACTTCACAATCGAAACTGAATTTTACCGTCGAAACTGATTGAACTAGTAACAGCATTGCAATAGATGTTTAGGCGTTCGAGCACTAGTAGCAGAGAAGCGATGATCTAAATCAGCGACGCCGAAAGGCAGGAACGACTAGAAGAGAGCAAGTCGTGCAGTAGCATCGCGAGCGAGTGCTAAAGCATCAACTCATGTAGCTGCCGGAGGTCGTGCAGCAGCAGCAGCAGCGCAAGTGAGAGCAAGAGCAGAGCAGCAGCACGAAGAAAAGAAGGAGCAGTGCAGAAGCGCGGCCGACAGCAAGAACAGAGCCGCAGCGCGAGCGAGAGCCGGAGCAGCTGCAGCTAGTGCCGTTGTGGAAGTCGCCGCCGAGGAAGCAACGACATGGGGGAGAGACGTCGTGGATGATGTGGCCAGCGACAGCGCCGTCGATGGAGACGCCATGTCTGCTCGGTATCGAGCACCGGCAGCCCCGTGAGATCGAATAAAAGATAAAATGCAGCGATGAGTGCAAAACCTCCTTTGTGGCGCCGAGTTGGCCTCGGCTTCATTGGAGGAATTGGTGAGGGTGCTGCGGTTCCGGTGGGGCAAGTCAAGACGGCGCTGTGGGGATTGAGGTGGCGCGATAGACGAGGCGAACATCGGGGCAGCTCCTTGGAGGTGGAGGACGGGGCGGCTGATCAGGCGGGACGACGAGATCGACAATGGATCCTCATCCGGTGCGGTGGATGAGGGACGGCGAGCTGTTGCGGTGGACGACGTAGTCGGGGAAGAGTCTCCGGCTGGGCGGCGGTCGGGAGGCCGACGGAGGAGCGTGGGGTTTCGCGGGTTTTGGTGGCCTCGGTGTACGAATGGGGGCGAAGGGGGAGGGGGGAGCCAAGCTTAGGGACGCGCTTGTCCAAAATGTAGGGTAAGTTACCAGCGTACCCCCACCGGTTTTGAAACCGCGATGTGGAGCTTCATTTCCGGCTGAGGGGTAGAAGGGGGATTTCGCGTGTCTGGGCTGCGGGAGCGATTTCGGATGAGGAGGGAGTTCTCGCGCGCGTCCAAATTTTGGGATAACAAGGCGCGGCGTGGGTTGAAGAAGCGGGAGTTTCAAAGTAGGTGAGACAAAAGATACTCGAGCTTGAAAATTTCGGGATAACAAGGTGCTGATTCCTTGTTCGGCAAGACAAACTTAACGTGTTAAAAAAATCATACAAGACACAAGAGAGTCATGTCCCTTTACTATATTGCTATAGATGCCATTGAAAAACTACAAGAAAAATGTAAAAAAATCGGAGAACAAGATTACCTGCACACAAGTACCAAATCGATTCGCACTTCCCTCAACAACAACAAAAACAAATCAATTCCCACCAAAGAAAGAGTAATGTCCCTTTTATATGATTAGAGATGCCATGATCTTGAATTTCAATTTTGAATCCACGTTATGTTGAATTCAATATATCATTAGGTGACCTTGCGGTTTATAATTGATGTAGTCGTACATTTTGATCTTCCATCATATATGAACATTTTACTCCACCATGTGAACATATATATTGTCGTCTACCATATGGACTAAATTTGAATCAATTTTCCTTATTTGAATACGATTGTTGTCAAGTTATACAATAATTTAAATATTATCTTGATAACAAAAAGACATGCATATAGCAGTAATCATATTTCACTATGAACTACATGTACCATACGCTCTCCAATTCAAATATTTGTATCCATTTTATGTTGAATTCAAATCATAGTACATTATTGGTCTAGGTAGCAAGATGTTCGGGATAATCTAAACCCTGTTTCCATACGTATAATTTTTGGCTGAATTGGGACAAGTTTTGGTATAAGCCTCTTGCAAAACCGGAGATTCTCTCAACAAGCCTCGTGGTTCCGAGAGGAACGTGTCACCTTTGTGTGCTAAACGATATCGCTGCCTCCCCGATTTTATTTACAGAGGCAACATAGAACTATATGAGTGCCTGTTAAATTTTGGAATTATTTCGGGTTCATTTGGCCTTTTATACATTAATTGAGTTTCGGACTTTTAATGTGCATAATCTAAATATGAATTGCATGCACATTCTCCGGTGCACCAAAGTGGGTTGAAAAATCACATGTGTGTCCTTGGTTGAATTTCTAGGTCCCATGGAAGAAATGAGAATGAAATTCAAACATCTGGGCGTCATGACTCTGCCGAGAACATCAAGAAACTTAGATTTTAAATTCATGTAAATCCAAAACTCGGCTGGAAATCATGAAACTTGTCATGGTGTCATGTCATGGCACTAACATGTTGTGGTAAAAAAATTGGGCCAATTTGGAAGCTTGTGGTTCTAAGAGGGAACGTGCCACCTTTGAGTGTGAAACGATATACGCTGCCCCCCACCCCCGCCCTTGAGTTTCTTAACAAAGGCAACATAGAACTACATTAGTGCCATGTTAAATTTTGGAATTATTCCGGGTTCGTTTGTCGTTTTTATACATTAATTGAGTTTCTGGTCATTTAATGTGCATAAGTCAAATTTGAACTACAAGCACATGCTCTCGTGCACCAAAGTTGGTTGAAAAATCACATTTGTGTCCTCGGTGAATTTCTAGGTCCCATGCAAGAAATGAGAATAAAATTAAAACATCTGGGCATCGTGGCTCGGCCGAGAACATTGAGAAACTTGGTTTTAAAATTCTTGTAAATCCAAAACACGCCTGAAAATCATGAAACTTGGCATGGATGTCATGTCATGGTACTACCATGTTGTGGTAAAAAATGGCGAATAGGAACAGATTTTGGTATAAGCTTCTTGCAAACCAAGCTTCTCTCAAGAAGGCTCGTGGTTCTGAGAGGGAACGTGTCACCTTTGAGTGCGAAACGATATACATTGTCCCCCTTGAGTTTATTTACAAAGGCAACATAGAACTACATGAGTGCCCTATTAAATTTTGGAATTATTCCGGCTTCGTTTGGCCTTGTTTACACATTAATTGAGTTTTTGGTCATTTAATGTGCATAATTCAAATTTGAACTACAAGCACGTGCTCCCGTGCACCAAAGTTGGTTGAAAAATCACATTTGTGTCCTCGGGTGAATTTCTACTCCCATGCAAAAATTGAGAATAAGATTCAAACATCTGGGCATCATGGCTCGGTCGAGAACATTGAGAAACTTGGTTTTAAAATCATGAAACTTGGCATGGTGTCATGTCATGGTAGTACCATGCTGTGGTAAAAAAACTGGCCGAATAGGAACAAATTTTGGTATAAGCTTCTTGCAAATCGGAGCTTCTCTCAAGAAGGCTTGTGGTTCTCGGAGGGAACGTGTCACCTTTGTGTGCATAATTCAAATTTGAAATACAAGCACATGTTCAAGTGCACCAAAGTTGGTTGAAAAATCACATGTGTGTCCTCGGGTAAATTTCTAGGTTCCATGCAAGAAATGGGAATGAAATTCAAAATTCTGGGCGTCGTGGCTGGGTTGGAAATATTGAGAAACTTAGTTTTTAAATTCCTGTAAATCCAAAACAACCATGAAAATAATGAAACTTGGCTTGGTGCCATGACATGGCACCAACATGCTATGGTAAATTTGCAGTCCGATTTGCAAAGGCGCACACATTAACAATCAATAAAGTCATTTTGGAACAAGTGCTGTCACGTTACAATCGGAAACACAAGTATTATTGAAACCGTGGGCGTTCTACTTACTAGTACCATTTACATGCCGCCACGCGTCCCCATTTTTTATTAGCTAGGACGCGCTGTGTAGGGTAGCTATTTGAGTACGAGAGGCGTGCGATCAGACCCCTGCGCGTGCTTATCGGGAGGAGATCCCTTTGACCTCCATCTGCCGTCCACATCTCTCCCAAGGTCTCCATTAATGGCGCCCGAGCCTCTGTTTAATGGCGTGGCTATGTCTCACTCGACTGAGATTTAAGAGAGAGAAATGAAAATCTGAAAGCACGGATCTTGATGTAAGATCCGACGGTATATAGCATCTACTGCGACTTATAGCAAGACTGATGAATATATAAGTATGATTTTTATTTTTATTTTGATCAAAGAAGGGCTTGCCCCTTCCGATTTTTATTACTGAAAGCCACCACAGTTCACAAGAAGTTCAGCACAACTCCAGCCTAAGACGAAGGACTAAAAGCTACGTACCAGATTGAAATCGCAACATCCCAAGAGGCCAACAAAGGCCAAACATCCGTGCTAGAACCCAACATTTCTCAACCTACGACACAATCCACATCCTAAACCGATTATTACATCAAAAGAAACCAGGAAACTGAAGGAAGCCTAGCAGCAACTAGAAGAACAACAATGCCAGGGTTGCCACAGCAAGAGTTTTCTTCATTCCAGCCTCGCAACATTGATCTTCCACAGAAAGATAAGGACGATTAATTGTCTTACATAATTAGAAAGATAATTAAAAAAGCCACATGCGGCTACGCCCGAAATACACAAGGGCAAAAGAAGAAGGAAGACAAGGATCTGGCTCGCTGATCTCTACTTTCTTGATGCATTGCTGCAGGCCGCGGGAACTAGTCTCCGCGGCGAGCGGCGATGAGCTCTTTCATGTCCTCAAGACGCTGCTTGAGAACATCCACGGATTCCTCCACCAGCCTTTGGCGCTCGTTGCGGAGCATGTCATTCTCGTCCATAAGTTTCTTGACGATGACGCCGGTCCTCTTCAACAAGGCACTGGTCTCCTCCTGCTGGTCTGCACTTCGGACGATCTTCTCCTCAAGAGGTCGCGCCGCCCGAGCCTCTCATTGCCCTCCCTTAGTTGCCGGATGACGCCGTAGCCTGTTCAAACGAGGCTTTCACGCCGTCCCGCAACCTCGCCAAGCCGGAGATCTGATCCATCGGCTATGGACGATCGCATGCATGCGCCTATAATACTCGCCGCTTGCGAGAAATTTTCCCGAGCGCGCGCGCTGGCGGGACATCTCTCGCTGCATTCGTGGCGCGGCGGGACATCTCGCTGCTTCCACGACGCGTCGGACCAGCTGCTGCATCGATGGCGCGGCGGGACCTCCGTGCTTGCTTGAGCGCGGCGGGACCTCTGTGCTACTACTTCGCTGACGGGACATGTCGGCTGCTCTCGCAGCGGGCGGACATCTCTCGTGCTTCCGCTTCCATGCTCGCCTCTCCCGGTGGCAATCTCTCGACCTGAACTCACGCTGCCATGGCGGACGCAAGGGAAGGATGCTGAATGACTTGTTTGTTTTGTGGATGAGGAGTTGAGGAGGAATGTGCAGTCATCTTGGCATACTAGTATTTATAACCGAGTACTAATACGCTCCTAAGTGGGAAACCGTTTAGGTTGTGATCGGTGTGAACAGGTTTGGAATTCAATATAGCGTGGTACTAATACGCTCCTAAGTGGGAAACCGTTTAGGTTGTGATCGGTTTGAATAGGTTTGCAATTCAATATAGCGTGGAGTAATTTGGAATGTGACGAGACGCAAGCTCAAAATTTATTGACGGTTCTAGTCTCGAAGTGCGGCACTATTCCCGGATGGAGTACTTCTTTTTCTACTCCCTCCTTTCCGGTTTTATAGGGCTTATCTCAAAATTTTAGTTTTTCCATTTTATAAGGCTCAATTTGGTTGTTCCCCAACACATGTTCAGATTCCAAGGTGCATTATATCATTGCATGCAAGTATTAAGAGAAAATTGACCAATGCATGTACTTTATGCATGCATTCATTGCAATTAATGCATTGATAAACATAATTTTTTGAGAAAAACAAGAGCATTAATTAGGTGCTTTTGCAAACTACAAAAATATTCCACCACTCACCATAAACCGGAAAGGAGGAGTACTGCTGTACGCAGCAATAACCGCACCGTCGTATACATATCTTACGGTTAATGGGGCGTTCGACAGGAATAGCCGCGTGGCGAGCTCTAGGCTAGTCCTTTTTTCAGACGCATTAAACCTATCTCTCGGGACTTCTCGCATTGCACCATCGTGCCACCCACAAAAACTTGTAGTACTCTGAGTTTAGTAGTACGTTATACAGGAAGAGAAGAGGTGCACGCACGCACTCGTCCTCTCATACACGCGTCTGTTTTTCTTGAAAAGGAGGATGATGACCCTGGCCTCTGCATCTGGGAGTCACACATGCATCTGTAGCTACGTATTGTAGTGTTCCCAACCATCCGATTGGCTCTATCATGGATGTACCTATATACTAAAACATGTCTAGATACATCTATATTTTGACAAATGGAAGGCATGTATTGTGGAACGGAGGGAGTGCTTGTCATCAAAATGGATAAAAAGGGACGTATCTAGAACTAAAATATGTCTACATACATCTCCTTTTATCCATTTTGATGACAAGTAGTACTTCTTACCCAAAGGAACTTTATATTCAACAGACACAAAATATCCGTTCGACTATTGGAAATTACTGATCTGATGTCGAAGTAATTGCTGCATCGCCACCAAAACCCACAACTTCTTAAGCTAAAGTAGACCAAGATAAATCATATATTAGCATATTACTAAGATAAACATAAGGCACTGTCAAAACATTTAGGATGTGAGCTTGTCAATCTGAATGTGGAGGGACACAAGCTTAGCCCGGGCCAGCAGCTTCGGCGGAACTGTCAAGAAGGTCAGTTCTTGCACGTCGGCGTCGCCGGGATCCTTGCTGCTTGTCACCTCCATTTCCAACTTGACAGCGTCGGTCGTGCCTTTGGGCTCCCCCGGCGGGTCATTCGCCCACAACTTAGCCAAGTAGTGCGGCAGTGGGGACGCCCCCGCTCTGATGCAAACGACCAACATGGTGATAGGCGCGCCGATGTCGAGCACGCCGCCGACCAAGAAAAACGCGTGGCCGTCCTCCTCCGCGAATAGCAAGAGCCGTGGCTCCGATAGTGGCACTTTCAGTTGGAGCACCTTGTCGTACTGGATCCTGTGCACGGGCATGGGATGCGCGGTGCTAATGTGGTGGTAGAGCGCCGGCGGCGGGCCTTCGTAGCCGCAGACGGGCACGGGGCATTTGCAGGGCGCGAGCGGACACACGCTCTCGTGATCGGCGAGCTTGTGGTAAGTGACGTAGAGCCCACAGCCTTCGTGCGGGCACTCCACCCTCACCGACGAAAGGACGGAGTCCACCGCCGTGTTCCACACGTCGAAGCCACTGGCGCACTCGCACTTCTGGCACTGCCGCTGGTTCCCGGGGCGCTCGACGCGGCAGTCCGTGCAGGCCAGGTGCCCTCCCTTGCAATGCAGAAATCAATCCAACAACACATCAATCAAGAAACCTGCACCTTGCTCAATCAGCCGAACGGACATGGTGTATTCAAACCTTATACACTCGAGGCGTCAAGGGGCGGAGGCAAAAGGGGCAGTGGAGCACGGTGAGGTCCATCGAGACCTTAGAGAGCTCCATCGTCAGGTCCTGTTCCTGTTCGATCTGCATGATCTCGCCCTCCTCGTGCACAACCATCTCTCGACTTGGGCCGGGGTATTACAAAGCTTACCGTCACATATTTTATACTCCCTCCGTTCCTAAATGTACTCCCTCCGTTAGGAATTACTTGTCTCGGAAATGGATGTATCTAGAACTAAAATTACGTGTTGTAATTAATGCATTGGTAAACGCAAATTATTGAAATATATCGAGTGCAGTGCTTTGATGTGTCGCGTCAACTCGTACATCAACGAGAAGTTTGATTATCCTCTCCCTCACGGACTTAACTGCACCTGCCTTTGGCTGTATGACAGGTTGGCCACACACCTGTCGGGCCCACCTGTCATACACGCAAAGACAGGAGCGTCCCTCCCTTGCCCATGAGCGTGGTGGCTGGCAAGAATAGGAGAAGCTTTCGCTACACGCTCTCCCTCCCACACGCGGTGGACATGCAGCAGTTCAATCGGTGTCAGATGGACAGTAGCGTACTGTAGTACTCCTCCAGTGTAGTAGTACACCATCATTGTTCGACTTCCCGAAGAGGCGAAGAGCCAAGCGCAGCCCGGACGCTCGTGTTGCAGTTTCATGCGTAGAGTAGTCTAGATAGCGTGTACCGTGCCTGTAAGCCTAAAATCGTTGGGGTCGGCTCCATGCTATGTGGCCGTCTCAAAGTTTTTTTAAATTAAAATAGTCTTCTAGCCCTACCTGTCACCCTGGTGATTGTAGTTTGCACGCTCATCTGGTCAGGACAGGAATATATATTTTAATTTGTTTTTTTTTGAAAAGCGGGGACTCCCCGGCTTCTGCATCAGAACGATGCATACAGCCACATATATTTTAATTTGTGGTGGGTAAATGTTAGATGTTGCAGCAAATATATTGTACACTGCGGGTTTTTCAGCCAAGTTTAGAGGCAAGCATGTGGGGCCAGTGCTATGATGTGTCGCGTCAACTCGTAGAACGAGGAGAAGCTTGATTTTACTACACGCCTTCTCCCTCGCCCATGCGCGCTGTTGCTCGCAAACGAGGACAGGCTTTTGTTTAGTAGTACTTCTACAACAAGCTATCCGTCCCGCTCGCGGTGGACGGACATGCAGCTGTGGATTCGACACTGTAGAAGCAGTAGTAGTAACATCATTGTTCGTCTTCTCGAAGAGGCGAAGAGCCAAGCGCAAACCAAACGTCGCGATTAAGAACATTGAGCACGATATAGCCAGCTCTTGCATGAGACAAAATTGCTATGTGAGCCCACTATTGTACTAGTACGCATAACTACTTGCTAGTATAGCCCTGTAAACCGAAAGGAGTATTTGCCCTTCTAGAGATTTCAACAAGTGACTAGACTACACCGAGACGGAGTACATATGGAGCAAAATGAGTGAATCTGCACCGTAAATAAATACGCATTAGTTCTATCGCTTTCTCTCCGAGGTGCACAATATTGAGTATACCGACTAGTCTCTTTTGACTCGCATTTACGTTGTTTTTTTGACACAAGATGACGCAAGCGCTCATATACACGCGCATACACTCACCCCTATGAACGCACACACGCACGGCACTATCATCTTGAAATTTAAGAAGTCACCATAGGCACCTCGTCGTCGGCGGGTCCATAGGTGCTTGAATGCCAAGGAGGAAGAGGGTAGTTGTTCCCGAGACGTTGAACGGTCAATGATGCATCCTCAACTACATGCAGAGGGAATTAATTGGAGAAGCAGACTAGAGCCAACACGATGTGAATGTAACAGAGTTTGGACTCTCATATACTAATAAAGACGCCCACCACTCCAATCCATCTACTACTTCCAAGTCTCTGCGCAACACTGCTCAGTCCAATCCAAGACCAAGTGACCAGAAGCCACAAGCACCTATGGAGGCGATGGACGCGAGCGGCATTCGGCTGTGCCAAATCATCCAAGGCACCGGCCTGCGGCCCAAGACACAAGCAGCGTTCCAGACGGTGTTTGGCGACCGCAGCATCGTAGCCCTCGCCGACGCCAGCCGCGCTCTTGCATGGACGACATGATGGTCAACTCCATCCGCAAGTTCACCGCCGTCAAGAAGCGCAGACGACCTTGCCGTCTTGCTCGCTTCCAGCCCGCGCCCAGCCTCCTCATTGCCTGCCACCCTCATCGGCCTACATGGTGAAGAACTCTTTCAAGCCCTCGTGGCCCTGCAGTGCTGGAGGTCGCGACAAAGAATGTGCACTCGAGGCCGCTGCCGCAGCGCTCGCCATGCAAGAAACCGTCGACCGCACATCCACGCCTATGAGGAAATCGTCTACATAGGCCACTACAAGGCAAGCGAGACAGAAGACGTTGGCCTTCTTCCAGCGGCTGGAATCTTTGGATGCCATTGTTCGAAGCACGCCGACCTGCCACGAAAGCCGCTGCTACTTAGGCGCCGCTCGGTGGGCGGTGCCTGAGTCGAGGAGGTGGACGCCGTTGATGGATGCATCTCTTCTTCTTGCCTCCTGTAACCAGCACTGCATCGCCTCGTGGCCTTAATGTTTTATTAGTATAGTACTCCTCCGCTCCCAAATATAAGTCTTTCTAAAGATTCCAGCAAGTGACTACTACATACGGAGAAAAATGAGTGAATCTACACTCTAAACTATGTCTTCATACATCTCAGATGTTGTATTCCATTTGAACTAGTATCTAAAGAGGCTTATATTTATGAACGGAGGGAGTATATGGCATTTTTATTCCAACAGAACGTTTTCACCGTGAGGTGGGGCCATGATTGAGCAAACCCACCCCACCCACCGGCGCCGGCCGAGTTTAGAATTAGAAGAGAGAAACAAGGAGGAGAGCTAGCTGTAGTACAGACGCTGTTGTCAGATGGGACTCGTGTTTATAGAATAGGAGTACTGAGCACTCGTGCCTCTTTTTTGAGGGAAAAATTAGTCGTATGTCTAGTACCACTAGTTGGGTGCGTGCGACCTATAGCTGTCATCACTTTAGGTCTCCTTTTCGAACCGCGGCTACGCTTCACAAGACATATTTTTCACGATTTATCCTCCTATATGTACTCCTAGGCTATTTCACGTGCTCCCATTCGCCGACATGTGGGACATAGAGCATCTGGGTCGTAGTGCATGCACGACTTGGAGCATATGCCGGGGTACTTTACATTTCAGACCTCACGAATTACATGCAAACCCCCCGTAGAAGAATAAAGAAATCAATGAATTACTACATGAAACCTGATTATTTTCGTGGAAACCGAGCACGCTCATTAAATTTTGGACATAACACGCTTATAAAAATGACCGACCTAAACCAGTCTAAGGGCCTCTTTGATTTTTCCCAAAAAAGGGCCTCTTTGATTCGCAGGATACCGAAAACACGGAATGGGCAAAGTATGATGGTGATGAACCGAGACGAGGAGAACTCTAGCTCGCTTAGAGGTTAGAGTTAGATTCTAACCTGAACTAACTCTAAACCAAAGAGGTGTATGGATGGCAGGGTTAGATTGACAATAAATGCTCTATCTCAATCATTTGACTACTTTGGACCCTATTTTAGTCGACTAAAATAAGTCCCTTGGATCCAAGCACCCTCTTGGTGTGGCCGGCTCTTCATGGCCTCCTCCGCTCACAATTGACATAAACGAACCATCTATACAAATCAAGCATGCAAAACATGATAATTTTTACTTTGTCCATACAAATGAGATATCCCACTTAAACATACAAGTCGTCAATCAAGCTTCACAAAATAAAAAAACACTTCATGAAACAAAGAATGAGCTAACTCATCACGGAAGTCGTTCACGATAGGGAGGGAGCCCGGAGCCCCTCACGCACCGAGAGAGGAGCTCGCCATCGTCGCTCTGGAGGAAGGCTCTGTAGAGCCCAAGCCCCGGGAACCCCTCCGACGCCGGACCTTGCGAGTTGAGGTCGACACCGGCATGGGTAGCAGGGCCGCTTGCCGCCGACTGGGAACTTAATCTTTGGGCCTCTAAAAATAATGAAAGCATGTAATTAAAATACCTAGAAAGGTGAACTGAATCTTTGGGCCTCTAGAAATAATGCAAGCCTGAAACTGAAATACCTAGAAAGGTGAACTGAATCTTTGGGCCTCTAGAAATAATGCGAGCCTGAAACTTAAATACCTAGAAAGGTGAACTGAATCTTTGGGCCTCTAGAAATAATGCAAGCCTGAAACTGAAATACCTAGAAAGGTGAACTCAATCTTTGGGCCTCTAGAAATAATGCAAGCCTGAAACTGAAACACCTAGAAAGGTGAACTGAATCTTTGGGCCTCTAGAAATAATGCAAGCCTGAAGCTGAAATACCTAGAAAGGTGAAATGAATCTTTGGGCCTCTAGAAATAATGCAAGCCTGAAACTGAAATACCTAGAAAGGTGAACTGAATCTTTGGGCCTCTAGAAACAATGCAAGCCTGAAATTGAAATACCTAGAAAGGTGAACTGAATCTTTGGGCCTCTACAAATAATGCAAGCCTGAAATTGAAATACCTAGAAAGGTGACATGAATCTTTGGGCCTCTAGAAAGATTTATTACCTCCTCAAGCAGCATCAAACAATTCCATGCGTGCACCACAAATCTATAGCAAGTTTGATCAGGATCTACTTTTCCAAATCAGAATTAGCGCTAGAGCAAGCAAGATCAATGATATGGCCGTGAGACAGAGAAGGAACGAAAAAACTCACCCCTCTCGCGGCCTCCCTGGTAGATGCGCCGCCGGGTGAAGGGGGAGCGGGGCGACCTTCAATGGTCGGAGGGAGAGGGCGGCTGGAGTAGGGCGGCAGAAGCCGGAAGGAGGGCGGCGGAGGAGAGAGGCGGCGCTTGGGCGGGTGGGTGGTCTGATGGGGAACAAAGAGGAGTCGTGCGAGGGGGAGCGATCTGGTGCGGGCAGGTGAGATTTTTTTAGTTCTCTTTTAGTGGGCCCGAGGATAACTAACCCAATTAGAACCTCTCCACCGGCTAGTTTTTTTAGCTGGGTTAGAGCAAACTAGCTCAAACTAACCCCTCTTGTTTCGATAATTTGAGGCTATTTCAACCCAAACTAGCTCTAACTCAGGGATCCAAACAAAGAGGAGTGTTACTGTACATGATACAGTGTGGACCGTAGCACATTGTTTATTATGGCCATATCACCACATTGTATTCTACTGCTCGTTCACTGGGCTACCGTGGTTCGCACGCGTCTGGTTCACTGGCTGCCGTGGTTCGCACTCCTCCGACCTGAGTAGTACTCCTCCGTTCCTAAATATAAGTCTTCGAGATATTTCACTGTGGACCACATACGGATGTATATAGATGCATTTTATGTGTAGATTCACTCATTTTTCTCCGTATGTGGTCTATAGTGAAATCTCTCCAAAGACTTATATTTAGGAACGGAGGAGTAGTATATATACCGCATCATTCTTTGCTCCTTCTTACTACTCCGACATGTGGGAGAGTCAAGATCCAGTCGACGTGTCATGCACCAGATTAGAGCGCTGAACGGAAGGGGGCATCACCCGGTCGGAGCGCCATAATTCATGACTATAGTGAGTGGTCATATCACAAGTCTTTCCAGCGATAACATCGCCAAAATCACACAGCCCCACTCACTCACCTCCTCGCCTCTCACAAACCGCCTACCCAAAACTGTCAGCGATCTTGGCGGGAAAAGCCCGCCCTCAACTTTTAACTACGCGAAAATAGTTCGAGCTTGTTCGTTCTATATAAATACAGACTTACTCAGATGTTTATTCACCCGTGGGGTTGTTCAATGAATGGAGGGGCAGGGAGCACAAATGTAGTAGTAAGTAGGAGTCGTAGAGTAGTCACCTTAAATAGAGAGTTTCTTTTCTTTAATGCCACGCACACAAATTGAAACGCTTGTTGTGGAGAGAAAAAAGATAATCACTCCACTATATATGGACGAAGGGGCCTGAGCGCTTGCTTTACTAGGGTTGCTCTCTTAATTCTCTCATCCTCTCCATATATAAACAAGACAGCGGTAGCGACATTTTCTCTCTGCTCATCGCTGCTCATAGATCCGGCCGGTGTGTGTAGAGTACTAAAAGGTGCATCGTTCACGCGGTCATCACCTCCGAGGGAGAAAACCCACAGCTGCCGGAGGGGCCCGATCCTCTGCCCGTGCCGTTCTCTCCGACACAGCGCCGGCTCGGGAGGTCCTCTGACCCTTCTTCCTCCTTGCCGTATTGTCCGCAGATCCGACCTGCCGCCGACATCCCGCGACCCTCGGTATAAGTTCTTCGAAGCGGCCTTGCTCTCTGCCCCAGCTCCCCACGTGTCTGCATGTGCATCTTTTTCTACTCCCATCAGCTCTTCCAAAGCCACCTAAATTTTTAGTATTATTAGAGGTAAAGCTACTTCATGCATTCAATCTAGGGCTTTGTTCAAACAATGAAGAAAGGGGGAAAGTTGTAGCATGAATCTAGGACTTGATTCAAAGAGGAAATAATATGGTGAAAGTAGTAGAGACCGGATACCCAACCGGTCTCTTGGTTGAAAAGGGAAATAATCAGAAAAAACAGTACAAACTGGATAAGGAACAGATCTATTATTGGTTGAAAAAAGGATAGAAAGTGGCGGCTGGTGGACAAGTCAACAGAGTATGTCCAGGATTAGATTTGCTGCCATCACATAGTAAAAGGTCTCCAGGATCAGATTTGCTGCCCTCACATAGTAAAAGGTCTTATGATTAGATTTGCTTCCCTCACATAGTAAAAGGTCTCAGGATTAGATTTGCTGCCCTCACATAGTAAAAGGTCTCAGGATTAGATTTGCTGCCCTCACATAGTAAAAGGTCTCCAGGATTAGATTTGCTTCCCTCACATAGTAAAAGGTCTCCAGGATTAGGTTTGCTGCCCTCACATAGCGTGAACAAGCTCGGCATCACCACTTTATGCCTCCTTGTAGGTACATTGTGCTGATGCATCCACTGTCCCATGTCCTTATACCAACCTTTTGCCCTTGTTAATGTAAGGGCGCATGTAAAATGAAGTGATCACAGTGTTACCTTAGGAACATGTCTAACCAGTGGTATTGTTAATCTAATGCCTCCAGTGATAAGATGCAATTAAACTGTGTTACAAATGGCACTCCTGCTGTTTTCCCCATTGTGATAAGTAAGTTGCTCCTTTACGCTGCTGAGTGTCCTGGTGTCCCCACGGTCCCATGCCCTTAAACCAAATCTTTAGCTGCTGTTGATTTACTGTGTCTGGTAAACAAGTAATGCCACCATTAAGGTAATCCCATATATGAGGAATCTCATTGTTGATCGTAATGCTTCTGGTAACATGAAGCATTGCTGACGTTTTAAAATTTCTACTGTCCTTGCGTGATTGCCATGAACATAATTAAGATGTTTCTTTTCATTTTGTATATGATTCGTATATTCTTATTGACCAGCAACTGTTTACTTTCTATCATTTTGTGCAGATAGGGATATCCATTTCACCTTGTTGCTATTGTGACCTTTTGGTGAACTTCACAAAACACTTTTTTTGGAATGAGTGTCTTGTGCAGTTCAACTAAAATGTCACGTGGGAAACATCTCCCAATTTTGGTGGAACTGCACAAAATGGTGATTGGAGTTTCCAAAATCTCCGTCAAGTTCTGCTGGTAATCTCGTGCAACATTTTATTAGCTTTTGCAAGATGGAGCCGTCACTATCACGACAATGGCATTTTATTTTAGTGGAACTGCACAAAAGGATAAGAAAATTATAGTTGCACCTTACATGAGCCGGACAGCCAACCTTAATGTTCCTCAATTTTAGTGAAACTACTAAGGAAGAACATGCCAGCTCAGAAGATTAAGTACTTCTTGCTAGCTGAATGATGCACTCTTTGCTTCATTTCAGGTGAACCGCAGAAAAAGGCGCATGAATTGAATCATGGAACTCCAGGCAGACCTTGTCCTAGTGGAGCTAGAGGTTGAGTTCAAGGAGGCCGCTATTAAAGAGAAATCATGCTCTCCTGTCTCCTTGTTTGTGTTGTGCAAACATGCTGTGCAAACGGGAATACTCAACTACAGATGTTGTGATGGTCAAGAGCATTCGCCAAGTTCTTCGATTGTATGACATGGCTAGCCAAGATGGATTTAATCCCGATATTCACTTTATCAAAACGCTCTAATGGGTTGGTTCTGAATCTTGCAAGCTGGGAATCAATGAGATGTGTAGGCATCTTTGTTGTACTTATTATTTGAATCTTATTTGTTGGTTCTGAATCTTGCAAGCTGGGAATCAATGAGATGTGTAGGCATCTTTGTTGTACTTATTATTTGGATCTTATTTGTTGGTTCTGAATCTTGCAAGCTGGGAATCAATGAGATGTGTAGGCATCTTTGTTGTACTTATTATTTGTATCTTATTTGTTGGTTCTAAATATTGCAAGCTGGGAAACCCGGCATGATGATGCAGAGGACAGCAACCATAACAAACAATTGAAACTTGGTAGTATTATCTTTGTGAAAGTGCGACAAATGTGCTGATCGTGTGCGTCCTGAGAATAATAATTCTAATTGTTGTGCATGTTGATCCCGTGGCACTGATAGAACGAGCCAATGCATTGCTTGTTTTAAGTATAAATTTCTATTAAAGCTAATTAAATTTAAGTAAAGTGACCTCTAACTCCTGTTATTACAAGACCAATACAGACCCGCCGTGAACCGACGTGTGGCGGAGTAGGTTTCTTAATGGAGGCATTTGAATGCGCCGAGGGTGCATCTTCTGCGGGCGCAGCGGACGAGGAGGGTAGTAACTGTTGTCGCGTGTACACACTCAGCTTCTCGTTGAATCCAGTTCCCCAAGAGCTGAAAAAGGAACTGCTGCCACCGCCACACACTCGCTCACTCAAGAGACTCCAATGGCGATCCGAGGGGTTAGCCCATCGGATATGGACTTCAGCAAGGAGTTAGTTCGCCGCTCAGTCCTATGGCTGCACCAAGTTGAATGTGATCTACACCAACGATACGGACTCGGTGAAGCTCTGCCTCGCCTGAGTCCTATGTCTGCACCAGGTTCTGGAGCATTCGCCCATTTCATCGGCAGTGCCGACTGCACCTTCGTTACGGTGGAGAGAAGGAAGAAAGCGAAGATTCGGCCATCTGGTGCAACAAGCTTGTCGACATCCAGAAGCAATACAAGATCATCTGCAACGGGTAGGAGAAGGACTCCGTGGTTGACCTTGCTGAGACCATCATCGACCCCTGATACGCCAACATGTAAGAAGACGACCTGAACACGTGGGAGGTACCTCTGAATCTAGCCTACATAACCTACGCGGCCAAGGACGCATACGCATGCTATGACATGTATAGGCAGATCTTGGACATGAGGGTGTGTCTGCTTCCCGTAACCGACGAGTACACGGACAGCCGCAGCGTGATGATCAAGTGTGCCAGGAAGGTCTAGATGTTGTACTTTATCTGTTTATAAGCACCTTTATCATCTGAGTGTTTCATGTGTTAGCCTATGTGTCGTAATTATCTATTTTGTCCGAAATATTTCTTTTAAGAACCCATTAACCTGATTGCTTTTTTAGTGCCTATTTGCTTATGTATGTAAACTAGTTCACTTGTCCGTAAAAAAACTAGTTCACTCGGCTGCCGTGCTTTGAATCTCCTTCCTCCCAACATATTCCTCTCCTCAGGTGGACCCAGCAGGTCTCTGAATTTTCTCCCACTTTCTTTTTGATGTAAACTGAGTTTTCTCCCAGTACTTTCCCCTAGAACCAACTCAACTGTCTCACGTCTAGCCTAAAAAATAATAATACCCCACGTACTATTAACTCATCAAATTAAAATGATATTTTATTTCGTAAGTTGAAAGTTCTTACAAAATAATAATAATAATTGTTTACATATAACTTGCCAAGTTAACTCCTAGTGATTGCGTACATAAGCTTGCAAAGATTTTACTGATGTGCAATCATGTGTTTATGTTTTTATAACATTTCTTTGTCTAGCCCAACCAGATATTTTCACCCAGCCCAGCAAGTCTGCGGATTTCGAGAAAAATGCAAATGGGATTTAAACGGTCTGCATAGATGCTACATCATTGTTTCACCCAGCCCACCAAATGGACTAAAAAAACAAATGGACTGGCTGACATGTGGGCCAGTAGGTCGAAGCCAAAGAAGGCGTTGGATTTACATCCAACGGCCGGCATTCTTCTGTAATCTCTCGTCTTATTCCCCCAGCGCTGCCGGAACCGCCTGCTCCAGCCTTCGGCGTCCAGCGGTGTTGTTTTGTGCTCCTCAGCAAAACGCTACCCCGCCGACGGCCAGGCCATCCCTCCACTCCGCACCTCCTGTTATTCTCTGCCGAGTGTAGGCCCACCCTGCACCCGAACCAGTCAAGTTTCCCACTCCTCTCCGTCTGCGACTCCACTACCGCGTCTTCCCCATCTCCGGGTCGTTCCAGTCTGGGGCCTTGCCATTGTCCACCGCCTCGGTGCGCTCGGCGCGGCGTGGTCAACATACGGGAGTCATCGGAAGAGGATTGTACATGGAGAGCCTGACGGCTGGGACCCACGAGGTCCATGGTCGCATGCAAGGAAAGTTCCTCCTTATTACGCCTCAGACGTGGGAAGGGCTTCAGATTTTGCAAAAACGCCTCACGACAGTTGGACCCACCAGCTATATCTTCGCATGCAAGGAAGTGCCTCCTTATTATGCACCAAAAAATGAATACCCCCTGCTAGCTGGGACCCACCATAGTGGGTGGATGACTTGTGGGCCTACTAAGTCAACGAGGACAGAGGGCTTTGTCAACTTAGTCAATATGAACGATTCTAGCTCCAGTGACCGTACGATGTCCATCCAATGGCCATAGTGCTTCTGCAACCTCTAGTCTTCTTGCTCCAGCCGCCCAAAGCAGCGCCGGTCGTGTCGCGTGCTCCTGCCTCTCATGGCCGGCTATGATGCCGCGGAGGCCTCACCGCCCCCTACTACTCCCACCGCTGGCCCAAGGTATCCCTCGACTCACCCACACCCCTGTTATTCTCAAGGGCGACAAGCAGCCTCACGCCCATGCACCGAACCAAGTGAACCCTCATACTCCTCTCCGCGTGGGCATCCACTGCCGCGTCTTCCTCGGCTCCGCGTCGTCCCCTTCCTAGGCCTCGCCGTCGTCCATCGCCTTGGTGCTCTCGGCGCGGCGTGGTCAATGTGGTCAACGACCGACTTCCATCGGAAGAGTATCTTGTCGACGTGGAGAGGCCGACACCGGGTCCAAGGCCACAGCCAGTTTTTTGTGATTTGCCAAGTAAGTCGCTTTGTCAGGCCTGTTGGGCTGCAAATCTTTCAAGACGAGGAGAGCTTCATTCGGCTGGCCGAGAAAATGGCCTATCAGTAATGAGAAATGGGCTGTACATTTTTAAAACACATCAAACCGACAATTAGTTTCAAATATCTTTTTTTCATTTAGAGATTTTAAATTACATTAATTTTTATGCATGGAGAATTTGTTGGATTTTATATTGATATACATTTATTTTTAAAATCAGTTTGAATGTGAGTCAAAATTTCGGGATTAAAAACAGTTCGGACCGCACCGAAATATGCAAAATTTCGTATATTTTTTTAACCGTGGCCACAATATGGGTTGTAATCTATACCTACTATTAAAAGGAGGTGATATTCTTGGTTTCGTCCCGCTTTGTTTGGTCCCACTTCAATTAATTTCACATACGCTATTTGGTTTTGTTACTTGCCACCCGTTTTGGCCCAACGAAGAAAGCCCACCTGGCGGCAAACTGAGGCCCATGTCCGAAGAGCTGGCAAAAAATAAAATTACCGATGGGAGGGTTCGATCTCATAACCTGCCAACTGGCCACGCACAGTTTGTCCAACTGACCCAGCTAGAGATATGAGAGATTTTTTTCTCCCGTTGCAACGCACGGGCCTTTTTGCTAGTGCTAACAAAAAGAATATGGGATCCAAAAAAAATCCTTAAGAATTAGCAAATGGGCTATAAATTATTAGAAATAATGGCAGATGGGCTGTATGCTGTTTTCCATAGATTTGAGGCTTTCCTAAAAAAAGGTTGACGCACAAGCAGTGACTGTTGGATGTCCATCCAATGGCCGTCGTGCTTCATCAATCTCTGCTCTTCCTGCTCCAGCCGCTCAAACAAGCGCCGGCGACGCTGCTTCCTCTCCCTCCTCAAGGCCGATCAGGCTTGCCAGCAGCCCTCACCGCCCCACCGTACTCCCATCGTTGGCCTAGCCATCCCTCTACTCACCCACACCTGCTGTAATTCTCCGGCGACGGCAGACGAACCAGTAAACCCTCGTACAGTCGTACTCCCCTCCGCATGCGAAACAACTGCCGAGTCTTCCCTGCCTCCGAGTTGTCCCCTTCCTAGGCCTCGCCGTTGTCCACCGCCCTGGTGTTCTCGGCGTGGCCTGGTCAACGTGGTCAATAAACGACATGCATCTGAAGTGGACTGTACGTGGAGAGGCCGACAGCTGGGTCCACGGCCTCACGCAAGGAAATGACTCCTTATTACACGCAAAATAATGATTCCTCCACCTGACATCAGGGACCCATCGAAAGGGCCTCTGTATTTCGCGAAAAAACGTTACCGCCGCTGACAGCTCGGACCCACCAGCTATATCTTCGCAGGCAAGGAAGTGCCTCCTTATTACGCACAAAGAAAATGAATACTCCCCCAGTTAGCTGAGACCCAGTATAGTGGCAGGCTGACTTGTGGGCCTACTAGGTTGACGGGAATGGAGGGCTTTGTAAACTTAGTCAATATGCATGATTCTAGCTCGAGTGACCGTACGATGTCCATCCAACAGCCGTAGTGCTTCTTCAACCTCTGGTCTTCTTGCTCCAGCCGCCCAAACCAGCGACGGTCGTGCCTCGTGCTCGTGCCTCCCATGGCCGGCTGCAATGCGACAGCGGCCTCAGTGCCCCTACTACTCCCACCGCTGGCCAAGCCATCCCTCCACTCACCCACACCCCCTGTTATTCTGCGGCCACGGCAGCCTCACACCTCAGCGAACCAGTGAACCCTCGTACTCCTCTATGCGTGGGCATCCACTGCCGCGTCTTCCCTGGCTCCACGTCGTCCCCTTCCTAGGCCTCGCCGTCGTCCATCGCCCTTTTGCTCTCGGCGCGGCGTGGTCAACATGGTCAAGGAATGACTTCCATCGGACGTGTACTGTACGTGGAGAGGCTGACAGCTGGGTCCACGGCCGCAGCAAGGAAGTCCCTCCTTATTACGCGCAAAATAATTATTCCTCCACCTGACAGCGGGGACCCAACGAACGGGCCACCGTATTTCACGAAAAAACGTTTCCCCCTAACTGCTGGGACCCACCATCTACATCTTCGCACGCAAGGAAGTGCGTCCGGGCAAAAAAAACAATTCGCCCCCCTGACTGCTGGGACCCACCAGCAACATCTTTGCAGGCAAGGAAGTGCCTGACAGCCAGGACCCACCTGGTCGAAGCATACGTAGGGTTGTCATTCTGGTCGCGAACGTGTACGTACATACTGGTCGTTGTAGAGGCGCGCACATGCCGTAGTAGAGGCGCGCACGTCGCATGTACACGTACGTACAGCGGCGAGGGTGTAAGAAAGAAAATACGGCCACATACGTACATACGGGCAGGGTCTCGAATGCCTACTCGCGCATATGTACATGGCTGGGTCGGAACGGAGAAACAGTGTCGTCGTCGTGTTCATGGGGAGCCAACCGGCTGGGTCGGAACGGAATGCGTGGTCGTGTTCATCGGGAGGGCTTGGACAGAACTGGCGATGGAAACGAGGCCTGGCGTACTGCACAACGGAGGAAACGGCCTTGTGTTCGACCGGCCACGTTCAAAACAGGATCATGTTGATCAGGAGGGGCCTGGCGTACCGCACAACGAGGAAACGGACCTCCTACGATCGAAACGGGGGTCCTATTGATCGGGAGGGGTGTGGCGTACCGCAAAATGGACGAAAAGGACTTGTGTTGGAGCTCTACGGTCGAAACGGGGGTCCTGTTGATCAGGAGGGGTGTGGCGTACCGCAAAACGGATGAAACGGACTTGTGTTTGAGTGCTACGGTCGAAACGGGGGTCCTGTTCATCGGGAGGGGTGTGGCGTACTGCAAAACGGGACTCCACGGGATACTGTTCATCTCCACCGTCGACCTCCTCCAGCCTCCACGGGCTACCGTCGACCTCCTCCAGCCTCCACGGGCTCCTGTTCATCCAGCCTCCACCGAACGCTACTCCACCGCCATCGCTCAACCACCCTCCACGGGCACCCTCCACCGCTCTCTGCTCATCCAGCCCTCCACACCACGGGTCCTGCTCAACCACCCTCCACGGCCACCCCTCCACCGCCTATTGTTCATCCAGCCCTCCACACCACGGGTCCTGTTCATCCAGAGGCAACGCCACCGCCATCGCTCATCCACCCCCCGCAATGCTCACTGCTCATCCAATCGATCGGCTTCATTAGTAGCAGCAGCGGCGAATCGCCCATCGGATTCATTAACAGCCGCCGATCGATCGCTTCGGGTTCAAGAACGCGAGCTGCGCAGCAACCGCCGGGTTCGATTAGAGCCCAAAGCCTCGCTTCGGGTTCGATTAGAGCTAACGCCGCACACACGCTGTACATGTACGAGAAACGCGCATCGCCGCCCTCGACCTCCCACCGTAACGGCAACTCCCCAAAATTCCCCCCTCGCTTCTACCACGGTTTTTCCGTCATGGACGGCCCAAAGAATGTCATGCAGCTGCGCCTCCGCCCGCCAGACGAAAAGCCCATTTTCTGTCATGATTTTTGTCATAGAAGTAGAGCCCACCACATCTATGATGATACCGGTTTTGTCACAATTATCATCATAGAAGTGTCATATGTATGAAATAAAAAATTCCGCTCGCCCAAAATGTCACGGATGTGTCTTTTTTGTAGTGCTAACTGCATTTAAAGTGAAATGAAATTCCAATGCATTTACGGATCTCGTAGCTATATTGCACACTGCGAGGCTCTTGTAATGAGCTGCTGTTTCACTCTTTTCACTGTACCATATTATCAGAGCTATATTGACTTGTTCCAAATGCAGAGGAAAGCCCACAAGGACCAAAAAGTACCTGAACCAAATGCTGTGAGAATCTTCAAGGACTGCTGGACCAGCAAGAAGAAGGGCATGACTACACCACCAAAGCCATTGTTGTAAGTCCTTAATCCTCATGCCTTTTAACTACTACTTACTCTGACTTGTGCCTTGAACTGCATGGTTTGCAGCCAATGTCTATTACTCTTTTCAATTTTATGCACAATTGTCTTAGCGTATCATTACACCTTACAAGGTTTAAAAGAGAGGAGTGATGTTCTTTTGATCTTGATCTGTAATCTAGTTTCGTGCTGGACTTGCCCACACAATGTTACAATTGCCTGTTTGTCTGTTCTCAGTTGTTTTGTGATATGAATGATGTCATACTATGCTTACCAAATTATAAACTTCGTCTCTTTATCCTTAGCCCTCAATACAATGTGAAGAAATAAACAATACATTAGCGATGGTACATGGTCATATGTTTGGAACCTGGTTTTATTATGTACTTTGCAATAAAATACAACTATTATTTTACATGGGTTCACCAGAATAAGTTCTGTATATAGACCAGAGCTATTTTGTTTGGTTTTGCTGCCTCCTTAATATCTTCTTTTCTGGTACTACTAATGTAAAACCACAACTTTTCAGCAAGCTATGGAAAAAACTGGTGGAACCGCCACCTTCTGAAGGTGGCGAGGCAACTATAACTGCAATGTCAGCTCTTGCTGCAGTGGGTCAGTACCTGTCCACTAACAGTGGCCAAAGCATGTTCCTGCCTAATACTCGCTTGGTTGTTAAGGAAATCTCGTCCAAACTGCCTCATGATCAAGATATGCAAGCTCAAAACAATGTTGTATCTATGCTCCAGACACAAGTCCATTCCCTAACACCTTTGTGAAACAGGGAGAGACATTGCTCGATGTTGTCAAGATATGCATGGTTTTGAAACCAGACTATCAGACATTTTCTATGTTGTTCAGGAGCCTAGGAGAACTAAAGGCGAAGGTTATAGTGCTCCATCGGACAATACATCATGAAGACGTAATAGTCAGGTCAAATGAACTGAACTTCTGAACTTCTGGTGGTGCATTTATCTGCTAGACTGTTAACTTTTATGTCAACCTTCCTTTTGTTTTATAGTTGTAATTTGTTTTGGTGTGATACAAAATTTGTTCTTAACGTGCAGCCACCGGCTGAAGAAAACAGCAAGCCATTTTTGTATAGTGTACGGTGTTCCCTATATTTGCACTGGTGGCGAACTTTGATGCCCACCAGCTGTAGTTAACATGGGCCTCCTACGGGCCGTAGAAACAATGGGCCTTCTAAGGGCCGTAGAAACAATGGGCCTTCTACGTGGTGTAGAAACAATGGGCCTTATACAGGCCATAGACACAATGGGCCTTCTATGGGCCGTATCATCAATGGGCCTTCTACGGGCTTATGATCGGTTGGCCAAACATGGGCCAATAATTGACGACATTATGGCCGTAAATGGGCTAGAGTTGAAATCGTCCGTTCATGGGCCGACCATAACAGGTCGTCGTTAATCGGCCGTATTTTGATGACGCTATGAAAACGGCCAACGTATTAACGGGACACAAACGGGCCCACTGTAACCACGGGCTGAATTTGGCCCACAAGCAGAAAATGACAGTAACGGGCCGTAAGTAAACGAATGTGGAAACGAGCCCAAGAATAAATGGGCCCCAAGAAGGCCGAAAGATAACATGGGCTGGAAACGGCCCAACGGAAATATGGGCCGTTAATGGGTATAAAGTGATACAATGTTCATTACGGACCAGCTTCAGCACGTGCCGTTAACGGGTATAAAGTGGCACACTGTTCATTACGGGCCAGTTTTACCACGGGCCGTTAAGGGGCCGAGAGTAATAAGGGCCTCATATGGGCCACTAAGACGTCATGGGCCATACATGGGCCAGAAGTTAAAATGGGCTGGAATTATATTGGACGGCCCAGATGACGCTACTGGGCCTAATTCGGATAGGCCGTAAATGGGCCCTGGGTTAGCGGGCTGTAAATGGGCTATATGCGAACAGGCCGTTAACATGCTTGCCGTGGGCCGGCCCGCCACCTTTTGACCAAGTCAAACGGGCCAGCCTTTTCACGTGAATGGGCCTCGCTAATGCGTGCCACGGTCGACGTATCATAGGCGCTTTTGGTCCAATGAGTGGATGACATCTGTCCCAACGGTGAGCCCACACGTGTTTCCTCCCGCCAATGATGATTTTACACATGGAAAATCCCCATTGATCGGGCTGTTAACGGGTTATCGGATCCAAAACCGGACCCGATAGCTTAACGGCATTCTGTTACGGTGGATGCCACGTGTCGGTCACCCTTGACGAAAGCACTTCCGTGACGCGTGATTTATCGTCATGGAAGTGGACACTTCCGTGATGATAATTTTGGTAATTTCATGGAACACTATTATGACAGCACATGTATGACTATCTTGATTCTGTCATAAATTTGTCATGGATGTACATGCATGACAGAAAACGTGACCTACTGTGAAAAACATGTATCATCACGGAAGTGTATTTTTTGTAGTGAGTGTAGATTCATTCATTTTGTTCTGTATGTAGTCCACCTAGTGGAATTTCTACACAAGACTTATATTTAGGAACGGAGGGAGTACTATGTAAAGATTTAGGTGTCGCACGGTGTCCAGAAAATATGGTGATAGTGTGAGATGGGCCATGTAATCACCGATCGTGCGTGTTTTCACTGCTCTTGCACTCCTCCGTTGTAAGAATGGAGAAAATTGTAATCTAGTAGTACCTCGTTTCGCCAAAAGCGTGGGACATCCAGTAGTCCTACCACCTCAGTAATAATTACCAATGAGGCGTCAATCACATAGACCTAGCAGTAAGTTGGACGGACGGAGCAACCATCACTCTTGAATTCGCTTCTCCCTTCAACGCAGGCGCCAGTGAGAGGTCGCGTCCGCTCTGCCCGGGCATGAATGCGACACCGATTCTTAGGAGCGGTGCTGACCGTTTCGGGCGGGAAGCGCGCGCGGGCGATGGAGGGGCTTTGGGTGGGCCGGGCAAGTCAGGAGCGGGCGTGGCAGCTGTCCGCCTGTCCCTACCAGACGCCCGAAAACGAGAGGATACACCGACTCTCGTGGATAAAATCGTGCACTACACACCATCTCTCTGTAGGAGTAGGTCAATCTGTCACTCTCTCTAACACACAGATGATGTTAAACACACACACACACACACGCACACGCACACACAGGTACAGAATAGGAAAATCGTGCGAGTGCGAAGCCACAGGAAGTGAGATACAAATGGAGTACGTACAAGAAGAGAAGAGGTGACGAATATTCCATGAAACCTGGACTGAGGAGTAGTACTCCCTCCGTCTAGGTGTTAAGTCATCTTACGAAAATCAGATATTCCCAAAATGTTTGGGCATCGTCCATTAACTTCGCATCTCAATCCCCTCCTAGCCTTGTTGCTAGCGAGCGTTGTTACTTAGGGAGCGTTTGGATCCTTAGCAAGAACATCTTATAGCATAGCCGGGCAAGGTTATGCATTTGGAATTGTTAAAATATGTTAGCTTTTGTGGGCCAGCTAGCTTGGGTGGGCTATGAAAGCACAAGTGCTCCCTAGGTGGTTTTGGTAATTAATGTCAACATAACCCTTGTTGGACTAACACTTTTACCTAGTATGTTTCAGATAAGTTCAATAATGGAGTGGCATGGACTAGAGGATGTGGAACCCCTTCAAGATGCTAAGGATAAAAAGATTGGCTCAGGCTCAAAGCTCAAGACTCTACATTTTCTATTTTAGTGATCCAAGATCACATTGAGTCTATAGGAAAAGCCAATACTATCAAGGAGGGATGAGGTGTTGCTTAATGAGGCTCTTGCTCAAAATGCTTAGTGATATGCTCCAAAGCCCTCAACTACTTTCTCACATCCACTCATGACCTAAACAAAAAGTCAAACTCGGCCTCACCGATTCTTTCTATCCGGCGCCACCGAGTTCAGAAGTCATAGCCACTGCCACAAACCCTAGCAAATCGGTTTCACCGAAAGGGATCTCGGTCTCACCGAGATGGGATTGCGATCTCTCTATTTCCTATTGCAATAATTTCGGTCTCACCAAAACTTGCAATCGGTAGCATCGAGATTGCAATGTAAACTCTCTGCTTCCTTTTTGTAACGTTTCAGTCTCACCAAAATGAGAGAATCGGTCCCACCGAGTTTACCTTACCAACTCTCTGGTTAGCTTATTACCAAAATCGGTCTCACCGAGTTTGTGTAATTGGTCTCACCGAGATTACGTTATGCCCTAACCCTAACCATATCGGTCCTTCCGAGTTGCATGTCGGTCCCACCAAAATCCTAACGGTCACTAGATTTGCTGAATCGGTCCGACCGAGTTTAACAATTCGGTCCCACCGAGTTTGGAAAGTTGTGTGTAACGGTTAGATTTTGTGTGGAGGCTATATATACCTCTCCACCTCCTCTTCATTCGTGAAGAGAGCCATTAGAACATGCCGACACTTCCAATATACATTTTCTGAGAGAGAACCACCTACACTTGTGTTGAGGTCAAGTTATTCCATTCCAACCACATAAATCTTGATCTCTAGCCTTCCCCAAGTTGCTTTCCACTCAAATCTTCTTTCCACCAAATCCAAATCCTATGAGAGAGAGTTGAGTGTTGGGGAGACTATCATTTGAAGCACAAGAGCAAGGAGTTCATCATCAACACACCATTTGTTACTTCTTGGAGAGTGGTGTCTCCTAGATTGGCTAGGTGTCACTTGCGAGCCTCCAACAAGATTTTGGAGTTGAACCAAGGAGTTTGTAAGGGCAAGGAGATCACCTACTTCGTGAAGATCTACCGCTAGTGAGGCAAGTCCTTCATGGGCGACGGCCATGGTTGGATAGACAAGGTTGCTTCTTCGTGGAACCTTCGTGGGTGGAGCCCTCCGTGGACTCACAAGAACTGCTACCCTTCGTGGGTTGAAGTCTCCATCAACGTGGATGTACGATAGCACCACCTATCGGAACCACGGATAAAAAATCTCCGTGTCTCCAAATGGCGTTTGCACACTCCAATCTCATCCCTTTACATTCTTGCAATTTGCATGCTTTACTTTCCGCTGCTCATATACTCTTTGCATGCTTGCTTGATATGTATTGTGTATGTTAAACTTGTGCCAAAACTCCACTTCAACTTGAAGAATTTAAAAACTGCAACTTTTGGTACTTTGTGTCTAATCACCCCCCCCCCCCTCTAGACACCTCTTCTCGATCCTTTCATTGGTATCAGAGCATTGGTCTCCATTGCCTTGGTTTAATCACCATTGGAGGAAGATGGATGTGTCTACTTTAGGGAGTCTTAGACATAGAGTGCCTATCTTTGATGGAGAGTATTTTCATGAGTGGAAAAATGAAATGCTTGAGATTTTCAATGAATATCATTTGAACAAGTACATTACTAGCCCTTGTGCACCTCATGTTGATCCTTTGCATCCTACCCTAGATGAAGATATTGACATGATCCGCAATCTTAGAACTGTTGAGCTTATCATTAGAGGCTTGCCTAGAAACTTGATTAGATGTTTGCCTACTCTCAAGTGTGCCTATACCATATGGAGATTTCTTGAGGAACGATTTCCAGATTATTCCTTGAAAAATTTAGATGAAATTCTCCATAATTATATTGCCTTGAGTAAGATGAATTCTAGTGATCCTAGCTTTGGTGATTGTCTATTTGAGCTTACCAATCTCATCCATGCTATAGGAAATGTTGGGATCATTAGCGATATCATATCCAAAGCTATTAGAATTCATAAAGATGGCCATTGTGATGATCATTTATGTCACAGCCCCAGATCAACCCTAGAGCTTGCTTGTAACTAGTAGCATTGCATCCATGCATCATGTTTAATTTCCATGAAATTTGAAATGGGGATGATCAAGCCCTAGCACTAAAGCAATTCACATAGGTTCAAATTCAAAATATTTTCAAAACCCAAATTGGTTTGCAAAAATATTCATGATTAATGGAAAAAGGTGAAAACCATATCCAGAGGTGATGGATATTTTTCCAAGGCATTTTTGGATTTTTGAATAAACCATATTGTATTTGAATTGGGGCATTTAAATACTATTAATATTTTTAAATGCTCCAACAATTCTGAAAATAGTTAAGGGCCTCTGTAATAATTCAGTTAATGCCCACAATTATTTTTCAGGATTTATTTAAATGGTTTAGTATTTTACTAAACTAAAACAAAACAGAAAATAGAAAACAGAAAAAGAGAGAGAGAGAAGGACTACCTGGCGCTTACCTGCAGCCCACCTAGTGCCCCATCTGGCCCAACACTGTGGCTGAGGCCCAGCCCAACTTTCCCCCACCGCCTTCAACCTCTCGCCAAGAGGCGAGGCGTGTCGTCGCCGCAGCAGCCACCTCCACCTGCTGCTGCTCTCACTCCACCGACGCCTGGGGCAGGTCCCCGACCGCCACGCGCCTCCCGACCCCCCTTCACTCACGGGTCCTCTCTACCCCTCGCCTCCCTCTCGCCTCTCCACCATGGTCGCGACGCCATGAGCTCGCTATCGCCATAGCCGCTGCCACCGCCCATCCGGTGCCTCCCGATGGGTCCAGAGGACCGCCTTGGCCTTCTGCGTCATCTACACCCACCAATTGGACCGCTGGAGCCCTGCATCGCCGCCACGCGTTTTCCCCTTCTCGCCACCGAGGACCGCCGCCGCCAATTCACCGTCGCAGAAGACTCCCGAGCTCGCCAACCCTTCGCTCGATCCGCGGTGAGCTGCTGCGTCGATCCCTCTCTCCCCGCCCTTTTCCTCTCGCTAACGCCGACTTCCACCGGAGCCGATTGCTCCTCGCCGCCGCCATGGCGTAGCTGTAGCCACAACCGCACACGCTCGCTCCCGAGCTCACCACCGCCTCACCGCACTCACAGGAGCGCAAAACGCCACTCCACGCGCCTCGCCGTGCCCCCTAGCGCCGTGTTCGACCTCGGCCGAACTCCGGCGGCCGCCTAGGTCGCCGCCGCACCATTTCCGCCACCCCACCACGGCTAACTCCACCAAGAGCTTCGCTCCTCCCGGCTATTCTAGGTGCCTTCATGACCCATTTGGTCGCGGAATGGCAAAATCACTCGCGCCGCCGCGTCGCTCGCTGGGCGGCTAAACGCCAAGGCGTCCGTGACCACCGACCGGCATGGGTTGACCCAACGCCCAGCTTTGACTTCCCCTCTCCCATCGACATGCGGGCCCCGCCCGGCTAATTAAGTTAGATTAGTATTAACTAAGTTAGGTTAGTAAGTTAGACACTGACACTCGGGACCCACAGGTCAGGGTTTGACCTGGACCGCCGCAGTTGACCGCTGACGTCATAGTGACGCAATGCTGGCGCAATATTCCTTTTCTGGATTTAATTTAATTCAGGAAAATCCAGAAAATACTCTAAACTTCAATAAATCATAGAAATTCAACCGTAACTCGGATGGAAATAATTTATATATGAAAAATGATCAGAAAAATATGAAGAATCTGCTTACGCCATGATCATGCATGTTTGAACAAGTTAACCTCACTGGATAGGATGAATCATGATTAGGGTAATTTATGGAATAGCATTTGGAGTTGGAGTTCAACCTTGTTTGGATTCCACTTCAACTAACTTGGATTATTATTGCATTAGGTGAATTCAGTACCTTAATATGACATGTCATTCATGTGAATGTGCATTGCATTGATTGTGTTCTCTCTTGTTTGCCGGTAATTGTCCCCTCCCGGTAGACGATGTACCGACGATGAATTCGATGACACCGATGAAGAACTATATTATCTTCAGAAGTGCCAGGCAAGCAAAACCCCCTTGTTCATTCCGATATAATCCCACTCTCTCGCTCCTGCTCTATTTTACTGCATTAGGACAACAACGACTCATGTGTTACTTGCTGCGGTAGCTGAACCCCTTTATCCTCTGCATGACCTGTCATTCCACAGTAATTAGATGAAACCCACTAGCATGAGTAGGAGTTGTTTGAGCCCTGTTGTGCCTACTCATTCATGCTTGTTTGTCATGCCTGCTACTGCTTAGAGTTGAGTCAGGTCTGATTCATCGGGAATGAATTGGAAAGTGGTGAACATGTCCTACCGTGTGTGAACTAAGTGTGTGAACACGATTTGGTAAAGGTAGCGGTGAGAGGCCATGTAGGAGTACATGGTGGGTTGTCTCATTGAAACCGTCCTCAGGAACTGAGTTCTGTAATTGTGATCCATGAACAATTACTACCACACATTGGGTTCCTAAACTCGACCCTCTCGACTTATTAATCAACTTGATCTCTGTCCGTGAGTTGCAACTAGTTTTGGTGTTTGTAGGTAGTGTTAGTAATCTACCAAGTGGCACCCGTGCATGTGGGCTTGGGACAGACTAGGCACAAGGGCACGGTGTACCAAGTGGCATCCGGTTGGTGGGCTTGGGAACCCTGCTCACATCGCTTGGGGCCGTGGCGACACCCGGCCGGATCTCCTTGCGGATGGAACCCGAATAGGCGATAAACCTGGACGAGAGACTTGTGTGGTTAGTCGGTCGTGGCCGACTCCCTCGCCCGGCTTCCGCTTGAAGGTTGCCGAGGTACATGACGTGTCTGAGGCGATAAGTGGCGAGAGCGTGTGTGAAGAAGTACACCCTGCAGGTTATCATTATCTATTCAATAGCCGGATTCCTCGGATATAGAAACTTGGACCCCTTGCATAGTTCATAGACAAGTGAAAGTGGATACTCTAAAATACGCAAGATAAGCGTGAGTGCTATGGATGGCGCTTTCGTAGGTAGACGGGAGCGGATCCATAGTGGTGTATTTGATATGGTGAATATGTGGACTCGTAGCGCCACCTCAAAAGAGTTACTTGCAATGTAGTTCAGATAGCCACCGAGTCAAAGCTGTCTTGCTGCAGTCAAACTCCACCACCCCTTTGATAATGATGCATATGTAGTTAGTTCGATGTAAGTCTTGCTGAGTACAATTGTACTCACGCTTGCTTATTTGATGTTTTGCGAGAGACGCGGCCTTGCTAGTAGTTCCACGTGGACTTCGACGCTTAGCTTGTTACCTCAGCTACGATCTTGTGCCCTCGGCAGATCTCGATAGATAGTCGCTTCTCAGCCTTCTTCATTTATAGTTGTCTGTACTCAGACATGATTAGCTTCCGCTTGTGCTTTGACTTGTATGCTCTGAGTGCTGGGTCATGGGACCCATGTTTGTAATATCTCGCTCCTCGGAGCCTAATAAATAATATTTGAGTCATAGAGTTATGTTGTGATGCCATGTTGTATCTACGCATATTGAGCATAATGTGTGTATGTTTGAAATGCTTGGTATGTGTGGGATCCGACAAACTAGTTGTTTATCCTTGGCAGCCTCTCATATGGGGAAATGTAGTCTCGTGCTTCTGAGCGATAGTAGTACGCTACAGCCCGGTTCACGAGTCCTGCTAGCCCAAAGACTACTGCTTGGACACTTGATCGGCGGCATGTGTTTCACTTCGCTCCTATGTCATCCCTTCGGGGAAATGTCACGCGGTGGTATTCGGAGTCCTGCCTAGCCTGCTACAGCCCGGGATACCGGAGTCCTGTTAGCCCAGTGCTACAGCCCGAATACATACGTTGATGACCGACATGCTCGATGTGATTCATGTATGCCTGTCCCCATGGGTTAGCGCCGCTTTGGGTTCACGACTAGCCATGTCGGCCCGGGTTCTTCGTCATATGGATGCTAGCGACACTATCATATACGTGAGCCAAAAGACGCAAACGGTCCCGGCCATGGTAAGGCGACACCGTGGAATACCGTCGTGAGGCCGCAAAGTGATATGATGTGTTACATGCTAGATCGGTGTGACTTAGGATCGGGTCCCGACAGCGTTGGTATCGAGCCCGATGCTCAGAGGATTACCAAGCCAAACTGGTCAAGTTGTGTCTAGAAATGCTTTAGTTATGTAAGGAATTGATTGTGGAAGGAACGTAAGGCTCTTTTTACTCCTTATACCTCATGGCCTTCGATCTGAGTCATCCTCTTCTCTTCTACGGGTTTAAGAACTAGGCTTCTCATCTATCTATCGGGATGACGTGTTACTAATCCATAGACCTTTAAGATTGTTGGTTTTAATCCCGCCTCGGTTCCTACTATTTCGTATGATAACTGTTGATCTCGTAATCTTGTTATGATGTTGTTGAGTGGTTATGCCACCATTTTTGCAGGATGTCTCAAATCATTTTGAGCATTTACAGCCGTTATGCTGTCCGAGTTATCCCAGGTCTCTAAATAGTCTGATGCATTTGCAAATCCCTTCTTCCGTTCCTGTTGTCCTTTTGGGCCAGATTAAGCACACTAACCAGTCAGTCGAGGTACTCCATTGCCTCGACATATATGTTGGAACTATTATTATGACCCTAGGTGTTTAGGAAGTCACCTAGCAATTTAGCAATGCTTTTGTATCCCTAGTGTGATGATTCTGGCCATCATTTTCGAAAGCATCCCGTGATGCCATTTAGTAGTAGGCATTCTACTCCTGGGTTGCTGAACCCGAGATTCATCCTACTTCATGTTGTTAGTATGTGCTAGTGCCTTTAGGATATTAGTAACCTTGCGATAGTCCTCAAGGTCCGTGGTATTTCCTTCTTCCAAATACTACGAACCGCTTATGTCAGAAGTTCTTTGAGCCAAAAGATCACAATAAGAGTGCTCTTGAGGAGTTCTCCATTCATAATTGTGAATCTGCCAATTCTACCTTTCTGCATGGGTTATCCGGAAGAAATGTTGAGCTTGCTCGACATACTAATCTGTGCATCCACAACTCAGAAAATTATATGTTCCGTTGAGTTGTTCTCTTAGATGTCTTCTGACCTTCATCTATCAATTGATAGCCAAGGGTATGTGTGCATTTGTGTTCATTGATGCATTTTACCCATGTGGTCCGTCAAGCCATTCTATTCTGGAAGGACTAGGAGAAACAAACTCCAGTACCTCATCCATTTCTGGGATTAGGTCAAAGCAGTTGTATTCCGCAGATCAAAATGCCAATTCAACTTTTGATTCTGTTCTACCCTGAAGTATTGCCATCTTATATCAAGAATGTCATGGGAATTGCACAACCTCTTAGGAATTCTTGACGCAGTGATACCTCTCGCCATCATTATTCATTCCTCGGTTCCGTGTTGATGCAACCGGAAAGCCGACAAGTGACTTGTGATGTGTGACATCAATACTCTGAGCAACTCATTGCTTGGTAGTGAATGGACAAAATTCTCATCCTTAGCGTGTTGGTTATTAAACCATCATCCTAAGATTGATCGTGCTACCTAGTCCTTATTTTCGGTGCACTCTTCGATTGATGAGTTAGGATCTTGTCAAGTCCTCACTCATTTGATAATATCGTCTTGCCCTCAAAAGCAAGATTGCTCTCGAGCTTAGTAACATACCGGTGGTTCGTGACTTTCCAAATATCTTCTTGGAAGTGTTACCGGGTTGTTTCCTGACTGTTATGTTGGGCTCGTGATCAAGTTGGTTTTCCTCTAAACCACCCCTTCTCCAAGAACCTGTGTTGGATATCCCTGAGCTAGTTGGTTAAGCCAGACAACAACTTGGAGAGTTGGAAGATAAAAGCTTGTCCAACTTAGTTCGTTCCAAAGGGATATTCTTGTGTAGTGTGTGTTGAAGAAGGATGATATCTTCATCGATTGGTCCCTGTGATCAGTTGTTGGACCTATTGTCTTATCAACTCTTTGATTCGAGTATGGGCCATTGTCGAGTCAAATCAGAACCAACGATATTCGTGATGTTGTCTTACCCGTGGTTAATCCCTCAAGCATACCCATTACATCTTTGGTCTGACCAATGCTAACACCGTGTTCACATGATGGTGGAAGTCCAGTGATATGGAAATTCCGATGAGTTGCTGTTGAGCCCATCAGTAGCATTTCGTCTCCCCCCATGAGTCGTGTTGAACATCAACCTAGTGTTGGAAATTTGTGTAAGCATTTCTTCGTGTGCCGTTCATGAAGCTTATGCTTGGATGGTTGAAGAGACTTCCTCGAATTTATGTGTTTTAGGTGTAAGTTGCCACCATGAATTTGAGAAAGGTTTGTTTTGCTTCCTCTGGAATCATTCCAAGTCAGTCATGCATGTGCGAAGTATTCTATGGTTTGATAGACTGATCATCTTCATTCCGTATGTATCCCTAGCACACCAAGCCACTGATTGATTTGTTCAAGGAAAAGGAATTGTTGTGTAAATCCTAGGTCATGCACAAGACTTCGTTATCCTCGATGATGGTTCCCAACCTGAACTCGGTAGTGTTTTATTATAAGACTACCATGTGGTCATACTTGTCTGGGACAATGTGTTCACAGGTTTGTAGCAGAACCAGCTCATGTTTTGGAGCTTGCTATCGTAGTTCATATCCCGAGAATCTCGCAACATCTTCTCATCGATTTGTGTTGCAACCTTTCCTGTTCAGACATGCTGAGTCTGAAGTATCCTATTTCCAATCGGATCTGAATCTCAGGCAGATATGATGGTTGGAACATTCCAACAGCTGCATTTCGTTCCCAGCTTGCACCGTCCTTGTGCTATCTCACTATAGACTGTCTTCTTAGCAATTCTTGTCCAGGTTTATTTTAAAAAGTGGACTTACCATGGGTCCCCTCCACCTCCGATGATAAGCAAAAATCATCCATTGCGTTGTCTTCAACAAGGTAGTCCACATCATCCATTCTAGTCCGGTGTACCATTCCTTTGCCTTCCACCACATGATCGCTATGATTGCCTTTAGGCTAGTATAAAGAGTTCCAATGATCTATGGATCAAAAGTAATTCTTTTGCCACTTAAGGGAATAGTTCTTGCGTCACCTTTCTCGAGGTGTCCTGTTACGGGATCATGATAAATATTCCTCGCCACCTTGACACCATCCACCATCTCCCTAAGCGTGGAATTGTTGCCACCAATCAAACCCGTTGTTGTTCTTCCATCCCCTCGATGTATTTTGTGTCTCAACTCGAGATGTGTCACCGTCTCAGTCCGTGAGTTGATCATGTTTACCTGATCTTCATGAAGATCGAATCATGTAGGGTTTCCCCTTCCTTTCTATTGTCGTGTCGAGTGAAGACCTCGAAAGCAAGGACGTCAAGACTAAGATGATGGAATGAATCAACATCTTCGAGAAAGGCAAATGGATCATGAAGATTGTGATAGCTTGTGACTTCCCTTTTCCTCTTACCTCACGTCTTGAATCTCGGGGCGAGATTCTTGTTTAGTGGGGGTGAGCTGTCACAGCCCCAGATCAACCCTAGAGCTTGCTTGTAACTAGTAGCATTGCATCCATGCATCATGTTTAATTTCCATGAAATTTGAAATGGGGATGATCAAGCCCTAGCACTAAAGCAATTCACATAGGTTCAAATTCAAAAATATTTTCAAAAACCCAAATTGGTTTGCAAAAATATTCATGATTAATGGAAAAAGGTGAAAACCATATCCAGAGGTGATGGATATTTTTCCAAGGCATTTTTGGATTTTTGAATAAACCATATTGTATTTGAATTGGGGCATTTAAATACTATTAATATTTTTAAATGCTCCAACAATTCTGAAAATAGTTAAGGGCCTCTGTAATAATTCAGTTAATGCCCACAATTATTTTTCAGGATTTATTTAAATGGTTTAGTATTTTACTAAACTAAAACAAAACAGAAAATAGAAAACAGAAAAAGAGAGAGAGAGAAGGACTACCTGGCGCTTACCTGCAGCCCACCTAGTGCCCCATCTGGCCCAACACTGTGGCTGAGGCCCAGCCCAACTTGCCCCCCCCCCCCACCGTCTTCAACCTCTCGCCAAGAGGCGAGGCGTGTCGCTCGCCAGCCGCAGCCACCTCCACCTGCCTCGCCTCACTCCACCGACGCTGGACGAGTCCCCGACCGCCACGCGCCTCCCGACCCCCCTTCACTCACTGGTCCTCTCTCCCCTCGCCTCCCTCTCGCCTCTCCCACCATGGTCGCGACGCCATGAGCTCGCTATCGCCATAGCCGCCCACCGCCCATCCGGTGCCTCCCGACGGGTCCAGAGGACCGCCTTGGCCTTCGCGTCATCTACACCCACCAATTGGACCGCTGGAGCCACGTGCATCGCCGCCACGCGTCTTTCCCTTCTCGCCACCGAGGACTGCCGCCGCCAATTCACCGTCGCAGAAGCCTCCCGAGCTCGCCAACCCCTTCGTTCGATCCGCGGTGAGCTGCTGCGTCGATCCCCTCTCTCCCCTGGCCCTTTTCCTCTCGCTAACGCCGACTTCCACCGGAGCCGATTGCTCCTCGCCGCCGGCCATGGCGTAGCCGTGGCCACAACCGCGCACGCTCGCTCCCGAGCTCACCACCGCCCTCACCGCACTCACAGGAGCGCAAAACGCCACTCCACGCGCCTCGCCGTGCCCCCTAGCGCCGTGTTCGACCTCGGCCGAACTCCGGCGGCCGCCTAGGTCGCCGCCGGCACCATTTCCGGCCACCCCGACCACGGCCAACTCCACCAAGAGCTTCGGCTCCTCCCATTTTCCTAGGTGCCTTCATGACCCATTTGGTCGCGGAATGGCAAAATCACTCGCCGCCGCGCGTCGCTCGCCGGGCGGACTAAACGCCGCGTCGTCCGACTGACCCGACCCGACCGGCATGGGTTGACCCACTGCCCAGTTTGACTTCCCCCTCTCCCTCACTGACATGCGGGCCCCGCCCGGCTAATTAAGTTAGATTAGTATTAACTAAGTTAGGTTAGTTAGTTAGACACTGACACTCGGGACCCACAGGTCAGGGTTTGACCTGGACCGCCGCAGTTGACCGCTGACGTCATAGTGACGCAATGCTGGCGCAATATTCCTTTTCTGGATTTAATTTAATTCAGGAAAATCCAGAAAATACTCTAAACTTCAATAAATCATAGAAATTCAACCGTAACTCGGATGGAAATAATTTATATATGAAAAATGATCAGAAAAATATGAAGAATCTGCTTATGCCATGATCATGCATGTTTGAACAAGTTAACCTCACTGGATAGGATGAATCATGATTAGGGTAATTTATGGAATAGCATTTGGAGTTGGAGTTCAACCTTGTTTGGATTCCACTTCAACTAACTTGGATTATTATTGCATTAGGTGAATTCAGTACCTTAATATGACATGTCATTCATGTGAATGTGCATTGCATTGATTGTGTTCTCTCTTGTTTGCCGGTAATTGTCCCCTCCCGGTAGACGATGTACCGACGATGAATTCGATGACATCGATGAAGAACTATATTATCTTCAGAAGTGCCAGGCAAGCAAAACCCCCTTGTTCATTCCGATATAATCCCACTCTCTCGCTCCTGCTCTATTTTACTGCATTAGGACAACAACGACTCATGTGTTACTTGCTGCGGTAGCTGAACCCCTTTATCCTCTGCATGACCTGTCATTCCACAGTAATTAGATGAAACCCACTAGCATGAGTAGGAGTTGTTTGAGCCTGTTGTGCCTACTCATTCATGCTTGTTTGTCATGCCTGCTATCGCTTAGAGTTGAGTCAGTCTGATTCATCGGGAATGAATTGGAAAGTGGTGAACATGTCCTACCGTGTGTGAACTAAGTGTGTGAACACGATTTGGTAAAGGTAGCGGTGAGAGGCCATGTAGGAGTACATGGTGGGTTGTCTCATTGAAACCGTCCTCAGGAACTGAGTTCTGTGTTTGTGATCCATGAACAGTTACTACCACACATTGGGTTCCGTAACTCGACCCTCTCGACTTATTAATCAACTTGATCTCTGTCCGGGAGTTGCAACTAGTTTCGTGTTTGTAGGTAGTGTTAGTAGTCTACCAAGTGGCACCCGTGCAGGTGGGCTTGGGACAGATTAGGCACAAGATGTACGGTGTACCAAGTGGCATCCGGTTGGTGGGCTTGGGAACCCTGCTCACATCGTTTGGGGCCGTGAGCGACACCCGGCCGGATCTCCTTGCGGATGGAACCCGAATAGGCGATAAACCCGGACGAGAGACTTGTGTGGTTAGTCGGTCGTGGCCGACTCCTCGCCCGGCTTCCGCTTGAAGGTTGCCGAGGTACATGACGTGTCTGAGGCGATAAGTGGCGAGAGCATGTGAAGAAGTACACCCTGCAGGGTTATCATTATCTATTCGAATAGCTGGATTCCTCGGATATGGAAACTTGGACCCCTTGCATAGTTCATAGACAAGTGAAAGTGGATACTCTAAAATACGCAAGATAAGCGTGAGTGCTATGGATGGCGTTTCGTGGTAGACGGAGCGGATCCATAGTGGTGTATTTGATATGGTGAATATGTGGACTCGTGCGCCACCTCAAAAGAGTTACTTGCAATGTAGTTCAGATAGCCACCGAGTCAAAGCTGGCTTGCTGCGATCAAACTCCACCACCCCTTTGATAATGATGCATATGTAGTTAGTTCGATGTAAGTCTTGCTGAGTACAATTGTACTCACGCTTGCTTATTTGATGTTTTGCGAGAGACGCGTCCTCGCTAGTAGTTCCACGTGGACTTCGACGCTTAGCTTGTTACCTCAGCTACGATCTTGTGCCCTCGGCAGATCTCGATAGATAGTCGCTTCTCAGCCTTCTTCATTTATAGTTGTCTCCACTCGCACATGATTAGCTTCCGCTTGTGCTTTGACTTGTATGCTCGAGTGCTGGGTCATGGGACCCATGTTTGTAATATCTCGCTCCTCGGGCCTAATAAATAATATTTGAGTCGAGAGTTATGTTGTGATGCCATGTCGTATCTCGCATATTGAGCATAATGTGTGTATGTTTGAAATGCTTGGTATGTGTGGGATCCGACAAACTAGTTGTTTATCCTTGGCAGCCTCTCATATGGGGAAATGTAGTCTCGTGCTTCCGAGCGATAGTAGTCCGCTTCTGCCCGGTTCACCGGAGTCCTGCTAGCCCAGACTACTGCTTGGACACTTGATCGGCGGCATGTGTTTCACTTCGTTCCTATGTCTGTCCTTCGGGAAATGTCACGCGGTGGTATTCGAGTCCTGCCTAGCCTGCTACAGCCGGGATACCGAGTCCTGTTAGCCCAAAGCTACAGCCCGAATACATACGTTGATGACCGACATGCTCGATGTGATTCATGTATGCCTGTCCCCATGGGTTAGCGCCGCTTTGGGTTCACGACTAGCCATGTCGGCCCGGGTTCTTCGTCATATGGATGCTAGCGACACTATCATATACGTGAGCCAAAAGACGCAAACGGTCCCGGGCCATGGTAAGGCGACACCCGTGGGAATACCGTGCGTGAGGCCGCAAAGTGATATGATGTGTTACATGCTAGATCGGTGTGACTTAGGATCGGGGTCCTGACAATTTATCTAATGAATTACCCTCTCTAGGAATTGATCAATCACAAAATGATGTTGAACATGGATACTATGATGAGGATGATGATAGTGACTATGATCTTGATGATGCAATGAGACACTTTGGTCTTATGGCAAATCTTTGCGGCTACATGGCTGGAGGAAAGGAATGGGTCCTTGATAGTGGATGTACTGATCATATGACCGGAGATAAAGATATGTTCCGTGAGCTTGCTAAAAATGATGGCCCTCGAAAATATGTCACTTTTGGTGATAATTCAAAGTGTAAGGTGGTTGGCCTTGGTAAGGTGGCCATCTCACATGATAGCTCCATACAAAATGTCGTGCTCGTTGAATCTCTTGGGTACAATTTACTTTCAGTTTCTAGACATGCTGATTTCAGTTTCAATGTCCTATTCACTGAAGGAGATTGCCGTGTTTCGTAGACACAATCGTAAAATAGTCTTTACCGGTATACGTAGAGGAGATCTTTACATTGTTGATTTCACTCAAAAGGCTCAACCTAGAACTTGCTTAATTGCCAAATCTTCTAAAGGTTGGTTGTGGCATAGAAGACTAGGTCATGTTGGTATGCGAAACCTTGACAAGCTTATTAAAGGTGATCATATCCTTGGAATAAAAGATGTCATATTTGACAAGGATAGACTTTGTAGTGCTTGTCAAGCAGGAAAACAAGTTGGAGGAAGTCACCGCGCGAAGAACATCATGACCACGAGAAGACCACTCGAGCTACTTCACATGGATCTCTTTGGTCCAAGTGCCTACAAGAGTCTCGGTGGTAACTCAGTTGGTCTAGTCATAGTTGATGATTTTTCAAGATTTACGTGGGTGTTCTTTCTCGATGACAAATCGCAGGTCCAAAAGATCTTCAAAAACTTCGCTTGGAAGGCCCAAAATCAATTTGACGTGAAGATCAAGAAGGTTCGAAGCGACAATGGAACGGAGTTCAAGAACGCAAATGTGGATACCTTTCTTGATGAAGAAGGGATTTCACACGAGTTCTCGGCTACGTACACACCTCAACAAAATGGAGTTGTTGAGAGGAAGAACCGGACTCTTATTGAGATGGCAAGAATGATGCTTGATGAGTACAAGACGCCAAAGCACTTTTGGGTGGATGCGGTTGAGACTTGTCATGCAACAAATCGCTTGTATCTTCACAAGCTACTCGGCAAGACGGCATACGAGCTCCTCACCGGTAACAAACCCCAATTGGATACTTTCGAGTATTTCGCTCAAAGTGCTACATTCTTGATAAGCATCGTCGTTCCAAATTCGCTCCTAATTCTCATGAAGGTTTCCTACTTGGTTATGGCTTAAACTCTCACACTTACCGTGTCTACAACAATTTCACCCGAAATGTTGAAGAGACGGTAGATGTGAAGTTTGATGAATCTAACGGCTCGCAAGTAGAGCAATTGCCAATTGATGTAGGAGACAAAGACCCTTCAGAAGCAATTAAAGACCTGTCTATTGGCAAGATTCGTCCAACAGAGGTGAAGGAGAGTACCTCGTCCGTCCAAGTGGAAGCTTCTACCTCACGGCAAGGCGAACCAAGAATTGATATGGAAGCATCCACAAGTGGGACACACCAAGACAAAGAAAACAAGGAAGTACACCAAGATGACCATCAACAACCTTCTTCTCCACCACGACAAGACAACGACAACATCAACAATGAAGAAGGCCAAGAAGAAGAACAAGATGAAGAGGATGTTCCACCCCGTGCCAAGCCAAAGCTCCCACGAGTTCGAGCAAGAATCGCCAAAGATCATCCCGTCGAGCAAATCTGCAATGATATCCAGACCGGGAGAATCACTCGCTCTAAAACTCGTTTGGATAATTTCTGTGAACATTACTCATTCATCTCTAGCATTGAACCTATGAAGGTTGATGAAGCATTGGAAGATCCCAATTGGATAAACGCCATGCATGAAGAGCTACACAACTTTAAGAGAAATGAAGTATGGACATTGGTCGAGAAGCCCGACAACAACCACAACATCATTGGTACCAAATGGGTGTTTCGCAACAAGCAAGATGAAGATGGTCAAGTCGTCCGCAACAAAGCACGCCTAGTCGCCCAAGGCTACACTCAAGTCGAATGTATGGACTATGGTGAGACATATGCCCCCATTGCTAGACTTGAGTCCATTCGCATCTTACTTGCCTATGCTAATCATCATGATATCACCTTGTACCAAATGGACATTAAAAGTGCTTTTCTAAATGGTGAAATTGAGGAGGAAGTTTATGTTAAGCAACCTCCCGGCTTTGTCAATCCTAGGAAACCTCATCATGTCTACAAACTTCACAAAGCTCTTTATGGTCTTAAACAAGCTCCTAGAGCATGGTATAAATGCTTAACCAAGTTCCTTATTGAAAAAGGCTTTGAAATTGGTAAAATTGATTCTACTCTTTTTACAAAAATGGTTAATGGCGAACTATTTGTGTGCCAAATTTATGTTGGTGATATTATATTTGGTTCGACTAACCCTCATTTTAGTGAGAAGTTTGGGAAGCTAATGTCGGAGAAGTTTGAGATGTCTATGATGAGTGAACTCAAATTCTTTCTCGGTTTGCAAATCAAGCAAACTAAGGAAGGTACCTTTGTCTCTCAAACAAAGTACACCAAGGACTTATTCAAGAAGTTCAATATCCAAGAATGCAAAGGTATGACTACACGCATGCCTACTAGTGGACATCTTGATTTGGCCAAATATGGTGAACCGGTTGATCAAAAAGTTTACCGCTCTATGATTGGTTCATTGTTATATCTATGTGCCTCTCGTCCCGACATTATGCTGAGTGTGTGCATGTGTGCATGATATCAAGAGGCACCTAAAGAATGTCATCTTAAGGCCGTGAAAAGGATAGTGAGATACTTAATACATACACCAAATTTTGCCATTTGGTATCCTAAGAGGTCTTCTTTTGATCTTGTTGGCTATTCCGATTCGGACTATGCCGGAGACAAGGTTGATAGAAAGTCCACTTCGGGTACTTGTCAATTTCTTGGTAGATCTCTTGTGTCTTGGTCCTCCAAGAAACAAAACTCGGTATCCTTATCCACCGCCGAAGCGGAATACATTGCCGCTGGTTCATGTTGTGCTCAATTACTTTGGATGATTCAAACTCTAAAAGATTATGAGATATATGTGAAACATGTTCCATTGCTGTGTGACAACGAAAGTGCCATTAAGATTGCTCATAATCCTGTGCAACATTCTCGAACTAAGCATATTGAAGTTCGTCATCATTTTATTCAAGATCATGTTGCTAAAGGGGACATTGATCTTAAACATGTTCGCACCGATAAGCAATTGGCGGATATATTCACCAAACCGCTTAATGAGAAAGTGTTTTGTAGGTTAACAGGTGAATTGAACATCATTGATGCTTCAAACTTGGAGTAGGAACTCCATTTGATACATGCAAGGCATGAGCCTATGACTAATCCTTGATATTTCTCTTATGATGATAATCATATGTCTTGGATATATTTGCACCTTGCATGTTATCTAACCCGTGTAGGTACTTGGATGAATCTAAATCTATGAGATTGCAACTCACTCACATCTTGAGCAATTTCTATATCACCAAGTCTCTACACAATGGTGGTTGAAGACAAGGAAGCACGAAACCATTCAAACATATCCTTTGGCAAATTCTATGTTGAGTTTCATGATTGTCATTTTGGATACACAAGTGCTCTTCCTTGCAAAACTAACCCATGTAGGTAGATGAACTCGAACTCCAAGTGGTGCTCCCAACTCTTGATGAGCTAAATCAACCTTGAGCAACCCACACAAGTTCAACTACATGATCATGATCAACACCACCACCCAAGGTATGTTATTCCATCTTAGAGAAGCTTTACTCCAAGTCAACGGACAAAGCAACTCAACAAGATGTGAATACATCAAGATGCTTTAACAAAAAATGGCAACCCCATTTTGAGCTTAAACGATGAGTATGACCTATGATCAAGTGATCTCACTTGACTCCTAAGTCAATATACTCTAACATAGGTGACTTTGTCGCCGATCAATTCTAGATGAAGTTCTCGTGCATTTATCCGTGCTTTTGCATTTGTATATTTGTTTCCCCTTTCAAAAAAAACTTCATCTAGACTCCTTTTAATTTCTTTTCCTTTTTGTTCTACATTCTCTGCATCCAATTCATTCAAATCTTTCAGCTAATTCCTTGCAAATCCTTGTGAGATCTTATTTTTCTAGTGAGCTGAGGTGACAAGTGGTTCACTATGATGAACTCGGTCACAGCGGTTTGTTTCTTTTGGTCCAACCGAAATCTTTCGGTGCCACCGAAGCACACAACTCGGTGCCACCGACTTCACTACAGGAAAACCAGCTTGCCACTTATTCCTGAATTCTTTTAGCTCCAGCTCCACTCAATGATTCTTGTCCTCTACCAGCATCATATTAGACATGCTGCTTTGCTCTGTGACTCAAGGACCAACCCATTTGTATCACATGTCCAGAAGTGCCCTTCTTGGAAATTGATGTCAAAGGGGATAGAGAGATCACATCAAAGCTTAATATTTCCTATAATGGGAGAAAGAGAGAATACTCAGGGGGAGAGAGTTTCTCAACAAGGAGAAAGTAATATCATTAAAGAACCCAGATGCTTGGTGTTCAAGAGGAGAGAAGTCACACGTCTTTAAGAGGGGAAAGACATGTTCATATTTGTTTGATTGCTTGCATTAACTCAAGCTCTGTTGTTTCTTTTCTTTTGCTCTGATTTTCTGTTCCCTATCTTCTCCCAATATCCCATGCAAGATTCAGGGGGAGCAAGACATCTAAGGGAAAGAAATCTCTGATTTCATTGCATATCTTTACCTTTGGGGACATGTCTATATCCAATGAGGTACTTAGTACTCACTCTACATGTCGTCCCAGTCTTGGTACTCTTGTGGTTTCTTTTGTTGCTCTGGCTAGTAGGTGTATCTGTGTTATCTAACCTTGTTTACGCAGTTTCATCCCATCCTAAGCCAACTCAAGACCACAAGGTAAGTATATGCATCATAGTCATGTGTATGAGAAATTCTTGCTGATGTACATACTGTTTGCAAGAAGGACTCATGAGCATGAAGGTACATTTCTCATATTCACATCATTTGCTCTGATGCATATAGCCAAGATACATGTAACACATTGCTTACTCTATCATGTTTATGCATTCACATGCTCCTATATTCCATATTCACATGATTGCATACATGTAGGGGGAGCCTATGCATGTTACATGTCTTTCCAAAGCTTTACTTACTATTCTATATATCTTTATCTAAAGCTTTGATGTATGTTGTCATCAATTACCAAAAGGGGGAGATTGAAAGCACAAGTGCTCCCTAGGTGGTTTTGGTAATTAATGTCAACATATCCCTTGTTGGACTAACACTTTTACCTAGTATGTTTCAGATAAGTTCAATAATGAAGTGGCATGGACTAGAGGATGTGGAACCCCTTCAAGATGCTAAGGACAGAAGGATTGTTTCAATCTCAAAGCTCAAGACTCTACATTTTCTATTTTAGTGATCCAAGATCACATTGAGTCTATAGGAAAAGCCAATACTATCAAGGAGGGATGAGGTGTTGCTTAATGAGGATCTTGCTCAAAATGCTTAGTGATATGCTCCAAAGCCCTCAACTACTTTCTCACATCCACTCATGACCTAAACCAAAAGTCAAACTCGGCCTCACCGATTCTTTCTATCCGGCGCCACCGAGTTCAGAAGTCATAGCCACTGCCACAAACCCTAGCAAATCGGTTTCACCGATTGGGATCTCGGTCTCACCAAGATGGGATTGCGAACTCTCTGTTGCCTATTGCAATAATTTCGGTCTCACCGAAACTTGCAATCGGTAGCACCGAGATTGCAATGTAAACTCTCTGCTTCCTTTTCATAACGTTTCGGTCTCACCAAAATGAGAGAATCGGTCCCACCGAGTTTACCTGACCAACTCTCTGGTTAGCTTATTACCAAAATCGGTCTCACTGAGTTTGTGTAATCGGTCTCACTGAGATTACGTTATGCCCTAACCCTAACCATATCGGTCCTACCGAGTTGCATGTCGGTCCCACCGAAAATCCTAACGGTCACTAGATTTGCTGAATCGGTCCGACCGAGTTTAACAATTCGGTCCCACCGAGTTTGGCATGTTGTGTGTAACGATTAAATTTTGTGTGTAGGCTATATATACCCCTCCACCTCCTCTTCATTCATGGAGAGAGCCATTAGAACATGCCGATACTTCCAATACACATTTTCTGAGAGAGAACCACCTGCACTTGTGTTGAGGTCAAGATATTCCATTCTAACCACATAAATCTTGATCTCTAGGCTTCCCCAAGTTGCTTTCCACTCAAATCTTCTTTCCACCAAATCCAAATCCCGTGAGAGAGAGAGTGTTGGGGAGACTATCATTTGAAGCACAAGAGCAAGGAGTTCATCATCAACACACCATTTGTTACTTCTTGGAGAGTGGTGTCTCCTAGATTGGCTAGGTATCACTTGGGAGCCTCCGACAAGGTTGTGTAGTTGAACCAAGGAGTTTGTAAGGGCAAGGAGATCGCCTACTTCGTGAAGATCTACCGCTAGTGAGGCAAGTCCTTCGTGGGTGACGACCATGGTGGGATAGACAAGGTTGCTTATTCGTGGACCCTTGATGGGTGGAGCCCTCCGTGGACTCGCGCAACCGTTACCCTTCGTGGGTTGAAGTCTCCATCAACGTGGATGTACGATAGCACCACCTATCGGAACCACGGATAAAAAATCTCTGTGTCTCCAAATTGCGTTTGCACACTCAAATTCCATCCCTTTACATTCTTGCAATTTGAATGCTTTACTTTCCGCTGCTCATATGCTCTTTGCATGCTTGCTTGATATGTATTGTGTATGTTAAACTTTTGCCAAAACTCCACTTCAACTTGAAGAATTTGAAAACTGCAACTTTTGGTACTTAGTGTCTAATCAACCCCCCCTCTAGACACCTCTTCTCGATCCTTTCAGGCTAGAAAAACCTTGCTAGCTTAGGAGAGCTAGATCTAAAAAAGACTAGTAACATATGCATGTTACTAGTCCAAGTTACTCACCACTATGACCAGCCCAAGAAATGTAACCAAACGCTCCTTACTCTGCCTTGTTATCTCCCCCGGAAACCCAATGCATGGAATGCAACTACGCGTTGATCAATCAAGAAATCAAAGTTGGCTTGCATGCGAGTTAATACGTGGCCCTGCATGGTAGCTAAAACGGCATCTCTTAGTTGTTTAGATTAATTATTGCGTTTAGAGACAGAAAGCAGGGCTTTGATTGGAGGAATGACCGGTCAAGTTTCTCCTTCTCCTCCAATCTGCTTGCACCTTGGTCCTGCTGCGCCTTCTAACGTGAATTATTACACGTAGATGGAGGGAGTCGTACGAGATACGGTGGCACACTAACTTAGGTCGAATACAAGTGCCCAAAATTGTGTGCATGTTATAATAAGGATTCACTTAAAATAGTACGTGAGTGAACAGAGGGATAGATTGGACAGTGTTCCTGAGTAGTAGTGAGATGTGTGAGGTAAGATACACCGCTGGCGCTTTTAGTTTTTCTTATTAATTTGTTTGTTTGACCCTCTGACTGGTGGGACCCAATGTACTACGTGGAGAGAGGTAAGGTGACTAAGGCTGCATTATTTCTGCACCATTGTGGATAGTCTTACCACCAAAGCCACATGACACGATTATGATTTAAATCCCAATGACTCCCCCACAAAAAAAACACGGCATGCTTGTCACACTAATGCAGGAACGTATAAAAGTTTATTTTCCTCTCGTTGAACATAACGGGAGGGTTGTGTAGATGGTTAGCCTGTTCACTCATCAAACTTGAGGTCTCGGGTTCGATAACTACACTTGAGCATAATTCGTGCCAGGAGGATTCTTTGACTGGTCAAAATGGATGTATACGGAGCTATACGATCTCGTAGTGACCGTATAATCACCTCATCACGTATAAGCTGCAGCCTCAGCGCTTGTTTTCTAGGGTTTGCACTCTTCACACTCTCTCCAGTATATATATACACGCCGGAGACTCAGCGCTTGTAGTTGCTCGCTTCACACTCTCTCACCCTCTCCAGATCTAAACAAGACTTTGCTGGCCTCTCTCTCTCCCCTCACTGCTGGTATGCTTGTAATTTCTCTCTTCATACTCTCTCACCCTCTCCAGATCTAAACAAGACTTCGTTGGCCTCTCTCTCTCCCCTCACTGCTGGTCAAAGAGCCGGCAGGATCTGTCCGCCGGGAAGGGAAGGAGGCTTAACGCTGTCGCCATCGGCGAGGGAGGGAATCCACTACCGGCGCAGCTATTCACTTTCACCCAGCGGCGGCGCGGGAGGGCCTCCGACCCCTTATTCTTCACCGCCGTACATAGTGTGGGCCGAACGGCCTCCGGTCGCCCACCGAACCACACCCCAAGAACCTTAAGGTATAATTTACTTATTCCACATGCATTGCTCTAGCTGCATGTGGGCTTTTTCCGCTTCTGCACTCGAATCTAGGTGTTGGATCAAACAGGAAAGTAGTGGGGAAAGTTGTATACCATGAATCTAGGACGTGGCTCAAAGAGGAAAGGATTGGGGAATGTAGTGGGAAAAGTTGTATGGCATGAATATAGGACGTGGTTCACAAAGGAAAGGAAGGGGGAAAGTAGTGGGGAAAGTTGTATCGCATGAATCTAAGACGTGGTTCAAAGAGGAAAGGAATGGGGGAAAGTAGTGGGGAAAGTTGTATAGCATAAATCTAGGATGTGGTTCAAAGAGGAACGGAAGGGGGAAAGTACTAGTACAGACTGGCTATCCAGCACCTACGTTGGTCAAAAAGGGAAAACAATGACAAACACAGTACACACATCTGTAACGAAGTGATCTTTTGTTTTTGGGGACAAGGCTGTAGAGTTTGAGCAGGACTAGATTTGTTGCGCTCACATAGGGAAAGGTGTCTAAAGATAACAAAACTGGGACCAACACAAATATGCTCCTTGGTTGTTTGTTCTTTGTTGCAACAGACTGTGCATCAGCCCAGTACATCGGTAGATGCACATGGTGTTGGTGCGTCCACTGTCCCGTGCAACTCTTTAGCTGTTGTTAATCAAAGGCCCTGTTTGGTTAAAAACTCCCTAGTCCCTACCTGCTTGGTTCCAGGGACTAAACATGGACTAGAGGTTATTAAATGACATGCGAAAATACCATGTTACCCCTAGTAATGAACTAATAGATACAAGGGGCGATGCGTGGCAGGGGCAACTGTTGGAAAAAGTCCCAAAAAGACTCTCCCTCGGGGTCTTCTTTCTTTAGTCCCAAATGCCCACTTTTAGTCCCTAAAAGTCCCTCCTGTTTGGTTTAGATGGGACTGACACATAGTTTTTTTAGTCCCTCCACCAAAATGTCCCTGTAAACAAACACCCTCTAATAATCACGCTGAAAAATTGATGCAATGCCACAGTTAAAAGCAAATTTCTTGTTTAACGAATTTTATTGTTAATATAATCTCTCTGTTAATATTAATCAATGCCACCGTTTGAGAAATGATACTATCTTGCTTTCTTTCCCATTTATATAAGGTAGATGCTTCTTTTTGTTGGCTTCTATGTCATCCGCCGTTATTGACCACTAGTTGTTTCCTTTGCACCTCTGTGTAAACAGGCTATCTACTTCAACTTGTTGCCATTGTGACCTTTTGTTGCACTGCACAAAACACTTTTGTTTTAAGAGTGTTTTGTGTAGTTCAACCAAAATGTCACACAGAAAAATCTTAGTGGAACTGCACAAGAGGAGATCTTAATTCCTATCCGTGTTGGCAAATTTGGTTCAAATCTTCTTCTTGTGAGTTGTTTGAATTCCACGTCAAGAGAGGTGAGTACTAGCCTTCTTTCACATGATTCTGCAGTGTGCTTTCATATGTTGTGCTACTTGTACGATAATGTTGCTTGATTTTAGTGAACTGCACAAATGGAGACAAGACTTCCAATCTGTATGTGCACCGTAATATCCCATTGAGGTTAGATAAGGATATTTCGCAACTGTTGGCTTGTATTTTGCCACTTCCATCAGAAAATGAATGTCATTGTTTAGTGCTATACTTGTGCAACCTAATTGACATGCCAAATCTTACATTGGAGGTGAAGCTTGTCTGTTATTGAACCAAGTGATGAAGGGGAAGAACAAGCGGAAGAAAAACAAAATTCAACTCCCGGTGCTGTAATGAAGCACTGGAACTGTGATGACACAAATAATGATATAGTTTTGCATCTTAATTTATTGCTATGGCTGGAACGAGCAATTGTTTTTCCACTGATTTGATTCCACTCTTAATGTAATACGTAATTTCTCTACTTGTGCAAACAGGGATCTTCTTTGAAGATACCATATATTTTAGTGGAACAGCACAAGAAGATGTTGGAAACATTAAACTAATCGAGGAGTATATAGTAAGGATGGCCATCATAGTAGATAGCATCAGATGGTTCCGGAGAAGTGCTGCATCTGCATGCTCTACACAATGAGCCTCCTGACAAAGGTTGCTACTCGCCCACTGATTTCATCCATATGATTGAGCTTTGTCATCTCTATTGGTGTTGTGCTACTGTTTAGATATTGTCATGAAAAAGTGGTATTGTCCTTGAGAAGTGCTTCATCTGTGTTGTTTTAAATATTTCCTTTCCTTTTTTCGAGAAACAGGGATGCTTGCATTTAGTAGTCCTCTTGTCTTTGCACAACAGGATCATCCTCCTTTGAAGAAGAATATGGAGTACGTGAAGTGACTAGTTCCGATTATGCCAGGATGAAGAAGTCCTGTCTATCTTCTCATCAGAAGGAGCAGCTGAAGGATGGTTACGTTACCCCCCACAAGACCAAACTAACTTCAGCTCAGAAGGACTGAAAAATCTCCATTTTCTTGGTGTGATGCGTGAGTACAATGTTGTTCTAGGATTCTTTCCAATGAGTTCCATTTTTCTAAAAGTGTGCTCTACATGGACCATGTAGGTGCCTGTTTAAACTGTCAATTCATAGTACAATTTGCTTTATACTAATCACTTTTTTTATTTGTGCAAACAGGAGTGCTCAGCTTGATTTCAATGGGAACTGCACAAAATGTTCATGAATACATCGAATCATTCATTTCCACCACAAGAAAGGAGGTGCCGATAAGTTCAAGGCCTTGCAACATATAAGGGCGAAATCATACAAGCTACGCGCGAATTTGGTTGATTTTGGTGGAACTGCACAAAAATAATAGCTGGTTTATTTAGCACGAGGTGCCATGTTAATGTCTGAACTGATGGCAAACCCTGCCCATTCCACAATCGTAGGCATTTGATATTTTGGAATGGGACAACCTTGTCAAATTTTGCTCATTGATTTTAGCAAGAAGACATGCATTTGATATTTTTGAATGGGACGCCCTTTGCTGTCAGCAGCGTCGATCCATTTTTTCTTTATTCTTTAGTTGTGAAGTAAATATTGGCTCTGACATGTGAATCGCTGAGATGCATAATCATCGATTGTTTTGAATGTTCTCTATGAATTGCCAGGCCCGTGTGTTTGATTGCAATGCACATGAACGCTAAAAAGCTGCTCAAACTCTTTATCTCCTTCTGTTCCTTTTTACTTCGCACATTGTGAAAGTGTGTCTGTGTACAAAAGTAGGGGCTCTCCTTTTGACCCCTTTACTTGTGCGGGCAGCCAGAGCCACGCGCCGCGACCACACTTAGCAAGGCAGAGGAGGGAAGCCGGAGAGAATCCCAAGCACAAGACAACGAAGGCAATGCCAAGACCAGAGACACAAAGAGCGGAGGGGCGAGGTGGACTCCCCCGGCAAGACCCCTTGCCGGGGCGACCTTGCCGGGGCAACTTGCCCAACACAAATGGAGCGAGCCACCCTTGAGGCCAAGAGGTCCCAACACCACCAACTACATTGGAACCAAGGCTTGGGAGGCGCCTCTGTGGGATCAGATGAGGACCAGAAGACGGCGACCCTCGGCGGGATCCTAGCCGAGGAAATTCACAAGGCCCCCGGCAAGGGCCTTGCTGGGGATGACTGCAACGCCACGGCAAGACCCTTGCTAGGCCCCTGGCAAGACCCTTGCCGAAGGCATCAGCGGGGCCACTACCAGGCCCGCGCCAGCCAAGACTCCACCGTCGTCCCCAAGAAGCTGCTAGCTCAACCTGCGGGCAGGCACCTGCGTGGCGACGGGCGGCCACTACACCGACTCAGCAAGCACGTGCGTGGTGGCATGCAACCCTTCGTGAAGGCTCCACCACCACGCCAGATCAGCAGCCAGCCAACGTGGCGCCACGATGCCTCGTCAGCCCGGACGCGTGTCGAGGCCAGGCGAGGCGGCGACAGCCGGGACGTGCTTCCTTGCCGTCCCTGATAAAGCAAGGGGGACACATCGGCAGCTCATTAAATGTGTTTGTCCGACGGTCCCAGAGGATAGGCTTGTCAACTGTAGACCTTTCCACCTCCTGTGCGCCACTGTGGCAACCCCTTTTTTCCTATAAAAGGATGCTCGAGGCGACCAGGAGAGGGATTTGGCTTTTTTTGGCAAGTTGCACTCCGTAGCTATCTCAAGAACACAAGAACACTCAATACATCCACCAAAGCAGGACTAGGGTATTACGCATCACCGTGGCCCGAACCTGGGTAAATGACCCGTGTGCTTTCTGTCAGACCTGCTCTTTGCACAACCTCGCGCCTGCCGACCATAGAAGTGATCCCAGTGACCCCATAGGTGTCGTTCCCACCGACATCTTTGGCGCGCCAGGTAGGGGGTGCAGTTGTGAAAATCTGGTCTGATCGAAGCAGCGGCTTCATCGTGGCCGTCGTTCCAAGGAAGAAGACGACCGAGCATGACGGCGCCGTCTACGGATGCAGTGGGCGCCCTTACAACGACAGAAAAGCTAAGTCATGTGAAACTTTAAGCAATTTCCTTTTTATATATGAGGTTATTGTCCTCGAAGGTCCTACCCTATTTATGGAAACCTACACGCAAAGGGGCTCTTCTGCAATTGGCAACGCCCTTGTTCTGTTTCGAGTCCGCTCAAGAGCTCAAGCAGCCATGTCAAGAGCGACAGGGTAGCCTTCCGCAATTGGCAATGCTCTCAATTTTGACTCGAGTCAAGCTCAACAGTTCGAGCGGCCGCGTTGAGAGCGGTAAGGTGGTTCGCTCGGCGGCAAGCACACCCGGCATGCCATTGGGGATCCGTCCTCAAGGTGCCGCCCTGGGTTTACGCGACGGCAAGCCCACTCAGTTAGCGTAGGGTGAAAATACAAAGGAAGATCGAACAGGAAGATAACATGCATCATATCAAAAGTACTGCAAGTTATATTACATCAAGCGTTGCTGCGGTTCTAAGTAAAGATAAAAATTGTCTTGGTCATGAACCTGCAGCGGCAGTCAGAAACGGGCTGCCTAGTCCCGGCGCAGGCCCTGCACCCTCTGGATTCCGTCGATGCAGCTGATGATGGGCTTGATACGCTCCTTGAGCACCGTGAGGTCCGCATCCTCCGGCAAGCTCCCCAACGCAGCTTCGAAACCGAGGTTGGGGTTCCAGTGCGCCACCTTGGTGAGGACCTTGGTCATGGCACCCTGGGAAAGCCTCCGGGCCTCATAGGCTAGGGAGGCCGCCCGATTGGAGTGGAACTGCTCTAGGGCCCCGAGGACGCCCTCAAAGAAGATGGTCAGCTTGGCGTTGGGGCTCACGTTGCGCTCCGGAGTATAACTCACATTTGGCATCCCCATGGTAGCCAGCTGCATGGTGATCCTGCCGGCGACGCCTTCGAGGCGCCCGATCAAGCGATTCTCACCCTCCACAAAGTCTTTGTGATTGGCGGTCTCGTTCTTCCGCAGCTGCTTCTCGGCCTCTAGATCCTTGGCCAGGGTCCCCTCCCGGGCCTGGGCCTCCGACAGCATCCCCTTGAGACCCTCCAGCTTTAGTTTGAGGTCTTTGATGGAGTTGTTGGCCTCGGAAAGTTGCCCGGCCTTGCTGAGGGCCGCACCCTACGCCTCCGTCAGGGCGCCGTTGAGCGTGTCCTTCTCCTTGGACAGCTTCAGGACCTGGTCTTTCAGCCCATCCCGCTCCACCTCCAGCTCCTTCACCTTGTCAGCGTGAACCAGAGCCTGGGCATTGAGTGCCTCTCCGTGCCTCTGCTCCAGCTCCTCGGTCCGCTGCACGACGAGCTTCTCCACCTCCTCGCCCTTTCCGCGGAGAACCACAGCAAGCTTCTCCTCGCAAGCGGCAAGCTCCTCCTCCTGGGAGTTCAGCACGGCCTGGTGCTGGGTTCGAGTGGCCTCGGCTTCGTCGGCCAGGTTCTTCACCGTCTCCTGGGCCTTCTCAATGTTGGCTCGCTGCATGATGAGCTCCACCTCGCGCTTGGCTAGCTTGCCCTGGGCGGCCTTCAGCTCCTTGCAAGCTCGGCGGAACCAAGATTGTGCCTCGACGACGCGCCCGTTGAGGTCTGCCTCCGCCTTGTCCACCGTTGCCATCCTGGACTTGGCCTTGTCCAGGCAGGCGCGATGGAGTGCCTGGAGCTTCCGAAAGTTGTGCCCAGAGAAGCCGCTCCTACTGAGAACCGCCGTCACCGGCGCTCGGCTCGTCAACAACCTCGAGCCCGGCGGTGGCAAGCACCTCCTCGTCGAACACCTCTCCCTCGACGGGCGCCCTGGAGCTCGACGCCCCTGGGAGGTGGACAAAAAGGTCGTCACTCACCCTCAGATACCTGCCAGAGCCAGAGGCAGCGGAGGAGGAAGGCTGGTCATCAACCACCTCCTCCTCGGCAGCGGACTTGCCGGCCTCCCCGGCAGGCCCCTTGCCGACCTCCTCGGCAGTTGCCCTGTCGGGCTCCCTGGCAGACCCCTTGGCGGCGTCCTTAGCAGTGCCCTTGGTGGCCTCCTCAGCGGCGATCTTCTCGGCCTCCGCTTCGGCGGCCTTGGCAACATCCTGGATGACGGTGTCTATGTCCTCCTGGCCCGCCAAGGGAGGATCTGGATATCGAGAAGGGGATGAGGCGAAGCCAAGACCAAGATTCAAAGAGAAAAAGAAGCACAGGGATGGAAGGTGAATGACGAACCAGTGCCGGGCTAGGAAGCAGAGGTCCCCTCCCCGCCAACATTGGGCGCTGAGGCGAAGCCACCAGCGCCCGAGTTCGCCTCCTCCTCCTCCGCGTGCATTGGCTCGGTCCTTGGCGCCCTTGCAGGGGACGCCCCTCGGGGCGGCGTGGTCGATGGGGGCTGCGTGTTGGGGGTGGCCCTCAGTGGCTCCTGCTGCTGCTGTCCTCCTCCTGCGATCTCGGCAAGGTCAGCGCCAATGGATCATGCCCACCAACACACGTCGACGAGGAGCGAGCGGCTAACTTATGCTGGGGGCTGCTCCGGGGGCTGTTGTCCGGGCTGCTCACCACCACCAGCGGCGCCCTTGAGGTGCCCACCGGGGGCTGGCCGCCCGCCGAGGACCTGGCCCTCTTCACCCTCTGGGCCAGCGTCTCCGCATCCCTGCAAAGATGAAAAGAATCAAGATAAGTGGCACGGTCTGAGGGACAAGAAGCTTACTCCTCCTCCACCTCCTCCTCTGCTGCCTTCCTCTTACTCCTTGGGCTGAGGGACCCGAAGTCAAAGAAGACCTCCGTGTCGATGTCTGCCGGAGGAGGGGAAGAAGGCGGAGTCTGAGCGCGCTTAGACGAAGAAGAGGCAGATGCTTTCTTCTTCGCCACCACGGCCTTCACCAACTTCTTCGCCGCCACGGCCCTTGTCTGGCGCGTGGACCCCTCCTGGGCTTGTCGCGGTTGTACGGCCCTGCCGGGCCGGATCGGCTCACCAGAGGTGGCCCGCCGCAGGACTCGCCCTCTCCCCGTGACCGGAGGATCGACAGCCTCGTCCTCCTCTGACGATGACTCGTCGGCCACGTCTTTGACGAGAGGGGCCCCGGTGCCGGTGCTGCTGGCTTCCCTAGCGGACTCCGCCCACTGGGCAAACTCCTTCTCCTCCGCGGCCGCCGCGTCCTTATCCTCCATGCCGCTGGTGCTGCCGGCCTCCTTGGCGAGTTCCGCCTCCGCTGCCCTGGCAGCGATGTAATCCAGCTCCGCCTGGGTGGTGTCCTGGACGAGCCGTGGCTCATCATGGACGTACTTCTCCTCCAGGGTGTCGAAAAATTCCTGCACCCGATCCTCCGGTGGCTCGGCCCAATTTGGGACAAGGCCGTGTGCGTTGAACTCCGGCATCATGGCGATGATGTCGTTCCGACGCGAGTTGTTGCTCAGCGGGACCACCCCGCCGGAAACTTAAACAAGGGCCCCTTGACGACCTTGCCGGCCTTCGCGGCGGCCTTCGCGGCCTCGCTGCACCGCTCGACCTTGCCGTCGCGGTTCACGTCGAGGTGGCAGAGCCGCTGACAGAAGTGGGCGTGCCCCATCACTGTGAGGTTGTGGTCGATGCCGGGGCGGAGCCTCATGATGTCGGCGGCATTCGTGAAGAGCCAGGTCGGCCTCCCCTTGTTGTGCAGTGGAGCGATTCGACGGCGGATGAAATCCGCCCCGATCGTCTCAAGGGTGAGCCCTGCCTTGGTGAGGCAAAGGATCCTGGTGGTGGCGACCATAAGCTTCGCGTTGTTGGCATCAACATCGCTCCAGTCACTTCGGCGAACCGGCGGCGCCTGGCGAGCCTAGCAGAACGCTGGTGGATCCTCCTCCTCGATCCAGCACCATCGGCCCCGCCATTCTTCCCACCTCTCCTTCTGGGAGCCCTCCGGGTATGTCCCCTTGGACCTTGGGATCCTGGCGACACAACCGGAAATGGCGCCCCCTTTCTGGATCCGAGGGAAGAAGTAATGGCGGAAGAGCGCCGTGTTGGGATGCACCCCGACGAAGCCCTCACAGAGGTGCGCAAAAAGAGCCATGCATGCCATGGAATTTGGGGTAAAATCTAGAAGGTGGAAGCCGTAGGTGTGCATGATGTCGCTGAAGAAATCAGAGAAGGGGGGGCAGAGGCCGCAGGAGAAGTAGTCGACGAAGAACGGGTACCGGTTCGGGCCGGCCATGGTGAAGACAGTAGGGATGACGCGCGTGGTCAGGTGCCCCTTCGTCTCCCCTCCCGTCTTGCACCCCCACAGATGCCAGCCAAGGAGGACCACAAGGCCCCCGGCAAGAGCCTTGCCGGGAATGACAGTAGGCGCCGCGGCAAGACCCGTGCCGGGGCTACGACGAGGCCCTCGCCAAGGGCACCCATAGGCCACCATCAGGCCCACGCTAATCAAACCTCCACCACCGTTCGCATGCAGCTGCCGACCCAACCAGTTGGGCAGGCACCTGCGTGGCGGCAAGCGAACCTTCATGGAGACCCACCACTGTGCCACCTCAGCTGCCTGCCTGCCTACATGGCACCACGGGCACCGCTGGCCAGGGCGCGTGTCGACACGAAAGGGAGCGGCGACAGACGAGACGGGACTCTCCCCCATCCCCGATAAAGCAAGGACACCTAAGAAAGACGCATTAAATGCGCCTTGTCATGTAATGCGAGGGATAAACTCGCATCACTGTACCCTTTCCACCTCTTGTGTGCCACTGTGGCAACCCCTTTCCTTATAAAAGGAGGCCCAAGGCGACCAGGAGGAGGATTCGGTTTTTTGGAGCTCCTCACGCCCCATAGCTAGTTCAAGAACACAGATAAACAAACCACCAAAGCAGGAGTAGGGTTTTACGCATCCTCGCGGCCCGAACCTGGATAAAGAGACCGTGTGCTATCTATTTGATCCGCTCTTCTCACGACCCCGCGCCCCGCAACCGTAGTAGGGATTCTTGTGATCCCATAGGTGTCATTCCTACACCGACAATGCGTTTGTCCGACGGTCCCAGAGGATAGGTTGTCAATTGTAGACCTTTCCAACTCCTGTGTGCCACTGTGGCAACCCCTTTTTGCCTATAAAAGGAGGCCCGAGGCGACCAGGAGAGGGATTCGGCTTTTTTGGGCAAGTTGCACTCCGTAGCTAGCTCAAGAACACAAGAACACTCAATACATCCACTAAAGCAGGACTAGGGTATTATGCATCACCGCGGCCCGAACCTGGGTAAACGACCCCTGTGCTTCCTGTCAGACCTGCTCTTTGCACAACCTCGCGCCCGCCGACCGTAGAAGGGATCCCAGTGACCCCATAGGTGTCGTTCCCACCGACAAAGTGCATACTTTTTTATATAAGATTGGTCAAAGTAGAGATACTTTGACTGCAGACAAAACTTGTATGCAGACTAGAAAGGACCGAAGGTAGTACATGTGAAACTACTGCAAACAAGGTGATCACCCTGGGAATAATGCTAGTACATATTGTTTTGCATGTTCATCCAATGCCAGTGATACATGAATTTGAACTAATTGAAATAAATTCATTCATACACTGTCGGATTTCATATAAACATGCCGGATTTCATTACATTTCATACATTATTCAACTAAAAAGGGGTGCGCTGGAGGTATAATTAATTAACCGAAGCTACCCACCTGTGTCCGGCTGAGCCGAACAGTAGCTTCAGTGACTTAACTGCAGGTGTAGTTGCGTAACTAACATGTGGCCCAGATGCCTATTGGGCCCATGTATCAGTCATCCAACTGCACCAGCAGTTAAGTAGAAGCAGCGTCCTTCTCCAACATAGCTCTCCGACTCCACGTCGCCGCCATTTAGCTAACCGGCCGTCAGTGGTCAACCCGCCTAGCTTGGCTTCAACCGTAGGGTAGAAGCGGTGTCCTTATTTGGACCCGAGCGGCGGCGACCTGCCGTGTTCTACTCTTCCTCGTTTTCTGTGTGGCGCGGCCTCGTTGGCAGCGGGGCGGGGCCTCGGCGGAGTCGGCGATGTCCTCTGTCTTGTTGCCGGCGGGCGGCGCCTCGGTGGAGCGGGGGAAATCCTACCCATCATTGTCGGCAGAGTGGGGCCTCGGCGGAGCCGGCGGTGTCCTCTGCCTCGTTGTTGGCACCGCGGGGCCTCGGCGGAGCACGGCCTCATCGACACTAGCGGGGCGGGGACTCGTCGGAGCTGGCATTGTCCTCTGCCTCATCCTCGGTGTCGCCAAATAGCGCCTCACCCGCTTCATCGCCCTCTTTGTAGGCGGCCGCAGCCTCCGCCACCCGCATGCGGTACCGCCATCGCACGAGGCGGCCCTCGCGGGCGGAGCGGTACGAGTCGAGCAGCGCCTCCTGCTCTGCCCGCTCCGCGGCGATCTGCTCCTCCGCCTGCAGGTGCTCTTGGAGGAGATGGTGGTTGTAGGCGCCGTCGGCCTGCGCCTCCCGGAACTGCTCCTCACGCTTCTGCCTCACCGTGTCCATATATTGGGCACAGGCCTCGCCGATGGTCATGGTGCAATGCACCGGCAAGAATGGCACGATGGAGGGGGTTGGCGCCGTTTCATCGACCACCATGTTCTCCACTAGGACGTCGTCGTCCTCCGACTGCCTGTCGGCAGCAATGGCTGCCATCTCCTTGTGGTCCGTCGTCCGCCCGTCCCGAAGAGCGCTGGAGTGCGAGGAAGCCATGGTGGGCAGTAGTGGTGTGGACAGGAGAAAGGGGACAGATGCGGATGATTGCGGCTATAGCTGGTGCAGCAGTTTATATAGCAATGGTGGGCGGCAGAGGGACGAACGTGTGGCGCCGGAGTAGCCGCCTCGGCAACCGCGTATCATTAATGTGGGCGGCAGAAGGTCGCAAGGACGACACTTGTGTCATTTGAAGGCGGAGAAATCACCAGCACCGGGAAGCAAGGCGGGTGGCGCTGACCATTTTGGGCGGAAAGCGCGCCCGGGCGAGGGAGGCGGTCTAGGTGGGCCAAGGCAGTCAGACTCGTACTTGGCAGCGGGTCGTTCCAGCATCCGGACATGCTGGCTCACTAGCTTGCTCGCCGAGCTGAGCAACGACAATCAGACGATGGGCGTAGCTTCCGACCAGGAGCCGGCGCCACTGTCCATGTGGCATCCTGAAGCGCATGGAGCAGGGGGCCTTCCCACGTCAGCCCAGGATAACACCTGATGCACGGCAGGTCCATAATACAGCATTCCAGGTACAATAATATTCATCAAATACATGTGCATAAGATTACATCATTGATGAATACAATTATCTGGCATAGCCCTAAGGCTATATAAATGACAGCGGAAGTCTATTAAGTGGCAGCGGAAGTCTTGGTTTGACAGCATAACAACTCTGGCTGGGCTCCACAACTCACAGGACTAGCAAGGTTACGCCCTAGCACGACGGATCAAGCGAAAAATACGGGTACGACCTACAAAGCTGGCATGACACGCCAGGTCGGTACATTGAATGTACTTGCTAGACAACCAAATACATATCATCCAAACAAGCAGACGACAAAGCAGGAACCAAGCGTATGCAACAACCTATCTCATATCAATTACTAAACATGGCATGGTATAGATCAATTGAGCATGAACAACATCATAGCATCTACTAACATGGCAATAACATGGCATATCAAAACATGCTTATAACATGGTAATAGAAAAACATAGCATATCATCTCAATCAGGGCATAAGTTAACATATGAATCAAAGCATGGCATGGCATCATGAAACTATGCTGAAAATAAACTACCGATCATTCCCAATGCAGACATAACATGCTAACTTTTTGAAACCATCTTCTGTTCTGCCATGGTTCTTTAAATGCAACATATTACTCATGCAATGCAACCAGACTTGTGCACCGATTCCCTCGGACTCTCTTACCAACGGGTTGCCTCGCAACCGAACGGTGATCTTTCCGGCGATCACAACCATGACCAACACTTGGTCTCCAACACTCACCGAGATCTCGTCTCGTGATCATATCAAAACATCACCGTGACTTCTCACGACTATCCCATAGTCCAAGTCACCATATTTCTGTTATCACATATTTATTTCAGGTTTATCCTCCATTTCGACCAAGACCCGATACTGTGACCTACTACGAACTTCTGCCCATGACCGAGGACGCGGCTATCAATAGATTGAATACACTCTGCAGAGGTAGCGCACTGTACCCATACCACGAAACCCATGGCCTCGTCATCCCATTCGGGTGGACCAACGGCATTCCGACGAAACCGACCTACTGCCATGACACTCTCCCGGCCACTCCGACTCACTCCCCACTGGGCTAGTCCTGGGTGGCCCAGTCTACCAAAGACACAACGACCACCGTCGTGGCCAAACATAAACGTCCCAAACTGGGACCTGAGCTCAAAACCAAACCCGGTCACACAAGGTTATGTCTGCCTACCTGATCAGGGTAAGCATGCCATAACCTTCCCTAGTTGGAGGCATCGGCGAGAGGCATGACAATAGATCGCATTAAGGCCTTCCCATAAAGGCAAAATGTGGATGCACTGAAGAAGTTCGGTTTGGTGGCACTATGACTCAATCCCATCGATGACGGAGGAGGTTTGTTATTATTAAGTCATTTTCTCCATCATCATGAACATGAATGCAACAATGAGCATGTATCATACAAATGCTTTAATAAAATACCGAGCTTCTTAAGTGAACAACTATAGCATAAAGAACATGACAATGCCAAGTACTAACATATCAATGGTTCATTACAATCATCATAGCATTTTAGGACGATGTCGTGAAAATAAAGTAGAGTAGTGACAATGCATTATTACTAATAACATTCTAATTAGCATGGCAAAAGACATCATGAATACACAAGCATGCATGATAAGCATAATGAAATGACTGCAACCGAAAACGATAAGAAACAACTGCAACTACACACACACAAGGTGCAGGCAAAGTCAACATGCAAGTTCGGGGCTCATGATAAGAGGTTGGCTTGCCTGGGGGTCGACAAATACTCCGGGGAGAAGTGTGAAATGATTGCAAAAAGATTTGCCGGAAACAGTTCTCTCTCGGAGGGGGCTGTTTACGGGCAAGGGAAAAATGGCCATTTTCATTGGGTTAAAATATTATGAAAATGATATCAACGGAACGAGGTCGACGAAAGGAATATGTGGGCTTTGGAATCACCTGATTCGGAGCTACGGATAAAAAGATATGACTGTTTAACTACCAGGGATCTATCTGTAAAGAAAATCATTACAAACTGGCCCCTGGCAAAAAATATATCACGTCTTTCTCAGAAATACACTTTCTCGAGAGGAAAGCGTATTCTGGCCCGGAGAAGAGAAAGTTTGCGCTTTCGGTGACTGAAAGCGCACTTGCGTGTAATACGCTTTCGCGTGGGGGAAAGCGGCTTTGTGGCGGGGGCGCCGCCACTTATCCACGCTGGCAGGACCGGTCAACACGGCAGAGGAAAAGGCGCGGGGCTTGCCTGGCCAGGTCAACGCCTCCTCCTCGTCGTCTCCTTCTTCTCCCCGACGCGGCACAGAAGAGGCGAAGCCAGGCGCGTCACCAGCGACGGGCCGGCCAGCTCCGGCCAGCTCTGACCTGGGCGAAGCCGGCGGCGGGCTCAGGGAGGGACGCCGCTTCCATCTTGAGGGGAAACGAGTGCCGGGGAAGTCCATAGCCGCGGCGAGCATGGCGACAGAGAGCTCCGTGGCGGCGGCAGTGGCTCTAGGGGCGCAGCCACAGGGCACTCCGGCGGCAAGGGGAGGGAGTGGGGACGGTCTACGTGCTTCGGGGAGGCTGCTGGTGGAGGAGAGATGGAGAGGCGCGCCCGCCATTGCTCAAATTTGAGCAGGCCGAGGCTGCGGCCATGGAGATGGGGAGGGGATGGAGAGGCTCCGAGGCGAGGTGGAGAGAGCTGCGGGTGGTTGGGGACTGCGAGGGAGCTCGCGGCTTGCTTATATAGCCGCGGGGAGGGCTCGATGAGGAGGGGAGGAGGTGGCACGCGGCAGGCGACGTGTCCGTGCACCGGCGAGGGGCGCAGTGTCGGCAGGCGCGGCCAAAGCTCATGGGAAGCGGTGGGAAGGCGACGAGGAGGAAGCAGACACGGCGCAGAGGCTCACGGAGACGAGCAACGCTCGCGGGCGAGAGGGAGAAGAAGACAGAAGCGAGGAGGATGACGATGGCCACAGTTGCACACTGTTCGGTCATCGGCACGGTCGCCGGAGAAGAAACCAAAGGGGGCAAACGGTCAAGCAGGAAGAGGACGCCGAGGGGGAACTGTAGGACATTAATGGCGAGGTCAGAGCCGGTCGGAGCAGCGATGTCGACGAGAATAGGGGCTAGACAATCGTTTTGGGCTGGCTACACTCGTGATCACCACGGACATGGTGCGCTCTGGAATTTTTACTGATGCCAGATCATGTCTACCGCGTAGTCCTTCGAAGATAGAGTGTTACTACGGTACGGAAACGGGCAGAGACAAACTGAGCTGAGTAAACTAAGCTCCACAAGTTTGTTGTTGCAAACTTGGCCACACTCTAGAGATTAAACAAGAGAGGGTAAAAGGTAAATTTGATGTCTGAGAGGCTAAGGAAAACAAGGACTATTGTCATGGTAATTATGAGATCATTAGGACAAAGATTTAATATAGTTGCAGTGCAACCACTAAATCTGGTCCAGAAATTAGATGATGAACAAGCACTCACTAGGAGTGTTGGATTAGGCTAAAACTTGGCACAGCTTGATGATTTGGATATATAATGATGCTGTAAAAATTTCATACCAATTGGACTTGCCAAAATGGTACTTCCTTCACAGCCATCATTTCTGCCCAAAAACTTGAGACAAATCCTCAGGGCAAATGGCTAATTTAAATGAGCCAAAATCTTGAGGAGATCAATCATATGGATATGATAAGACCTGGGAAAAGTTTCAGCCATAACGGAGCAAGATAAGATGCACTTGCTTCACAAACTGAAAACTTGGATAGAAACCAAGAATTGGTCCTGTGCTCACATAGTTCAAGGGGATGATCTGAATTTTGGTGGAGGGTAATGATATGATCATTAGAGACTGATGGAAAAGTTTCAGCTCATTTTGATCATCTATGAGGGTACTTCCTTCACAGACAAGCAATCTGAATAGAAACATGAGAAATCGCCAAGGAAGATTGAATAGATGGATTGAGCTGATTTTTGGTATCCAGAAGTGATTTGTCATTGTCAATCACCCTGCCAAATTTGAGCTCAAATGGACCAAGGGTTCAAGCACTTCCTTTGCAAACATTTCAGACAGGGCAGAAACTTGCATTGGATCATGTGCTCAAATTATGATCTTTGGAGCATGGATTGGGATGGAAATGGTGAAGATATAGCAAGTACAATCTCCACAAATTATTTGGGAATTTTCCGTGCTATAAAAATGGTAGCTCCTTTGGAAAATAGCAGGAATGCAAGATTGGCTTAAAATAGGAAAAGACATTTTTCCTTATTTAATTATGGCCAATATCTTTGCAAGAGCTTGGATTAGGCATAAATATCAACTCCACGAATTCTCATGAATTTAGGATATGGTTAGCTATGCCTTTGGATTTTATTCCTCAGAAAGGTAAGAAAAGGAATAAATCACAATTCAAAAATATTGCATGGGACTTAGCAATATTTTTGCATATCCAAGGTTCAGAGAGATAGGAGGGTCTCTGGAACAAATGGGATGATCAACATACCAAACAAAATGATGACTCCTTTGTATTCACAAAGGGCATATCCAAATTCCAAAAATTTGGAATTAGGGTTTGATGCAAATGAGGTCTTGCCCACTGACAAAGACATGAGCAAGGTTTTGAAAGGTTGAAAATGACAAGAATCATTAGTGTCATCCAACAAACTCAGTAGAAAGATTTTGAAAATGAGTGCCAGGAAGGAATAACAGCACAAAAATTGATAACCTAATTTTGGGGCTGTTACAAACCTTCCCCCCTTAAAAAGAATCTCGTCCTCGAGATTCCTAGGGTTACAGCACAAATGAAAGAATAACCACTCCGGGGAAAAACCTCAGGGTTAATTTTTAACCCTTTGGTTAAATTCAAACGAGTTGGGGGCACCGATAATTGGTACACCATGGGAGGGATATGGCAAACCTGGATATATCCACGGCTAGGGGCATTCGAGATCAAACTCCCGAAAAATGCTAATGAACAGAGGTTTCACCTACTGACACGTGGGTCCAGGGCCCACTGGCAGCCTCCTTCTTCTACCTCCGGCTTGCTGCTTCTTCAGTGCTGCTGCTTCACGTGCGGCTTGGCGCATCGCGTATCTAGATCCTAGGGCGATGAGGACCCTAGAGCCATAGTGCGCGGCGTGCACAGCGTCGGTGCAGCGAGCACTCACGTCGCGGGCCAGCACCTTGTCGGCACTACTCGCGGATTCGCCTCCTGAACGCCGGTGATCGAGCGGAGCGGTTCTCCTGGACCTCGCTCATCGTACACCGGGGTTGGGCTAGAAAAACAACAACGCGGCTCTCCTCCAACGCACAAACACAATGCCGCTCTACTACCTCTTCGGCTTGGGCGAGATCGAGCCGAGCTCCTTCGGTGAGGAGGTGTTCTTGGTGGCGTTGCGGTTGTTCCTTGTAGCGCTGCTGGGCACACTGATCGGCTCGTCACTCCTCCTGCTGATTCTCATCAGGAATGATCGAGCTCCGAACAACGCGCGGCTCGGTGTGGCGGCTCGAGATGCGGGAGAGGATGGCGCACTCGGTGGTCCTCCGCCACGCTTGATTCTCCGTCGCTTTGCGCCGGCAGAGTAATCGCGTGCGGCGGTGGAGCGGTGGTGGCGATCTACCTGCGCCACGCAAGGCAGTGACGGTGGTGGTGGGGTCCAAATGCCGGTGAGGTGACTACGCCAGCTCAAGAATCACACGGAGTACGGAAAAAATTTCGCGGGTAGCTCCACGAAATGTAGGTGTCGAGGTAGAATCGAGTTGAAACTTGTATCGAGGTAGATGTACTAGATTGAGAGAAATAAAGTTGGCAGCGTTTCTCCGGAAATGAACTCGGGAAAAAGAATTAGGGATGAGGAATTTCCAGGCGGAAGTGCCTCTGCGAGGTTCAAAATTTTGAAAATCCGGCACACGGTGTGTGCACAGATAGATAGGGTCATGTGACTTTGCATTCCCCCGAGTACTGCCTGAATGCACTCGTGGGTGAACCGGTATGCGTGTATGTGTGCAGTATGCCGTATAATCTAAACTAGCAAACAGACGGAGGCAATAAACATGCAACAGAGAAACACACCAGACAAATCATACTAAAGTGTGTTAATGCTAGTGGGTATATGTACTCCTGGCATACATATACCTACACCAGCGCGCATTTTATTATAGACCCGAAACGAGTCAATGTTATTTAGTGTATGTGATCTACTAATTAAAATCTTGTTAGAAACATGTTGCCAACCCTGTCAAACATCTCTGCTTGACAGAGAGACAAACAAAAACAACACGAAACAAAAGCATGAAAACATACATAGAACACATCATACGGATTACAACAGTACCAGCATACGACAAAGCACGAACGCTCTACGCGCTAAACGAAACCACTCATCCTGGGATACATAGTTCTATCCTCGTATCAGGGATGAATCGATAGACTGATCATCTCACTGCATGACTGAGGTCATGCAGAGGACTTGCCTTGCTGCGGCTCTCCGGGAGGACAAAGACTAAGCCAATCTCCATCTTCATCGTCCGACAACACTATGGGTTGGGGTTCGACTGCTGGGGGTGTGGCTGAAATTGATCCAAGCAAATGCTGCTGGTGGATCCATAAAAGAGCTCTGTCGAGGGTGATGATGTTTGAGTTGGGCCACAACACAGGCTGAGAGGATAGCACTGGTTCTGATGGCGTTGGGTAAACGACTTGAAATGCGAATTTACGAGCCTCACGGTAAGCTTCCTTGATTAATCGTACCACATCATTGTCCATGGCTCTAAACTTGGCAAGCATCTTGGCAATCATCATCCCCTGGGCGGTGATATACTGCACCAGGCAAGCGATTGCGGGGTCATCTCCCTGGATAGCAGGAGAAGGCTGCATTCCTACTTCTGTCACAATGGGGTAAAAGCAGAAATCCCGCCTCGTTGCCATATGAGGGTACCTGGTTCAGAGGTGAAGCATAGCCTCCACAGCAGCGGCCTGAATGGCTAAATCAGTGGTAGGCATGGTTCTACCCTGAAAAACCAACGACTGACCATCTACTGCGGGACCAAGGCTGATGTGCACTCTTGCATCAAAGCGATGAAGGTGAGGGATGGGTGCCAATTGGAACACCAGGTAATCGGGACTAGCCTTACAACCAAAGGCTTTGGTTAGCATCTCGGTAAGGAGGGGTGGAAAGCCAGTGTGGTTGACGGCACAGGTGCGGGTGTAAAACTTGGGATCTTTGAAGGTGCTAGTCATGACTGGAGTGTTGCTAGCTAGGCTTCTGTGCAGGGACATGGCTGACTGAGGGGTGAGCGATATGGCGAGCGGAAAGGCGGCTTTTATAGGCAGCTATGCGGGACATGCCCGCATGGTGTGGCTCCTTTCCCTTAATGGCGAAGGGGAAGCAGTGTGGCCGACTAGAAAGGATATGGTTTCTATTCGTGCCACGGATAACTAGGCGGGGACAGCGGGGCGAGGACGTGTCGGTCCCAATTGCGCCACCTGTTGATTAACAGTGGCCATGCCGGATACCAGGCATTGGTCAAATCCCTTAGGGCCATTACGGGTTAATGGTAGCGGTGGTCTAATACTAGGATAACCTATGCCAGCCTGGCTGCTCTGATACCATGTCCTGTGGCACCCCGATCCGCATGGAGCAGGGGGCCTTCGCACGTCAGCCCAGGATAACACCTGACGCACGACAGGTCCATAATACAACATTCCAGGTACAATAATATTCATCAAATACATGTGCATAAGATTACATCATTGATGAATACAATTATCTGGCATAGCCCTAAGGCTATATAAATGACAGCGGAAGTCTATTAAATGGCGGCAGAAGTCTTGGTTTGACAGCATAACAACTCTGGCTGGGCTCCACAACTCACAAGACTGGCAAAGTTACGGCCTAGCACGACGGATCAAGCGAACAATATGGGTACGACCTACAAAGCTGGCATGACACGCCAGGTCAGTACATTGAATGTACTTGCAAGAAAACCAAATACATAGCATCCAGACAAGCAGAAGACAAAGCAGGAACCAAGCGTATGCAACAACCTATCTCATATCAATTACTAAACATGGCATGATATAGATCAATTGAGCATGAACAACATCATAGCATCTACTAACATGGAAATAACATGGCATATCAAAACATGCTTATAACATGGTAATAGCAAAACATAGCATATCATCTCAATCGGGGCATAATTTAACATATGAATCAAATCATGGCATGGCATCATGAAACTATGCTGAAAATAAACTACCGATCATTCCCAATGCAGATATAACATGCTAACTTTATGCAACCATCTTCTGTTCTGCCATGGTTCTTTAAATGCAACATATTACTCATGCTATGCAACCAAACTTGTGCACCGATTCCCTCAGACTCTCTTATCAACGGGTTGCCTCGCAACTGAACGGTGATCTTTCTGGCGATCACAACCATGACCAACACTTGGTCTCCAACACTCACCAAGATCTCGTCTCGTGATCATATCAAAACATCACCGTGACTTATCACGACTATCCCATAGTCCAAGTAACCATATTTTTGTTATCACATATTTATTTACCAATGTAATTATTTCAGGTTTATCCTCCATTTTGACAAAGACCCGATAGTGTGACCTACTATGAACTTGTGCCCATGACCGAGGACGCGGCTATCGATAGATTGAATACACTCTGTAGAGGTAGCGCACTGTACCCACACCACGGAACCCATGGCTCGTCATCCCATTCGGGTGGACCAGCGGCATTCCGACGAAACCGACCTACTGCCATGACACTCTCCTGGCCACTCCGACTCACTCCCCACTGGGCTAGTCCTGGGTGGCCCCGTGTCTGCCAAAGACACAACGACCACCGTCGTGGCCAAACGTAAGCGTCCCAAACTGGGACCTGAGCTCAAAACCAAACCTGGGCACACAAGGTTATGCCTGCCTACCTGATCAGGGTAAGCATGCCCATAACCTTCCCTAGTTGGAGGCATCGGCGAGAGGCATGACAATAGGTCGCATTAAGGCCTTCCCATAAAGGCAAAATGTGGCCGCACTGAAGAAGTTCGGTTTGGTGGCACTATGACTCAATCCCATCGATGACGGAGGAGGTTTGTTATTATTAAGTCATTTCTCCATCATCATGAACATGAATGCAACAATGAGATGTATCATACAAATGCTTTAATAAAATACCGAGCTTCTCAAGTGAACAACTATAGCATAAAGAACATGACAATACCAAGTACTAGCATATCAATGGTTCATTACAATCATCATAGCATTTTATAACGATGTCGTGAAAATAAAGTAGAGTAGTGACAATGCATTATTACTAATAACATTCTAATTAGCATGGTAAAAGACATCATGAATACACAAGCATGCATGATAAGAATAACGAAATGACTGCAACCGAAAACGATAAGAAACAACTGCAACTACACACACACAAGGTGCAAGCAAAGTCAACATGCAAGTTCGGGGCTCATGATAATAGGTTGGCTTGCCTGGGGGTCAACACTTACTCCGGGGAGAAGTATGAAATGATCACAAAAAGATTTGCCGGAAACAGTTCTCTCTCGGAACGGGCTCGACGAAACGAATACGTGGGCTTGGGAATCACCTGATTCGGAGCTACGGATAAAAAGATATGACTGTTTAACTACCAAGGATCTATCTGTAAAGAAAATCATTACAAACTGGCCCCTGGCAGAAAAACATATCGCGTATTTCTCAGAAATATGCTTTCTCGAGAGGAAAGCGCATTCTGGCCCGGAGAAGAGGAAGAATGCGCTTTCGGTGATTGAAAGCGCACTTGCGGGTAATACACTTTCGCGTGGGGGAAAGCGGCTTCGCGACGGGGGCGCCGCCACTTATCCACGCTGGCAGGACCGGTCGACAAGGCAGATGCGGGGCCGGGCGCCTGGGTCGCTGCCAGGTGGTGTCGCGGAAAAGGCGCGGGGCCCGCCTGGCCAGTTCAACGCCTCCTCCTGGCCGTCTCCTTCTTCTACCCGATGCGGCATAGAAGAGGCGAAGCCAGGCGCGTCGCCGCCGACGGGCCGGCCAGCTCCGCCACCTCCGACCAGGCAAAGACGGCAGCTGGGCTCGGGGAGGGGCGCCGCCCATCTTGAGGGGAAACGAGTGCCGGGAAGTCCATAGCATGGCGAGCATGGCGACAGAGAGCTCATGGCGCGTAAGTGGCTTTAGGGGCGCGCCACAGGGCACTCCGGTGGCAAGGAGAGGGAGGGGGGACGGTCTGGGCCCGGAAGGCTCGGTGGAGGAGAGAGGACAGGCGCGCCTGCCATTGCTCGAATTTGAGAAGGCCGAGGCGGCGGCCATGGAGATGGGGAGGGGATAGAGAGGCTCCGAGGCGAGGGAGAGAGAGCTGCGGGTGGTTCGGGACTGCGAGGGAGCTCGGGGCTTGCTTATATATCCCCGGGGAGGGCTCGATGAGGAGGGGAGGAGGTGGCACGCGACAGGCGATATGTCCGTGCACCGGCGAGGGGCGCAGTGTCGGAAGGCGCGGCCAAAGCTCATAGGAAGCGGTGGGAAGGCGACGAGGAGGAAACAGACGCGACGCAGAGGCTCACGGAGATGACCAACGCTCGCGGGCGAGAGGGAGAAGAAGACAGAAGAGAGGAGGATGACGATGGCCACAGTTGCGCACTGTTCGGTCATTGGCACGGCTCGCCGGAGAAGAAAACGAAGGGGGCAAGCAGTCTAGCAGGAAGAGGACGTCGAGGGGGAACTGTAGGACATTAATGGCGAGGTCAGAGCCGGTCGGAACAGCGATGCCGACGAGAACAGGGGCTAGACCATCGTTTTGGGCTGGCTACAATCGTGATCACCACGGACATGGCGCGCTATGGAGTTTTTACTGATGCCAGCTCATGTCTACCGCGTAGTCCTTCGAAGATAGAGCATTACTACGGTAAGGAAACGGGCAGAGACAAACTGAGCTGAGTAAACTAAGCTCCACAAGTTTGCTGCTGCAAACTTGGCCACACTCTAGAGATTAATCTAGAGAGGGTAAAAGGTAAATTTGATGTCTGAGAGGCTAAGGGAAACAAGGACTACTGTCCTGGTAATTATGAGATCATTAGGACAAAGATTTAATATAGTTGCAGTGCAACCACTAAATCTGGTCCATAAATTAGATGATGAACAAGCACTCACTAGGAGTGTTGGATTGGGCTAAAACTTGGCATAGCTTGATGATTTGGATATATAATGATGATGTAAAATTTTCATACCAATTAGACTTGCCAAAATGGTACTTCCTTCACAGCCATCATTTCTGCCCAAAAACTTGAGAAAATCCTCAGGGCAAATGGCTAATTGAAATGAGCCAAAATCTTGAGGAGATGGATAATATGGATATGAGAAGACCTGGGAAAAGTTTCAGCCATAACGGAGCAAGATAACATGCACTTGCTTCACAAACTTAAAACTTGGACAGAAACCAAGAATTGGTCATGTGCTCACATAGTTCAAGGGGATGAGCTGAATTTTGGTGGAGGGTAATGATATGATCATTAGAGACTGATGGAAAAGTCTCAGCTCATTTCGATCATCTATGAGGGTACTTCCTTCACACACAAGCTGTCGGGACCCCGATTCTAAGACACACCGATCTAGCATGTAACACCTCATATCACTTTGCGGCCTCACGCACGGTATTCCCACGGGTGTCGCCTTACCATGGCATGGGACCGTTTGCGCCTTTTGGCTCACGTATATGATAGTGTCGCTAGCATCCATATGACAGAGAACCCGGGCCGACATGACTAGTGGTGAACCCAAAGTGGCACTAACTTACGGTGAAAGGCATACATGAAACAACATCGAGCATGTCGGTCAGCAGCGAGTGAATCCGGGCTATAGCAACTGGGCTAACAGGACTCCGAGAACACGGGCTGTAGCAGGCTAGGTAGGACTCCGGATGTCACCGCGTGACATTTCCCCGAAGGGACAGACACAGGAACGAAGTGAATCACATGCCGGCCAATCTAAGTGTTCCGGAGCAGTAGTGCTGGGCTAGCAGGACTCTGGTAAATTGGGCTGTAACGGACTACCATGGCTCGGTGGAAGCACTAGAATACATTTCCCCATAAGATAGGCTACCAAGGATAGACAACTAGGTTGTCGTATCCCACACATAGCAATACACGTTACACGTACGCATAACATGCAAGTATGTGCTGTACAACATGGCATCACAACATAACACAAACTCATATAGATAATTGCCCAGAAGAGCCACATAGCATTAAATACAAACAGGGGTCTCATGACCCATCATTCAGAGCATACAAGCAACGGAAGCATTACATGTCTGAGTACAGACAACTACAAAAGGAAAAGGCTCAAAAAGCCTGACTATCTACAAGACCCTCCCAAGCGTACAAGATCGTAGCTGAGGTAACAAGCTACTCGTCGAAGTCCAAGCGGAACTACTAGTAAGACTGAAGTCTCCGCTGCAAAAACATAAATCAAGCAACATGAGTACAAAGGTACTCAGCAAGACTTACATCAGATCCTATCATACATGCATTTGTATCAAGAAGGTAATGTGGGGTTTAGTTGCAGCAAGCCAGCTTTGACTCGATGGCTATCCTGTTCTCGACTCACGAGAAACTTCTTTGAGGTGAGGCAACGCACACGCAGTCCACTAATCACCACATCAATACACTACTATGGAATCATCCCCGTCTCTCTACGAGAAGGCCATCCATAGCACTCACACTTGTCTTGAGCATTTTAGAGTATCCACTTCAAGTTGTCTATGTACCACGTAAGCATCCAAGAAGTCCATAACCGAGGACACGGCTATTCGAATAGATCATGATAACCCTGCAGGGGTGTACTTCTTCACACACGCTCTCACCACTTATCACCATGTACACGTCATGTATCTCGGCAACCTTCAAGCGGAAGCCTGGCGAGGGTATCGGCCACGACCTGACTAACCACAAAAGACTCTAGTCCAGGTTTATCGCCTATTTGGGTTCCATCCGCAAGGAGATCCGGCCGGGGTTTTGCTCATGGCCCCAAACAATGTTTACAGGGTTCCCGAGCCCACCATCCGGGTGCCACTCAGTACACCGGGCCATGGTGCCTAGTCTGTCCCAAGTCCACCCTGCCGGGTGCCACTCGGTAGAAAAATAGCACTACCTACAAACACCAAAAACTAGTTGCAACTCCTGGACAGAGATCGAGGTAATTAATAAGCCGAGAGGGGCCGAGTTACCGGAACCCAATGTGTGGTAGTATCTAGTCATTGGACAACATACACAGAACTCAGTGCTTAAGGACGGTTCCAATGATACAACCCACCATGTACTCCTACATGGCCTCTCACCACTACCTTTAGCAAATCATGTTCACACACTTACTCTCAGCATCAGAACATAGCACTGCACTCCAATTCATTCCCAATGAATCAGCCCTGACACAACTCTAAGCAATAGCAGGCATGGCATGGTAGAACACAACATGGCTCAATCAACTCCTACACATGCTAGTGGGTTTCAACTATTTACTATGGCAATGACAGGTCATGCAGGGGAAAGGGTTCAACTACCGCAGCATAAAGTAGCATTTGAATCATTGTTGTTCTAATGCAATGAAAGAGAGCAGGAGCGAGAGAGTGGGATTGTATCGGAATGGACAAGGGGGTTTTCTTGCCTGGTAGATCAACAGGGGGGCACTGCTCCTCAGACAGGTACTCTGGAGCACTCTCCGGAGCAAGACCTATCGAGAAGGAACGGTGTCGACAATCAATACACAAGCATATGCAACAATATGATGCTTGAACATGGCATGAGGATCTGATGTGGTTTGTGCTAATGCATCTAGCATTCTATTTGGAAGAGATCCATTTGAACCAAGGGTTCAAATGCAACTCTAAATTAAGTCTCTTAAAATGCCATAATGTGTTTTCTCATATACAACATGTATAAGTTGTTTTGTCATGCATGAAACTGGTACAGATGGATAGATTGAATTTTTCTGATAGTTCTTCATATATAAATTATTTCAATCTGAGCTACGGTTGAATTTCTGTGAATTTTTGAAGTTTTGAACATTTTCTGGAATTTCTGAATTATTTTAAATCCAGAAAGTAAAAAATCGTCAAGATTTATGTCGTGAGTCAATCTATACTGACTGGTCAAACCTGATGCATGGGGACCACACGTCAGTGACACAGGTTTTAAACAGGGGGTTATTTTTACGGAAATGTTAACGCCCACATGTGTGGGCGTTAGCCAACTCGCCCACACGCGTCCGTCGTCGTCGATTCTTTTTTGCACGAATATTGGCACGAAGTTGTTGATTTTGTTTGCCACATAGGACAAGTCGCATGTGTGGCGTGTAAGAGTGTTCGCCCGCACACTGTTTCTCCTCGTCTGAGACCGGTTCTGCGAATCAGGCGTCTTGTGAAACTGTCGTCACGCTTCGACGCCGCACGACTTCTGCCCCATCTCCCACGACTACCCATTTTCCCACTCTCCCACACCCAAGCTGTCATTTGCCATGTGTTTTTGCAGGGTACATGGCAACTGACCTATTTGTGATTGTAAGCTGATGACAACTCTCTTTTTACCCCGAACATGTTATTGTTGCCACGTCTGTTTGTAGCGTTACATGGCAACTGTCTAGTGTTAGTAGGTGGCAACTCCTTAAGATACCACCATCGCCCACATGCCCGTCTCCTCTCCCACACACCAAAAGCTACCAGTTGCCATGTGTTCTTGTAGGATACATGGCAACTGCCCTAGTGTTGTTGTAAGCAGAATATGGCAACTGCCGTCTGCTCTCCCACACACCCAAAGCTATCAGTTGCCATGTGTTTTTGCAGGGTACATGGCAACTGCCATAGTGTGCTTGTAAGCAGAACATGGCAACTGCCGTCTCCTCTCCCACACACCAAAAGCTATCAGTTGCCATGTGTTTTTGCAGGGGTACATGGCAACTGCCCTAGTGTACATGGCAACTCTCTTTTTTACCCGAACATGTTTTTGCCATGTTTTTGTAGTGCTACATGGGAACTGTCTAGTGTTAGTAGGTGGCAATTCCTAAAGTTTTCAAATCATGGTAATCATAGTAGACTACCCCATACATGGCAATTGCTGCAGTTGCCCGAAAATGGCATCCGACACTTTGACCTGAGATGGCAACTGCAGTTGAGCAACCATGGCAACTGTAGTTGTCAGACATGGCAACTGTAGTTCAGCAACATGGCAACTGCAGTTAAACGAACATGGAAGAGGGTCCGGACCATGGCAATCGCGGCGGGATGCATGGTTATTGCCACGCGGGGCATGTGGCTCACAGGCGGGGAGGTGCGACGGTCGAGACGGGTCGTGCGGGCCGCATTGTTGCTCACCAGGACATGCTCGTGCGGGGCGATCGCGCTGCACACCGAACGTGCGGGCTGTGGCGGGGCGCACCCGAACGTGCTCGTGCGGGCGGGCCTGTGTCGATGCCACACAGGGCGTGCGGCACATACCCCCTAGTTGCCACACGTGTGGCAGTTATCGGGACCCTATTTTTAATCTAATTAAGGATTAGGGCGCAGGGCCCCACTGTCAGTGTCACAGAGGGGGTAATTAGTGCGAGTTTGACCCGGTTTGGCCGGCGGTTAGTCGCCGGCGAGGCCGAACGCGGCGAAGGGGCACGAGATTCGCCCTCCGGCGACTATTCAGGCGGCGGAGACCACGGGCGAGGAGCTGGACCTCGTCTGCGTCATTTGGAGCAAGCGGGAGAGGCGGGGGTGGCCGGAGCTCACTGGAGTGGAGCTTGCGGCGGCGGCCGGAGCACGGCTTCGAGCGGGCGCAGGCTACAGGGCACAGCAGGGGCTGCAGGTGGGTGCGTTCCGCTCCTGGGCTGCACAGAAGGTGGTGACGTGCTCGAGAGCAACGGCTACGAGCTCTACCCTTGTCGGCAGCATGGCCGGCTACGGCGGGGTGCGGGCACAGCGGCTAGCACAGCTACGGCAGGCGAACGACAAAAGGAAGAGCGGGGGACGGTGCAGCGGCTCACCACGGGGCCAACAGAGGCGGGGACGAGGCTGGGGGCGCGTCGAAGGCAGAGTGAGGTTACCGGAGATCTGGGCGGCCGGAGGTGGAAGACGGTGATGGCGGCGGCGATGCAGAGTGTCCGGCGTCGCGTGGCTTGACGAATAGGACGAGGAAGATGCGGCGAGGCTCTTGGACTCGTCGGAGAGGCGAGGCAGTGGTTGTGGGCGGTGACGGGCGCGTTCGGTCCGAGGAGAGGGAGAGACCCAGTGGAGGAGGGATATCGAGAGAGAGTGAGAGAGGTCCGGGGCGGCACGTGGCGACGTTCGGAACGGCCAGGGCGTCGAGGGAGAGGCCAGGCAGGCAGGTTGCGTGGCGCCCATGCGCGCGGGCGGTGAGCGCATGCCTCTCGTCCTCTGGCGCCAGGGGATTTACGATCAAGGCGCCCGGTCGGCTGGCTAACTGTTGGGCTCTTGGGCGAGCCAGGCTGCACAGGGAGGTAAGTGCAGGTAAGTTTCTTTCCTATATTTTTTCTTTTCTATTTTCTGACATTTGTTCTGATTTAGTAAAACACTAAATCATTTTATTTTCTTCTGACAATTTTTGCAGGGACCTAAGGGATTATTCCAAAGCCCCTCACCAAAATTCAGAATTTTTGGACACATATAAAATATATAACATATATATCCAAAGCAAATAATTACTGCATTAATACCAATGGCCAAAATTAAATATTTATGAGCTCCTAAAAATATTGGTTTGATTTTTACCTCTGACCAATATTTCCAAAGAGCAACATGAACATTTTCGTGGACCCTTTTGGAGCAATCTTATCTGGGTTATTACCAGAAATGATTTCTGAGGGTTTCACAAATCCCCATTTCAAATTTAAATGAAATTTTAAACATGATGCACACATGACTAGCTAGTCTAGGTCATACCAGAACTAGGGATGTGACAACTCGCCCCCGCTTGAAAGAATCTCGTCCCGAGATTCAGGGGTAGATGGAAAGAAGGTGGGGTACTCCTGTCGAAGATGATCTTCTCACTCCCAAGTAGCTTCTCTCTCGGACTGATGAGACAACTGAACCTTGATAAACTTGATGTTCTAACGTTGGGTAACACGCTTTGCTTGATCAAGAATGCGAACAAGGTACTCTCGATATGTGAGGTTATCTTGGAGATCAAGCATTTCGTGGTCCACTCCGCAGATGGGATCCGAGAAGCAACGCCTGAGTTGAGAGACATGGAAGACATCATGAACTCGAGAAAGATGTGGGGGTAGTTCCAACTGGTAGGAAACCTCTCCTTGTTTAGCGAGAATGCGAAAAGGACCAATGTAACGAGGAGCCAACATGCCCTTGATACCTAATCGATGGATACCCTTCAAAGGGGTAACCCGAAGGTAAGCCTTGTCGCGAACCTCATAAGTCATTTCCTTATGACGATGGTCATACTGACTCTTTTGACGAGATTGGGCTGTTTTCAAATTCTCACTAATGATGCGAACTTGCTCTTCTGCCTCCTGGATCATATCCGGTCCAAAGAATTGTCTTTCACCGGTTTCTGACCAGTTCAAAGGTGTTCGACATCTTCGTCCATAGAGAATCTCAAAAGGAGGTTTCTTGAGAGTGGATTGGTAGCTATTGTTATAAGCAAACTCGGCGAAAGGAAGGCCCTTCTCCCAATCCATACCGAATGAGATAACTCAAGCTCTAAGCATGTCTTCGAGAATTTGGTTGACCCTTTCTACCTGACCACTTGACTAAGGGTGGGAAGCGGTACTGAAGGAAAGATGGGTTCCCATGGCAGTCTGGAAACTCTCCTAGAAATGAGAAGTGAAAAGACTACCACGGTCTTAATTGATCTCTAGTGGAACACCATGAAGTGACACTATTCGAGAAATGTATAAGTCAGCAAGCTGGCTAGCAGTGATACTCTCACGAACAGGTAGGAAGTGAGCCACTTTGGAGAGATGATCAACAACTACGAAGATAGCGTTATTCCCTTTCTTGGTCCTGGGGAAGCCGGTGATGAAGTCCATACCAACTTTATCCCATTTCCTCTCAGGAATGGCTAAAGGCTGAAGGGTGCCAACAGGCCTTTGATGCTCTGCCTTAATGCGACGACAAACGTGTAACACCCCGAAATTTTAACCTTGTTTTTGTTAATTAAAATGTTGCCAAGAAATTAAAACTTTTATTCTCTGGGCTCCCTTTTGATGTTTTTTTTGAGTCTTTTCCTTCCTTTTTTATCATGAAGTTACTTTTCTTTAGTAAAGACTTTTCAAATATGTTGTTGGACTTGTTTATCCCCTCAAGGAAATATTTTCTTTTCATCAGAGAAATTATTTATATAATAATTCCCCAAATTTTTATTTTCTTGAAAAGTGGTTTCCCATGATTTTATGGTCCTATTTGTACTGCAACCCTCTCTTAAATTCTTTCAAAAATCCCACCAAAATTTGGAGATGTCTTGTGATGCTTTCAAATCACTTTTATGCAGATTTATACATTATTCATGAAATATTTTGAGCTATACACCAGTTTTTCAAATCTGGTCCAGTGGACAGATTTGCAATACAGCTTATTTAAATATTTCTTTAGAGCCTTCACCAAAATTATGGGAGATCAGTGGTAACATGCAGTTCAACATTATGCAAAAACCTAGTGATGTTCTTTGAAGAAATTGAGTGAATCAACCTCCTTTTTATTCTGGACCAACTTGATGATTTGTACATCAACCACATTTTAAGTTGCTCCTTTATCCTTGATTTCTTTTCATACTTGTAGTCCTCCCTGTTAAAACCCTAAGTCCAGGAGCATGCACCCATTGGATCATTTTTGGTTCATGAAGTAATGCCATTTATCTCCTGTCCAGGATTGAAGTTTTGCAGAACTTGCACTAGCAAGTTTGTACCTTGGACAAACTAACTTCACCACCCTCTCTTCCATCGAAAGAGACCCCAGTCTGGAAGATTTGGCCACTCCAAGAAATGCCTAGGTGCCTGTGGCATTTTGTCAAACACCTTGAGAGCATGTACAGATTTGGCATGAGTTCTTGTTTGCACTACGAACTTGGTCTCCTGACCAAACCACCTTGTCCCTTGATCTTCCCTCTATCACTAACCTAGTCCTGTTGCTTGCTAACCTCACCCGAGACCTCTAGCCTGCCCCGGCATTTTGTCGAGCACGTTTAGTGCGTGCTCTGGACGCGAGCAGAGCACGCGTATTGCACGTGCCGTGCCCGAGCCCACACGTCGCGCCCCTGGTTTTGCCCTCACTGCAGAGTCGTGCCACACACTCCCCTACTCACTTCAACACGCCAAGCAGCCCCTCGCCACGTCTCCGGCAGGCCAGGAGCTAGCCGCCATGGCCGCCCGACAGCCCCTGCTCAAGTCGGTGCCGCCCAAGCCTCTCCCGCTCGCCACCTGCCTCCTGGAGCAGTGCGAGCTCATCCACAAGCGTGTCCCCTAGCTCTCGTCGCCGCCACGACGCCCTAGCTACAGAATGGCGGTCGCCACGACCTTATCCGACCATCGTTGGACCGACCCGATCGCCTATTTAAGAAGCCCCGAGCTCGTCCACGCATGCAGGCAGTCTCAAGCCATCTCCCTAGGACCCCCTTGGCCAGCAATCGAACCGGGAAGGCCGTCTTCCCCGACTCCGGCCAGTTCGGCCACCGCCGCCTCCCGGCTCCGTTCGTCACAACCCGAACCTCCCCGGCCCTCCCAACACCACCAGACGGCTCCACTTCGTCTTGCGGAGCCGCCCAGACCCCCAACTGCGACGGAGAGCCACCGTAGCCCCAAACTCACTTTGCTTCCGAATCCACCGGCCGCCGCGAAGCTCGCCGACGGCGATTCCCTCCACCTCCATCGACCTTACAACCACCAAAAGGATCACCCTAGACCCGCGGATCCATCCCCGCCCTCAGCTCCCCGCAAGGAACCGCCGTTCGCCGGCGACGATCGCCGGAGTTCCGCCCCCTCTCGTGCAGAGGAAGAGGAGGGAAGGTGGACTAGTCAAACCTGACTAGTGGGCCACCTGGACCCACTGTCAGTGACCCACGCACGGTCCACGCTGGATAAGTGGAGGCGCGTTTCCAGAATACGCCTTCGACGTGTACGTCTATATTCGAACCGTTTTCTTTTTCTATTTTATTTTTTAAATAACAGATTTTGACCAAAACTTTGACTGCCTATAACTTTTTAATTATAACTCCAAATGAGTTGATTCTTTTTCCTACCTCTCTCAAATGTTGTCTAGTTTATTTTAAGATTTATTTGAAAAAATTTCAAACAACTTTTTTGTGCTGTTTTGAAATTGTGTGTTGATTCAAATTTATTTAAAATAGGACCTTGGAAAGAGAGAAGCAAACTTTCAAAAGTTTTGGAGTGCACCCTGCCTTTCCACACCTTGAAGGCAAGCATCCTGAACTCCGGCATAATATTTTTGCATGCGTTGTTGACACGATTATGACACCACCTCCGTACCTAGAGCTCGTTATTTTATGTGGTGATATGACCATTTGCATGAATGCTTATTGGAAATTTCCTTGCTGTTGGAAATGGACATGTTTGTGATAATAATCATCCTCGTATGGCTTTCGTGCCTACCAGAAGGAAAACGAGAATGTCTCTGTCTTGGGTAGACCCGAGCTTGTCCCTAGTTCCTCGTCGAGACGAGTGTGTCCGGCATGGCATGAGGAGTATGATGAGTGGTGATTCTGTCTGTTGGATGAAATATTTTTGTTATGCTAATTATGCAGGGAATACTTAAACCTCCTAAGTCGACCATAGATCGAGTCGTGTTCCGGTAACCCCCATACTTGTTTCGTACTACCACTTGTCCCTGCCATACGTAGGGTATGGTTCAGTAAGTTGTCAAACCCTTTCCTAGCACACACCGTACAGAGAGGCCATGGTGGAAGATACCGGAGGCATCCGGTAGGCATGCCACCTGACCCGGGGGCATGGGTGTTTCGGTTGTAGCCGAAGGGGTAGCTCCCCTAGTTTGCGCGCTGTATAAATTTTGTGATCCCATGCTATGTCGAGGTTGTAGCCTCCCCACTTAGAGTTTTTCTTAACGGGTGTCGTGGTTGATTTCTAAACACCGGTAAGTTAAGCTGGTGTGTGCAAGTTAGGTGTGTTTTCAACAAAAAGGCCGTAGACGGAATTAGTCCCGATGGACTAAAGGAATCCGTTACTCGTGGGTAAAGAGTACACCCTCTGCAGAGATTAAACCTATTCAAATAGCCGTGTCCATGGTTAAGGATTATAGTCTGGAATGGGTCAAGTGTCAGTCTTAGTGTCGGTCTTCGGAGGAGAAACTATTAAAACAGAATTTGGGATCACGACTTTAGACTTGTGATGATTATGATTATCATTTTTGTTCTGGACTAACCCGTTATTTTATTGATATTATCGAGTATCCCTGGAATGGTTCTACCTCTTGGGTATTCACTGTGATTATTTGTAAGCCCTTTATCTGGTGTCGCTGAGACGCCTGACTGTGGCATACTTGTTGTTCATTTACTTTATAAGCCCTTTATGTGGTGTCACTGAGACGCCCGACTGTGGCATGCTTGTTATTCATTTACTTTATAAGCCCTTTATGTGGTGTCGCTGAGACGCCCGACTGTGGCATGCTTGTTATTCATTTACTTTATAAGCCCTTTATGTGGTGTCGCTGAGACGCCCGACTGTGGCATCCTTGTTGTTCATTTACTTTATAAGCCCTTTATGTGGTGTCGCCGAGGCCCTGATCGTGGCATGCTTGTTATTCATTTACTTTATAAGCCCTTTATGTGGTGTCGCCAGGCCTTGACGTGGCATGCTTGTTGTTCATTTACTTTATAAGCCCTTTATGTGGTGTCGCTGAGATGCCCGACTGTGGCATGCTTGTTATTCATTTACGTTATAAGCCCTTTATGTGGTGTCGCTCAGACGCCCGACTGAGGCATGCTTGTTATTTACCATCAATTCGAGTCGTCGCTTTAGACATCCGAATGGTGCATTTTATTCCTACTCTGTCATTACAAATTCGTTGTTACTATTTAAGAACCTGCCTGCATGCATCAAGGATTTTATTTTTATAACTGACGTTGTGATCATAGAATATTATTAGAGCATGATTAACGGTTGTTATATTATACATGTGTTCATAATGTTTGCGAGTTCATTCAAAGTACTCACTGGCTTGTCCCTGGCTATTGTCTTGGCCAGATTTCTTGCGTGGAGAGGAGCGTTGCGATGACAGCCCGGAAACCTACAGAATGGTGATAGCAGCCTCGCGAAGATAGGAGTCAACCTGGTCAGCTGTCCTGTGGGAAATGGAGTCCCATAGACGCTAACGATCCACAAACCGCTTCCGCCATCAATCTCTAGAAACCATTTGTTGTACTCACAGACCAGAATTGGTCTTGTACCACATATTTTGTATTTTGCTTGGAATTTCTATATCAAGTTGGTGCCTCATCAGCTAATAGTAATCCTGGGGTTGGTGAGCACAACGACCATTTTCTGGAATTTATTACCTAGAAAAACGGTCGCCACAGACTTGGTATCAGAGCCAGGCTGACCATTGGCTAATCCTATCTTAGCCAGGTCAATAAACTTAGGCAAACCAACCCACTAGACCATAACCGAACCCCAGCCAAGCTTCTCGTGCAAGATAGCCACACAGTGACCCGACACCTTTCGGCAGTCGGTGCCCAACCTACCAACCTAGCCTGCCGATCGCGCACCAGTGACCAGCACCCAAGGTGTCTTATTCGCAATCGTGCGAAGGAAGACTCCGTCCCCTTTTACTATAAAAAGGGCACGTTAGCCCCAACACATCACAACCTCTACCCAAAATCGAGCCATAATGCCTGGCCCCGTCGTTCACAATGAGACCACAGCAACCAACCTTGGAGGCTTTGTGACAATACTCGCAAACCTCACTCGTCGTGCCTATGCGTTAGAAGAGCCACCAGAATATGTTGTGTACCAAGGACCCATGAGCGGTGAGAGCCGTCAATTCTGGGCCAGTGTACACATCTACGGTAGGGGTCTAGCACCCGAGCGCCCCTACAGGATCACCGGAAGAACAACTTCCTTTGAGCCACAAGCCATCCAACTAGCTACTCGAGAAGCTATAGTTCATCTCCGGCACTTGTCTCCCAGAGTTAACTGTCGCTCGTTCCACTACTACCCCAGGCGTGAAGGGTATGGCAGACCACCCCAAGTTGTCAACGGAGATCACGAGACGGATCCTGCATTGTTGCACCTAGTGCGCTATGTAGGTGCACTAGAGGAACCGTTCGATCAAATCACCATTGATCTAATCGCAGATCATGGAGAGTTGGTTCGTCAAGTCCCGGCAACAGAAGAGAATGAGCCCGACACCAACAACTCAGTCGTGTTGTTCGGACACCCAATCGAGACCTTGAGGTCCGCCCCGGCCATCAACCAAGGCACTTTGATGACCCCAGAAGTGCTTCGTCGCCTCTTGGGAGCACACTCCAACGGCGTTGTGGCCAACAATCCCCGAGATGGTCATCATCGCTATCCCGAACCTGCAGCCCCTGAACCCTCTCCAGCTAATTCCGACGGTGAGGCCCGTGGAGGAGCCTCGATATCCACAAGGCACGCTCGCTTGGATGTAAACGAGGTAGACTAAGTCACTCTAGTAGTATCGAGTCCCGGTGTATCCCCGCTTTGTAATCATGTGACCTTGTAAATAAACGCCGCCAGTCGTCGTGCCTCTGTTGTAAACGGTAACCTTACATAACTGTGACAGCCCGCAGTTGTATATTTTCCGGGCACAGCTACCAGAACCACCCCGACAAACCCCACAGTGATACGTCACTTTGGTGAGATATGTATCTATGGCTTTGACCTCGACCCTTGGAGCCGAGCTGGCAATTTCATTACCTTTCACCACGGTAAAATGACCCAGCTCCGGTGCTATATAAAGGCCACCACGAGACCTTGCCAAGCATCCCTCAACTTGTGCACCCTACTCACAAACTTTTCTTGCAATGCCGAGCCCTAGTATTTATTTGAGAACTCCAGATGCAACCCCGGGTAGCTTTGTCAGAATATTGTGGGATTTTACCTGCAGTACCATGGGCGCTACCTAGCCACCCCAGTACGAGCTGTTCAAATCGAGAATCACCCCTTCCACCTCAAGATATTGGGCAGCAGTGCACATCCCTCCCGTAAATCCAAACCAAGACCCAACAGAAGTCTCCTTCATGGGGAAATCTATGCCGACCCCACATACACTACTAGGAAAAGGTCTACTAATGGCGCACCGGTTTTGCCTACTAATGGCGCACTACCGGTGCGCCATTAGTAGCACGCCATTAGATTTTTACTAATGGCGCACCACCGTGCGCCATTAGTATCTGAGACTAATGGCGCACTGGCAAGGCGCCATTAGTATACCTCCCGGGGCCATATGTAACCATGTGTTTTGTCACACTAATGGCGCACTCTGCCTTGATGCGCCATTAGTATCCTTTATATACTAATGGCGACTCTGCCTTGATGCGCCATTAGTATGAATATTTGGTTTTTTTGCTTTTCTGATTTTTGCACAGGTTACAAAATATATTATTGGACAGAATATAGACAGCAGCACACAAAGAACATCAGATTCATCGAATACAATAGAAGATTAGTCTCCTAATACAATTCATCATATTAGTCTCCAATTCAAAAGACCGAACAAAGATAAAACATTACAAGTCTCAAGACCGCGAGTATCGAGTTTGTCTTCACATTACAAGTCGATATCGATCATCTAAACTACCATCACATAAAAGAGAGTTGTGTTCATCACGATGAGCATCATCGCGATCAAACTGGTCTTCATCCGGTTCCTCGATTCGGCCTCCGCCCTAGTGGTGCACCCTTTGTAACTGTTACCGCTGAAACGGTGAACCTGTCTCCGACACTCCTCCCAAAATCGTGAGACTCGAACCTTACCCTTGTACACGACATACGACGGCATCTCTATGCAAAAGCCAAACAACAAACAATACATAAGCAATATGTAAGGATGCAACAAAAGGATCAAAAGAGAAAAGCAAGACATTAATAGCACGATTCATGGTCCTACTAATAAATAGCATCGACACATCTAAGTTGAACGACTGTCCAAACCAAAGAGACATACGAATTCATTAAAGTTTAATTACAACATGAGCTAATCAATGTTTCAGAACTACACATCACTACTTTCGACTCGACTCATCGGACAGGAGCGTGGATGAAGCCGCCGTCTGTCGTGATGGTCATGAAATCGCGGTCGTTGTCACCCTGCATTTGTAGCATTTCATCTATCTCACTGTTGGACGTTTGATATCTGAGGAAGAACTGCCCCAAGGAATGAAGGACATCTTGATGGATGATGTCCGCAAACTCCGATCGATGCGAAAGAATTCTTGTCCGAGGTCCGCGTCTGGACTGCCAACAATCTCGCGCCCAATCTTTGAGATTATCCGTAGCGAAGTTGATGATGGTCCTTACGATCGCCTCGCATGTGATGGAGGGCGAGTAGGCATCCTTCGAACGCCAGCGGCTGCTTGACACAGCAGAACTCAGATTGTGTGAGAACATGTGCTTGCCGTGCTTTACGAACTGCCCCGTGAAGGTGCCTCCAGATTTGGCGAGGCAGGAGAACATCATTAAGAACTTTCTTGACATTTGTGTAGTCTATCTTGGAGTTACGGTTCGGGTCAAAATACGTGGTCATGGAATATTTTGGGCTTAAGAGGATGAGTGTGCAATGTGTCACCGCACGTAACACGGAATGTTAGAAAAAAGAACGATCAAAATCTAAGAAATCATATGTTACGGGCGGTTAAGGGATAACTTACTCGGAAAGTAAGCCACAAGAAAGTTATCCTTATCTGGTTTGCTGTAATGACGCCTTCGAGGTGTGAACTCGCAACTTGGCGGTCCCCGCCGCTGTTCAAGTGCTTGGCACGCATGTAGAAGGGGTCGACTATCACGATGTCCGGGTCTTGTCTCTAATGATCCGCATTCCATACTCAGCGAAAACAGCCGAACGAAGGTGTAGGGCAGCGGATGAAGGTTAAACATAGCAAAGATGTCATCAAACCGCAGGACGATCGTATCCCGATGTTGCCATCCACAAAGCCCTTGCCCTCTGGCACCTTGGCCACGAAAACCGGGTATGCCATATCATTCTCTCTCGACGCCGCTTCTCCAAAGAAAGAACACCGTCGTGCAGACTCCGCATAGCACCGGTTGCAGCATTCAGCATATTTGGCGGTAGCATCGCCTCACGCCGCCACATGCACCCTCCTCGAGATATCCTTAGGTGAAGGTGGCCCGCCCCGAGCACGGATCGAACTCGGGCCGGCTGGCTCGCACTCCGCGCCCTTGTTAGTCTTTCGCTTCGTCCCTTCTTCTTGATCTCCGTAATGGGACCGAGTTCTCGCTCACGCACCGCTTTCTTGGCGTGTTGGGGCTGATAATATTTCGCATCTCAGCTATCTGAGGCTCGGTGAAGGTGGGAGCTGGAGGCGTCTCCTGAGAACTGAACGCCGGACGACGCCTATTGCAATTGGATTTCTGCGCCATACCAGCTAGATTGCGGTCGCCTTGGTTGGGTTCTTGAGAAAGAGGCCCGCAGAACTCGTCGGCGTACCCATGTTCGCAAAGTACTTATCGACTTTGGTAAATGTACCGTCGTCGTTGTCATCGTCGTCCGGATCCTGTGCCATAGGGTTGTCCGGATCCGTGCTATAGGGATGTCCGACATAGGGATGTCCTGCAGGTCCGTAGCGCTTGGGCGTTCTTGCCATGGCTTGGCGCCGCACGATCGGGCGGTCTTGTCGTGGGGTGGTGTCCCCGCCCCAAACGAATCTGGCTCTTCGCCAAAGCAGCGCCAGTTTACGCAGCGCCGAGGGTCATCTCATCTTCTTCGTCGCCCCAGCTGGTCGAACCGGAGGTAACAGCTCGTCGCAGCTGGCAGCACCAACCACTTCAACCCTATACACCGTGGGTGGCATCGGATTACCGTGGAACATGCGGTTGCCCGGTTGAACGATTGTGCCCTTGGCGACATCGACCAACTCGGCGCCCACTAAGTGCAGAAGAGTGCGAGGAACGTCGGCGGTGCCCTACGAAAACATGTACAGGCGCCGTGGATGCCCACCAAAGGCAAGGAGATGAAGTCATCGGCCGAGAGGCTTAGTTACCGTGATGCCGCCGAGCTCGGCTAATGTCGAGGCACCGCCAACGGCGGGCGGCAATCGACGGAGGGGAGCTTGTCGGGCGAGGTGCCGCCGGGCGACACCCGTGCATTATGCTCCAATGCCCGTGCCGGCGCCGGAGACACGAATACCGCCTCCGCCGAAGACAGCATTGGCGCCGCCGCCGGAGACACCAATGGCGCCGCCTAGGCTTGCGAAAGTTGTTGGCCGTGAAGCTGGGAACCGGGAGGCCCTGCTGGCGCCCGCAATCCACGCCGTCAGCCCATGAATCAACATAGGCACCATGGCGTTGATCTTCGCTCCCGCTTGTTGTTCCACTTGCTCTTGGACAAGCTCCGAATCCGTGCCACTTGTGCCTTGAGTGCTTCAACCTCGCGCGTCTGGATTTCCGAGCTGGCCTTTTTCTCCTTCCGCACACCAGCGTATAGTATGACCCCATTTTGTGGACAAGCCTTTGCCGCCACACGACCAGCCGACGCCGGCTTAGTGAGCTTATCCTTGCTTTTCATTATGTTCAACGCCTTTTTAAAGGGGTGTCGAAAGGGAGCTCGAGACGACCCAGCTCCATCGCTTTCGGGCTTCTGCGAAAGGAACGTGAACCATTTAGAAATATTGGGGATTAATTAGAGTGCAACCATATGGAGCTAATTACTCAGGGGTGTATTCCTTACCTGAACAAGCTCAAGCGCCCTGGTCTTCAGATCCGTGGTAAGCTCCTTATTTATCGGGTCCTCCTTGTACCGGGCCCTGACATAGTTCCTGGTCTGCTTGTAACCGCTGTATTTCTCGAAGCGGGGCGGTAGGCCTTGCTCGGCACGCTCCGCGTCCTCCTTGTCCCATAGAGGCTCCGCCACTCGGTAACCGCCGGGACCGAGTTTGTGTTCCCCTAAGTTCAACTCCCGCATTTCTTTCCCCCACTAACTTGATTCGGAGGTTGCACTGGTCGAGCACTTGATCTTGAACTCCTTGTACTCATCTTCGCTTATCAAAGGATATTTCGCCTTGATCTTCTCATAACTATCACCTTTATCAATCATTTTCTTGACCGCGCTTCTCCAAGTAGACAGGGACGTGCTCATCTTCGTGAGGGCGGCACTGTTCACTTTATTCCCTGAGAGGCGTGTGTTTTCAAATTCGGCAAGGAACTTGTATCGTTCGTGCAGCTTCGTGAAGAGGAGGTTGCACAAATTCCCTCGGTCCTTATGCCTAAGGTTCTCGGTGTTGATCGAATCGGTGCTCCGGAGAATGCACCCGAGATGAACCGAGTACCCCTTGACTATATGTTTGGGCTCCATTGGATTCCCGTCGGAGTCCACTTGAGTGAATTCCTCGACGGTGCGGAGCGCATTCGGACGGCGGTCCTTCCTTTGCTTCTTCGATTGGCTGCCATCTGTGTGTGCGCCGCCATCATCAGTGGTGGCATCCTCGGCGGCACCATCAGTGGTGTCATCCCCGACGCCACTAGGGGTTGTGTAATCAGGATCGGTGTCTTCCGCAAGCGCCCTCATAGCGGTGAGGTTGGTCCTCCATCTCCGGGAGAGCTCCTGAATTGCTTGCCGCTCAACCACCGGCCTCATCGCTGTGGGCCATGTTTCGCTCTAAATAGGAAAAAGTTTGGTCAAAAGTTGGTTATTGTCAAGGAACAAGATCATGGTCTCATCATTTAGGGTCTGTCGACACCGAGGCACCCTAAAAGCCTAAGCTTTCATCATTTAGGGTTTGTCGACGCCGAGGCACCCTAAAAGCCTAAGCGTACATCATTTAGGTTCTCATCGACACCGAGGCATCCGGGGCAGCCAAATCTAAGTTTTCATCATTTAGGGTTTATCGATGCCGAGGCACCCTAGGTTGGGCCTAATCACTTGGCTCTATTGCCACCTATGTTCGGTTTATCATCAAGGGTTTATCGATGCTAAGGAGAATTCTAAGTTGGGCCTACTCACTTGGCTCTATTGCCACTTATGGTTTAATGCAGCAAGAGTGGCGGGGCAGTTGATCCTACTTAACTAAGTACTAAGATACCCCGGCCCATGCATTAGTCGCAAGTACCCCATATGTCCTATTTTTAGCTGAAAAATTTCAGCATGACCTTTGCTGAAAATAGGACATATGGAGTACCCGAATTTGCCGGAACGGAAGTTAATCAACATTCCGGCAAACTCAAGGGCCTCTCGGGGTACCTGCAAATTCATCACGACACGATGGTCGGAGACATGACCTTTGCAAAATGGTCGGAGACACGATGGTCTTTCTCAATGTGATCAATTGATGGATCAACACATAAAACATGTCCAATAAGTATGATTTATAGAGTCAACATCGGATGAATATATATAAAGTTTTTCTTCATCAGCCGTGCCCATGCAAGTAATCGCATCCAAAGAACTATTTTTGCTACTCAGAACTAACTACACTCTGATTTATAGATTCATTTCAGATGAGATCAGATTGAGCTCCAAGCGTAGCTGCAAATGAGGGATCCATGAGCCATCATGCCAGCCAGCCAGAAATAAACTTTACTTTCCAAAGGAAATAAAAATACAATGCATACATACATACTTAAGCGGGTAGATAGATAGATAGATAGATAGATAGATAGATAGATGAGCATGTTCAGTTTACAAGAATGAATATAAACAAGCAAACAATGCATGCATGCATATCAAAAGTTGGCATCTATCGCCATCGCTCTCGCTTCCTCTGCTCCTATTGAATATTTATAATTACCTGAAATTGTTCCTTTCACTACAAGTAAATGCAACTTTTCCATTAATTAAAACTAAATTGTTCCTTCATGATATTCTCTCTTCATCTACCCACGAGTATTTCTAACTTGAAAATCTCGGTGAACTGCCTGATGATGTACCGCAAGACAAGCTCTCTTCTTTTCTTACATTTGCTTGTTTTGTACCTTTTTCTCATTAACGATTAAACATGCAAAGGAGTAGTGTATTGCAAAGGCATGCAAAGGAGTAGAGCAGAGAATTTGCAAAGAACTATAGTATCACCGAGTAAATTGCAGTAGTGCAAGTTTCAAGAGACCGTAGAATATCCCTACAGTAGTGCCCTCCAAAAGTAGTTCTTGCTTGCAGTAGTTTTAGGGAGTACTGCAGTTTTGCAAGTTTAAAGTAAAATGTTTTAGTTAATGCAAGTACTCCTCTTGCTCTCTACTTTCTCTCTTCTCTTCTTCAGTTAATTAACTGAATTTTACTGATGTTGTTGTTAACTGAATTTTACTAGTTAAACACATTATAACATGAGTGTAACTCAGGACAAGTTAAACTTAAGCTAGAAGATACAAGTTGAACACACACCGGACAGTTTTTGTAATATTATCAGAAAATATCTTCATGTAACTCAGACAAGAAAAATCTCCACCGTAATAGGACTAGCATTTAAGAGTAATTTCTCCAACAAACAAAGTTCAAACAAAACCGACAACAGTCTTTTTATTAAGAGCCAAGTCACAACACTCTTTGAAGTTCAAAGAAAAACTGACAACACTTGTTTGATCTGTCTCCTCCAAGAAAGAGCCAAGTCAGTCTCACCCAACTAGGGAAACATCAGTTAGACCACTAGCAATTGGGAATACACAGCTGGGGCTAGGTTTGTGCTCTAGCTAGGCAGTAAAACAAAGCATATAGAGGCATTGCCTGCCTCTGCTGCAAGTGGGAATGTGAGCAGGATTATCACAATTAGATCACTATTTTGCTGGAATCTTATTTACAATTTTCTTCAAACTAGTTACCACTCACTAGTACAATGTTTTCTAAACTGGTTGCCATCATCTCCCTTTTTATCATTTTGGTTATGTGAAATTAGTTGTAGTGAGTGGCCAAGCAACCACTAGCAATTTGTGCATAACAATTCCCGGTAGTTTTACCTGTAAGCCCCCCTCTTCTGGCAAACCTAGTAAAAAAATTATACTACACAGGAAGCATATGTTTCCATCTCTCTGTATAAAGGTTTAGCATTTGGCTGAATTGACTGAACTAGAAATGGGAAAAACTAACAACTCAAACAGAAAATGTAATATATATGTTGGAAATTGCAGTGATAACTGATCGGCGTGTTCCATTTGTCAGTGGTATTTACAAACTAATTCTCTTCGTTTTCTTGGGGAAAAGTTGCTCTTTGCTTAACTACTAGCAAAATCATTGTGCATTGTTTTTTGTAATATTGTATCGAGTTGTTTAAATGCTTGTGCCATCGTGGCCCTAACTATACCCTGAATGATGCCACTTTGCCGTTCGGGCGCTCATCGTTGGATTGAAATACTACAGCCGGAATCAACAGGATTATCGCTGATTTGCTGGACAAACAGAGTGTTTGCGAGAAGGAAGAGGGGAGAGGAGCCGAGCTCACCGGGAGGCGCAAGGAGGCCTCGCGATAGCTTAGTAGCAACAGAGGTGGCGAAGTTGAGGAAGACAACAAGCGACCGAGGAAGAAGAGGTGGAGGGGGTGGAGGGTCGAGCCGCCGCGCCTGGGGTCCCGCTGCTCGCCGCCCGGTGTTGAAGCAGATTCTGCCCGCCGCCTTGCCTGCCGCCTTGCACGGTGGAGCTCGAGGGCTAGGAAGGCGAGGGAGGGGGTGCGTGGGTGCAGTGAAGGCGAGGGAGGGGGTGGATTGGGAGCGGACGGCGATGGGGGGCAGGTCAGGGGATGACTGGGGGCGGCGACGGAGACGGAGGCGCTGGGCGGCGGGCGGCGTGGGTCGGGCAGCGCTGGGTGGATCTGGTGGCGAGGAGAGAGGGTCAAGGATCTGGCGAGAGGGAGGAGGATAGCTAGGGAGGGTTCTAATGGCGCACTGCCTAGTCGTGCGCCATAAGTATGACTATTCTAATGGCGCACCTCCCCTCGGTGTGCCATTAGAATTTTGTTTTAATCTAGCCCACTAACCATATCTACAACCTAACCCTATCTACAACAGAACCCACCCACTAGCCCGACTGGTCAACACACAGCAAACACACCAGGAGGTCCTGGGTTCGATTCCCAGGCTCCCCAATATTTTTCTTATGCATTTTAAATGGTGTTTTTTATATTTATTTGTGTTTAAATATGTTCAAACTTGTTTAAATCATAACAGTAATATTTTTTTATAAAAACAGTAATAATTTTTTAAAAAATATGTTCAAATTTCTTACTTGAAAATATCATCGGCGGCGGCGGTGGAGCGAGGGAGGGTGCGGGGATCGAGATCGAGATGGAGGGGGAATCGAGATCGAGATGGAGGGGGATCGAGATCAAGTGTCCTCATGAATTCAAAAAGTGCCCATGAAATTTAAAAATATTCATGACATCAAAAAGTGCCCATGAAATACAATCGAGAAATGAAGACTACGATTTAAATACAATCGATCTTAGCTAGCTATCTGTTCACAATCTTCTTGCCCTTCTTTTTCGCAAATGGAGTTCTTCTGTGGAACGGACCTCCTTTAGGTAGGGTGGTCCTGCTTCTTCTTGTGCTGTGTGCTGCTACTTCATCGTCGTCGTCATGTTCGATCTTCGGTCGCCGTGCTTGTCAAGTCTTGCTCATTGGCTACTCCATCCATTCCGATGATCTTCCTTTTGCCTCTCCTCACGACAACACGACCGGGCTTAGGCGGTCGGTAATGAAGAAGCATTGGTCCACTTGGGAAGCCAGTACCCATGGCTCATTTTTCGGTGACGCTTATGCCATGGGTCTTGGATTTGGCTTCGTATAACCATGGTGGTGAAATATCGGTCTTCTTTAGGACGCTCTTGGCCCATCTCGACACGGAACATCGGCACCTTCTCTCCAACAGAGCTCAGCTCCCAGATCTCCTCGATCCTTCCGTAGTATCTGTCCTTGTCCTTACCGTGTAGGATTCCATCGTTACCCGGAGTTCGATAACCATCGCTCTTCATGTCCTTGTCCTCGTGTAGAATGTGTAGTCATGATATCGTGACGCCTCATAGGTCATCGTTGTGCTCGGCGCCTCGTGACAAGGCGAATATGAGTTGTTCTTCCCGAAGAATCTTCATGTAAAGGGTACGACGTAAGCTTCGCTTGAACCAACGTGTGAAACATGAGTTGTGCTCTTTGAGTATATCTCCGTCCGTCCTCTGTTGGCCTCGGTCATTGTACGCCTTCTCAATAAAGGTTTTGTGCTCTACCACACAAGGATCGACCACGTCTATGTGTTGTAGCGCGACTAGGTTTGCTATTTCAAAGTCGGCGAGTCGACCCTCGTAGTCGACATGCATTTCGCGGCGACCCTCCCGATGACCCCATCCAGCGAGCCTGCCGAGGTGCTGCTGACGGGCGACCAACGGGTTCTCGATGACTAGATAATTCATGCAGTAGGAGATGCACTCTTGATCGAAAAGCCCTCGCTATACTTCCTCTCGACGTGACATGTTCCGCGACGTATCCTTTGATGACACCATTCATCCTTTCGAACGGCATCATGCTGTGCAGGAACGCCGGCCCGAGTTGGATGATATCCTCCATGATATGGACCAGCAGATGCACCATAACGTCAAGAATGCGGTGGGAAGTACATCTCAAGCTTGCATAGTATCACCACGATCTCTTCCTCAGCCTTCGAGTTGCCTCACGCCAATCGACTTCCGAGATGACGTCGAAAAAGTTGCATAGGCCAAATAGCATTTCACGGACGTGCTCATCCATGATCCCATGGATTGCAACCGAAGTATCTGCATCATCGAGACGTGATACCGTGAGACTTCATCCCGCTGAACTTCGCTTCACTGGGTCTAGGTATCCGCTTATCTTCCCGTGTAACCGTAAGGAAGTTTTACTCCTAGGAGGGAGGTGAAAAACTGCTTGATCTCCTCCTGACTTAGAGTTAAGCACGCGGGAGGGTAGTCATTTCCGGTCTTCTTGGCCTTTTTTCCTTTGCGACGACTTTCTGTATCCTGCTTCGCCTCATCATCATCATCATCATCATCATCATCATCATCATCATCATCATCATCATTAGCGTGAAGCTCCTGCCTGATGCCCATTGATTTCAAGTCTGCCCGTGCTTTCGGCCCATCTTTGGTCCTCTCTGGCATGTTGAGCAGGGTACCAAGCAGACTCTCGCACATGTTCTTCGTGATATGCATGACATCAAAGCTGTGAGGCACACGGTGGATCTTCCAAGACGGCAAGTCCCGTAAAAGACCTCGCTTTCCATACCTTCAGCAGCGGCTCTGGCGCCTTTCGCTTTTTTCCCGGCTCTGGCGCCTTTTGCTTCTTTCCCGGGAGTGGGCAGTCTTTCCAATTTTTCAACAGCTCATCTATTTCTTCGCCGCTCCTCGTACACGGGCGTTTTTGGGGTTCGGTTTCACCATCGAACAGATCCTTGCGTTTCCTCCACGAGTCATCGTCGCGAAGCCACCTTCGATGTCCCATGAACACGGTTTTTGAAGACCCGGGATCTCTATCTAGTCTGGCGATACATTGTGTCATCCATGCACCTTACGCATCCGAAAATCCGTGGACTACCTGCCCGAGATATCCGTAAATCGAGATAGTCGTGCACCGTCGTGAGCAAAGGCTCTCATAGGGAAATATACTTTCTCTCGCGGCGTCCCACGACATTGGTGGCGTTTTCCACAGCGTGTCTAGCTCCTCCTTCAGAGCCCCGATATGATTGATGTTGTTCCTGGTTGTTTCGCCCTTCAATTAGCATACTCATGTGAATGTACTTCCTCTTCATGCACAACCAGGGGAAAGGTTGTACATCCACACAAACACAGGCCAGGTGCTATGTGTGCTTCTCGCTACTAAACGGATTGACTCCATCGGTGCTCGCGCCCGGACGATGTTCCTTGGATCCTTCCCAAATTCTAGGTATTCAAGTTCAACGCTTGCCACCGCTCGCATCCTTAGGGTGACTCAGCATCTTGTCTTTTTATTTATCTCGGATCATTTCCGCATCTTCCCGCTTCTTCTCCTCCCTATCCGCGTGCCAACGCAGGAGCTTGGCTACCTTAGGGTCCGTGAAATACCGCTGCAGACGAGGAGTGATCGGAAAGTACCACACCTATTTTCGAGGAGCTTTCTTCCTCTTCTTGTATCGAGTGACGCCGCACACCGGACATATGGTAGACTCCGCGTGCGGTAAATCCAAAGGACACACGATTTTCTTCGCCTCCTCGAAACTGGTCGGGCACTTGTTCCCCTTGGGAAGACGTTCGTGCGAATGACATGTTCTCGTCCGGCATCGCCGGTCATTTTGTGTTTTACCTTCATCTCCGAGCCATGAGCGCTACTTTCAAAGCGGTATCCTCGGCCTGCATCCTTCATACAATGGAGTAACCGCGTCTATCTCCGGGCTGATCCAGCTTGGCTTTCTCTCGGCGGCAGCTCTTGCGTTATCCGTCTCGCTTGCGAAGCAGCTCTTGAATATGAGGGTCCTGCACCCAGCCTCCATTGTCGCCCCGCTCCGCATCTTCATCTTCATGATCATGCCCTTCGCCTTGATCTTCCTCATCATCATGTACGACATCTTCTACATGATGATTGTGTACATCATCACCGCCGTGATCATGTCCTCGAGATTCTTCGCCTTCCGCCCGCCCTCGCCGCGGTGGTTGTCTTGTTGCCCTTCCTCATTTCTTGCCAGGCCCCCATGGACGACTTCATAGTCATCTTCATCACCTTGCCACCGATAGCCATACATGAAAACACGCAAGAGCAGGAGGTCCCGCACCTGCCCGGAATCCTGGTCCGCAATAAGGCTCTTCAGCTTGCATCTTCGACACGGACATCTTATCTCCGTCTCGTTCTTTTGAAGCATCTCGCCTTCGTGGAGCTCAAAGACCTATTCACGATGCCTTCGGTCATCGTATGGACTATGGTCACCAAGGGGTAGAGAAAACGATATTTCGAACCAAGAAAATTTTGGCATGACCTTCCCTAAAAATAGGACTAAAAGAATGCATAGTGCCAAAATTTTCACCAAACGGAAATGAATCAACATTCCGCAAAATATTGGCAACTATCGCATTTCAAATACCGTACCTGCAAACACAAACATATATGCAACACCACAAACACAAGCAACACCACAAACATACATAGATCTAGCTAGGCCACAAAGTGCATGTGCACGTTGTTGGAGCGAGCTAGGGAGAAAAAAAGTAGATCTACATCATGAAGATAGCTTTCCCCTTACTTACCTATCAAAAAAAAGGTAATTTCACCACTTAATTTTGATGAATCTATGGTGGAAATGAGGTGAGGAGGAGGAGGCAGCCGAGACAAGCTTGGAGGAGGAGGTGGAGAGAATGAAGTGGGGAAAGTGAGTGGGTAGGTGGGCTGTCCAAAATATCTTGTTGGTCCTAGGTTACTAATGGCGCACCACCACAAAATGCGCCATTAGTAACCCTGAGTTACTAATGGCGCACCGCAGGTGGTGCGCCATTAGTACTTTTTGCAAAAAAGTAAAATAAACATATAGAGACTAATGGCGACTTTGTGGAAAAGTGCGCCATTAGTAGTTTAAACTACTAATGGTGCACTTTGGCATAGTGCGCCATTAGTAGGTTTGCAAAAAGTAAAAATATATATACTAATGGCACACTGTCTTGGTCGTGCGCCATTACTAGTTCTAACTATTAATGGCGCACTTTGCCATCCTACGCCATTAGTTTGTATGGAAAAATGGGAAAAAAAATCAATAGTACTGGCGCACCGTGAGCACGGTGCGCCATTAGTGTCTTCCACACTAATGGCGCATGAGCAACCGGTGCACCATTAGTATATAGTAGTGGTGCACTATTTACCTGGTGCGCCATTAGAATCAGTCCGGCCGTAAAAGCTGCGGCATACGAAGCGCTCGCCCGCCTTCGATTCGCGGTACCCTATGCCAGCGAACGAGGGTATTATTACTTTCCGAGCCGTGCAGCACCCGGAGGAGCAACATCTTTTCCCGGTGGACAAATTGAGAGAGACCCAGTACTGGCCAACCTGGTCCAGTACGTCATAGCTCAAGAGCGTTTAACCCAACGTGTGATGGGTTACCTCCAGAGCCTCACGGATTTAAATACTCAGATCGCCATCGGCAGATCACTAAGGCCCGACCAGGAGAGACACATTCATCGACTAATCAATCCACTTTCCCCGATAGAAGAGGAGTGTATCCCAGTACCAGAGACGTTCTCTCGGGACCCCGTCCTGTTACCGTTTCAATTTTAGACGTCACCACTGTGTTTATTATTGCAACTTTTAATTATGAGTTGTAACTTATGCGCGGTACCCCGAGTTTGCGCAGCGAGCAATTTTTTTAATTTCTCTTATTATGAGTAGTTCCGTTACGTTTGACTCTAGTGTATCACTGTTTTCTCTCACGAGAAATCCTGGAGTGAGATTTCTTTTCCCTGAGTTGCTGCATCTACACCTTCTCACGACGTGGATTATTTTTTTATTTCACACAAGCACCACGGCACAGACTCACAACCAAAATCATTCGAGCACATACACTGCTTGCAAAATCTTGCAACTATGATGCATCTAGCTGAGCATCTCCCGACGACAGTTAGCACCCGACACACCCCACCTACTCCTCGTGATCACCACCACTGCGGAGAGCCAACACCCGAACCGCAGCATCGCGACGGTCATCGAGGATCATCGCGCATAGGAGCACGGAGAGCCCCAGCACCGCTGCCAGCCCTCCGCACAATAGGATCACGTACCAGTCTGGCACCACCGCCGCCATTAGAGCCTCACCTCGAGCTTCGACAAACGCAGACAGAAAGGAGGAGGAGGAGAAGCGAGGTCAGGTGGGAGGAAGAAGAGAAGAACACCTCGGCCGTTTTATAGCTAGAGCTCGGTGTACGGTGGGCGAGGTCCACCAGCGCCGCCCGCCGCCCGATCGCCGGTGTTCGCAGGCGAATCCACGAGCAGTGCCGACAGCACACTGGCCCGCGAGGTGAGTGCACGCTGCACCGGCAGCTAGCACGCCGCGCACTACCGCGGTACGGCCTAGATGCCCTACGCGCTAGGCGTCGCCGATGGAGAAAGCGCGGGAAAGCGCGCGGGAGAGAGGAAGAAGAAAGAGCCATGGGAAGAAGAAGAGACTGACAGTGGACCCTGGGTCCACCTATCAGCCAGAGGGAGCACTGTGCTCTCGTGTACGACCAGCGTATTTTTATTAAATTTAGAATTTTATTCTAAATTTATATCCAGCATAGAAATCTCTTGTTTTTGTCCAAACCGTGGATTTTCCACGCCACGCCAGTGATCCACACTGTATTTTTGCACCACCTTTGCCCTCTCACGGTAGCCGCTTTTGTTTTAATGCATATATCTTTATTAAAACAACTTTAGCAAATTTCGAGGACGAGATTTTTCTTAAGGGGGGTAGTGTTGTAACACCCCAAAATTTTAACCTTGTTTTTGTTAATTAAAATGTTGCCAAGAAATTAAAACTTTTATTCTCTGGGCTCCCTTTTGATGTTTTTTTAGTCTTTTCCTTCCTTTTTTATCATGAAGTTACTTTTCTTCAGTAAAGACTTTTCAAATATGTTGTTGGACTTGTTTATCCCCTCAAGGAAATCTTTTATTTTTATCAGAGAAATTATTTATATAATAATTCCCCAAATTTTTATTTTCTTGAAAAGTGGTTTCCCATGATTTTATGGTCCTATTTGTACTGCAACACTCTCTTAAATTCTTTCAAAAGTCCCACCAAAATTTGGAGATGTCTTGTGATGCTTTCAAATCACTTTTATGCAGATTTATACATTATTCATGAAATATTTTGAGCTATACACCAGTTTTTCAAATCTGGTCCAGTGGATAGATTTGCACTACAGCTTATTTAAATATTTCTTTAGAGCCTTCACCAAAATTATGGGAGATCAGTGGTAACATGCAATTCAACATTATGCAAAAACCTAGTGATGTTCTTTGAAGAAATTGAGTGAATCAACCTCCTTTTTATTCTGCACCAACTTGATGATTTGTACAGCAAGCACATTTTTAGTTGCTCCTTTATCCTTGATTTCTTTTCATACTTGTAGTCCTCCCTGTTAAAACCCTAAGTCCATGAGCATGCACCCATTGGATCATTTTTGGTTCATGAAGTAATGCCATTTATCTCCTGTCTAGGATTGAAGTTTTGCAAAACTTGCACTAGAAAGTTTGTACCTTGTACAAACTAACTTCACCACCCTCTCTTCCATCAAAAGAGACCCCAGTCTGGAAGATTTGGCCACTCCAAGAAATGCCTAGGTGCCTGTGGCATTTTGTCAAACACCTTGAGAGCATGTACAGATTTGGCATGAGTTCTTGTTTGCACTATGAACTTGGTCTCATGACCAAACCACCTTGTCCCTTGATCTTCCCTCTATCACTAACGTAGTCCTGTTGCTTGCTAACCTCACCCGAGACCTCTAGCCTGCCCCGACATTTTGTCGAGCATGTTCCGTGCGTGCTCTGGGCGTGAGCAGAGCACGCGTATTGCACGTGCCGTGCCCGAGCCGACACATCGCGCCCCTGGTTTTGCCCTCACTGCAGAGCCGCACCACACACTCCCCTACTCACCGCAACACACCAAGCAGCCCCTCACCACGTCTCCGGTAGGCCAGGAGCTAGCCGCCACGGCCGCCCGACAGCCCCTGCTCAGGTCGGTGCCGCCCAAGCCTCTCCCGCTCGCCACCTGCCTCCTGGAGCAGTGCGAGCTCATCCACAAGCGTGTCCCCTAGCTCTCGTCGCCGCCACGACGCCCTAGCTACAGAATGGTGGTCGCAGGCGACCTTATCCGTGGCCACCGTTGGAACCGACCCCGATCGCCTATTTAAGAAGCCCCGAGCTCGTCCCCGCACGCAGGCAGTCTCAAGCCATCTCCCTAGGACCCCCTTGGCCAGCAATCGAACCGGGAAGGCCGTCTTCCCGACTTCGGGCAGTTCGCCACCGCCGCCTCCAGCTCGTTCGTCACAACCCGAACCTCCCCGGCCCTCCCAACACCACCAGACGGCTCCACTTCGTCTTGCGGAGCCGCCCAGACCCCCAACTGCGACGGAGAGCCACCGTAGCCCCAAACTCACTTTGCTTCCGAAGCCACCGGCCGCCGTGAAGCTCGCCGACGGCGATTCCCTCCACCTCCATCGACCCTACAACCACCGAAAGGATCGCCCTAGACCCGCGGATCCATCCCCGCCGTCAGCTCCCCGCAAGGAACCGCCGTTCGCCGGCGACGATCGCCGGAGTTCCGCCCCCTCTCGGGCAGAGGAAGAGGAGGGAAGGTGGACTAGTCAAACCTGACTAGTGGGCCACCAGGACCCACTGTCAGTGACCCACGCACGGTCCACGCTGGATAAGTGGAGGCGCGTTTCCAGAATACGCCTTCGACGTGTACGTCTATATTTGAACCGTTTTCTTTTTCTGTTTTATTTTTTAAATAACAGACTTTGACCAAAATTTTGACTGCCTATAACTTTTTAATTATAACTCCAAATGAGTTGATTCTTTTTCCTACCTCTCTCAAATGTTGTCTAGTTTATTTTAAGATTTATTTGAAAAAATGCAAACAACTTTTTTGTGTTGTTTTGAAATTGTGTTTTGATTCAAATTTATGTAAAATAGGACCTTGGAAAGAGAGAAGCAAACTTTCAAAAGTTTTGGAGTGCACCCTGCCTTTCCACACCTTGAAGGCAAGCATCCTGAACTCTGGCATAATATTTTTGCATGTGTTGTTGACACGATTATGACACCACCTCCATACTTAGAGCTCGTTATTTTATGTGGTGATATGACCATTTGCATGAATGCTTATTGGAAATTTCCTTGCTGTTGGAAATGGACATGTTTGTGATAACAATCATCCTCGTATGCCTTTCGTGCCTACCGGAAGGAAAACGGGAATGTCTCTGTCTTGGGTAGACCTGAGCTTGTCCCTAGTTCCTCGTCGAGACGAGTGTGTCCGGCATGGCATGAGGAGTATGATGAGTGGTGATTCTGTCTGTTGGATGAAATATTTTCGTCATGCTAATTATGCAGGGAATACCTAAACCTCCTAAGTTGACCATAGATCGAGTCTTGTTCCGGTAACCCCCATACTTGTTTCGTACTACCACTTGTCCCTGCCATACGTAGGGTATGGTTCAGTAAGTTGTCAACCCCTTTCCTAGCACACACCATATAGAGAGGCCATGGTGGAAGATACCGGAGGCATCCGGTAGGCATGCCACCTGACCCGGGGGCATGGGTGTTTCGGTTGTAGCCGAAGGGGTAGCTCCCCTAGTTTGCGCGCGGTATAAATTTTATGATCCCATGCTATGTCGAGGTTGTAGCGTCCCCACTTAGAGTTTTGCTTAACGGGTGTCGTGGGTGATTTCCAGACACCGGTAAGTTAAGCTGGTGTGTGCATGTTAGGTGTGTTTTCAACAAAAAGGCCGTAGGCGAAATTAGTCCCGATGGACTAAAGGAATCCGTTACTCGTGGGTAAAGAGTACACCCTCTGCAGAGATTAAACCTATTCGAATAGCCGTGTCCATGGTTAAGGATTACAGTTTGGAATGGGTCAAGTGTCGGTCTTAGTGTCGGTCTTCGGAGGAGAAACTATTAAAACAGAATTTGGGATCACGACTTTAGACTTGTGATGATTATGATTATTATTTTTGTTGTGGACTAACCCGTTATTTTATTGATATTATCGAGTATCCCTGGAATGGTTCTACCTCCTGGGTATTCACTGTGATTATTTATAAGCCCTTTATGTGGTGTCGCTGAGACGCCCGACTATGGCATACTTGTTGTTCATTTACTTTATAAGCCCTTTATGTGGTGTCGCTGAGACGCCCGACTGTGGCATGCTTGTTCTTCATTTACTTTATAAGCCCTTTATGTGGTGTCGCTGAGACGCCCGACTGTGGCATGCTTGTTATTCATTTACTTTATAAGCCCTTTATGTGGTGTCATTTGAGACGCTCGATCGTGGCATACTTGTTGTTCATTTACTTTATAAGCCCTTTATGTGGTGTCGCCGAGACGCCTCGATCGTGGCATGCTTGTTATTCATTTACTTTATAAGCCCTTTATGTGGTGTCATTGAGACGCCTGGATCGTGGCATGCTTGTTATTCATTTACTTTATAAGCCCTTTATGTGGTGTCGCTGAGACGCCCGACTGTGGCATGCTTGTTGTTCATTTACTTTATAAGCCCTTTATGTGGTGTCGCTGAGATGCCCGACTGTGGCATGCTTGTTATTCATTTACGTTATAAGCCCTTTATGTGGTGTCGCTCAGACGCCCGACTGAGGCATGCTTGTTATTTACCATCAATTCGATACGTCGCTTTAGACATCCGAATGGTGCATTTTATTCCTACTCTGTCATTACAAATTCGTTGTTACTATTTAATAACCTGCCTGCATGCATCAAGGATTTTATTTTTATAACTGACATTGTGATCATAGAATATTGTTAGAGCCTGATTAACGGTTGTTATATTATACCTGTGTTAATAATGTTTGCGAGTACATTCAAAGTACTCACTGGCTTGTCCATGGCTATTGTCTTGGCCAGATTTCTTGCGTGGAGAGGAGCGTTGCGTTGACAGCCCGGAAACCTACGGAATGGTGATAGCAGCCTCGCGAAGATAGGAGTCAACCTGGTCAGCTGTTCCTGTGGGAAATGGAGTCCCATGGACGCTAACGATCCACAAACCACTTCCGCCATCAATCTCTAGAAATCATTTGTTGTACTCACAGACCAGAATTGGTCTTGTACCACATATTTTGTATTTTGCTTGGAATTTCTGTATCAAGTTGGTGCCTCATCAGCTAACAGTAATCCTTGGGTTGGTTAGCACAACGGCCATTTTCTGGAATTTATTACCCGGAAAACCGGTCGCCACAAAACGTCACAATTAGCAACGAAGTCGGGGATTTCTCTCTTCATCCTAGTCCACCAGAACCTCTGGCGTAGGTCCTGATACATCTTAGTACTACCGGGATGAATCGTGAGAGGGGATTCATGCGCCTCCTTAAGGATCAATTGCTGCAACTGCTGACTCTTGGGAACCACCAAGCGGTTCCCAAAGTAAACAACACCTCGTTCATCCATAGAGAAACAACCATCTACTCCCTTGGAGATTTTTTTCTTGATTCGGGAGATTCCCGTATCATGCTTCTGGACTTCTATGATATGATCCACAAGAGTAGGCTTCGCCACCAAGCTAGAGAGGAATCCTGGAGGAGCAATGTGAAGGATAAGCTTACAAAATTCCTCATGGAGAAGTGGTTGGCCCTGCTGCAACATGAGATTGTTGCAATAGGACTTATGACTTAGCGCATCAGCCATGACATCGCCCTTGCCTGGGGTGTAGGTAATCCCTAAGTCGTAATCTGAGATCAACTCCAACCAACGCCTTTTCCTAAGGTTCAAATCTGGTTGGGTGAAAATATACTTGAGACTCTGGTGGTCGGTGTAAATCTTGCAACATTTACCAAGAAGGTAATGTCTCCATGTCTTAAGTGCACAGACGACGACTGCAAGCTCTAGATCATGTTTAGGATAATTATCCTCATGTGGATGCAACTGTCGAGATGCATAGGCAATCACATGACAATCCTGCATAAGAATGCAACCTAGTCGCTGTCGTGAGGCATCACAATAGATAACAAAGTCCTTAGTGAAATCCGAGGGCACAAGTATGGGAGCAGAAGTCAGGCGTCTTTTCAGTTCCTGAAAACTGTACTCACACTGTGGGGACAACTCAAACTTTTTATCTTTCTTGAGAAGTTCCGTGAGAGGTTTGGCCACTTTGGAGAAGTTTTCAACGAAGCGGCGACAATAACTGGCTAGACCAAGGAAACTCCTAACTTGTTTAACTGTTTTAGGTGGAGTCCAATCAAGGAGGCCCTGAACTTTCTCGGGATTGACAGCAATGCCCTTACCAGAGATCACGTGGCCCAGATAGGTCACTTCTGGCAACCACAATTCGCACTTGGAGAACTTGGCATAATGGCGGTGCTCTCTGAGTTTTTCTAGCACAAGTCTAAGATGTTCGGCATGCTCTTCCTCGTTCTTCGAGTAAATAAGGATATCATTGAGGTAAACCATGACGAACTTATCTAAGTACTCCATGAAGATCGAGTTCATCAAGCAAGAGAATGTAGCTGGAGCATTGGTTAGACCAAAGGACATGACGGTGTACTCGTACTGGCCATAACGAGTGACAAAAGACGTCTTAGGAATGTCCCCGTTTTTTATCTTGATTTGGTGTTAGCCTAACCTCAAATCCATCTTGGAAAAGACTGAGGATCCAGCGAGCTGATCATACAGATCGTTGATCCTGGGGAGCGGATACTTTTTCTTTATCATGACCAAATTAAGGGGACGATAATCTACAACCATCTGATCCGTACCATCCTTCTTCTTGACAAAGAGGACGGGGCAAGCCCAAGGAGAAGAACTAGGACGGATGAAACCCTTTTGCAAGGACTCCTCAAGTTGTTTCTTAAGCTCAGCTAGTTCTAAGGGTGCCATCTTGTAAGGTCTCCTAGAGATTGGAGCGGTTCCTGGTATAAGATCTATGACAAACCCTACATCTCTGTCAGGTGGAATGCCTGGCAGTTCATCTGGAAAGACATCCAGAAAGTCACGGACTACCGGGATATCTTCAAGGTCTGGGAGGGGGCTGGCATTAAGAGAATAGAGTTGGCGCTTTGCAACTCTGGTGGAGACAGTGACTATCTTGCCAGATGGGTGTATAAGCTGAACAGACCTGTTGAAACAATCAATCTTGGCATGGTGAGCTGTCATCCAGTCCATACCCAAGATTATGTTAATATCTAAAGACTTGAGGGCTACAAGTGATGCAAGGAATACAAGTCTGTCAACAAGGATTTCATTACCATGGCTTATTCTGGTCGTTTGCCATCTAGACCCTGGAGTTTGGATTTCAAGTGGATTTGGCATATCACAAAATGACATGTCGTGCAAACGAGCATAGCCTTCAGATATGAAGGAGTGAGATGCTCCGGTATCAAAAAGAACCGAAGCTAGATGGCAATTGACAAGGAGTGTACCAAGAACGACATTCGGATCATCAAGAGCGTCTTTAGACGAGACGTGATGCACACGTCCACGTTCAGTGGGAGCTGGCTTGACACTGATCATCTTGCGTGATGGCTTACCACTGCCAACAGACTTCTCAGGCAGGGGTGGGGCATAGTTCGTTTGAGAGCAGTCACGTGCATAGTGTCCTGGCTCTCCGCATGTGAAGCAAGTCCCTGAAGTTGGACGTGGACCCGCATTGACAGGCGGTCTACCAACATGCTTGGGTGGAGCATACTGCTGAACTGGGTGAGGCGCCACATAAGATGGCCTCGGTGAATATCCGGGTGGAAGAGCGGAGTTCGGAACCCAAATCCGGCGCTTCTGAGAACTAGAACCGGAGGAAGAACCCAAATCATGGGTGTGCTTACGAGACTCCTAGTAAGTGAGCTGAGTTGTCTCTGCGTTAATGGCGGTCTACCAACATGTGAAGCAAGTCCCTGAAGTTGGACGTGGACCCGCATTGACAGGCGGTTTACCAACAGGTTTGGGTGGAGCATACTGCTGAACTGGGTGAGGCGCCACATAACATGGCCTTGGTGAATATCCGGGTGGAAGAGCGGAGTTCGGAACCCAAATCCGGCGCTTCTGAGAACTAGAACCGGAGGAAGAACCCAAATCACGGGTGTTCTTACGAGACTCCTAGTAAGTGAGCTGAGTTGTCTCTGCGTTAATGGCCTTGTTCACAAGAGCCTGGAATGTATTGCAATGGTGTAAGTGAAGATCATGACGCAACTTGGGGTTGAGACCCTTCCGGAACCTAGGCTGCTTCTTGGCGTTCGTGGACACTTCTTCCGTACCATAGCGGGCAAGGTTCTCAAACTCTCTACTGTAAGCATCAACAGCCATCTTACCCTGGGTGAAACTACAAAACTCTTCTCTCTTGCGGTCAATGAGAGCTTGAGGAATGTGATGTTCATGAAAAGCTTCAGTGAAATCTCTCTAGGTAGGTATCTGGCCAGCTGGAAGCATAGCCTCATAGTTCTGCCACCAAAGACTAGCAGGACCTTCCAGGTGATATGCAGCATAAGTGACCTTGTCATCTTCAGCTATGTTCGCAGAACGTAGCTTGTGAGTGATACTATGGAGCCAGTCATCTGCATCGAGTGGCTCAATGGAATGATGGAAGGTAGGTGGTTTCAGACCAATGAAATCATAGATGGTCGCTGACTCTTTGCACTGGGTGCGGTGTTCTCCTCGATACATCCTAACAAGCGGTTAGACTCATGCTTGTTCCTCTCCATCTCTAACATGAACTCTGCCAACGAAGGCTGGTCGGGAGGATCCTCCTCATCCCTACCACCTCCGTGGTTCAGGCAACGAGCAACGGAACTTCGGTTAACTGACGACATCCTGAGAAGCGGAACCAAGGACGAGGTCACCAACAACTATATGATGCAACATGTAGCACAAGGAAATTTAGTATCTCTCAAACTCCTAGGACAATTCCGGCAGCATAACGGCAGTAAAATGCTCAAAATGAGACATTCTGCAAAAGATGGGGTAGCACCATACTCAACATCATCACTCAAGGTTCTGAGATATTACTAAACAGGCTACACCGGAGGTACTCGAATTGGGATATGACTTTGATCAACCAATCCTAAGAGACTACGGAGTAGTAACACGTGATCCTGATAGACAGAAGAGGAATCCTGGTTCCTTAAACCCGTAGGAAAGATAGGATGACTTAGATCAGAAGGGCATGGGGTAAAAGGAGTAAAAAGAGCCTTACGTTCCCTTCCACAATCAATTCCCTTACATAATTAAAGAATTTCTAGACCCAATTTCGACCAGGTTTGCTTGGAAATCCTACAGGCAGTCAGGCTCTGATACCAAAGCTGTCGGGACCCTGATTCTAAGTCACACCGATCTAGCATGTAACACCTCATATCACTTTGCGGCCTCACGCTCGGTATTCCCACGGGTGTCGCCTTACCATGGCCGGGACCGCTTTATGCCTTTTGGCTCACGATATGATAGTGTCGCTAGCATCCATATGACAGAGAACCCGGGCCGACATGACTAGTCGTGAACCCAAAGTGGCACTAACTTATAGTGACAGACATACAAAAACAACATCGAGCATGTCGGTCAGCAGCGTGTGAATCCGGGCTGTAGCAACTGGGCTAATAGGACTCAAGGAACCCGGGCTATAGCAGGCTAGGTAGGACTCGGACGTCACCGCATGACATTTCCCGAAGGGACAGACACGAACGGCGAATCACATGCCGCCAGTCTAAGTGTTCCGGAGAAGTAGTGCTGGGCTAGCAGGACTCTGGTAAATTGGGCTGTAACGGACTACCATGGCTCGGTGGAAGCACTAGAATACATTTCCCCATAAGAGAGGCTACCAAGGATATACAACTAGGTTGTCGGATCCCACACATAGCAATACACGTTACACGTACGCATAACATGCAAGTATGTGCTGTACAACATGGCATCACAACATAACACAAACTCATATGGATAAAGGCCCAGAAGAACCACATAGCATTAAATACAAACAGGGGTCTCATGACCCATCATTCAGAGCATACAAGCAACGGAAGCATTACATGTCTGAGTACAGACAACTACAAAAGGAAAAGGCTAAAAAGCTTGACTATCTACAAGACCCTCCCAAGGGTACAAGATCATAGCTGAGGTAACAAGCTACTCGTCGAAGTCCAAGCGGAACTACTAGTAAGACCGAAGTCTCCGCTGCAAAAACATAAATAAAGCAACGTATGCATAAAGGTACTCAAAGAAGACTTACATCAGATCCTATCATACATGCATTTGTATCAAGAAGGTAATGTGGGGTTTAGTTGCAGCAAGCCAGCTTTGACTCAGTGGCTATCCTGTTCTGCGACTACGCAAAACTTCTTTGAGGTGAGGCAACGCACACGAGTCCACTAATCACCACATCAATACACTACTATGGAATCATCCCCGTCTCTCTACGGGAAGGCCATCCATAGCACTCACACTTGTCTTGAGCATTTTAGAGTATCCACTTCAAGTTTCTATGTACCACGTAAGCATCCAAGAAGTCCATAACCGAGGACACGGCTATTCGAATAGATCATGATAACCCTGCAGGGGTGTACTTCTTCACGCACGCTCTCACCACTTATCACCATGTACACGTCATGTATCTCGGCAACCTTCAAGAGGAAGCCTGGCGAGGGTATCGGCCACGACCTAACTAACCACACAAGACTCTAGTCCAGGTTTATCACCTATTTGGGTTCCATCCGCAAGGAGATCCGGCCAGGGTTTCGCTCACGGCCCCAAGCGATGTGTACAGGCTTCCTGAGCCCACCATCCGGGTGCCACTCGGTACACCGGGCCACGGTGCCTAGTCTGTCCCAAGTCCACCCTGCCGGGTGCCACTCGGTAGAAAAATAGCACTACCTACAAACACCAGAAACTAGTTGCAACTCCTGGATAGAGATCGAGGTGATTAATAAGCCGAGGGGCCGAGTTACCGGAACCCAATATGTGGTATTATCTAGTCATTGGACAACATACACAGAACTCAGTTCTTAAGGACGGTTCCAGTGAGACAACCCACCATGTACTCCTACATGGCCTCTCATCACTACCTTTAGCAAATCGTGTTCACACACTTAACTCTCAGCATCAGAACATAGCACTGCACTCCAATTCATTCCCAATGAATCAGTCCCGACAAAACTCTAAGCAATAGCAGGCATGGCATGGTAGGAACACAAAATGTCTCAATCAACTCCTACACATGCTAGTGGGTTTCAACTATTTACTATGGCAATGACAGATCATGCAGGGGAAAGGGTTCAACTACCACAGCATAAAGTAGCAGTTGAATCGTTGTTGTTCTAATGCAATAAAAGAGAGCAGGAGAGAGAGAGTGGGATTGTATCGGAATGGACAAGGGGGGTTGCTTGCCTGGTAGATCAACAGGGGGGCACTGCTCCTCAGACAGGTACTCTGGAGCACTCTCCGGAGCAGGACCTATCGAGAAGGAACGGTGTCGACAATCAATACACAAGCATATGCAACAATATGATGCATGAACATGGCGTGAGGACGTGATGTGGATTGTGCTAATGCATCTAGCATTCTATTTGGAAGAGATCCATTTGAACCAAGGGTTCAAATGCAACTCTAAATTAAGTCTCTTAAAATGCCATAATGTGTTTTCTCATATACAGCATGTATAAGTTGATTTTTCATGCATGAAACTGGTATAGATGGATAGATTGAATTTTTCTGATAATTTTTCATGTATAAATTATTTCAATCTGAGCTACGGTTGAATTTCTGTGAATTTTTGAAGTTTTGAACATTTTCTAGAATTTCTGAATTATTTTAAATCCAAAAAGTCAAATACTGCATCAGCACTTTGTCATGCCTGCGTCAGCAGGTCAACTGCGCTGACTAGTCAAACCTGACGCGTGAGGACCACACGTCAGTGACACATGTTTTAAACAGGGGGTTTATTTTTAATCTAATTAAAGGATTAGGGTGCAGGGGCCCACTGTCAGTGTCACAGAGGGGGGTAATTAGTGCGGGTTTAACTAGCGGTTAGTCGCCGGCGTGGCCGAACGCGGTGAAGGGGCACGGGATTCGCCCTCCGGCGACTATTCAGGCAGCGGAGACCACGGGCGAGGAGCTGGACCTCGTCCGCGTCGTTTGGAGCAAGTGGGAGAGGCGGGGGTGGCCGGATCTCGCCGGAGCGGAGCTTGCGGCGGCGGCTGGAGCACGGCTTCGAGCAGGCGCAGGCTACGGGGCACAGCAGGGGATGTAGGTGGGTGCATTCGGCTCCTGGGGCAGCACATAACGCGGTGACGTGCTCGGGAGCAACGACTACGAGCTCTACCCTCGTCGGCAGCATGGCCGGCGACGACAGGGTGCGGGCACAGCGGCTAGCATAGCTACGGCAGGTGAACAACAAAAGTAAGAGCGGGGGACGGTGCAGCGGCTCACCACGAGGCCAACAGAGGCGGGGACAAGGCTGGGGGCGCGTCGAAGGCAGCGTGAGGTCGCCGGATATCTGGGCGGCTGGAGGTGGAAGACGGTGATGGCGGCGACGATGCAGAGCGTCCACCGTCGCGTGGCTTGACGAATAGGACGAGGAAGATGCAGGGAGGCTCTTGGACTCGTTGGAGAGGCGAGGCCGTGGCGGTGGGCGCGGCAACGGCGAGCGGCGGCGACAGGCGCGTTCGGTCCGAGGAGAGGGAGAGATCTAGGGGAGGGGGGAGAGCGAGAGAGAGTGAGAGAGGTCCGGGGCGGCGCGTGGCGACGTTCGGAACGGCCAGGGCGTCGAGGGAGAGGCCAGGCAGGCAGGTTGCGTGGCGCCCATGCATATGGGCGGCGAGCGCGTGCCTCTCGTCCTCCTGGCGCCAGGAGGACGACGATTGGCGCTGTCAGTCGGCTGGGCCGGCCTGTTGGGCCACTGGGCCAGGCCAGGCTGCACAGGGAGGAGTGCAGGTAAGTTTCTTTCCTATTTTTGTTTTCTTTTCTATTTTCTGACATTTGTTCTGATTTAGCAAAATACTAAATCATTTTATTTTCTTCTGACAATTTTTGCAGGGACCTAAGGGATTATTCCAAAGCCCCTCACGAAAATTCAGAATTTTTGGACATATATAAAATATATAACATATATATCCAAAGCAAATAATTACTGCATTAATACCAATGGCCAAAAATAAATATTTACGAGCTCCTAAAAATATTGGTTTGAGTTTTACCTCTGACCAATATTTCCAGAGAGCAATATGAACATTTTCTTGGACCCTTTTGGAGCAATTTTTATCTGGCTTATTGCCAGAAATGATTTCTGAGGGTTTCACAAATGCCCATTTCAAATTTAAATGAAATTTTAAACATGATGCACACAGGACTAGCTAGTCTAGGTCATACCAGAACTAGGGATGTGACACAAGCAATCCGAACAGGAACTTGAGAAAATTGCCAAGGAAGATTGGATAGATGGATTGAGCTGATATTTGGTATCCAGAGGTGATTTGTCATTGTCAATCACCGTGCCAAATTTTAGCTCAAATGGACCAAGGGTTCAAGCACTTTCTTTGCAAAAATTTCAGATAGAGCAGAAACTTGCATTGGATCATGTGCTCAAATTATGATCTTCGGAGCATGGTTTGGGATGGAAATGGTGAGGATATAGCAAGTACAATCTCCACAAATTATTTGAGAATTTTCCTTGCTATAAAAATGGTAGCTCATTTGGAAAATGGCAGGAATGCAAGATTGGCTTAAAATAGGAAAAGGCAATTTTCCTTATTTAATTACGGCCAATATATTTGCAAGATCTTGGATTAGGCATAAATATCAACTCCACCAATTCTCATGAATTTAGGAGATGGTTAGCTATGCCTTTGGATTTTATTCCTCAGAAAGGCAAGAAAAGGAATAAATCATAATTCAAAAATATTGCATGGGACTTAGCAATATTTTTGCATATCCAAGGTTCAGAGAGATAGGAAGGTCTCTGGGAACAAATGGGATGATCAACAGACCAAAGAAAATGATGACTCCTTTGTATTCCCAAAGGGCGTATCCAAATTCCAAAAATTTGGAATTAGGGTTTGATGCAAATGAGGTCTTGCCCACTGACAAAGACATGAGCAAGGTTTTGAAAGGTTGAAAATGAAAGAATCATCAGAGTCATCCAACAAACTCAGGAGAAAGATTTTGAAAATGAGTGCCAGGAAGGAATAACAGCACAAAAATTGATAACCCAATTTTGGGGCTGTTACAGTCCAAGCCGGTTCATGCCGTGTTTACCATAGAGCAGGTGCGGCCGCACTTCGACGCCCTAATGGCAGAAGAGCTACCAGCATAGGAGGACCTGTGCTGTAACCTCCGTCTCCTCAATGAGCACCGGTGAATAAGCGAACCACAATGTCGTCACAGACATGTGGCCCTATGATCCTGGCTTCCCGAATGAGCAGCAGGCGCTGTATCATACCATCCGTAGGGCCCGCGAGGCCCTCTCCGTCGTCCTTCGAGTTGTTGCGCTCTCCGTGGCACCGCCGTCTCGCGTTGTCAACATGGTCAACGGACATGAGGATGAGGAGATGACTTTACTTGGAGAGGATAACAATGGGGACCCACCAGGGCCATAGCCGCACGTACGTAAGTGCCTCCTTATTAGTATATAAAACTATAATTTTTTTTGCTTCCTCCTGGTTTCCTGACATCACGGTCCCACACCATTGTCAACCTATGTAGTCAATAAATGAGAGAATTGCACAAGAAGCGGCCAACAGCTGGGACCAAGTAGCTCGAGCAGTATTTGTGTTTTTGAGGTGTGAGCACTTCAGAGTTTTTCTTGAGCGATGTTTAGCCCAGATATTAATTTTTCTCCTCTGAACAACAAGAAAACATCACTGCAGGTATTAACTGGGCGGGCTGTGGCCCGTCTAGCCCAGGCCAGATATCCAGCCCAGATATTAATTTTTTTCAAGCTGAAAATGGCTAGCCCAACTATACTTTTTTAGGAATACCTGTGCAAGGTCAAGTTGTTATTCTCTTGCTACTGCTGCCTGCAAATCTTTCCTAGGAGGGATGCATTAGGCTTAACCAGAAAATGGGAATTAAGAAATAATAAATGGGATGTAATTATAAAACTGGGCAGTAACTATAAAAAATGCACCAAACACGTAATTACTTTATAAATTATTATTTTTGGATATTGAAAATTTTAATTTCATTAATTGTTGCCAGCGCAATGTTTCGTTGGATTTTTACGTAATATAAATTTATATTGAAATTGTATAATCTAACTAGAAATTTTGGGATAAAAATATTTCGGATCCCATCAAATGTGGGAAATTTTATTGAATTCTGTTTTGAACGGTTGGTTAAAATGGGCTATACTTTTAACAAAAATTGGCTGCACATTCTTACAAATGGGCTATAAGTTCTCTGCCACACACTTGCGGCCTTACTAAGTTGACACGTCCCCTAAAAAAATAGAGTTGACGCGTATGCAAGGCTTTGTCAACTTATAGTCAACACACGGTTCTAGCAGCAGTGGCCGTTGGATGTCCATCCAATGGATGCCGTGCTTCTTCAATCTCAGATATTCTAGCTTCACCCGCCCAAAAAATGATTCCTCCCCCTAACATCTGCGGCGCACCGTTTCGTAAGCTGACCTATGGGCCTACTACTACCTCTTGAGCACTGCGTTGGATTTCCCCGAAGAGGAGAGGATGATGCAACAAAGTAGCGTAAGTATTTCCCTCAGTTTTTGAGAACCAAGGTATCAATCCAGTAGGAGGCTACGCACGAGTCCCTCGTACCTGCACAAAACAATAGCTCCTCGCAACCAACGCGATTAGGGGTTGTCAATCCCTTCACGGTCATTTACGAGAGTGAGATCTGATAGAGATGATAAATAGTATTTTTGGTATTTTTGATATAGAGATGCAAAGTGTAAAGTAAAAGGCAAAGTAAAAACAAAGCAAGTATTAAAGTGATGGAGATTGATATGATGAAAATAGACCCGGGGGCCATAGGTTTCACTAGTGGCTTCTCTCAAGAGCATAAGTATTCTATGGTGGGTGAACAAATTACTGTTGAGCAATTGACAGAATTGAGCATAGTTATGAGAATATCTAGGTATGATCATGTATATAGGCATCACGTCCGAGACAAGTAGACCGACTCCTGCCTGCATTTACTACTATTACTCCACTCATCGACCGCTATCCAACATGCATCTAGAGTATTAAGTTAAAAAAAGAGTAACGCCTTAAGCAAGATGACATGATGTAGAGGAATGAATTCATGCAATATGATAAATACCCCATCTTGTTATCCTCAATGGCAACAATATAATACGTGCCTTGCAACCCTTTCTGTCACTGGGTAAGGACACCGCACGACTGAACCCAAAGCTAAACACTTCTCCCATTGCAAGAACAACCAATCTAGTTGGCCAAACCAAATGGATAATTCGAAGAGACTTGCAAAGATAACCAATCATACATAAAATAATTTAGAGAAGATTCAAATATTGTTCATAGATAAACTGGATCATAAACCCACAATTCATCGGTCTCAACAAACACACCGCAAAAAGAAGATTACATCGAATAGATCTCCACGAGAGAGGGGGAGAACATTGTATTGAGATCCAAAAAGAGAGAAGAAGCCATCTAGCTACTAGCTATGGACCCGAAGGTCTGAAGTAAACTACACACACTTCATCGGAGAGGCTATGATGATGATGTAGAAGCCCCCCGTGATGGATGCCCCTTCCGGCGGAGCTCCGGAACAGGCCCCAAGATGGGATCTCGTGGATACAGAAAGTTGCGGCGGTGGAATTAGGTTTTGGCTCCGTGATCGATCGCTTGGGGGTAATGAGGTATATATAGGAGGAAGGAGTACGTTGGTGGAGCAACAGGGGCCCACGAGGGGGGCGCCCTAGGGGCGCCCCACCCTCGTGACCGCCTCTTTGTTCCTTGGAGTAGGGTCCAAGTCTCTGGATCACGCTCGTGAGAAAATCACGCCTCTGAAGGTTTCATTCCGTTTGGACTCCGTTTGATATTCCGTTTCTTGAAACACTGAAATAGGCAAAAAACAGCAATTTGGCTGGGCCTCCGGTTAATAGGTTAGTCCCAAAATAATATAAAAGTGGAAAATAAAGCCAAATATAGTCCAAAACAGTAAATAAAGTAGCATGGAGCAATAAAAAATTATAGATACGTTGGAGACGTATCACCTACTAATTTGACGCGTACCAAGGGCTTTGTCAACTTAGTCTATATAAACGATTCTAGCTGCAGTGACCATACAATGTCCATCAAACGGCCGTCGTGCTTCTTCAACCTCTGGTCTTCTTGCTCCAGCCGCCCAAAGCAGCGCCGGTCGTGCTGCCTGCTCCTGCCTCCTGTCTGGCCAGTCGCCATGAGGCCTTATCGCCTCTACTACTCCCACTGCTGGCCAGGCCATCCCTCTACTCACCCGCACCCCCTGTTATTCTGCGTGACGGCAGCCTCACACCTCAGCCGAACCAGTGAACCCTCGTACTCCTCTCCTCGTGGGTATCCACTGCCGCGTCTTCCCTGGCTCCGCATCGTCCCCTTCCTAGGCCTCGCCGTCATCCACGGCCGTGGTGCTCTCGGCGCGACGTGGTCAATGTGGTCAACGACGGACTTCCATCGGAAGAGTACTGTACGTGGAGAGGTGTGGCACCCCGGCTCAGTGCGACCGGTTTACCCTGCATTGCCAGCCCAGAGACCATGTCTATTGGCAATACACAACATATTGGTACAGAAAACAACCGCTTTATTGATGCTAGCAGAACAGAGTTTATATTACAACAGCTGTCAAGGCCAAGCGGCACACTCGGTACGGCTGAAGAATATGTAAATTATTTAGTGAATATAAAGGGGCCTCGATCTGAACAACTTCGTGGCAGTGGAATAACGTCGTAGCGGAAGCTCCATATCACAGGGACACCGATGTGGACACGATCTAGACTCGAACCGCGCTCCTTTCCAACGAGGCTTTCCTGAAATCTGGCATGACACGCCAGGTCAGTACATTGAATGTACTTGCAAGTTCACAACAGGCATAATCATAATGGCAAACAACATGATATTTAACCAATTATTAAGAATGCAACACTATATGTCAAACATGCTGTGATCATGCATCGAACGTCCCTCGGGACAACTTACCAACCATGATCATCCTCAGATCACAAACACACCACCAACGTGGTCTTTAGCAAAATGACTCGTGATCCTTGCGGCGATCACAACCACGACCATTATTTGGTCCCAATTTCCTCGATGGCCTTTTTGGCATCCTCAACAATGCAAGGTTTACAGCTTAGTGTGCAATTTTTATTAATCGTTGACTCATGGTGGGACCTACTACGAGGTGTCCGTAACCGTGGACTCGGCTATCGATAGATTATACACTCTGCAGAGGTAGCACACTGTACCCACACCACGGAACCCATGGCCTCGCACTCCCATTCGGGTGGACCAACGACATTCTGACAAAACCCCTCCATTGCCACAGCACTCTCCCGGCCACTTCGATCCAAATCCCCAACGGGCTGGTCCCGGGTGGCCCCGTGTCTACCAAAGACACCACGACCACCGTCGTGGTCAAAACACTCACACTCGGGAACTTGGTACCATAATCTCATCAACGAGAACACAAGATTATGTCTGCTTACCGGGCCAGGGCAAGCACGACATAACCTTCCCTAGTTGGAGGCACCGACCAGAGGCCGTGTCGATGGACCGAATCAAGGTCTTCCCACAAAGGAAAATGTGGTTGCGCTGGAAAGAAACTTGATTCAGCGGCACCATGACCCAGTTAACGGTATATTCAAGTTCAGTTATATTCAGGTTCAACTTAAAATAAAAAAATGTCCGGTGTCATAGCATGCCATGAAATGAGAAACTACACATGCATCACATAATAATAAAAATGACCGATGTCATCCATATACACACCAAGCATAAACGTCAACAACTCATATTTCTCTACTTGCTCAAGATGACTCACAACTTAACCAAAATATTTCGCAAAAAGTTTTATTAATTTCTTACGCAAGAAAGTAACTCCGATAAATTTCTCATATGCTTGACAAAAAGATTTCACTATCAACAACTCTTAATTTCTTTAACAACTAAGTTGGGTTCAAACATTCTGTAAGTCAAGTAAAATGATTCAACAAGTATTTAACAGAATATTTTCTAGAATTTTTTATCAATTTATTTATCCAAGAACAAAACTTTAAATAATGTGCATAACAAAATTATTTCTAACATCACCACAAATAAATCTTAACTTTTTTTATCCACTAAGCTAGTTTTAGTCATTCTGTAAATCAAGCATAATAACTTAACAAATATTTAACTGAATACAAACAACACAACAATTATTTAAATGCATGGATTAATCATTTTGTTCAAGTAAGAAAATGACAAATATTGGAATGACACCATGAAAATATTGTTGTGGCTTGCCTTAGTGCAGTTGAGGTTCACAAGCCTCCTGGTGATCCTCAAGACAAGCCTCACCTTCTGAAAATAATTTTAAACACAAAAAGAAAATATCAAGAACTCTTCTGAGAATCACCAGAAAATCTAAACAGCTCAGAAAAATCTCATCTTTGGTGAGCTGCTAGATTTCTTTTCAAAGAACACAATGCAAAAAGAATCAATTCATTTGGACATACGGTTAAAAAGTTCAAATTGTTTGAAGCTCTCTGGAATATAAATGAATTTGAATTTAATTAAACAGCTGAGGGGGGGGTGACATCAAGGCGAAGCCTGGGGCGCCACCACTCGTGCCGCTGCCACAGACTGAGTGGCTGACTAGTGGGCCCCGCTAGTCAGGTGGGGGAATGGAGGGAAAGGAAACAGAGAAGGCTGCGGCTTCGCTAGAGCTCTCGCCGGCGACGAGGGCTCCTTGGACCAAACGAGAGGGAGGGATTGAGAGAGGGGACGATGGCGCACCTGCCCGTACCCGTAGCGTGGCTAGGGGTGGTCGGACGGTGTCGGAAACTAGCTCGCAAGCGGAGGCAGAATGTGGAGGTCGCCGGAGTTGAGGAAGACGGCGAGGAGAGGCCACTCCAGAAGCTCCAAGCGGGCGAGACGGCCTCACAGGAGAGAGGCGGAGGCCCTGGAGGGGTCGCCCAGGCCTGGGAGGGGCTGGAGCTACCACGGCGACCAGAGGGGATCGCCGGTGAGCTCGAGCTCGGGGATGGCGGCCCGAGGCCTACCCGGCCGGGCTACGGCTTCCTACTCGATCGTGGGGGGTGTGTGAGTGCTGGGTGGTGCTCGAGGAGGCTGGGGGTCGCTTTATTTATAGGCGAGCGGCGAGGGTGCTTCGGGCTCCGCTGGTGGACACCTGCCCACGGCGCCCGGCGACGAGCAGCATCAGTGAGAGGGGGAGAAGGCAACAGAGGTGACGCAGCCAGTGTGGGCAGACGGGGACAAGCACAGCATCAAGAGGATGGCGACGAGCACAGTGCACTCGGCACTGTTGGGCTATCCGGATCTTGCCCGTGCTCGCTGCGGCGAGCTCCGGCATCGTCGAGCGCCAGGGAGGAGTTAAGGACGTCGAGACAATGATGGTGGTGAGGTTTGGCATGGTTGGGCAAGCGGGGGAAGCGAGCACGTGCGAACAGACCGTTCGGCGTCACCCAGAGTGCGTCGACACACATGCCTGGCATCATGGACACGCATGGTCACCATGCGAACTCTCTCCTCAGGCCAGCCTTCATCCAAAAATCATGTCTGGCATGTTTTTCGTGGTGGTTTTGAAGTTTACCATGGTTTGGTTTGGACCAAGGTGCAGTAGAGAAGATTTTACAAGCCAGGTAAGTTTCAGGTCAGTAACTTTGTGATGTTACTGTGGTCAAATGGCTGGGAGTTTGAAGTTGTGCTTTGGAGGCTAGTTATAAGTTATTAAGGTAAAGATGCACAAGAAAGTTCAGGTCAATGGAGCAAGTAAAATGGTAGTTGTCAGTAGAAACCACCATTTCTGTCCGTAATGAAAAGATTTTACAGTAGCAAAAATATTCCAAAAAGTGATGAAATATTTTGCTCAGAAGGTGCACTAGGGTTCACAGAGTATTTGTGAATTATCTCAGATTTTCTGAGCCAAAAATTAGGGTTGCTTTGGAGCAAACAGATTTGGCTTAGGGTTTTTGAGAAAAAATGAATATTTTTCATTTAAGAAAAATATTCCAAAGATTATATTGGGGTGGATCAGAAGTGAAGTGATGATTTGGGAAAGAAGTGAAGCACTTGAGTGAAAGCCAAGGATGCCCAAGTGTTTAAGTCCATATGAAAAGATCCAAGAACTCCAAGTTTCAAAAAAATTCAAATGCAAATCAAGCAAATAAGAGAGGGAAAAAACCAGGCTGTCACAAGAGGCTGACAGCTGGGTCCACGGCAGCCGCAAGGAAGTGCCTCCTTATTACGCGCAAAATAATTATTCCTCCACCTAACAGCGGGGACCCACCGGACAGGCCACCGTATTTTGCAAAAAAAAAATGTTTCCCCCGGACTGCTGGGACCCACCAGCTACATCTTCGCACGCTAGGAAGTGCATCCGGGCAAAAAAAAAAATGATTCTCCCCCCTGACTGCTTTGACCCACCAGCTACATCTTCGCACGCATGAAAGTGCCTGACAGTCGGGACCCACCTGGTCGAAGCGTATGTAGCGTTGTCATTCTGGTCGTGAACGTGTACGTACATACTGGTCGATGTAGAGGCGCGCACGTAGCATGTACACATACATACAGCGGCCAGTGTTCAAGAAAGAAAATACGGCCACGTACGTACATACGGGGAGGGTCTCGAACACCTACTTATGTATACGTATGGCCAGGGCTCGTGTACATGGCTAGGTCGAAATGGAGAGATGGCGTCGCCGTCGTGTTCACGGGGAGCCAACCGGCTGGGTCGGAACGGAATGTGTCGTCGTGTTCATCGGGAGGGCTTGGGCGGAACATCCGATGGAAACGAGGCCTAGCGTACTGTAGAACAGAGGAAACGACCTTGTGTTCGACCGGCCACGTTCAAAATGGGATCCTGTTCATCAGGATGGGTCTGGCGTACCGCAAAATAGAGGAAACGTACTTGTGTTGGACCTCCTATGGTCGAAACAGGGTCCTGTTGATCGGGAGGGGTGTGGCGTACCGCAAAACGAAGGAAACAGACTTTTGTTGGAGCGCTACGGTCGAAACTAGGGTCCTGTTCATCGGGAGGGGTGTGGCATACCGCAAAACGGTACTCCACGGGATACTGTTCATCTCTACCGTCGACCCCCTCCAGCCTCCACGGGCTACTGTTCATCCACCGTCGACCTCCTCCAGCCTCCAACTGCGACTGTTCATTCATGGGCTCCTGTTCAACTAGCCTCCACCGCGCTACTCCACCGCCATCGCTCAACCAGCCCTCTCCATGGGCTCCTGTTCAACCACCCCTCCACGGGTTACTGTTCATCCAGCCCTCCATCATCTACTATTCATCCAGCCCTCCACGGGGTGGTCCTGTTCATCCAGCCCTCCACGGGGTCATGTTCATCCATCCCCAACCGGCTCGATCGATCGGGGTCCTGTTCATCCAGAGGCAACACCACGGGGTCCTGTTCATCCACCCGCACCGGGAACTGTTCACCCAAACCCCCCCAGCAACGCTCACTGTTCATCCAGAGGCAGCATCGATCGGTTTCAGTTAGCAGCTGTAGCGAAGGAATCGCTCGATTGGGTTCAGTAACGTAGCTAGTGCAATCGCCCGGGTTCAGTTAGAGCCCAACGCCTCGCTCGGGTTCAGTTAGAGCCCAACACGTGCACACACACGAGTTCGTGTACGAGAGAAACACGCATCGCTCGGCCCCGACCACCCACCGTAACCGGGAACACCACGATATTTTCCTCGCCCTCGCTTCAACCATAGTTTTTTCCGTCATCGACGGCCCAAAGAATGTCATGCAGCTGCGTCTCCGGCCCACCCAGGACGAAAAGCCTATTTTTTGTCATGAGTTTTTGTCATAGAAGTAGGAGCCCACCACCTCTATGATGATACCAGGTTTTGTCACAATTATCGTCATAGAAGTGTCATAAGTATGACAGAAAAAAATTTCATTCGGCCCAAAATATGTCACGGATGTGTCTTCTTTTTGTAGTGAGAGGCACAACGCCATCTACGGAAACAGCTTGGTGCGGCTATCCCCCCTGAGTTCCATGTAGCTGATGCTGGGTTTGAGCGGGTGTCGGCCTGCAACGAGTTCCAACTGCTACGTCCAGTGAAGTATGGGCTCGTAGTGCTTTCGAACGCCCCCGGAAATAGCACCTCCTTCCACGACTACACTGGCGGCATGTACAAGGGGCATGTGCAACTGACATTGACCACGAGATGTTGCTCGTAGGCTACGGCTACGATTACTGAATCTTGAGGAATTGGTACAGAGAAGGATGGGTGAGAAAGGTTGCATATGTTGCTGCCGTGCAACTTGGACAACCTCAAGGTCAATGGGATGTGTGGCATCTTATTGGATGGCGGCATGCCGCCGCTTGCCCCAACATGGAAAGTCTCTTGATCGAGGTGGACTCTATAGATAGATAACTACGTACTATAGTGTATGCTCATTGAAGAAAGAGGTAAATACACTAGGAGTAATAGAACTAGCACGCGACGGTCAGTTTGATACATAAACTTATAAAATACGTGTTTATAGTATTCAAACTTGCATGGGTGTGCAAATATGGTCACATTTCACATACACAGTAGCATGGTAGAATCATAGAAAATCCCTCAAATTCTTTTATTTATGTATTGAGAACCTAAAATAAAATGAGAAAACAAGGGGAGTGTGGGGTTTCAAACCCACAACAGACGCTGGTATGCTCACATGGACAACTACTAGACTGATGGTGATCGATGTTTAGGCTGCACGACTAGCTTTTGTATCGTATCAACAAGGACAGAAAAATTAAAGAAGAAACCTAACCATAAGAAAGGGAGGCTCATGGCTTGCACATGTGACCTCATGGTCAGCCTTAACTAAGCATCCACTGTGCTGCAATAACATAATGTGTCACTTTCATATACTAGTGGGAATTTTTCATTATAGAGTTAGATGCATACCCACTTAGTTTCAGTTCGAGCTTTCATACACTTATAGTTCTTTTTGTAGAAATGGAGGAGGACCCCCGGCCTCTGCATCAGGACGATGCATACAACCACTTTATTAATTATTCACATAAGACCTTACAAAGTCATACAAGAGTAAGTCTAAAGCCACCGTCTAGGCAATATCTGTCGCTACTCCTATCCAGTTGATGTAGGGATGCTGATAGTCTGGACCTAATACCAAACAGACCTCGCAGCCAAACCTAACATCTAAGACCTGAGGTCCCAACCAGGACGCCTGCCGGGTATGGGGCACCCACCAATCCGGCGCACTCCTCAACCAGGATGCCTGCTGGGTATGAGGCCGCCGCAGCCACCTGCCACCAATCCTTCTTCAGAGTTATATTGTTGCATCTACCACGACGCCTGCTAGGTATGAGGCCGTCGCAGCCATCGACGCCACCACGACGCCAGATGGCATCGTCCTCCTGCGCGAGTCCATCCTCGTACATCGGGCGTCGAGTCCCCACTGCGCCACGACGCCGAGATCTGCCATCATCGATGTGTAGGATGAAGCACCGCTCCACCAAGAAAGCCACCCACTGGTCTCTCGATCCCGTGTACGCCTCCAAGAATGACGCCCCGAAGGAGGAAACGACACCAACGTGTCGCCGTCATCCGATCTACTGATCTAGGGTTTCCCGCCGGATGAACAAGATAGTTGTCTTGAACTTCTCCTTGGCGATGCCTTCAAGAAGGAAACGCCGCATAACAGCGCCGTCACCGCCGGCCTTGGCTAGGTTTTCAGCTGGATCTGAACAGAGGACCTCCATCAAGCAACTTGTACACGAAACACCTCCAAAAGGTGGGTCTTCTTGTCTTTGGACCTTTTGAAAGGCCTAACCATATCCAGCCCCCAAGTTGCAAACGGCCAAGTGATTGGAATCATCCTCAATTCTTGAGCCGGCACATGAGCGCGTCTTGAGAACTTCTAGCAGCCATCACATCTTCTGACCAGATCCTCAGCATCAGCATGAGCGGTTAACCAATAGAAACCGTGACGAAACGCCTTAGCCACCAAAGATTTTGAACCGGCATGATGACCACAATCTCCTTCGTGGATCTCGCGCAAAATTTCACAGCCTTCTTCAGGAGATACACAGCATTGAAACGCCCCTGTCACGCTACAATGATGTAACTCTTCATTGATGATAATCATGGACTTGGACTGCCGGATTATCTGCCTGGCCAATGTCTCATCCTCTGGTAACTCGCCCCGATTCATATACGCCAGATAGGGAACCGTCCAATCCGGGATAACATGAAGAGCCGCCACCAACTGAGCTTCTGGATCAGGAACAACCAAATCCTCACTACTAGGGAAAACCCTAGCAGTAGCGCTGGTTTTGTGCTCACTAGTAGCGCGGGTAGGCGCGCTACTAATAAGGCGCTACAACTATTCTTAGCAGTAACGCATGCCCGCACGCGCTACTGCTAGGATGAATAGCTACAACATTTGTTCACTCCCACGCTGCTGCTAAGGTAACTACTGGCAGCGTGTTTTCTCTCCATCGCTACTAGTATTCTTTTTTTATTTTTTCATTTTTAGTGTATTTATGCGCCATCGCATAAATATTTGTACAATACCAGTTATGAGGTTTACATCATTATGTCCATAACAAAGGTGTCAATGAAGGTGGATTAGGTTCAAGTGGAGGCAATATGTGGTGCAATGTCAAAGTATAATACTAATCCAAACTTGATCTAGTTTGGACTAGTAGTACTTTCGATGTGCACCACATGTTGCCTCCACTTGAATCTAATCCGCCAAAGACAAGATATTTAATCATCATCATGGTCATTACCACCAACAGATTTATTTAATCACCACTAACACTAGCTAATAATAATCATCATAGCCATTACCACCAACACTAGCTATTTTATCATCATAGTAATAGTGTAGCACATCATCATCCTCAAACTCATTTCTAGCTAGCTAATCACTCCTGCTGCTCTCTCTAGGTAAAATAACATAAAACATGTGTAGCTCTCCTCCTTGATCAAGTTGGAGCATGCAGATGAACCTGTCTCCTAATCGTGGGTAGCGCCTGCTTGCTGCCCCTAGTACTTGTCTCTGTGCTCCCCATCACATATTTGGTCCAGTCTTGCACTATTAAGCATCCGTCGCTAATCTTGAATGCACTAAAGTAATCTATAGGATATCTTGGCCGTAAGCTAATAATACTCATGGTAGCTTTAGTCTCGATCCCATAAGGCACAACATTCATCGGGAGTCCCTGTTGAAGAACATCGTATGGTAACATACTTAGCAATGAAGTTTAGATTCAAAAATAATGTATGGAAAAGTTGCACTGAGGACAAATAGTAAAAATCTTACCATCCTTCCTAAATAGATGTGACCGTAGTTCATTACGAACACTATTGGTCGCACGTTTTCAGTACTAATATTTCTAAATCCAGCAAGAAAATTTGTCTTGACGGTATCAAGATCCTCAAGCCATGAAACATAATGACTTAGCTCCTCGCAGTTTAGTTCAGCCCCGGACAGTAGTAGGTCCCGTCTACCAAGCTACTGGACATGTTTGTTTGCACCCAAATAAGTGACAATACAAATTAGTTGTCAACTATTTTGAATAAACAATATCAAAGACATAAATATGGTTGAGAAACTTACATAATGGTATAATCGAGAGGCGCTCGACATCGAACCAGATGTCGGTATTACCTTCAATATCATCTTCCTGGACGAATATCAAAGGTGATAACCATATCGGGCTCTAATGCATAAGTCTTGCATAGTGCTCGCCATGTTTTGCATCCAAAATAGGTGTAGTCATCTGAATTGTATAATTTTGCGTGGAAAATATAACCATGCTCAGTCTTCAAGTAAACTTTCTTTACCTCCATAGTATGACTGAAACCTATCTTATCCAATACAAAAACTCTTGCCTGGGAGGGGATACGCTAGTAGAATAGTAAAAAAATATAAGTTGAAGCAAATAAAGCAGATGTCATGCTTAATTACGAAAAAAGACTTGTCGCTGTGACTTACTATATCCACTTTGAAGTTCTCATCCAGCTTGATGCTGAAGTGCCTATCATCATCTAGGAAGATTCCGTCGCACAGGCCGCACTCGTCTTCGCAGTATTTGCAAATACCGAAATCCTTTTCGTCGTTAGGCATTTCCTATGTTCATAGTTAAAACATTAAATGAAAACGATCGAAGAAAAATACCAGGATACTCAACACACAAATCCGGGTCACTCAATATTTCCAACATATTCTAGCACAAGTCAAGCCAAAATTCACGGAAAAAATCCAGCATGACCTTTGCTAAAATAGGACATATCGAGCGCCTGAAATTTGACGGAACCGAAATGAATCAACACTCCGGCAAAACATAGGCCACTCGGAGGTGTAACCTGCAAACATGACCGGCCACTTGGATATTTAGCAACACAAGATATGCATTTCAAAATATCTTATAGGACTCATATTAGCATGCATTCAATAAGCAAAAGTAAATCATCTCATGCGTCCATACATCGTCGAATATTATCACTAATACATCACGAATAGTGTCATACATATAACATCACTAATACAACTAAAACCCTAGCACACGACGGGTATCGGGCGCCGGGCGGTGGACACCCACGAGAAGGAACCATCACGGGATCATAGCTCCAAGAGATCCTCGGAGAACCTGCCGTATTGGAGAACTTGTGCTCCAACGCAAACAAGTAGCGATGGACGGCGTGTCCTCCTCATCGACATGGTGACGCACCACCTCCGCGAGTCCTCGAGCCTCGGACCGCCATCGCACACGCGACCGCCACCAAAGAAGGTTCGGGTCAACGACAGTGCTGGCTCACCAACCTGCGCCTCGGCAGTAGCGCCTCAAGACCACCTCAAGCGGAGCCAGGCCCTGACATGGCCCATCTGGTCAAGCAGGTGTCGCCCTCCACCGACTCGACGACGAGGATGCGGGATAGGCATCATACACGTCGATGCGGGAAAAATTGCTTTAACTAAAAAATAGCAACAAGTTCTTACTAACTAGTTCTATTAATTCAACTAGTTCTTACTAAAAATAAACTTACTATAAATAAAAATATTCTAGTACCTAATTAGTACCTAGTTCTTACTAACTAATTAGTACCTAGGAACTACTGCCCTAATTACCATCTAAGTAATTAACTAACTAGCACTAAAAATAGCCTAGGGTTCATACTAACTAGCACTAAATAGCTAGGGTTCATACTAAGCAGAGAAGAGGGATCGGAAGGGGAGAGTGCTTATAGAGGGCGGGGAGAGAGATGGGGTCGGGGGAGACGGCGGCACCGAGGCGCGGCGAGGCGGGGTCGGGGGAGACGGCGGCGAGGCGGGGCCGGGGGAGACGGCGCGAGGCGGGTCGAGGGAGATGGCGGTGAGGCGGGGTCGGGGGAGACGGCGATGAGGTTGGGTCGGGGGAGACGGCGGCAAGGCGGGGTCGGGGGAGACGGCGGCGAGGCGGAGGTGACGAGGAATAGTAGAGGAGAATTGGGGGAGGAAGCAGAGGAGAGGGATTCAGGCCGCGCAGGGGGTTAGGTCAAAATAGCTTTAACAGTAGCGTGGGGAGGCAAAACGCGCTGCTGCTAAAATTCGCAGTAGTAGCGCTGTTCGTAGAAGGGCGCTACTACTATACCTAGCACGTCAGGAACGGTGTGGCAATTATAGTAGCAACGCGTTCTATTCCTGGCGCGCTACTACTAAGCGGGTAACAGTAGCGCGGTTCGGGCAGACGCGCTACTGCTAAGTAGCAGTAGGGCCTCATTTTAACAAGCGCCACTGGTAACATTCTGTGTATAAGGTTTTCCCTAGTAGTGCCTCTTCACCAGGGAGCTTGATGGACGGGTTATGCAGAACATCCAAGAAGACATTAGGTGGAACCGGTTTACGTTGAGAACCCAGGCGGCTTAATGCGTCCACCGCTTCGTTCTTTTGCCGGTCCACATGATCCACCCGATAACCTTTAAAGTGACGTGCAACAATATCCACCTCACGACGATATGCTGCCATGAGTGGATCCTTGGAATCCCAAGTGCCAGACACCTGTTGAGCTACCAGGTCCGAATCACCGAAGCACTTAACTCGGCTTAGGTTCATCTCCTTAGCCATCCGGAGACCATGGAGTAAAGCCTCGTACTCAGCTGCATTGTTAGTGCAAGGGAACATTAAACGGAAAACATAAAAAAACTTATCACCTCGTTGGGAAGTTAATACGACTGCAGCCCTCGAGCCCTCCAATTGTCTGGACCGATCAAAATGAATAGTCCAATAAGTGTGATCCGACTTCTCTTCAGGCGCTTGTAGTTCTGTCCAATCGTTGATGAAATCCACTAGTGCTTGAGATTTGATCGCCGTTCGGGGTATATATTTCAACCCGTGAGGTCCAAGCTCGATAGCCCACTTAGCAATCCGGCCAGTTGCTTCCCTGTTCTGGATTATATCTCCTAAAGGAGCAGAACTGACCACCGTGACGGGATGTCCTTGGAAATAATGCTTGAGCTTCCGGCTTGCCATGAAAACTCCATATACCAACTTCTGCCAGTGCGGGTACCTTTGCTTGGATTAAATAAGTACCTCACTGATATAATAAACCGGACGCTGAACCGGATATTCCTTTCCTGCCTCTGTCACATCCCTAGTTCTGGTAATGCTTAGTGCTTGCATTAGAGTGTTGCATCATGTTTAAATTTTATTTAAATTGAAATGGGGATTGATCAAACCCTAGCATCAGAAAGAATTCAACTAGGTTCAAATAAAAATCATTTTCAATGAATCCAAAATGCCTTTGAAAATGTTCATGATTTTTGATAAAGGTGAAAACCTCTGCCAACAATGGTGGACATATTTTTAGGTCATCTTTGGATTTTTGAATTAACACAAAAGTATTTGAATTGGAGCAGTTTAAATGCTATATATATTTTAAATGGTCCAAATATTCTGAAGTTATTTGTGGAGCCTGAAATAATTCAGTTAACCACCAAAATAATTTCCAGAATTATCTAAAATGATTTAGTTCCTAAACTAAATCAGAACAAAGAAAAACAGAAAAGAAAAAGAAAATAGAAAAGAGAGAGAGAGATAGTACTGCCACTTACTCCGGCGCCTCACCGCCCACCTCAGAGCAGCCCGGCTGGGCAAAGCCAGCCAACCCACTGTGGGCAAGGTTGTCTACAACCTTGCGCTAGTAGGACGCCAAGCGCAGTGCTCGCCAGACGCGCCTCCGAGCGCCACCTCCTGCCTCTCTGCTTCTTCCCGACCCCTAGAGATGCCACGCACCTCCTCGGCGCCACGCCCACTTCTCCTCCGTCCCTATCCCCTCTCGCTTCTCTCCTCCCGCGATCGAACGGAGCCCATCGCGCCGCCACCGCCGCTGCGCCCACCACTGCCTTGCACTGTGGCGTGACCCAGCTCCGCCTGACCCCAAGCCCCTCACGTCGACTCCATCAAGCCCGGATGCCCCAAGACGATGTCGCGGCTTCTTCCCCGACCACGGCCGCTGAATGCCTCCGTCGATTCGGCCACTCCTGCGCGCCCCCGAGCCCACTAACCATCCCTGCAGCTCCGCGGTGAGCCGCTGACCTGATTCCCTTGCCCTGCTGCCCTCGCGTGTTCTAGCCCCGATCCCCAACCTGACCGAAGCATCTCGCCACGCCATGGCGTAGCTGCACACACCACAAGCCAAGCTCGCAATGAGCTCGTCACGTGCTCAGCCAACCCCCAGGAGCACGTAGCAGCCTCCGGTTTCTCCTCTAGTGCACCGTAGCATCGCCACCGCCTACACCCGAACTCCGGCCGCCGCCGATTTGGTCGCCGCCGTCGATCCCGACCACCGCAGCTCCTACCACCGCCACCAATGGATGCGCCTCACTCCCAGGAACCCATAGGTGCAACCCGTGTTGGAAATATGCCCTAGAGGCAATAATAAAAGCATTATTATTATATTTCCTTGTTCATGATAATTGTCTTTTATTCATGCTATAACTGTATTATCCGGAAATCATAATACACGTGTGAATACATAGACTACAATACGTCCCTAGTAAGCCTCTAGTTGACTAGCTCGTTGGTCAGCAGATAGTCATGGTTTCGACTATGGACATCGGATGTCATTGATAGCGGGATCACGCCATTAGGAGAATGACGTGATGGACAAGACCCAATCCTAAGCATAGCACAAAGATCGTGTAGTTCGCTTTGCTAGAGCTTTTCCAATGTCAAGTATCTCTTCCTTAGGCCATGAGATCGCAAATTCCGGATGCCGTAGGAGTGCTTTGGGTGTATCAAACGTCACAACGAATCGGGTGACTATAAAGGTGCACTACAGGTATCTCCGAAAGTGACCATTGGGTTGACACGGATCGAGATCGATTTGTCACTCCGACACGGAGAGGTATCACTAGGGCCCACTCGTAATGCATCATCATAATGAGCTCAAAGTGATCAAGTGTCCGGTCACGGATCATGCATTGCGGTATGAGTAAAGTGACTTGCCATGAACGAGACTAACGAGGTATTGGGATACCGACGATCGAAGTCTCGGCAAGTAACATACCGTCGACAAAGGGAATAGAATACGGGGTTGCTTGAACCCTTGACATCGTGGTTCATCCGATGACAACATCGAGGAGCATGTGGGAGCCAACATGGGTATCCAGATCCCGCTGTTGGTTATTGACTTGAGGTAGTCTCGTTCATGTTCATGTCTCCCAACCCGTAGGGTCTACACACTTAAGGTTCGGTGACGCTAGGGTTAATAGGAAGACAAGTATGTGATTACCGAATGTTGTTCGAGTCCCGATGAGATCCCTGGACGTCACGAGGAGTTCCGGAATGGTCCGGAGGTAAAGATTTATATATGGAAAGTGGTTAAACGGACTCGGAAAGTTTCGGGGTATACTGGTAAAGTACTGGGCCACCGGAGGGTTCCGAGGTCCACCGGAGGGGCCACCCCTCCGGGGGCCACATGGGCTAAGTGGGAGGGAGCCAGCCCCGGTGGGCTGGGCGCACTCCCCACCTAGGCCCATGCGGCTAGGGTTTGGGAGGGTAAACCCTAAAGGGGCGCCTCAGCTTGGGGGCAAGCCACCCTCCCCCTCCCTTGGGCCGCCGCCCCATCTAGGGTTTACCCTAGATGGCCGCCCCCTGCCCTCTCCTCCTATAAATAGAGGGTGGGGGGAGGGCTGCCAACACAGCTTGAAGGCGCAGCCCTCCCTCCCCAACACCTCTCTTTCTCCACGCAAGCTTGGCGGCCCCTGCCGGAGAACTACCAGACCAGCTGCACCACGCCGTCAGGCTGCCATTGAATTGTCTTCTTCAACCTCTCCTTCACTCTTGCTGGATCAAGACGGAGGAGACGCCATCGTCCCGCACGTGTGTTGAACACGGAGGTGCTGTCCTTTCAGCACTTAGGTCATCGGTGATCGGAATCACGCTGGGAACGCCTTCATCATCACCACTCTCTCGAACGCTTCCGCACTCGATCTACAAGTGGTATGTAGATGCAAACTCTCTCGTTACTCGCTGCTTAGTAGAACTCATAGATGGATCTTGGTGAAACCGTAGGAAAATTTTAATTTTCTGCAACGCTCCCCAACAAAGGGCATCATGAGCTAGGTCTATGCGTAGTTCTCTTTGCACGAGTAGAACACAATTTTGTTGTGGGCGTGGATCTTGTCAACTTACTTGCCATTACTAGTTGTTTCTTGCTTCCGCGGTATTGTGGGATGAAGCGCCCGACCAACCTTACACGCATTTCGTGAGACCGGTTCCACCGACTAACATGCACTAGTTGCATAAGGTGGCTGGCGGTGTCTGCTCTCCTACTTTAGTGGGAGCGGATTCGATGAACAGGTTCCTTATGAAGGGTAAATAGAAGTTGACAAGATCACGCCAGGTTATTCGTAGGTAAGAAAACGTTCTTGCTAGAACCCAATTGCAGCCACGTAAAAGATGCAACAACAATTAGAGGACGCCTAACTTGTTTTTGCAGCAATTGTCATGTGACGGATATGGCCAAGTTGTGATGAATGATGATATATTGTGATGTATGAGATCATGTTCTTGTAATAGGAATCACGACTTGCATGTCGATGAGTATGACAACCGCAGGAGCCATAGGAGTTGTCTTTATTTTTGTATGACCTGCGTGTCATTGAAAGAACGCCATGTAATCTACTTTACTTTATTGCTAAACGCGTTAGTCATAGAAGTAGAAGTAGTCGTTGGCGTGACAACTTCATGAAGACACGATGATGGAGATCATGATGATGGAGATCATGGTGTCATGCCGGTGACAGGATGATCATGGAGCCCCGAAGATGAAGATCAAAGGAGCTATATGATATTGGCCATATCATGTCACTACTTTATAATTGCATGTGATGTTTATTATGATTATACATCTTGTTTACTTAGAACGACGGTAGTAAATAAGATGATCCCTTAGAACAATTTCAAGAAGTGTTCTCCCTAATCGTGCACCGCTGCTACAGTTCGTCGCTTCTAAGCACCACGTGTTAATCGGGTGTGATGGATTCTTACGCTCACATACAACGGGTGTAAGCAAGATTTGCACACGCAGAAACACTTAGGGTTAACTTGACGAGCCTAGCATGTGAAGACATGGCCTCGAACACGGAGACCGAAGGTCGAACACGAGTCGTATGGAAGATACGATCAACATGAGAATGTTCACCGACGCAGACTAGTCCGTCTCACGTGTTGATCGGACACGGCCTAGTCGACTCGGATCGTGTAACACTTAGATGACTAGAGGGATGTCTAATCTAAGTGGGAGTTCATTAATAATTTGATTAGATGAACTTAATTATCATGAACTTAGTCTAAAACTTTTGAATTATATGTCTTGTAGATCAAATGGCCAACGCCATGTCAACTTGAACTTCAACGCTTCCTAGAGAAAACCAAGTTGAAAGATGACGGCAGCAACTATACGGACTGGGTCCGAACCCGAGGATCATCCTCATAGCTGCCAGAAACAATACGCCCTAGAAGGACCGCTAGGTGACGCCTCCGTCTCTGCAGAACCAAGACATTATGAATGCTTGGCAGTCTCGTCGATGATTACTCCCTCGCTCAAGGCGGCATGCTTTACAGCTTAGAACCGGGCTCCAAAAGCGTTTTGAGCACCACGGAGCATATGAGATGTTCGAGGAGCTGAAACTTGTTTTCCAAGCTCACGCCCGGGTCGAGAGATATGACATCTCTGACAAGTTCTATAGTTGTAAAATGGAGGAAAACAGTTCTGTCGGTGAGCACATTCTCAAGATGTCCGGGTTGCACAACCGTATGACCCAAATGAATATTAACCTCCCCGATGAGGCGGTCATTGACAGAATCCTCCATCGCTCCCACCAAGCTACAAGAGCTTTGTGATGAACTACAACATGCGGGGATGGTAAAGACCATTCTGAAGTGTTCTCTATGCTGAAGTCACCGAGGTTGAAATCAAGAAAGAACATCAAGTGTTGATGGTCAATAAGACCACTAAGTTTAAGAAGGGCAAGGGCAAGAAGAACTTCAAGAAGGACGGCAAGGAGATTGCCGCGCCTAAGCAAGTTGCCGGAAGAAGTCAAAGAATGGACCCAAGCCCGAGACCGAGTGCTTTTATTGCAAGGGAAGGGTCACCGAAGCGGAACTGCCCCAAGTACTTAGCGGATAAGAAGGCCGCAACACCAAAGGTATATTTGATATACATGTAATTGATGTGTACCTTACCAGAATCGTAGTAACTCCCGGTATTTGATACCGTGCCGCTGCTCATATTTGTAACTCACAGCAGAGCTGCGGAATAAGCGGAGATCGAAGGCGAGGTGACGATGCGCGTCGGGAATGGTTCCAGAGTCGATGTGATCGCCGTCGGCACGCTACCTCTTCATTTACCCATGGATTAGTTATGAACCTTAATAATTGTTATTTGGTGCCAAGTTTGAGCATGAATATTGTATCCGGATCTCGCTTAATGCGAGATGGCTACTCATTTAAATCCGAGAATAATGGTTGTTCTATTTATATGAGAGATATGTTTTATGGTCATGCTCCGATGGTCAATGGTTTATTCTTAATGAATCTCGAGCGTAGTATTACACATGTTCATAGCGTGAATACCAAAAGATGTAAAGTTGATAACGATAGTCCCACATACTTGTGGCACTTTGCCGCCTTGGTCACATTGGTGTCAAGCGCATGAAGAAGCTCCATGCTGATGGACTTTTGGAGTCTCTTGATTATGAATCATTTGACACATGCGAACCATGCCTCATGGGCAAGATGACCAAGACTCCATTCTCTCGAACAATGGAGCGAGCAACCAACTTGTTGGAAATCATACATACCGATGTGTGAGGTCCAATGAGCGTTGAGGCTCATGGAGGATATCGTTATGTTCTCACTCTCACAGATGACTTGAGTAGATATGGGTATGTCTACTTGATGAAACACAAGTCCGAGACCTTTGAAAAGTTCAAGGAATTTCAGAATGAAGTAGAGAATCAACGTGACCGAAAGATAAAATTCTTACGATCGATCGTGGAGGAGAATATTTAAGTCACGAATTTGGTACACACTTAAGAAAATGTGGAATCGTTTCACAACTAACGCCGCTGGAACACCTCAACAGAACGGTGTGTCCGAACGTCAGAATCGCACTCTATTAGATATGGTGCGATCTATGATGTCTCTTACCGATTTACCGCTATCATTTTGGGGATACGCCTAGAGACAGCTACATTCACTTTAAATAGGGCACCGCCTAAATCCATTGAGACGACACCGTATGAATTATGGTTTGGGAAGAAACCTAAGCTGTCGTTTCTAAAAGTTTGGGGATGCGATGCTTATGTCAAGAAACTTCAACCTGAAAAGCTCGAACCCAAGTCGGAAAAATGCGTCTTCATAGGATACCCTAAGGAAACCTTTGGGTATACCTTCTACCTTAGATCCGAAGGCAAGATCTTTGTTGCCAGAGAACGGAATCTTTCTTGAAAAGAGTTTCTCTCGAAAGAAGTAAGTGGGAGGAAAGTAGAACTCGATGAAGTACTACCTCTTGAACAGAAAGTAGTGCAGCTCAGAAAATGTTCCCGTGATGCCTACACCAACCAAGAGGAAATTCATGATGATGATCAAGGTACTTTGGATCAAGTTGCTACTGAACTTCATAGGTCCACTAGGACACGCCCGCACTGCAGTGGTACGGCAACCCTGTCCCGGAAATCATGTTGTTAGACAACGTGAACCTTCAACTATGAAGAAGCAATGGCGGCCCAGATTCCAACAAATGGCTAGAAGCCATGAACCGAGATAGAATCCATGTATGAAAACAAAGTGTGGACTTTGACCGACTTGCCGATGATCGGCGAGCGATAGAAAACAAATGGATCTTTAAGAAGAAGACGGACGCGGATGGTAATGTCACCATCTATAAAGCTCGACTTGTCGCTAAGGGTTATCGGCAAGTTCAAGGGATTGACTACGATGAGACTTTTTCTCCCGTAGCGAAGCTTAAGTCCGTCTCAATCATGTTAGCAATTGCCGATACTATGATTATGAGATATGGCAGATGGACGCCAAAACAGCGTTCCTTAACGGCTATCTTAAGGAAGAGCTGTATATGATACAGCCGTAAGGTTTTGTCGATCCTAAGAATGTCGACAAAGTATGCAAGCTCCAATGATCCATTTATGGGCTGGTGCAAGCATCTCGAGTTAGAACATTCGCTTTGATGAGATGATCAAAGCGTTAGTTTATGCACTTATGGAGAAGCCTGCGTTTACAAGAAAGTGAGTGGGAGCTCAGAGCATTTCTCATATTATATGTAGATGACATACTTGATGGGAAATGATATAGAATTCTTGGACAACATTAAGGCCTACTTGAATAAGTGTTTTCAATGAAGGACCTTGGAGAAGCTGCTTATATATTAGGCATCAAGATCTATAGAGATAGATCGAGACGCCTCATAGGTCTTTCACAAAGCACATACCTTGATAAGATTTTGAAGAAGTTCAAAATGGACCAGTCCAAGAAGGGTTCTTGCTCAGACATAAGGTGTGAGATTGAGCTCAGCTCAATGCCCCACCACGGCAAAAGATAAAGAAGAGATGAGTGTCATCCCTATGCCTCAGCCATAGGATCTATTATGTATGCCATGCTGTGTACTGACCTGATGTAAACCTTGCCGTAAGTTTGGTAGGAAGGTACCAAAGTAATCCCGCAAGGAACACCGGACAGCGGTCAAGAATATCCTGAAGTACCGAAAAGGACAAAGGACATGTTTCGCTTTATGGAGGTGACGAAGAGCTCGTCAGTAACAGGTTACGCCGACGCTTAGCTTCGACACAGATCTGATGACTCTAAGTCACAAACCGGATACGTGTATATGTTGAATGGTGGAGCAGATGGCTGGTGCAGCTGCAAGCGAGCGTCGTGGCGGGATCTACATGTGAAGCGGAGTACATGGCAGCCTCGGAGGCAGCGATGAAGCAATTTGGGTGAAGGAGTTCATCACCGACCTAGGAGTCATACCCAATGCGTCGGGCCGATCAAACTCTTCTGTGACAACACCGGAGCTATTGCACTTGCCAAGGAGCCCAGGTTTCACAAGAAGACCAGGCACATCAAGTTGCCGCTTCAACTCCATCCGTGAAAATGTTCGAATGGAGACATAGAAATTTGTAAAGTGCATACGGATCTGAATGTCGCAGATCCGCTGACTAAACCTCTTCCATGGGCAAAACATGATCAACACCGTAACTCTATGGGTGTTCGATTCATCACAATGTAAACTAGATTATTGACTCTAGTGCAAGTGGGAGACTGTTGGAAATATGCCCTAGAGGCAATAATAAAAGCATTATTATTATATTTCCTTGTTCATGATAATTGTCTTTATTCATGCTATAAGCTGTATTATCCGGAAATCGTAATACACGTGTGAATACATAGACTACAATACGTCCCTAGTAAGCCTCTAGTTGACTAGCTCGTTGGTCGCCAGATAGTCATGGTTTCGACTATGGACATCGGATGTCATTGATAACGGGATCACGCCATTAGGAGAATGACGTGATGGACAAGACCCAATCCTAAGCATAGCACAAAGATCGTGTAGTTCGCTTTGCTAGAGCTTTTCCAATGTCAAGTATCTCTTCCTTAGACCATGAGATCGTGCAATTCCGGATGCCGAGGAGTGCTTTGGTGTATCAAACGTCACAACGTAATCGGGTGACTATAAAGGTGCACTACAGGTATCTCCGAAAGTGACCATTGGGTTGACACGGATCGAGATCGGATTTGTCACTCCGACACGGAGAGGTATCACTAGGGCCCACTCGGTAATGCATCATCATAATGAGCTCAAAGTGATCAAGTTTCGGTCACGGATCATGCATTGCGGACGAGTAAAGTGACTTGCCGGTAACGAGACTAACGAGGTATTGGGATACCGACGATCGAGTCTCGGGCAAGTAACATACCGTCGACAAAGGGAATAGAATACGGGTTGCTTGAACCCTTGACATCGTGGGTTCATCCGATGACAACATCGAGGAGCATGTGGGAGCCAACATGGGTATCCAGATCCCGCTGTTGGTTATTGACTTGAGGTAGTCTCGGTCATGTTCAGATGTCTCCGAACCCGTAGGGTCTACACACTTAAGGTTCGGTGACGCTTAGGGTTAATAGGAAGACAAGTATGTGATTACCGAATGTTGTTCGAGTCCCGATGAGATCCCGGACGTCACGAGGAGTTCCGGAATGGTCCGGAGGTAAAGATTTATATATGGAAAGTGGTTAAACGGACTCAGGAAAGTTTTGGGGTATACTGGTAAAGTACGGGGCCACCGGGAGGGTTCCGGAGGTCCACCGAGGGGCCACCTCCGGGGGCCACATGGGCTAAGTGGGAGGGGCCAGCCCCGGTGGGCTGGGCGCACCTCCCACCTAGGCCCATGCGGCTAGGGTTTGGGAGGGTAAACCCTAAAGGGCGCCCCCTGGCTTGGGGGGCAAGCCACCCTCCCTCCTCCCTTGTCCGCCGCCCCCATCTAGGGTTTACCCTAGATGGCCGGCCCTTGCCCTCTCCTCCTATAAATAGAGGGGTGGGGGGGCTGCCAACACAGCTGAAGGCGCAGCCCTCCCTCCCAACACCTCTCTTTCTCCACGCAAGCTTGGCGAAGCCCCGCCGGAGAACTACCAGACCAGCTGCACCACGCCGTCGTGCTGCCATTGGAATTGTCTTCTTCAACCTCTCCTTCACTCTTGCTGGATCAAGACGGAGGAGACGCCATCGTCTCCGTCGTGTGTTGAACACGGAGGTGCTGTCCTTTCAAAGACTTAGGTCATCGGTGATCGGAATCACGTTGGGAACGCCTTCATCATCACCACTCGAACGCAGCTTCCGTACTCGATCTACAAGTGGTATGTAGATGCAAACTCTCTCTCGTTACTCGTTGCTTAGTAGAACTCATAGATGGATTTTGGTGAAATCGTAGGAAAATTTTAATTTTCTGCAACGTTCCCCAACAACCCGCGCATCAAACGGTGCCCTGTAGCGCGAACCCGAGCCCCTCCGCCACTTTATCGTGCGCCAAGTCAAGCACCAAGAAGTTAGCCTCAGTTGACCAGGGGGTTGACCTCCCCTGGGTCCATGACATGCGGGCCCCGCCCGACTAACTAATCTAGTTTAGGTTTAAACGAAATTAGCTTAACCTAGGTTAGTGCTAATTAAACTAGGTTAGTTTAGTTAGTCACCGACATGCAGGACCCACGCCAGTTTGACTGGACCGGTCTGTTGACCTGCTGAGGTCAGCCTGACGCAATGCTGACGCCGTAATAGGTTTTTCTGGATTTAATTTAATTCAAGAAATTCCAGAAAATAGCTAAAACTTCTAAAATTCATAGTAATTCAACCGTAGCTCCAAATCAAATAATTTATATATGAAAAATTATCAGAAAAATTCAAGGAATCCATCTGTACCATTTTCATGCATGTTTGAACAATGTTTGTCCTCTGTTTTGGACAAAACAAATAAAGGGCATTTAAATAATCATATATGGAGTTGGAATTTGAATCATGTATTCAAACCAACTTCATTTAAATCATAGCTAGATGCATTAGCTCAAATCACAGCATATTGCCATGTCATGATCAGGCATCATATTGTGGCATTGCATTGATTGTGTTCTTTCTCTGTTGCCAGTGTTTGCCCCCCCTCTCGGTCGGCCTATCCCGACGATGAGTTCGATGACACCGATGAAGAACTATATTATCTTCAGAAGTGCCAGGCAAGCAAAACCCCCTTGTTCATTCCGATACAATCCCACTCTCTCGCTCCTGCTCTCTTTTACTGCATTAGGACAACAACGATTTATCTCACACTTGCTGCGTAGCTGAACCCTTTATCCTCTCGCATGACCTGTCATTCCACAAGAAATAGATGAAACCCACTAGCATGAGTAGGAGTTGATTGAGCCCTGTTGTGCCTACTCATTGATGCTTGTTTGTCATGCCTGCTCGCTTAGAGTTGAGTCGTGTCCGATTCATCGGGATGAATCGGAGGTGTGTGAACATGTCCCACTGTATGTGAGCTAAGTGTGTGAATACGATTTGGTAAAGGTAGCGGTGAGAGGCCATGTAGGAGTACATGGTGGGTTGTCTCATTGCAGCCGCCCTCGAACTGAGTTCTGCGTTTGTGATCCATGACCAGCACTACCACGCATTGGAATGCTTAAGTGCCCTCTCGACTTCTTAACCATCCTTGTTCTCTGTCCGGAGTTGCAACTAGTTTCGTGTTTGTAGGATATGTGTTGGAGGCCGTATGAAGCGCTGACCCTAGGGGTGGGCTATGATGCGGTAGATACACCGTGGCCCGTGTACCGATTCGCCTGCTTGGTGTCTCGGGAACCCTGCACACATCGCTCGGGGCCGTTAGTGGAAACCTCGGCGGACTCCTCATGGATGGAACCCGAATAGGCGATAAACCTGGACTAGGGACTTGAGTGTTTAGGTAGACCGTGGCCGACACCCTCGCTGGGCTTCCGCTGAAGGTTGCCCAAGACATATCGTAAACGGCGATAAGTGGTGAGAGCGTGTGTGAAGAAGTACACCCTCAGAGGGTTAATATGATCTATTCGAATAGCCATGTCTCGAAAAGGACTTCGGGTTGCCTATATCAGTTCATAGACAAGTGAAAGTGGATACTCTAAAACGCGCAAGATAAGCGTGAGTGCTATGGATGGCGCTCTCGAGGGAAGACGGGAGCGGGTCCATAGTGGTGTATTGATATGGTGAATATGTGGACTCGTAGCGCCACCTCAAAAGAGTTACTTGCAAATGTAATTCAGGATAGCCACCGAGTCAAAGCTGGCTTGCTGCAGTCAAACTCCACCACCCCTTTGTTGATAATGATGCATATGTAGATAGTTCGATGTAAGTCTTGCTGAGTACGCTTGTACTCACGCTTGCTTATTTTATGTTTTGCGAGAGACGCTGGTCTCGCTTAGTAGTTCCGCTTGGACTTCACGCTTAGCTTGTTACCTCAGCTACGATCTTGTGCCCCGGCAGATGTGGTAGATAGTAAGGCTTCTCAGCCTTTTTCATTTGTAGATGTCTCAGTACTCGGACATGTTAAGCTTCCGCTTGTGCTTTGACTTGTATGTTTCGAGTGTTGGGTCATGAGACCCATGTTTGTAATATCTCGCCCTCGAGCCTAATGAATAAATATTTGAGTCGAGAGTTATGATGTGATGCCATGTTGTATTTACACATATTGAGCATATTGTGTGTATGTTTGAAATGCTTGGTATGTGTGGGATCCGACAATCTAGTTGTTTATCCTTGGCAGCCTCTCATATGGGGAAATGTAGTCTAGTGCTTCTTGAGCGATAGTAGTCCACTACAGCCCGGTTCACGGAGTCCTGCTAGCCCAAAGACTACTGCTTCCGGACACTTGATCGGCCGGCATGTGTTTCACTTCGCTCTGTGTTCCGTCCTTCGGGAAATGTCACGCGGTGACATCCGAGTCCCGCCTAGCTCTGCTACAGCCCGGATACCGGAGTCCTGTTAGCCTAGTGCTACAGCTCAGATTCACACGTTGATGACCGACATGCTCGATGTGATTCATGTATGCCTGTCCCCATGGGTTAGTGCCGCTTTGGGTTCACGACTAGCCATGTCGGCCCGGTTCTCTCATCATATGGATGCTAGCGACACTATCATATACGTGAGCCAAAAGGCTAAACGGTCCCGGCCATGGTAAGGTGACACCCGTGGGAATACCGTGATGTGAGGCCGCAAAGTGATATGAGGTGTTACCGGTAGGTCGATGTGACTTGGAATCGGGTCCCGACAGCGTTGGTATCGAGCCCCGATCGTCAGAGGATTACCAAGCCAAACTGGTCGGTTGTGTCTAGAAATGTTTTAGTTATGTAAGGGAATTGATTGGGGAAGGAACGTAAGGCTCTTTTTACTCCTTATACCTCATGGCCCTCGATATGAGTCAACCTCTTCTCTTCTACGGGTTTAAGAACTAGGCTTCTCATCTATCTATCGTGATGACGTGTTACTAATCCATAGACCTTTAAGATTGTTGGTTTTAATCCCAGCTCAGTTCCTACTATTTCGTATGATAACCGTTGATCTCGAACCTTGATATTGTGATGTTGAGTGGTTATGCCACCATTTTTGCAGGATGTCTCAAATCATTTTGAGCATTTACAGCCGTTATGCTGTCCGAGTCATCCCAGGTTTCTAAATAGTCAGATGCCGTTTTCGATGTCCTTTTGGGCCAGATTAAGCACACTAATCGGTGAGTTGAGGTACCCTATTGCCTCGACATATATGTTGGAGTTAGTACTATGACCCTAGGTGTTTCAGGGAGTCATCGAGTAATCTAGCCATGTTTTGTGTTCCCAGTGTGATGATTCTGGCCGTCGTTCTCGAAAGCATCCCGTGATGCAATTTAGTTAGTAGGTATTCTATTCCTGGGTTCTTCAACCCAAGGTTCACCCTACTTACCTCCTGTTGATAGTGTTTGCTAGGTCCTTTAAGATATTAGTAACTTTGCGATAGTCCTCGAGGTCCGTGGTATTTCCTTCTTCCAAATACCATGAGCTAGTTATGGCAGAAGTTCCTCTTTGAGCCTAAAGATCGCAATCAGAGTACTCTTCAAGAGTTCTCCATTCATAATTGTGACTCTGCCAGTTCTACCTTCTCCGCATGGGTTATCCGGAAGAAATGTTGAGCTTTGCTCGACATACTAATCTATGCATCCACAACTCAGAAGATTATATGTTCCTTGAGTTGCTCTCTTTAGTGGTATCCCGACCATCCTCTATCAGTTGATAACCAAGAGTATGTGTGCGATCGTGTTTATCGATGCCTATTATCCTTGTGGTCCGTCAAGCCATTCTATTTCGAATGACTAGGAGAAACAAACTCCAAAGACTTCATCCATTTCTAGGATTGGGTCCAAGTAGTTGTATCCCGCAGATCAAAATGCCAATTCAGCTTTGTTCTGTTTCTACCTTGAGTATTACCCCTTTATGTCGTAATTGTCATGAGAACTGCACCAACTCTCATGAATTCTTGACGTAGTGATACTTCTCACCATCATCATTCATTCCTCGGTCCTCGTGTTGTTGTAACCGGAATGCCGACAAGTGAATTGTGATGTGTGAAATCGATACTCCTAGCAACCTCGTTGCTTGGTAGTTAATGGACAATATTCTCATTCTTAGCGTGTTGGTTACTAAATCATCATCCTAAGATTGATCGTGCTACCTAGTCCTTATTTCTGGTGCACACTTCGATTGATGAGTTAGGATCTTGTCAAGTCCTCACTCATTTGATCATATCGTCTTGCCCTCAAAAGCAAGATTGTTCTCGAGCTTAGTAACATACCAGTGGTTCGTGACTTTCCAAATATCTTCTTGGAAGTGTTACCGGGTTGTTTCCTGACTGTTATGTTGAGCTCGTGATCAAGTTGGTTTCTTGTGAACCACCCTTTCTCCAAGAATATGTGTTGGATATCCCTGAGCTAGTTAGTTGAGCTAAACAACAACTTGGAGAGTTGGAAGATAAAAGCTTGTCTGACTTAGTTCATCTTAAGGGATATCCTTTTTGAGTGTGTGTTGAAGAAATATGATATCTTCATCGATTGGTCCCTGTGATCAATTGTTGGACCTATTGTCTTATCAATCCTTTGACTTGAGTATGGGCTATTGTCAAGTCAAATCAGAACCAACGATGTTCGTAATGTTGCCTTACTCGTGGTTGACCCCTTGAGCATACACCATTACATATTTTGGTCTGATCAATGCTATCACCGTGTTCACATGATGGTGGAAGTCCAGTGATATGGAAATTCCGATGAGTTGTTGTTGAGCCCATCAGCAGCATTTTGTCTCCCCCATGAATCATGTTGAACGTCAACCTAGTGTTGGAAACTTTGTAAGCAATGCCTTCGTGTTCCGTTCATGAAGCCTATGCTTGGATGGAAGAAGTGACTTCCTCGAATTCATGTGCTTTAGGTGTAAGTTGCCGCCATAAATTTGAGAAAGGTTGTTTTGTTTCCTCTGGAATCGTCCCAAGTTAGTCATGCACGTGCGAAGTGCCCTATGGTTCGATAGATTGGCCGCCTCCACTCCATATGTGTTTCCTAGCACACCAAGCCACTGATTGATTTGCTCAAGGAAAAGGAGCGTGTTGTGATAATTCTAGATCATGCACAAGATTCCGTTATCCTCGATGATGGTTCCCAACAAGAACTCGGTAGTGTTTTATTATAAGACTACTATGTGGTCATGCTTGTCTTGGACATCGTGTCCACGGGTTTGTAGCAGAACCAGCTCATGTCTTGGAGCTTGCTATCATAGTTCACTCCCCGAGAATCTCGCAACGTCATCTCGTCGGTTTGTGTTGCAACCTTTCTTTTCGGACATGCTGAGTCTGAAGTATCCTATCACCAATCAGATCTGAATCTCAGGCAGATATGATGGTTGGAACATTCCCAACAGTTGCATTTTGTTCCCAGCTTGCACCGCCATTGTGCCAATTCCCATGGGCTGCCCTCTCAGTAATTGTTGTTTAGGATCATCTTCAAAAGTGGTCCTACCATGGGTCCCATCCATTTTCGATGATAAGCAAAATCATCCATTGCGTTGTCTTCAACAAGGTAGTCCACATCATCCATTCTAGTCCGAGTATGTCATTCTTTCGAACTCTTTCAAATGATCGATAGTGATTGCCTTAGGCTGGTATAAAGAGTCTCAATGATCTCTATATCAAAAGTAATTCTTTTTGCCACTTAAGGGAATTTTTCTATGGGTCACCTTCCTTAAGATGTCTCATTATAATATCATGGCAACTCAACTCCTCGCTACGTGGACAACCGTTCACCACCTCCTTAAGTGTGAAATTGTTGTCTACCTAGTGAACCTTCGTCATATGTGACACTCCATTCCTCTGGATGTATGTTTCATGTCTCAGCTTGAGGGATGTTGCTATGCCTCATTCCTCGAGTTAATCCTGAGTTGTTCGATCCTCAAGAAGATTAATTCTTCTAAAATTCTCCCTTTCCTCTCTTGTCATGTTGGATGAAGTTCTCAAAGCAGCGATGTCAAGATCAACGTATGCAACGAATCAACAACCTTATGAGGTGCAACTTGGATCGTGAAGATTGTGTTGGTCTTGTGCCCCTATGTCTTCTTACCTCACGTCTCGAATCTCAGGACGAGATTCTTGTTTAGTGGGGGTGAGTTGTCACATCCCTAGTTCTGGTAATGCTTAGTTGTAACACCCCGGAAGTAACTTTCCATATTTGTAACTCCAACTCTTGCCATTTTCGGCATTGATATATGATATTCCCTCCGTGGTTGGGTTTTCTCCTTTTTGCTTTTTGTCCATGTCATGCATTTTTATCATGTCATCATGTGCATCGATTTGCATACGTGTTCGCCTCATGATTCCGAGCATTTTTCCCGTTGTCCGCTTTTGCAATCCGCACTCCTATCTCCCCGGCGTCCTTTTTACGCTTTTTCCGTGTGCGGTATTAAACCTTCTCGAAATGGACCGAGGTTTGTCTAGTGGCCTTGGTATACCACCCAGACCACCGGTCAAGTTTCGAGTCATTTGGAGACCGCTTGGTACTCCAACGGTTAACCGTGACTCTCAAAGGCCTCTTTTAAGTTGCAGCCCAATAACCCATCTAAGTCACTTCCATGCTCTCCGTCGCTCGATCACGATCGTGTGGGCGAAAACTACACCTCATTTGGACTCTCCTAGCTCCTCTATGCCTATTTAAGCAAACCTCCTCCAAACCGGATCATCCTTCCCGAAACCCTAAAAATTGCGTCTCGCCGCCACGGGACGTGTCCGCCACACGGACGTCGTCCGCCGCCGCCTGACGAATCCACACACCACCTGTCCGCGCCGCCGCCCCAGCGCCGCCCGGCCACGGGCCTGCGGGGCCCGCCCGCCAGCGCCCCCACACCACCCATGCCGCCACACACATGGCGCCACACCTCGGCACACACCAGCAGGCCGCCACCTCCACCTCCGGCTGCCCGGCTGCCGCCGCCGCCACTCACCGCCGCCGCCCAAGCCCTCGCCCGCGCCTCCCAGGCCTGGGCTGCCGCCGCCTCCCCCACCCGAGCCTCCTCCCGGCGAGCTCAGACTGATCCGGCCCGCCGCCTCCTCCACGGATCCCGCGGCGACCGCCTCCTCCGCGAGCTCTGGGAGCCGCCGCCCGCGCCGATCCGATCCGGCCGCCGCCCGATCCGCCCCGATCCGGCCTCGGGCGAGAGCCTGCTGACTCTCTCCTCCCTTTTTTTCCCTAAGTCTTTTGCATCTCGTTATTTTGTTGCATTTTAGATGTGCTGTAACTTTGTCATCGTAGATCCATTTTATGCAGTATATATTTCAAATGTTCGCCTCGAAGAGTAGATCATTTCATCTCATTGCATCATTTTCATTTGAGCTCATCTTGATGCCCGAAATGCTGTTGGAAGAGTGCTATGTGTTGCTAGTTTCTGTTTCGTAACCGAAGTTGCACTTTTGTTATTTTTGCCATGATTAATGTGTGCACCCTATGAATTTGAGTCCTACATGTGTTTTGTAAAATGCCATGCCATATTTCCAGGGGTATATGCCATGTATTTTTGTGATCTATGTGGTGAATAGCACAAGCATGCAAAGTAGGTGTCCTGCTGTTGCTGATTTCAGCCCTGTTTTAGCTGTTTTTGATGCCATGTTTACTTGATGATACCGAGAGAACCATGCATATTTTGAGATACTTCAGTAAGGGTGTTTTGTAAAACATGTCTTGCTCTATCCATCCATGCCTTTTTTTGCAATTATGAAGTGCCATAGCTTGAGTCAATCGAGCTCTACTTTTGCTATGAAATGATTCCTGGCAGATTGTATACATGTTATTCAATTTTGCCTAGCTTGTTGTGGTTGATCCATTTATGCTATGTTATTGTTCTTGCCATGTATGTCTTCTATGTCATGTCTTCTTGATGTATGTATGCTTAGTTTATCATTTGAGGCTCTGTAGTGAGTGCATTGAGCTTGTAAACATGCCTACTCGTTATCAGTTTTTGACATGCCATGTTGCTGAATCTGTTAACGAGACTTTCAATATTGACATGGGTGTTACTATATTTTCTAGTCCTTTTTGGCTTATGGTCAGTAAGGGACTTTTGTTCTAGGCTTTGAGTAGATTCATGCCATGCCATGTTTTGCTATTTTAAGGTCCTGTAGCATGTAGTTTTGCTGCTCTGAACATTGCAACCTGATGCTGTTTTTGCCATGTCCAGCCTGATATTTTGTGCTCTTTTGCCATGCTTGTTTGAACATTTTATGATGTGAACTAGCCGTAGCTCAGTGATCATCTTTTGTCGAGCATCATGTGTAGATCACTGCCATGTGCTTTGTTGTTACGTTTGGGTGCAGTAGCTTAATTAATTGTTGCTTGCTAAGTGGCATCATGCTGTTAATGGCAGATTTGCGCAAATCTTGTTTTGCTTGCCATTTGCAAACCGTGCATCCGATTCCGGTGATCTTTATATCGATTTCAACCGAAATCATCTCATCTTTCCAGTGGCATACTTGGTTTGCCAAGTTGATGCCTGGTTCATCATTTACCTTCCGGAGCGCACATAAGCTTTGCATATCGCATCTCGCATATCATGTCATGTTTTGCATCATGTTGATTGTGCATTGCACCGTGATTTATTGTGGTTCCTTTGTTTGTGTTGTTGCTTTGGGTAGAGCCGGGAGACGAGTACGTGAACGAGGAACCTGTTGAGAACGCTTTCGAGGATCAAGCTTTCGACAACTCTGAGAACATTGCAGGCAAGATGACCATACCCTCGAAATCACTTCTATCTTTGCTATGCTAGTTGCTCGCTCTTTTGCTATGCCTATGCTGCGATGCCTACCACTTGCTATATCATGCCACCCAAATTGCCATGTCAGCCCCTAACCATCCTTTTCCTAGCAAACCGTTGATTGGCTATGTTACCGCTTTGCTCAGCCCTCTTATAGCGTTGCTAGTTGCGGTGAAGTGAAGTTTGTTCCTTGTTGAACATGGAGATGTTGTTCCTCTTTGGAACATGATTACTTGTTGGGGATATCACAATATATATATATCTGCTATAATTAATACATCTATATATTTGGTAAAGGGTGGAAGGCTCGGCCTTATGCCCGTGTTTTGTTCCACTCTTGCCACCCTAGTTTCCGCCATACCGTGTTATGTTCCTTGATTTCGCGTTCCTTACGGTTGGGTGATTTATGGGACCCCTTGACAGTTCGCTTTGAATAAGACTCCTCCAAAGAAGGCCCAACATTGGTTTTACCATTTGCCACCTAAGCCTTTTCCCCGGGTTTTCGCGAGCCCGAGGGTCATCTTTATTTTAACCCCCGGCCAGTTCTCCTTCGATTGCTGGTCCAACTGGCGATGTCCGGCGCCCGGGCAATCCAGGTCTATGCCAACCCGACGCCTTGCCCATCCGGTGTGCCCCGAGAACGAGATATGTGCAGCTCCTATCGGGATTTGTCGGCACATTCGGTGGCTTTGCTGGTCTTGTTTTATTGTCTGTCGAAATGTCTTGTAGTCCGGGATTCCGAGATTGATCGGGTCTTCCCGTAGAAGGAATATCCTTCGCTGACCGTGAGAGCTTATAATGGGCTGTTGGGACACCCTGCAGGTAATATCTTTCAAAGCCGTGCCGCGTTATGAGGCAGATGGGAATTTGTTAATGTCCGTTGTAGAAAACCCAAAGTTGACCTCAATAAAATACACATCAACGCGTGTGTAACTGTGATGGTCTCTTCTCGGCGGAGTCCGGAAGTGAACACGGTGTTGGAGTTATGTCCGACGTAAGTAGTTCAGATCACTTCTTGATCTCTATTAGTTTCACGACCGTGCTTTGCTCCTCTTCTCGCTCTCTTTTGCGAAGTAGCCACCATATATGCTAGTCGCTTGCTGCAGCTCCACTTTACTACCCTGTCCTTCCTATTAGCTTAAATAGTCTTGATCTCGCGGGTGTGAGATTGCTGAGTCCCCGTGACTCACAGATACTTCCAAAACAGTTGCAGGTTCCGACGAGGCCAGTGCAGGTGACTCAACCGAGCTCACGTGGGAGTTCGACGAGGAACGGGTCGTTACTATGTGTCTTTTCCTGATGATCAGTAGTGGTGCCCAGTTGGGACGATCGGGGATCTGTGTAGCATTTGGGGTATCTTCTTTATTTTGGTTCCGTAGTCAGACCTTGAGTGTACTCTGAATGATGTATGTTTATTTATGTACTGTGTGAAGTGGTGACTGTAAGCCAACTATGTACCTCTTTCCCTTAATAATTACATGGGTTGTGTGAAGATTACCTCACTTGCGACATTGCTTTCAATGCGGTTATGCCTCTAAGTCGTGCCTCGACACGTGGGAGATATAGCCGCATCGGGGGCGTTACAAGTTGGTATCAGAGCCTTCCCCGACTTAGGAGCCCCCTACTTGATTGTTTGCTGACGTTGTTGAGTCTAGAATGGAAAATGTTTTGAGTCTTAGGATTATATATATCGGAGAGTAGGATTCTTTTTACTTCCCAGTCCTTTCGTCGCCTCTGTGAGGTCTCCCGACGAGAGTTTTGACTCTCCTCTTCTCAATTTTCACTAAAATTTTTTAGGATCACGTGGTATTTTGGAATCGTTCCGATGGTTTTGTGACGAGAACATTGTTCTTGGTGCCTCGACATTTAGGGGTTGTGGCGGTGTCCCGGAGTTGAGCTCCGAGGTGTTGTCGCCACAATTTTATCGCTGCAGTTCTGGAATACCCGAGTTTTGCCGACATCGAAATCTCTTTTGTGCGCTTGTTGGTGAGATAACCCTATAGCCCAATCTCGTGGCGAAAAGGGAGTATTGCCATGACTTGTATAACGGATGTTTTTCAAGGTCGAGGTACACGATTTCCGAGGATTTCTTGGTTATGTGTTGATGGATGGATACAATGGATCTAGGTATTGTTAGTTTGGGTGATATATGTTGTGTCCCTGTATCCCCAACACCAGATTGCATAACCGTAAAGTTTCGGAGTTTATAGGTGGGAATTCTAGTAGCTTACGTGATATTCTTTCGGACGGATGTATGATTTGAGATTGGGGTTCAACGCTCTAGTGGTCCGCCCATTCACGGTCGATTCTGATGGTCGCGAGACGCCTTAAAGAATCCTTGGCTATGCTGATTCGGGACGCCTTGTTAGTCATTCGTGACGTCCGCTATACGTCGTGTCCGTGTGGGCCCCACCACGAACACTTTGAGCGAAATCTCTATCATGTGTTTGTTCCGCTCATTCTAGAAGCCAACCTTTTGTTTTCGCCAGTGATATTCGATTTGTTTCTAAGACAGTTGTTGTTTCCATATTCTTTATCTAAGTGGCTTCTCACCTTAATGGACGTGTGATGATTAACTTTGAATTCATTCGCTCATTCTTGTTCAATGTTTATTGTGAAGACTATATGTTGCAATTTCTATCCGCTGATTCTACTTATCTTTTGTCTATCAAAGGACTAACGGATGTCACCCTCTTCAGATGGCTCCGCCAACGCGTCAATCCGGATCGCAATGATGGGGATCATCGAATCCTCCACCTCCACCTCCACCTCCGCCTCCGGAGGCCCGGCAAGCTATCATGGCAGCCACCAATGCCAATGCTCGATGATTTTGCAGCTCTTGCAAGAACGTACTCAAGGGCAAGGCAATCAAGGAATCAAGGTCAAGGCAACAATCAGCCACACTTTGCTACTCTCGACCGGTTCCTCGCTAATCAGCCAAGTCTTTCGGTTTACGTGTTGAGGCTACAGACGCCGACGATTGGTTAGTGGACATCTGCAAGCACTTTGACTGTAGCAATGTCGGACCGAGGACTTTGTCAAGTTTGCATCGCTTCAACTCAAGGATCAAGCTGCTGAGTGGTACCAAAGAATACAAAGATTCCAGAGGAGGTCGTGTCATTACAGGATGAGTTCCGCCGTGATTTCGTGAGCTCATCACATTCAAAAGTGTTGTTGAGAGCAAGCGTGAGGAGTTCCGCAATCTCAAGCAGGGCAACATGTCTGTCTATCAATACAATATCCAGTTCCGAAGCTCGCTTGCTTTTGCTAAGCAAGACGTGCTGATGAAAGGAGTATGATCTACCAATTCAGAGGTGGTCCGAGAGAAGATCTGCAATTACCTCTTGTGCTGTTTGAGCCGATAAGTATGATGATTTCTACAACATGGCACTCAAGCAAGAAGCTGCCCAGCTCAAATGTGAGGCTTCTAAGAAGAGAATCAGGATGCAGTTCAGTCCTCTTCGTCCTCTCAAGTGGCAGCTAAGCAGCAGAAGTTTTACCTTCCCCTCCTCCGTTCCGTCCAATTTACCAGCAGAAGAACTCAGGTGGCCGTGGATCTTCCCACCCACCCAACCCAAGCTATCGTAACAAGTCTAATTCTCAAGCTCCAAGGTCAAGTGCTCCTTACCACCGTCCGCTCTCCGAGGTCACTTGCAACAAGTGTCGTGAGAAGGGTCACTATGCTAACAAGTGCTTCAACCAGAGGCGCCTTCCGCCTCCTCCTCCTGTGAAATCTTCCAGCAATGCAAAGGTCAAGCATAATCCCAAGTCTGCAAGGGTGAATATGATGAATGCAGCTCAAGCGGAGGAATCTTCTCGATGTGATCATGGGTAATCTTCCGCTTAATGATATTCCTCGCAAAAGTCTTATTTGATACCGGTGCATCTATTTCTTTCATATCAAGACCTTTTGCATCCATGAACAATTTGCATACTTGTTGATCTGCCTAAGCCGATAGCGGTTTCCTCTCCGGTTTGTTCATGAATACAAAATGATGGCCCGGATGTTTCTATCAAGATGGGAGATTATAGATTTCTCGCTAAACCAATGGTTCTTGGTGACTCGGATATTGATCTTATTCTCGGATGGATCGGCTTTATCAAAGACAAAGCTCAGCTTGATTGTGCTGCCGGGGAAATTCAATTGACTCACTCTTCTAATGATGTGATCATCTATGCCGCCGTGATGAAACCATTCGGTTGTTTTCTCTCAATGAGAAGGGCGAACTGAATGCCATCTCTCGATTCCATCGCTTGTGAGTACCAAGATGTCTTTCCGTAAGAGCTTCCGGTATGCCTCCTCATCGCCGCTTGAGTTCGTTATCGATCTTGAGCCCGCATCAAACCCGTTTGCAAGCGCCCATACAAGCTTGGACCTGATGAGCTGAAGGAATTGAAGAAGCAGCTCGATGAACAAGAGCGTCTGGGTTTGATCGGACCGAGTTCATCTCCTTGGGGTTGTGGTGTTCTTTTGTCCGGAAGAAGGATGGCACGGACCGACTTTGTGTCGATTACCGTCCATTGAATAAGAAGACAATCAAGAACAAGTATCCACTTCCCAACATCAATGAGCTTTTGAGCAACTCAAAGGTGCTACATGTTGTTCTCCAAGCTTGACCTTCGATGGGGTATCATCGATTCGATTCGTGAACAAGATATTCCCAAGACAAAGATTCGTAAAGCTTTGGTTCTTATGAATATACTGTCATGTCTTTCGGCCTTGTCAATGCTCCTCCAACATTCTCTCGGATGATGAACTTCATTTTCAACCCCTACACCAACGAATTCGTCTTGGTCTATCTTGATGATATTTTGGTTTTCTCCAAGAATAAGAAGGATCATGCCAAACATTTGCGATTGGTACTAGACAAGCTCAGAGAGTACCAATTCTATGCTAAGTTCTCCAAATGTGAATTTTGGCTTGATGAAGTGCTTTATCTTGGTCATATCATCTCCGCCAAGGGCATCGCTGTTAATCCCGAGAAGGTGTCCGCAATTGTGAATTGGGAACCTCCTCAGATTGTCAAGCAGCTCCGCAGTTTTCTTGGTCTTGCAAGCTATGGCCGAAGATTCGTTGAGAACTTCTCCAAGATTGCAAAGCCTCTTTCCAACCTCCTCCAGAAGCATGTGAAGTATGTATGGTCTCCCGAGTGTGACGTTGCTTTCAATACCCTCAAAGAGAAACTCGTCACAGCTCCCTGCTCGACTCCTCCCGATGAATCCAAGCCATTTGAAGTTTTTTCGTGATGCTTCTCTTCAAGGTCTCGGTGCTGTGTTAATGCAAGAGAAGAGAGTTGTGGCTTATACCTCTCGCCAGATTGAAGCCTAACGAGAAGAACTACCCCACTCACGATCTTGAGTTGGCGGCAGCTTGTCCATGCATTGATAACGTGGAGACATCTCTTGTTGGGAAGGAAAGTGGACATTTTCACCGATCACAAGAGTCTCAAGTACATCTTCACTCAGCCTAACCTCAACCTCGTGCACTCGATGGGTCGAAATGATTCAAGAGTACAACCCAAGTATTGAGTATACTCCGGCAAAGCCAATGTTATTGCAGATGCTTTGAGCAGGAAAGCTTCTCGCAACAGCCTAATCCTCAAGCCCTTTCACCGGATCTCGTGAAGCTTTCCATAAGCTGAATCTTCAAGTTGTTCCTCAAGGCTTTCTTGCCAACCTCATAGTCTCTCCTACTTTGGAAGATCAGATTCGTGAGGCTCAACTTCTGGATACCATGGTGAAAAAGGTGAAACGTGGTATCGACAAGGGCATTTCCAAGTACAAGTGCTTCAATGTTGATGACAAAGACACTCTGTTCTTTGAGGACCGGATTGTGGTTCCTAAGGGTGATCTGCGAAAAGTCATTATGAACGAGGCTCACAATTCGCTTCTATCCATTCATCCTGGAAGTACGAAGATGTACCATGATCTCAAGCAGTCTTATTGGTGGACTCGAATGAAGCGAGAAATTGCTCAATTCGTGAATGAATGTGATGTCTGCAGAAGAGTGAAAGGTAACACCAAAGACCAGCTGGTCTCCTCCAACCTCTTGCTATTCCGAATGGAAGTTTGATCATATTGAAATGGACTTCGTGATCGGCTTTCCAAAGTCCAAGCGTGGAAATGATGCTATCTTCGTTGTCATTGACAAGCTTACTAAAGTGGCTCATTTTCTTCCTATCAAAGAATCCATCACAGCAGCTCGGTTGGCGAGCTATACACCTCCGTGATTGTCTCCTTGCACGACATTCCACAAGTGATCTCTTCGACCGTGGCAGCATATTTACCTCCAAGTTTTGGGATTCTTTCCAAGGCCATGGGCACCAACATTCGCTTTCAAGACAGCTTTCCATCCTCAAACAAGTGGCCAAGTTGAGCGAGTTAATCAAATCCTTGAAGATATGCTCGGGCTTGTGTCATTTCCTTCGTATGAAGTGGGAAGATTGTCTTCCATATGCCGAAGTTCTCCTACAACAACAGCTTCCAAGCGAGTTCGGCAAGGCCCCATTCGAAATTCTCTATGGCGAAAAGTGCCGACTCTCTCAATTGGTCTCGAGACAGTGAACGCCAACTTCTTGGCAATGACTTGATCACGTATGTAAGAAATGTGCCAAGTCATTCGTGAGAATCTCAAAGCCGCGTAATCGCGCCAGAAGAGCTATTATGATGATAAGCACCGTGATGTGGCTTTTGAAATCGGAGACCATGTCTACCTCCGTCTCTCCAATGAAAGGCACTCGCCGCTCGGTATCAAAGGAAGCTTGCACCTAGATACGTGGGTCCTTTCAAGATCATTGGCAAAAGAGGCGATCTCGCCTATCAACTTGAGCTTCCATCCAACTTTGCAAACGTGCATGATGTGTTTCACGTGTCACAGCTTCGCAAGTGCTTCAAGACTCCTGAACGCACTATCAACTTCGAAGAGATTGACCTTCAAGAAGATCTCTTATCATGAGCACCCGTTGCTATTCTTGAAGAAACCGAGCGCAAGACTCGCAACAAGTCAATCAAATTCCTGAAAGTGAAGTGGTCACACCATTCCGACCGAGAAGCTACCTGGGAGCGCGAGGATCACCTCCGTTCCGAATATCCGGAGTTCTTTCAGTCCTAGATCTCGGACGAGATCCTCTTGTAGTGGTGGAGTGTTGTAACACCCGAAGTAACTTTCCATATTTGTAACTCCAACTCTTGCCATTTTCGCATTGATATATGATATTCCTCCGTGGTTGGGTTTTCTCCTTTTGCTTTTTGTCCATGTCATGCATTTTTATCATGTCATCATGTGCATCGATTTGCATACGTGTTCGCCTCATGATTCCGAGCATTTTTCCCGTTGTCCGCTTTTGCAATCCGCACTCCTATCTCCCCGCGGTCCTTTTACGCTTTTTCCGTGTGCGGGTATTAAACCTTCTCGAAATGGACCGAGGTTTGTCTAGTGGCCTTGGTATACCACCCGTAGACCACCGGTCAAGTTTCGAGTCATTTGGAGACCGTTTGGTACTCCAACGGTTAACCGCACTCTCGCAAAGGCCTCTTTTAAGTTGCAGCCCAATAACCCATCTAAGTCACTTCCATGCTCTCCGTCGTTCGATCACGATCGTGGGCGAAAACTACACCTCATTTGGACTCTCCTAGCTCCCTCTATGCCTATTTAAGCAAACCTCCTCCAAATCCGGATCATCCTTCCCCGAACCCTAAAATTGTCCTCCGCCACCGGACGTGTCCGCTTTCACGGACGTCGTCGCCCCCGCCGCCGACGAATCCGCCACCACTGTCCGCGCCACCGCCGCATGCCGCCCAGCCCCAGCCAGGCCAGGGCCCGCCTGCCAAGGCCACCACGCCCACACACACCCGCTTCACACACACGCCCATGCTCAGCCGCGCCGGCCGCCACCACCTCCACCTCCGGCGACCTCGGCGGCCCGGCTACCGCCGCCACACGCCACGCCAGACGCGCTGCCGCCCGCCTGCCTCACGCCCGGCCGCTGCGCCTCGCCTCCGCCGGAGCTGCCGCCTCCTCGGCGAGCTCAGACGGATCCGCCTGCCGCCCTCCTCCACGGGATCCCGCCGGCGACCGCCTCCTCCGGCGAAGCCCGGAGCCGCCGCCCGCGCCGATCCGATCCGGCCGCCGATCCGCCCGATCCGCCTCGGGCCGAGAGCCCGTTGACTCTCTCCCTTCCCTTTTTTTCCCCAAGTCTTTTGCATCTCGTTATTTTGTTGCATTTTAGATGTGCTGTAACTTTGTCATCGTAGATCCATTTTGCGCGTATTATATGTCGAAATGTTCGTCTCGAAGAGTAGATCACTTCATCTCATTGCATCATTTTCATTTGAGCTCATCTTGATGCCCGAAATGCTGATGGAAGAGTGCTATGTGTTGTTAGTTTCTGTTTCGTAACAGAAGTTGCACTTTTGTTATTTTTTCCATGATTAATGTGTGCAACCTATGAATTTGAGTCCTACATGTGTTTTGTAAAATGCCATGCCATCTTTCCAGGGGTATATGCCATGTATTTTTGTGATCTATGTGGTGACTAGCACAAGCATGCAAAGTAGGTGTCCTGCTGTTGCTGATTTCAGCCCTGTTTTAGCTGTTTTTGATGCCATGTTTACTTGATGATACCGAGAGAACCATGCATATTTTGAGATACTTCAGTAAGGGTGTTTTGTAAAACATGTCTTGCTCTATCCATCCATGCCTTTTTTTGCAATTATTGAGTGCCATAGCTTGAGTTAATCGAGCTCTACTTTTGCTATCAAATGATTCCTGGCAGATTGTATACATGTTATTCAATTTTGCCTAGCTTGTTGTGGTTGATCCATTTATGCTATGTTATTGTTCTTGCCATGTATGTCTTCTATGTCATGTCTTCTTGATGTATGTATGCTTAGTTTATCATTTGAGGCTCTGTAGTGAGTGCATTGAGCTTGTAAACATGCCTACTCGTTATCAGTTTTTGACATGCCATGTTGCTGAATCTGTTAACGAGACTTTCAATATTGACATGGGTGTTACTATATTTTCTAGTCCTTTTTGGCTTATGGTCAGTAAGGGACTTTTGTTCTAGGCTTTGAGTAGATTCATGCCATGCCATGTTTTGCTATTTTAAGGTCCTGTAGCATGTAGTTTTGCTGCTCTGAACATTGCAACCTGATGCTGTTTTTGCCATGTCCAGCCTGATATTTTGTGCTCTTTTGCCATGCTTGTTTGAACATGTTATGATGTGAACTATCCGTAGCTCAGTGCTCATCTTTTGTCGAGCATCATGTGTAGATCACTGCCATGTGCTTTGTTGTTACGTTTGGGTGCAGTAGCTTAATTAATTGTTGCTTGCTAAGTGGCATCATGCTGTTAATGGCAGATTTGCGCCAATCTTGTTTTGCTTGCCATTTGCAAACCGTGCATCCGATTCCGGTGATCTTTATATCGATTTCAACCGAAATCATCTCATCTTTCCAGTGGCATACTTGGTTTGCCAAGTTGATGCCTGGTTCATCATTTACCTTCCGGAGCGCACATAAGCTTTGCATATCGTGATCTCGCATATCATGTCATGTTTTGCATCATGTTGATTGTGCATTGCACCGTGATTTATTGTGGTTCCTTTGTTTGTGTTGTTGCTTTGGGTAGAGCCGGAGACGAGTACGTGAACGAGGAACCTGTTGAGAACGTTTTGAGGATCAAGCTTTCGACAACTCGAGAACATTGCGAGCAAGATGACCATACCCTCAAATCACTTCTATCTTTGCTATGCTAGTTGCTCGCTCTTTTGCTATGCCTATGCTGCGATGCCTACCACTTGCTATATCATGCCACCCAAATTGCCATGTCAGCCCTAACCATCCTTTTCCTAGCAAACCGTTGATTGGCTATGTTACCGCTTTGCTCAGCCCTCTTATAGCGTTGCTAGTTGCGAGTGAAGCTGAAGTTTGTTCCTTGTTGAACATGGAGATGTTGTTCCTCTTGGAACATGATTACTTGTTGGGGATATCACAATATATATATATATCTGCTATAATTAATACATCTATATATTTGGTAAAGGGTGGAAGGCTCGGCCTTATGCCTGTGTTTTGTTCCACTCTTGCCACCCTAGTTTCCGCCATACCGTGTTATGTTCCTTGATTTCGCGTTCCTTACACGGTTGGGTGATTTATGGGACCCCTTGACAGTTCGCTTTGAATAAGACTCCTCCAAAGAAGGCCCAACATTGGTTTTACCATTTGCCACCTAAGCCTTTTCCCCTGGTTTTCGCGAGCCCGAGGGTCATCTTTATTTTAACCCCCGGCCAGTTCTCCTTCGATTGCTGGTCCAACTGGGCGATGTCCGGCGCCCCTGGGCAATCCAGGTCTATGCCAACCCGACGCCTTGCCCATCCGGTGTGCCTCGAGAACGAGATATGTGCAGCTCCTATCGGGATTTGTCGGCACATTCGGGTGGCTTTGTTGGTCTTGTTTTATTGCTGTCGAAATGTCTTGTAGTCCGGGATTCCGAGATTGATCGGGTCTTCCGGTAGAAGGAATATCCTTCGTTGACCGTGAGAGCTTATAATGGGCTGTTGGGACACCCCCGCAGGTAATATCTTTCAAAGCCGTGCCCGCGGTTATGAGGCGATGGGAATTTGTTAATGTCCGTGTAGAAAACCCAAAGTTGACCTCAATAAAATACACATCAACAAGGTGTAACCGTGATGGTCTCTTCTCGGAGTCCGGGAAGTGAACACGGTGTTGGAGTTATGTCCGACGTAAGTAGTTCAGGATCACTTCTTGATCGCTATTAGTTTCACGACCGTGCTTTGCTCCTCTTCTCGCTCTCTTTTGCGAAGTAGCCACCATATATGCTAGTCGCTGCTGCAGCTCCACTTTACTACCCTGTCCTTCCTATTAGCTTAAATAGTCTTGATCTCGCGGTGTGAGATTGCTGAGTCCCCGTGACTCACGTGATACTTCCAAACAGTTGCGAGTTCCGACGAGGCCGCCAGGTGACTCAACCGAGCTCACGTGGGAGTTCGACGAGGAACGTGGTCGTTACTATGTGTCTTTTCCTGATGATCGTAGTGGTGCCCAGTTGGGACGATCGGGATCCGTGTAGCATTTGGGGTATCTTCTTTATTTTGGTTCCGTAGTCGGACCTTGAGTGTACTCTGAATGATGTATGTTTATTTATGTACTGTGTGAAGTGGCGACTGTAAGCCAACTATGTACCTCTTTCCCTTAATAATTACATGGGTTGTGTGAAGATTACCTCACTTGCGACATTGCTTTCAATGCGGTTATGCCTCTAAGTCGTGCCTCGACACGTGGGAGATATAGCCGCATCGGGGGCGTTACATTAGTGCTTGCATTAGAGTGTTGCATCATGTTTAAATTTTATTTAAATTGAAATGGGGATTGATCAAACCCTAGCATCAGAAAGAATTCAACTAGGTTCAAATAAAAATCATTTTCAATGAATCCAAAATGCCTTTGAAAATGTTCATGATTTTTGATAAAGGTGAAAACCTCTGCCAACAATGGTGGACATATTTTTAGGTCATCTTTGGATTTTTGAATTAACACAAAAGTATTTGAATTGGAGCCGTTTAAATGCTATATATATTTTAAATGGTCCAAATATTCTGAAGTTATTTGTGGAGCCCGAAATAATTCAGTTAACCACCAAAATAATTTCTAGAATTATCTAAAATGATTTAGTTCCTAAACTAAATCAGAACAAAGAAAAACAGAATAGAAAAAGAAAATAGAAAAGAGAGAGAGAGAGATAGTACCTGGCCACTTACCTGGCGCCCCAACCGGCCCACCTCTGTAGCAGCCCGGCTGGGCAAAGCCAGCCCAACCCACCAGCGGCAAGGTTGTCTTCAACCATGCGCCATTAGGACGCCGAGCGTGTGCTCGCCACACACGCGCCCTCCGAGCGCCACCTCCTGCCTCTCTGCTCAATTCCCCGACCCCTCTGGAGATGCCACGCACCTCCCTGGCGCCACGTCCACTTCTCCCTCCGTCCCTATCCCCCTCTGCTCTCCCTCCCTCCCGCGACCGAACGGAGCCCGTCGCCGCCGCTCACTGCCGCTGCGCCCACCACCGTTCCCTTGCACCGTGGCCGTGACCCCGAGCTCCGCCCGGACCCCAAGCCCCTCTACGTCGACCCACTGAAGCCCGGATGCCCCAAGACGATGCTGCGGCTTCTTCCCCGACCACGGCCGCCGAATGCCTCCATCGGTTCGGCCACTCCGGCGCGCCCCCGAGCCCACTAACCATCCCTGCAGCTCCGCGGTGATCCGTTGACCCGATTCCCCCTTGCCCCGTCGTCCCTCGCATGCTCTAGCCCCGATCCCCAACCATGACCGAAGCATCTCGCAGCCGGCCATGGCGTAGCCGTGGCCACACCCAAGCTCAGCTTCGTGCGGAGCTCGTCGGCGTCTCACCAACCCCAGAGCACGAGCACCTCCGTTTCTCCTCTAGTGCACCGTAGCATCGCCACCGCCTGCACCCGAACTCCGGCCGCCGCCGATTTGGTCGCCGCCGTCGATCCCGACCACCGCAGCTCCTACCACCGCCACCAATGGATGCGCCTCACTCCCAGGAACCCATAGGTGCAACTCAGCGATCAAGCGGTGCCACAGAGCGAACCCGAGCCCTCCGCCGCACCTATCGCCGCCAAGTCGAGCCGCCGGCGAGTTAGCCTCAGTTGACCAGGGGGTTGACCTCCCCTGGGCCCATGACATGCGGGTCCTGCCCGGCTAACTAATCTAGTTTAGGTTTAAACTAAATTAGCTTAACCTAGGTTAGTGCTAATTAAACTAGGTTAGTTTAGTTAGTCACTGACATGCAGGACCCACGCGTCAGGTTTGACCTGGACCGGGTCTGTTGACCTGCTGAGGTCAGCATGACACAATGCTGACGCCGTAATAGGCTTTTCTGGATTTAATTTAATTCAAGAAATTCCAGAAAATAGCTAAAACTTCTAAAATTCATAGTAATTCAACCGTAGCTCCAAATCAAATAATTTATATAGGAAAAATTATCAGAAAAATTCAAGGAATCCATCTGTACCATTTTCATGCATGTTTGAACAATGTTTGTCCTCTGTTTTGGACAAAACAAATAAAGGGCATTTAAATAATCATATATGGAGTTGGAATTTGAATCATGTATTCAAACCAACTTCATTTAAATCATAGCTAGATGCATTAGCTCAAATCACAGCATATTGCCATGTCATGATCATGCATCATATTGTGGCATTGCATTGATTGTGTTCTTTCTCTGTTGCCGGTGTTTGCCCCCCCTATCGGTAGGCGTATCCCGACGATGAGTTCGATGACACCGATGAAGAACTATATTATCTTCAGAAGTGCCAGGCAAGCAAAACCCCCTTGTTCATTCCGATACAATCCCACTCTCTCGCTCCTGCTCTCTTTTACTGCATTAGGACAACAACGATTTATCTGTTACTTGATGTGGTAGCTGAACCCCTTTATCCTCTGCATGACCTGTCATTCCATAGTAAATAGATGAAACCCACTAGCATGAGTAGGAGTTGTTTGAGCCCTGTTGTGCCTACTCATTCATGCTTGTTTGTCATGCCTGCTACTGCTTAGAGATGAGTCAGGTCTGATTCATCGGGTTTGAATCGGAGGTGTGTGAACATGTCCTACTGTGTGTGAGCTAAGTGTGTGAATACGATTTGGTAAAGGTAGCGGTGAGAGGCCATGTAGGAGTACATGGTGGGTTGTCTCATTGCAGCCGTCCTCAGGAACTGAGTTCTGTGTTTATGATCCGTGACCAGTTAGTACCACACATTGGAATGCTTAAGTGCCCCTCTCGACTTCTTAACCATCCTTGTTCTCTGTCCAGGAGTTGCAACTAGTTTCTGGTGTTTGTAGGATATGTGTTGGAGGCCGTGCGTAGCGCTGACCCTAGGGGTGGGCTATGATGCGGTAGATACACTGTGGCCCGGTGTACCGATTCGCCCGTTTGGTGTCTCGGGAACCCTGCACACATCGTTCGGGGCCGTTAGTGGAAACCTCGGCGGACTCCTGCGGATGGAACCCGAATAGGCGATAAATCTGGACTAGGGACTTGACTGTTTAGGTAGGCGTGGCCGACACCCTCGCTGGGCTTCCGCTGAAGGTTGCCGAGTACATATCGTAAACGGGCGATAAGTGGTCGAGCGTGTGTGAAGAAGTACACCCTGCGGGTTAATATGATCTATTCAATAGCCGTGTCCGCGAAAAGGACTTCGGGTTGCCTATATCGGTTCATAGACAAGTGAAAGTGGATACTCTAAAACGCGCAAGATAAGTGTGAGTGCTATGGATGGCGTTCTCGTAGGAAGACGGGAGCGGGTCCATAGTGGTGTATTGATATGGTGAATATGTGGACTCGTGTGCGCCACCTCAAAAGAGTTACTTGCAGTTGTAGTTCAGGATAGCCACCGAGTCAAAGGTGGCTTGCTGCAGTCAAACTCCACCACCCCCTTTGTTGATAATGATGCATATGTAGATAGTTCTGATGTAAGTCTTGCTGAGTACGTTTGTACTCACGTTTGCTTATTTTATGTTTTGCAGAGAGACGTCAGTCTTGCTAGTAGTTCCGCTTGGACTTCGACGTTTAGCTTGTTACCTCAGCTACGATCTTGTGCCCCCAGCAGGATGTGGTAGATAGTCAGGCTTCTCAGCCTTTTTCATTTGTAGATGTCTGTACTCAGACATGTTAAGCTTCCGCTTGTGATTTCACTTGTATGCTCTGAGTGTTGGGTCATGAGACCCATGTTTGTAATATCTCGCTCCTCAGAGCCTAATGAATAAATATTTGAGTCGTAGAGTTATGTTGTGATGCCATGTTGTATTTACACATATTGAGCATATTGTGTGTATGTTTGAAATGTTTGGTATGTGTGGGATCCGACAATCTAGTTGTTTATCCTTGGAAGCCTCTCATATGGGGAAATGTAGTCTAGTGCTTCTGAGCGATAGTAGTCCGCTACAGCCCGGTTCGTGAGTCCTCGCTAGCCCAAAGACTACTGCTCTGGACACTTGATCGGCGGCATGTGTTTCACTTCGTTCTGTGTTCTGTCCCTTGGAAATGTCACGCGGTGACATCCGAGTCCTGCCTAGCTCGCTACAGCCCGGATACCGGAGTCTGTTAGACCAGTGCTACAGCTCGGATTCACACGTTGATGACCGACATGCTCGATGTGATTCATGTATGCCTGTCCCCATGGGTTAGTGCCGCTTTGGGTTCATGACTAGCCATGTCGGCCCGGGTTCTCTGTCATATGGTGCTAGCGACACTATCATATACGTGAGCCAAAAGGCGCCAAACGGTCCCGGGCCATGGTAAGTCGACACCCGTGGGAATACCGTGCGTGAGGCCGCAAAGTGATATGAGGTGTTACCGGCTAGGTCGATGTGACTTGGAATCGGGGTCCTGACAGCCTCCTTGCGCTCCACCACAATAGCCACGCTAACAGCCCGAGCATTAGCTGCCACATATAGTAATAATGGCTCCTTGTCAACCGGAGCAGCAAGAACCGGCGGGTTAGCTAGCTGCCGCTTTAAATCCTCAAACGCTTCATCTGCGACAGAGCTCCAGATGAAGTTAGCCGTTTTCTTCAGCATCTGGTATAAAGGAATGGCCTTCTCGCCAAGGCAGCTGATAAACCAGCTCAACGCGGCAATCCGACCTGCCAAATGTTGAACGTCATTGATACACTTTGGTTTAGCCAAGGAGGTGATAGCCTTGATCTTGTCCGGATTAGCTTCAATGCCCCTGTTAGACACCAAAAAGCCCAAGAGCTTGCCTGCTGGTACACCAAAAATACACTTGGCCGGATTAAGCATCATCTTGTAAACCCGCAGGATATCAAAGGTTTCCTTTAAGTCATCAATCAATGTTCCTTTTTCCTTGATTTTACCACAATATCATCTACATAGGCGTGAACACTGAGGCCGATTTGTTTGTGGAGGCAATTCTGCACACACCGTTGATAAGTCGCCTGGGCACTCTTGAGCCCAAAGGGCATGGACACATAGCAGAAGGCTCCAAAGGAGGTTATGAAGGTCGTCTTCTCCTGGTCCTTAACTGCCATCTTGATCTGAAGAAAACCAGAATATGCATCCAAAAAGCTCAAACGCTCGCAAACCGCCGTAGCATCGATAATTTGATCAATACGGGGGAGAGCAAAAGGATCTACTGGACAAGCTTTGTTGAGATCTGTGTAGTCCACACACATACGCCAAGTGCCGTTCTTCTTAAGGACCAACACTGGATTAGCCAACCATTCAGGATGGAAAACTTCAATGATAAATCCAGCCACTAAGAGCACAGCCACTTTTCTCCAATAGCTTTATCTTTCTTCATTGAACCGCGGAGAATCTGCTTGGCCGGTTTATACTTAGGATCAACATTAAGTGTGTGCTCAGCGAGTTCTCTCGATACACCTGGCATGTCAGAAGGCTTCCACGCAAATATGTCCCGATTCTCACGGATGAACTCAATGAGCGCGCTTTCCTATTTCGGATCCAAGTTAGCGCTGATGCTGAACTGCTTGGACGAATCGCTAGGTACGAAGTCAACAAGCTTAGTCTCATCAGCTGATTTAAACTTCAAGGCCGGATCATGCTCGGTAGTTGGCTTCTTCAACGAAGTCATATCTGCCAGATCGACATTGTCCTTGTAAAACTTCAATTCTTCGGTGGCACAAACCGACTCAGCATAGGACGCATCACCTTCTTCACACTCCAGAGCAATCTTGCGGCTCCCATGTACGGTTATAGTTCCCTTATGACCCGGCATCTTGAGCTGCACATAGACATAGCAAGGCCGTGCCATAAATTTAGCATAAGCCGGCCACCCAAATAGGGCGTGATACGGACTTCTGATTTTCACCACTTCAAAGGTCAAAGTTTCTGATCTCGAGTCATGCTCGTCCCCAAAAGCCACCTCCAGAGCTATCTTGCCAACAGGATACGCCGATTTACCAGGCACCATACCATGGAACACCATATGGGACGGTTTAAGATTTTTATCTGTTAACCCCATGCGACGGAAAGTTTCATAGTAAAGGATATTGATACTGCTTCCTCCGTCCATGAGTACCTTGGTGAACTTATAACCTCCCACCTGAGGTGCCACCACCAATGCCAGATGACCCGGATTGTCAACCCGGGGCGGGTGATCTTCTCTGCTCCACACAATCGGCTGCTCCGACCAGCGTAGGTAACGGGGCACCGCCGGTTCGACGAAGCTCACTGCCCTCTTATGAAGCTTTTGGTCACGCTTGTCTAAGCTAGTGGTGAAAACATGATACTGCCCGCTATTCAACTGTTTCGGGTTGCTCTGGTAACCCGATTGCTGCTACTGCTGCTGCTGATTGCCCTGATGATTGTATCCACCTTGGTTTCCCTGATTACCTTGATTGTTATGTATGCCCTGATTACCATGGAAGCCTGAACCGGAATTTCCTCCACCATAACCCGGCCCATGAGATCCAGGGCCTGAACCGCCACCTGGTCCGAGATCATACTGGAAAGCATTAGAGTTTTTGAACTCTTGCATGATGTAGCAGTCCTTCCAGAGGTGTGTGGCTGGCATCTCCGTCGTCCCATGTTTCGGGCAGGGATGGTTCAATAGGTAAGATAGGCGGTCCGGGTTAGGACTAGGTGCTCCACCGCGCTGGGGCGGTTTACCCTTGCGCCGTTGGCACTTGTCCTGTGTACTGGTATTAGCCACAAAGTCCAAGCTATGATCTGCTTTACGTTTGCCGCCGTTTCCATGACCCGCTGGGTTGTGGCGCTGCCCCTTGGCGTTGCCGCTCTTTTTTCCCTTCCCTGCTTTATCATCTTCGCACTCGGGATCCTTGGTACTATCGAGTCAAGATACTTCACTAAACCAGCCATGAGGGTTCCCATATCATTGCAATGGCGTTTTAGCCATCCCAACTTCAACTTCAGAGGTTCAAACCGGCAATTGCCTTCCAAGGTCAGAACTGCAGTGTCCGCATTGATGCGGTCTGATGAATGCAAAATTTCCGAAACCCGGCGCACCCATTGGGTTGTTGACTCTCCTTCCTCCTGGACACAGGCAGCTAAGTCCACAATCGGGTTCTTAACTCGGCCCATGACCTGATAGAATTCACCGGTAAACTCCTTAGCCAAGTACGGGCCGTCCCTTCCAACATCATGGTAAAATACTTTGCACATGCCGCATCATCCACGTCCAGCATCTCCATGGCCATCTCATAACTTTCAACCCATGTCTCAAGGGATAAATCGGCAGTGTAATTCGGCACCTTGCGCGGGCTTTTGAAATCCTTGGGCAGGCGCACGTTGCGCAACGCTGGTACGAGACACGGCACCCCCAAGGAACTAGAGGTGACTCCTGGTTCTACTGATCTGGTTGGACGAACCGGAGCAAGCTGACGGGCTTCATGCTGCGCCGCTAACTCGGCCTTCCTGCGAGCTCGAGCCCGGTCCACTACCTCCTGAGCATCACCAGCGCCCCCTGCCGGATTGTCGCCACGGGGCGGTTCACGATTCCGCGCATTTCTTGATACGGCCGGTTCATCCGTACGCCTGCTGTAACTCCGGCTTGGAACGGGGGTGGAATGAATTCGATCACGACTATATGAATAAGCCTCTTGTTGAACCAAGGCTGTCCAAAGAAGCTCCTTAACCCGACACGTCTCAATCACCGCTGGAGAATCACCTTCAATTAGGATAGCCTCCAGTCGTGAAGCGGCAGCAACAAGATTGTCCATCCGAGTAGAATAATGACCAGGTGGCGTTGGGACGAGCTGCGTCACAATGTTGTTCTGTCGAGGCGGATCCATCGAATGTGGCTGAACCGGCGCCCCTGCCCCAGGTACCCCTGCCCGGTTCACCACCGGCAGATTGCTGGTCCCTGCCCCTGGGCTGTTAAAGAGGTTCCTAGCATCATAAACTGGAGGCAGGCGAGAACGGTGTCTCCTTTTCAGGACTTCGTGTGATGCATTGTGGTCCAACATAAGCCGGTAAGCCTGTGCATCCAAAGAGGCTCGCTCCGCGGCCATCCTGGTATGTTCAGCTGCCAGATCGGCTTTGGCCTGAGTAATCTAATCCTTTACCTTCGCAATTTCCGCATTGTGTGCCTCCTGATCTGCCGGGTTAGCCTCCGTCATCAGTGCTGCCAATGCGTCAAACAAATCAGATAGAATCTGAGCCAGCGGTCGTACAGGGCCTCCTGCCCCAGGCGCTATCACTGGTGCTGATCCGGAAATCATCACTGCCGCGGTCGAAGAGTGGAGTGCCGGCTGCGTACCAGCCATGAAGATCGCAACCCGGTTTGGCAGATCGAGGGTCCGAATATCGTCGCCATCGAACAGCCCCAATCCGCCATCTTGTAGCTGATATAACGACTCGATCTCTCCGGCCGATGACTCGTCGCCGAATAAACGATCGCCTCACCACCAGATTCCGATTTGTCTTCAGATTCTCCATGGATGACTCCCACGGCGGCACGCCTCATGACGGGCTTGACCCGCAGATCTCACACGCTGAGCCGCTTCGACGAGGTCGGTGCAGATGTCCGCTCAGGCCCGGTTCACGATCTTGCTAATGAAGACGTATGCCACCAAAGGGGACCCGCACCAGACTCGATTGAGCCGCCTCGGGGCCCCAATTGCATTATCGATGTAGAGCTTGCCGCGACGACTCTTGGTCATCCGGCCCACAGCATAACCCTTGAGTCCTTCGAAGCTTCCCTCCAAGAACTTGAAACCATCGTGTGATAGCCCCACGGTGGGCGCCAACTGTCGTGGTTTTGTCACGGGAGATGTCCTCATGAAAGGACTTAGTCGTGGAGCCATCTGTACGGGTTAGCTTAAAGGGGTTAAAGCGGACAAGGAACGTAAGAGAGTTTTATACTAGTTCGGCCCCTTACGATGAAGGTAGAAGCCTACGTCTAGTTGTGCTGGAATTGATGGGGTTTCGATGACCAGGGAGCGAATACGCTTTGCCTGAGTCTCGAGTTGTTGTCTGTTGTCCTGAACCACCATCGGGTCGTCCCCTTATATACATGGGTTGACGCCCGTCGGTTAACAGAGTCCCGAGGCCGGCTCATAAAAATGTCCGTCTCGTTCTCCGCTCTTTCTACCTTACAATGCAAGTTACATATCAATGTCGGTTTATAGCTAGAGGCCTTAAACCGGTTCTGGGCCCTGGGCCTTTACACAGCGTCTCCGTCTGTCTTCATGGGCTTCGAGTATAATGAACTACTGATGAAGTTAACCGGGCCTCTCCTGGCCGGTTTACCCCCAGTAGTAATATCCCCAACAGAAACTGTAAGAAAATTCGCATCCTAGTCTGAGCAAGAAGAGAGGAAGTCGAACACCCATTGTTTGGGAGAGGAGAAAGATGACCTGCTGAGATGGACGTTGAAGGACTCCTTGATCTCGTCCCAAACAGCCCGGGCATGGGGGCAGAACAACAACGTGTGTTCGACGCTTTCCAGCCGACCACGGAAGAAACAGTCGGACCTCGCTGGAACCTGGTGCCTCCGGAGCTGGTCACCTGATGGAAGACAATCATGCGCGAAGTGCCGAAGGACAATCTTCATTTTATTGGGGACTTTGATTCGCCAGAGAGCTTTCCACAACTTCTCATCCTCAACCAAACGTGAGCTCAGACCCAGCTCGTTGTCACTTCTGTTAGAGAGGAAAATATTAATTATTGCCAAGTTATATGGGGATTTGACAGTGTATTCACGAAATCTCGTGAATAGCCAACAAGCAAAGTCAGAACCGCCATTTCTATTAATTGGAACTTGAAGGATATCATCTGCCACCCTGTCTAGAAAGAAAGCTCGAACAGACTCTTCATCCCACGTCCCCCTTTCCTCACCAATAAGACAATGGACTATTGCGGACGATGGGATCGGCAAAGAGGCTGAACCAAGGCTGGCGGCGTAGACGGGATCCAATGATCTGAGAGAATGCTCATTTGTCGACCATCACCAATCCCCCACTGAACCCCACGCTTCAACAGATCACGGCCGTGAATAATGCCCCTCCAAGTGGCAGAAGTTGTGCGTGGTACCGAGGCTTTCCAGAACTTGCTGTTGGGGAAGTATATATCCTTCAAAACACGAGCACACACAGAGTTGGGCTTGGTTAGTCTCCATCCCTGTTTGCCCAACAACGCTTGGTTGAACATGGCCATGTCACGGAAACCCATACCACCTAAATACTTCGGGGTAGACAGCCATGCCCACGACCTCCAATGCATTTTTTCTTCCCATCCTCCCTGCCCCACCATTGGTCAGACACAATCTGGCTAAATTTTTCGCAAGTAGCGACAGGAAGACGAAAACAGCTCGAAACAAAGGTCGGAATGGCCTGAGTGATGGACGTCAGCAAGGTTTCATTTCCAGCCCTAGATAGCGGTCGGTCAGACCAGCCATGGACATTTTTCCATGCTCTGTCAGTCAAGAACTTGAATGTACTGTTGGGGAATGGCCAACCTCAGTTGGCATACCAAGATATGAGTCATGAAAGGTCTCGCTATGGATTCCCAACCGGTTCTTCACCCTGTTTTTAATGTTGTCCGGATAGTTCTGACTAAAGAAGATAGATGACTTCTCTTTGTTGATAGCTTGACCCGATCCATCACAGTACATGTGCAAGGTAGATTCCAACGAATCCACACTACACCGATCGCTCTTAGCAAAGTAGATGCTATCGTCCGAAAGGAGGTGTGAGATAGGAGGGCCTTGTCAGCCTTTTTTATCCCATTTAGCTCGCCACAACACTCCTTTTGGAATAGCATACTAGAAAAACCCTCGGTGCACAAGAGGAACGGGTAGGGGATGATTGGATCCCCTTGCCGGATACCCCGAGAAGGTACCACTGGATCAGTAAGCTCACCAATGACTCTAACTGCATAACAGACATTGGTGACACACCTCATAATAGTATCAATCCATGCAATAGCAAAACCCAACTTCAATAGGCAGGCATGAAGATAGCTCCATTCAACCCGGTCATATCCTTTCATCATATCAATCTTGAGAGCAAAGAAGGACTGCTTAACTCGCTGCCTCCGAATAGTGTGCGGACATTCGTAAGCAATCAGAGTTTTGTCAGTGATCAATCTCCCAGGAACAAAGGCACTCTGGCATTCAGAGATCACCACTGGCAGTAACGCTTTCAGACGGTTGGCAAGGACCTTGGAAGCAATTTTGTACAGCACATTGCAAAGGCTAATTGGCTAGAAATTCCTCAAGTGTTTCGTCTAGTTGTCTTGGGAATACGAACAATCACTGAGTCATAGAAACCCTCAGGAATCGGTCAGCCATCAAGAAAACCACTGACGGCCTGACATATATCCTCTTCCAGGAAATTCCAATGTGTTTGATAGAAGAGGGCCGGAAATCCATCGGCCCCGGGAGCTTTCGTAGGGCCCATCTGGAACAAAGTAGCTCTAATTTCCTCATTAGTGTATGGCCTGCAAAGCTTGTCATTCATATCACGTGTGATCTTATGAGGAATGGCATCAGTGACACGATCGGCTGCATTGCATGGTTCGGAGAAAAATAACTTGTCATAGAAACCTTGGACCATACCTTTGATTCCGGCCTGAGAATTGTAGCTAGAGCCGTCTTCACGCACAAGAGAATGGATCCGGTTCGTACGCCTGCGGGCCGAAGCCCTAGCATGGAAGAAGTCTGTGTTGCGGTCTCCAGCCTTTAACCAATCAACGCGGGAGCACTGACGCTCCATTATTTCCTCCCTCTCAAACAGCTCGCGGAGTTGACCCTCAATCGATCGTTCCTCCGCCATCAAGGATGGAGAGGGTGGTGATGCCCTGATGGTAGCAATGCGGCGCTCCAAGTGCCCAATCCGCTTCCGAATACAATCGAAAGCCTCCTTGCTCCAGGAGCGCAAAGAGCCAGCCACATGCTTTAGGTTGGTCCATGTAGACTGAAGAGAAGGACAACCATCCCTCCCCTCAACCCACGCACGCTCAAGCATTTCTTTGTAATCATTAGCCCGTAGCCACATCTCTTAAAAACGGAAACCTTGCTGGACCGGAGATCGACGTGGCTGTTGGGTACTGCCTCCTAGCAGAATCAGCACGGGGTAGTGATCCAAAGAAGTGACAATGAGATTCTCCACCCCACATCCATCGAACAGACTAGTAAAAGCTCCATTAGCCACAGCTCTATCCAGGCGACATTTAACATGACAATCCGGGTCCTGTTTGTGTGCACCACATAAACTTTGGCCCAGAGTAGCCCAAATCAGTCAAGCAACAGTCCATCAAGCATACCCGGAAAGCAGTAATCTGAGCCTCTGACCAATCTCGAGGACCACAATGTTCATCCTGAGCCAAGATAGCCACGGTCCATCCCACAACGGTTGCAGACGTCTAAGAAGCTCCCAAAACAGATGTCTATCTTCTCTCCTGGGCTCCCCATAAACAAAGGTGGCACGCCAGACCACTCCCTCGTTGATCTTTGGATGAGTATCAATGCAATGCTTGTTGGTAGCCTTCACAGTAACCTCCGACGAGGCGTTCCAGAACAAAGCCTGGCCCCGCTGTGGCCCTCAGAACTAACAACATAGCAACCTGAAAACCCCAGAGACCACATAAAGTTCTTCACACGAGTGTCCCTCATCTTCGTTTCCGGCAGAAAGAGGAGGGAGGGTCGGTAGAGCCTCACAAGCCAGCGAAGCTCGCCAACTGTCAAGTCCGACCCCAAACCTTGACAATTCCAGCATAAGATACTCATTGCGTCTGGGGGGGCTGCACCGCAACCACCGCCGGATCCGCCGATCGGTTGTTTGAAACACATTGCATCTTATTGGTATCCACATCAGAGTTCTGAACATCATCCACAGGACCTACCAACACAAGAACTAGGGCTAAAGCATTGTCATTCCCCTGCCCTTGAAGCGAAGAGGAGGCAGGCGCTTTGGCTGACTTCCTCTTCTCTCCAGCAGCCAAGCTTCTCCTGTTCTGAACTGAAGGAAACAGATCGCAGCCAGTGTCACCGCTATGACCTCTTCCTCTACCATGGCTGGGCTTCCCATGACCACGAGTAGAGCCCCCGCGTCTGTTGGGAGAGGAGACCTCACCGTCAGAGGCACCCGGACCCCCCTGAGCAGCAGCGCATGTCGGTGTCAAAACCGGCGGATCTCGGGTAGGGGGTCCCGAACTGTGCGTCTAAGGTCAATGGTAACAGGAGACGGGGGACACGATGTTTACCCAGGTTCAAGCCCTCTTGATGAAGCTAATATCCTACTTCCTGCTTGATTGATCTTTATGAATATGAGGATTACAAGAGTTGATCTACCACGAGATCGTAATGGCTAAACCCTAGATGTCTAGTCTGTATGATTGTGATTGCCTCTACGGACTAAACCCTCCGTTTTATATAGACACCGGAGGGGCCTAGGGTTGTATAGAGTCGGTTTACAGAGGAAGGAATCTACATATCCGAACGCCAAGCTTACCATCCACGCAAAGGAGAGTCCCATCCGGACATGGGAAGAAGTCTTCTGTCTTGTATCTTCATAGCCCATCAGTCCGGCCCACGTTACATAGCCCGAGCGCCTGAGGACCCCTTAATCCAGGACTCCCTCAGTAGCCCCTGAACCAGGCTTCAATGACGATGTGTACGGCGCGCGGATTGTCTTAGGAATTGCAAGGCGGGTTCTTCCTCTGAATACTCCAAAGCAGCTTTCAAACACAGAAAACGTGTCCGGCTCTGCAAAACAAGTATCATGGGCAGAAATCGTGTCCCCTTATTGCGGGTCCAATCTACTGACAACTTTTCTAGCGTGACATCATGTCCCTGCCCGGTCATTATTTCGAACCATTTTTTAGCCTCGCGCTCCATGTTTCAAGATGCGGTTTTGTTGGCATGTCTTGTCGAAGCAGAAATCGTGTACCCTTATTGCGGGCTTCTCATCAATACGGGCGTGGGTAATCCAACCGCGCCGTCTGCACGGCCCTTGGGGAATAGGCGAGTTTTAAGGCGAGTGGGGGGGGGTGCGCTTGATATTCGCTGCCTTTATAAGGAGATAAACCTTTAACCCATGCCTTCTTTCTCTCTGCCCACCCATTCTCGAGCTCTAGCGTCCAATCTCTCATCCTCTTCACCTCAAAAAAGCACTCTGACCATGTCCGGATTTGGAGCGCAGGGCAAGTGGATAGCCTCCTTCGTCAAGGAGAAGGACATTACCAAGCTCTGAGGGGCCGGGTACTTAGCTCGGGAGATCGCCTGCCGGCTTCCAGCAAAGGGGCAGATCATCCCCACCCTGGAGCCCCATGAGAGGGTGGTATTCATCCCCCACTTCGTCCGTGGGTTGGAATTTCCTCTCCACCCATTCGTCCGCGGACTAATGTTTTACTACGGGCTAGATTTCCACAATTTGGCCCCAAACTCATTCCTCAACATCTCGGCATTCATTGTCATGTGCGAGGCCTTACTCCGCATCCCACCCCACTTCGGATTGTGGTTAAAGGTCTTCAATGTGAAGCTGAAGGTGGTGGGCGGTCAACACGCAGAGTGCAGAGGCGCCATGGTGAGCAAGCTGCCCAACGTCTCATGGCCCAAAGTTACCTTCGTGGAGACCGTCAAAGGGTGGCAACAACAATGGTTCTACGTCACAGGGCCTCATGACGCCTCCTGGGTCACGGCTCCCGAATTTAAGTCCGAGGACCCGATGCGGCTCACCTCTTGGCTAGAGAAGGGCCTGGACTGGGCCTCGTCGGACGAGCTGACAGCGCTTCAGACACGCATCAAGAGCATGGTGGACAAGAACATCAAGCTTGTCAATGTGATCCAGGTGATGCTTTTTCGCCGCATCCTTCCATGCCAAAGCCGGACTTTCCATTTGTGGGAGTTTGATCCAGCCGAGCACCAGACCCTGCAACGGTTCTTCGGCACTACCGTGAAGACATCTGGAAGGTGCTCTTTAAGGCCAATGAGACGTGGCCAGAGACGACCGAGGACCATGGGTACAACCTGGCCCATCCCGCCAGTCCCGTAAGTGTTCCGTATCCCAAGGTGTGTCCTTCACCCGTACCCTCAAGGAAGATATCTAAGCTTCCCTTATATGTCTTTTCAGGGCTGGACAAAGAGGGTGGAGCAGATCCAGTGTCCGGCTCCGCTACCTGAAGACCCAACGATGCCACTTCTGACGAAGATGCTAGTCCTGGCGCCCTACCAGGTGCCAGAGAAGAAGGCCAAGAAGAAGGGCCAGGCGGGGAGAGGCGGCCTTCGCCGTAAAGGCACTTCGGACGTGACGTCCGAAGACGCCGAAACCCACTCGTCTCCTGCCACCGATTACGAGGAGGAGGAAAGCAACTCCCCTCCCGAGGGGGGAAGGAAGAAAAGGGCAGCCTCCATGGATCTGGAGGCCGAGGCGTCCAAGAAGGGGAGGGTCTCCCTCGCGGACAACTCCGCGTTGGAAATTGATAGCAGCTCCGAGCGGCGCCCCAGGGATAAGCCCCTAGCCGAATCGTAAGTACTCAAAGGCACTTATACATATATATCCAACTTCTTTACTCTGTGGTTTTAATATATCAAATCTTGCGCTATAGTCCGGCCCACGCCCACCCCCAGCGATCCTCATCTTCGGGGGGTTCGCTGGATCCGAATGCGATGGACAGCGGATCACTGCCAGCGGCCTCCTCTCCCAAGGCCACGGATGACGCCGAGGTGCTGTCCCGAAGGACCTTCCCTGGCCAGGGAGAGGTACAAGAGGCCATCAGGGTGGTGCCAGAGGGTAATACCTCGTCCGCCGGACACATGGGCGAGCAAATCCCCCAAGAGACTGGCGATGGGGGCCATATCCAATTCGGGACCCAGCCGAATACCATTCCGGAGACCCATATGGCTCTAGAATCAGGCCAGCAACCTCCTTCAAAAGATGGAGGTGAACCTATTCCACCGGTGACCTCTGTCCATCCAGAGGCACCGGATACTCTACTGGAAGCGCTGCAAAGCGCTTCCATTTTTTAGGAACACCATATCCTTATGGGTACGGTGGTTGAGAGGGTTCAGTCCGTTAAGAGCGGGCTGACCGAAGCCTGCACAAGCCTTCTAACCGTCTTTGAGGTATGCAACGTAATTATGCAAAAAGAATATCATAGTATGGACAGTAGCCCCTGAGACTCTGTCCGGTGTTCGGAAAAAAAAGTCGGACAGATGATCAAATAGTTTTCATAGGAGACTAACCATACGTGTATATGTGAATAAGCAGGCGTCGTTGCTGGCTGCGACCTCTCATTCTGCCGAAGTCTCTGAACTGAAGCAGAGTCTAGAGCGGGCCGAGGAAGAGCTCGGCCATGTGAAAAAATAGCTAGAGGACAAGCAAGGTATGCAATGGCCTATTCAGATCTAGAAAGATATGAATTGATTGTATTGATCGTGGTATCAGGATATTTTCGTAGGAGCTGCGACCGAGGTGGAGTCCCTCAAAAGCGCGCTGGCCGAGGCCTAGAAGAGAGTGGAAAAGGAACAAGCCGCCTGCGAAAAGCACGAGGCAAGGGTCGGGGAGGCCCAGCAGGAGCACCAAGACGCCGTAAAGAAATGCGAGTCCTTGGAGCTCAAGATTGCAGACCAAGAGTCCGACCTTGCTAAGGCCCACGAAAGTGCAGAAGAGGCCCAGGTTGAAACCCAGGGCACCCTCCAGGAAACCAGGAGGCCAGGAAAATCGTGAAGGGTAAGGCCTTTATTATGCAGAGCAAATATGTGAAGAAAAGGTACCTCTTACTGACCCAGATTTGGAGTTCTCTAGGAGCGTTTGAGGATCTGCCGCGCAGTGTTGTTGACGCTGCAGAGTTCTTCCGAGCCGAAGAGGGGAGCTCAACGGAGAAGCTGTTGTAGTCGTAATATCTTGCGCCAGAGCATCCAGTGCCCTTTAGAGATCAGCTGAAACAGCTGACCGAACTGCATAGGGTGGCCGAATTGGCCATGAAGGATTTGATAATCCGTTTATGGCCTGCCGAAGCCATACCCAGTAGCTACTTCGGGCTCACGAAGCGGCTGGTCAATGCCTGCCCTCGGCTTGATGCCATCAAGCGGTCGATATGCATCTAAGGTGCGCGGATGGCCTTTGCCCGTGTCAAGGTGCAGTGGGCGAAGATGGACGCTGTCAAGCTCGCGACCAAGGGACCGCCCGCGGGCAAGGAGCACCGCATGCCCGAGCGGTATTTTGATGATGTCCTGAAGGGATCCCGCATTTTAGATGGCCAGTGCGCAAAAGACATTATCTTCGAATGAATACATTCATGTTATCCCGTCCTGTATTATGAAACTAAGCCGATATGTAATATAATGCTTTGTTGTTTATTTAAAATTGTACCTCCTATGCGGCTATTTTTATTAAATCTGAGAGTTGGCCAGTCGTCGGCTTCAGCCCCCACATAGGTAGTATGGGGGTGTTCGGGTTGAAACCTAAACACTCTTGATCCAAGAGTTTGGTCCTTGAATGAGGTGTTTGGCGCAGCAAACCAGGAAATCGGACTATGTGGCTTTATCACCCTCACTTAGCCATAGGAGTTTGACAATAGAAATGTAGGCGAAGCCCCTAGTTAGTATTTGTTATTCCGGACTAGGGTGTTGTAGACACCTGACCGGGTGGAGGCCGATCCATCGCATAATGCGGAAAAATCCGCAAGAGGTTTTATCCTATGAATAGCTGACCAGCTCTTGCCGCATCATGACAGTTAGTTTTCGTCTTTCTCTACTGAGTTGTTTACTCGGGTAAACCAGAAACACAATCGCAGTAGTTCTCCCTTTACTACCCTAGCCGATAGGACGGAACGTAAGGTAGTAAGCACAGGAGCCGGGAATCCCAACTATTAACCAAAGACATGATTTAGAGCCAATGCGTATAATGCTAAATTCGGGGGGGGGGGGGGCGAACTATACTGTTAAAAGTGTTCAGACTTTATTGTCGTAGTATGGAGCGCAATGAAGCCCCTCGCGAATTGAAGCGTACCAAAGTGTACGGGTGCAATCGATAAGAATAGCGAAATAATGAAGTAGTAAGCCAGTGCCGCATAAGTTGGGCTGCAAACTATTTCCATTATAATTTGAGTAATACGTCAAAGCATATTTGTACAAATAGTGCGATAAGCAACATGGCTATTTAACATGCTGAGGCCAAGGGGGAGCTGCGTGCAGGTCCTGAAAATAGGTAGAGTGATCATCAAGAAGACCACCTAGAGATTTCCCCACACATCTATGCTGCTTGCCGCCTTGGTATATCCATCCTTCGAAAGGATCAATGATCAGGCCGTCGTAAGGGGCCTGTGAAAAAGAAACCTGAAAAGGATAAAAAGAAAGGGGAAAGTATGTGTTCCCAGGGAAGGTCGAGCCGTATTATGGACCAAAATCGAGTTATGCCTCCGTCTTTGCCCATGGTATTTTGAGTGCGTAGTTATGTATGCGCGATACGTACGCCGCCATTTGGTCGGGACTGAGACAGAGGCCGAATTGCTAGTCGGACTCCTAACGAGCTGGACTGTCATGATGCGGAGTAGTCCAAACTTGTTTGACTGTGTCTGGGAGCTTGGCCGTTGAATTAAAGTTCTGCTTGATAAGGCCGCTTTGTACTTCCGCTGTCAGGGCCGCGGTGTGCTCCTTGGTACAGAGGGAGCATTCCGTGTTTCCATTGTCTGTGATGACACTGCGTGGTCCGGGCATCTTGAGTTTGAGATAAGCATAGTGTGGCACCGCATTGAATCGAGCAAATGCAGTTCGTCCGAGCAGTGCATGATAGCCACTTTGGAATGGGATGATGTTGAAGATCAAGTCTTCGCTTCAGAAGTTGTACAGGGATCCGAAAACGACTTCCAATGTGATTGAGCCCGTGCAGCGGGCCTCTACACCTGGTATTACTCCTTTAAAGGTAGTTTTTGTGGGCTTGATCCTTGATGGATCGATGCCCATCTTGCAGACTGTGTCCTGATAGAGCAGGTTGAGGCTGATGCCATCGTCCATGAGGACTCGCGTGAGGTGGAATCCATCAATTATTGGGTTGAGGACCAGTGTGGCTGAACCGCCATGACAGATACTAGTCGGATGGTCCCTGCGATCGAAAGTGATCGGGCAGGAAGACCATGGGTTGAATTTTGGGGCGACTGGCTCTATCGCATAGACGTCCCTAAGCGCGCGTTTGCGCTCCCTCTTGGGGATGTGGGTAATGTATATCATGCTCACCGTTTTAACCTGCGGGGGAAACTTCGTCTGTCCCCCTGTGTTCGGCAGATGAGGCTCCTCGTCGTCGTCCTCACTTTGTGACCCCTTCTTCTTGTTCTCGGAATTGAACTTGCCGGCCTGTTTAAAGACCCAACAGCTTCTGTCGGTATGATTGGCTAGTTTATCGGGGGTGCCGTGGATCTGACATGGACGATCAAGTATACGGTCCAAGCTGGATGAGCCCGGCTTATTTCTTTTAAATGGCTTCTTCCGCTGGCCGGACATGGAGCCACTGAATCCGGCGTTGACCGCCGGGTCATCGGCATTGTCACCGTTGCTTCGACGCTTGTGCACTACAAAAAAATACACTTCCGTGATGATACATGTTTGTCACAGTAGGTCGCGTTTTTTGTCATGCATGTACATCCATGACGATTTTACGACAGAATCAAGATAGTCATACCTGTGCTGTCGTAGAAGTGTTCCATGACATTAGCAAAATTATCATCACGGAAGTGTCCACTTCCATGACGATAAATCGCGCGTCCGTAAGTGCTTTCGTCAAGGGTGACCGACACGTGGCATCCACCATAACGAACGCCGTTAAGCTATCGGGTCGGGTTTTGATCCGATAACCCGTTAACAGCCCCGACCAATGGGGATTTTCCACGTAAAATCATCATTGGCGGAGGAAACACGGTCGGCTCATCGTTTGGACAGATGTCATCCACTCATTGGACAGAAGGCGCCTATGATACGTCAACACATGGCACGGCCCAACAGAGGCCCATTCCTGTGAAAAGGACGGCCCATTTGACCTGGTCAAAAGGTGGCTGGCCGGCCCATGGAAAGCCTGTTAACGGCCTCATAGCATATAGCCCATTTACAGCTCGCTAACCCAAGGCATGTTAGGCCCTATCCGAATCAGGCCCAATAGCGTCATCTGGGCCATCCAATATGACTCCAGCCCGTTTTCACTTCTGACCCATGTATGGCCCATGACGTCTTTCCGCCCATATGAGGCCCTATGTAACTCTTGGCCTATTAACGGCCCGTGGTGAAACCGCCCGCAATGAACAAAGGTATCACTTACACCCATTAACGACTAGTGGTGAAACCGCCCGTAATGAACAAAGGTATCGCTTTATACCCATTAAGGGCCCGTTATTCAGCTTGGGCCATTTCCATCCCATGTTATCTTTCGCCTTCTCGAGCCCATTTATTCTGGGCTCATTTCAAAGATTCGCTTACTTACGGCCCGTTATCGCTATTTTCTCGCTTAGGGCCAAATTCAGCCCGTGGTTACAATGGCCCGCTTTGTGGTCCGTTAATCGCGCTAATGCTTTTCATAGCGCCATCAACACGGCCTATTAACGATGGACCGTTATGGTCGGCCCATGAACAGATGATTCCAACTCTAGCCCGTTTACGGCCATAATGTGGCCTGTTATTGGCCCATGTTTGGCCAATCGATCATACAGCCCGTATAAGGCCCATTGATGATACGGCCCGTAGAAGGCCCATTGTTTCTACGACCCATAGAAGGCTCATTGTTTCTACGGCCCGTAGAAGGCCTACTGTTTCTACGGCCCGTAGAAGGCCCACTGTTTCTATGGCCATGGTTATTGTGGCCTAGTTTTAAAAAATAGGTTATTGCAGCCACTAGCAAACCGCGGAAAAAGAACTGCACTGACTACAAGCAAACAAATAAACAAGACAACAAGGAAATAAATAAGCAAGCAACTTATGCTAGGCTATCATGGCTATTACATTATATTACATCCATCGGCATCAAAGTTCGCCACCAAAGGCAAATATAGGAACAAAGCAGATATAAACGCCGCAAGAAAACAAGTCCGAATCAAACCACTTCGAAGAGTTCAAGAAACAATATCATGGGTACCCATAATGCTGGCAAGATGCTTAGCAAGCTTATTAACTTTCTCTTGTTTGGCGCTTAAATCCTCCAGCCGCTTGTTGTTGCACAAGAAAGTACGATCTGAATTCTGGTGGACTTCCTCGGTCCTTCGGCTTTTGCCGCAGACAGCTGATCGATGCCTTTCAGCTTGTAGCTGAGACTAAGAAGCCAAGTGATTCAGCAATGAAGTTCGAAGAGCTTGTGCCGATGGTACTGCCAAGAATCTCGAACACTACATCAACGCAGGACTGTGGGGTTTTCACCGCTCACAAGATTGTTTTTATCACCTTTCTTGGAGACCAACAGGTTGTCTCACTATCTTGAACCTTATCTGCATTACTTTCTACCATTGCATAGTGGGGTGCTCTTCTCCAATATTCTGTTTGCATACTACAAGAGAAACAAGGCATACATCACAGGTTTAGCTTGTAGTATACGAAACTCATTTTCGTAAACCGTTCAAGAGTAAGGTGGACAGGATAACAACATGAAACAAACATATATCTATGTACTATGGTCACTGTATTGTCCATATCATTCTAGTTTACGTTCCCTAATCAAGATAGGGACACAGTTCAACTCATATATTTTTAAGACACAACAGCATAGACATAATTTAAGTGTGAGAAACTACACAACATTGGCAGCACTTGTAATGTGCATCACATGAGAACATAACTGTTTATACAACTTAAACTAAAATCAACATAGAGCAAGAAGTTAGAACAACAATCCAGTTAAAGAAATAGGTTTAAAACATACCTGTTGCGCCATTGGAGTTTCAATTGGATCCTTCAAATTCAAAAGTAGTTGGTATGAGTAAATACAGTGATGCAACAACAAAGGAATATGGACCATAGCTACGGAATCTGACCTGAGAACAATTGCTCTTCTACTTTAAACGTGGAGTTTGGGTTAGCTGTGGTGGTCTTTGTGCTTTGGGCACTGCAGTAGCTTTACAAACTGCTCTTGTGGGGGTACTATGTGGTGGACATGGTGCTTTGTCAACTATAAGTGGGTTACTATCCGCTGGGATTGCGGTTAGATGGGTTGTAGCTGGTTCTCTGCCCAACGTGTAAGTGTGCAATCTGGAAGAGTCTCGATTATGTGTGGTGGGGCTAGTTTGTGGGCCAAGACAACCATGGTTCTATCTCGCATCGACGGGTAGCACTGTCTTTTGTGAAGAACGGGTTTTGCTCCTTAGATACCGCCATCAACCCTCCAATTCAATTGGCTGATAAACAAGAAAAGAAATTGAACGTATAGACATTGTATGATAGACAGATGTGGTAATTCACATATATGTTATATAACCAAAAAGGACAGCATGACAAAATTTCACATATATGATGCCTAACTAAACAGGATAGCATGACATAGTTTCAGATATATGATGGATAACTTAACAGGATATAATGGCATAATTCAACATATGATGAGTACCTAAACAGGATGACATGACAAAACTACATGATGTCTTTCTAAAATAGGTTGGGATGAAATAATTCACATACATGTTGTCTAAGTATACAAGATGGCATGATATAATTGACATAATTGATTCATGTACTAAGCAGCTGGCACTCTCATGTATGATCACTAAACTAAGGCATAGAATTCAATATTGTGCATATGATGTCTAAACTAAGCAATGCAAGACACCATATGCATCATATGAGAAATATAAACATTGCAACTTAGAGCATACACCTCGTGGGATATAGGACTGGTCATCTGTCTTTGAATCCTCCTCCGAGGAGCTCCTCAGAACCATTGAGATATATGCTTCAACAGTACCATTGCTCGCTCAAGACCTTGTTTTCACTCCAGATTTTTCCATAACCGCTCAAATGGCTGATACATATGAAGAGTAGTTCAATATACACAGATTGTCCACAAATGGAATACGTAATGAAAAAAAAAAGATGGCATGAGATAATTCACATATATGATGCCCTGCTCCATGGCGGTGCATAATTCACATATATGATAACGGCTGAAAAACATGGCATTGCATAATTCACATATCTGATGTAGAAAGCAAACTGAGGCATTCACACAAAGCATGTCTAATCTAAGCAGATGGCATGGCAATGCAAGACACCATATGCATGATATCAGCAATATAACCCAGCCAAGTTAGAGCATGCACCTCGTGGGGATACGACCGTCATCTCTCTCTCAATCCTCCTCTAAGGGGCTATTCAGAATCAAGAAGAAATCTGCATCAACAGTAGCACCGACTCGTCGAAGACCTTCTTTTCACTCCAGATTTTCTCATGACCGACTCAAATGGCTGATGCACAGGAAGAGTAGATGAATGTATAAACATTGTTGACAAATGGAATACATTATGGAAAAAAATATGGCACGATACAATTCACATATACGATGGTGGCTAAACAGGATGGCATTGCATGATTCACGATATGATGCTCCGGCTAAAGAAGATGGCATTGCATAATTCCCATATACTCCCTCCGTTTTCGAATATTTGTCTTTTAGAGATTTCAAATGGACTACCACATACGGATGTATATAGACATATTTTAGAGTGTAGATTCACCATTTTGTTCCGTATGTAGTCACTTGTTGAAATCTCTAAAAAGACAAATATTTAGGAATGGTGGGCATATGATATAGAAATCAAACAGGTGGCATTCACACAAAGCAAATATAAACTACGCTGATGACATATAATATGTATAATGTAAGCAATGCAAGGCGCCATGTGCATGATATGACCAACATCAAGATGCCAAAGTTAGAGCAAACACCTCGGTGGTAAACAGCGTGGTCGGCTCCTTCCTAATCTCCATCTCAACAGTTATCTTCCTCCGAATACAACTGGAAATGCAGGAGAGGGGGGCACTTCACCCACCATGGAGCGGCGGCTCAGATAACATTATATTCAAGACGCAATGTCTTCTCTTTTTCTACATGTTCAAGACGATTGTGTACAATATCCGACATGCATAATAAAAAAATAGTTAGATTTTGTAAGGCCTAAGGGTGCATGCAAAATCAAGACTAATGGTAGCAAACGAGTGGATGGATCCAAAACTAATGATAGCGGTAGATTATAGCTTCAGCTTAAAAGATAGACAATGGATCATCTATTGTTTGTTGCCCACCCAACATGAACCACATAGAAGACCCCAGATGAACCAGATAGTAGACAAATACTATTCGTTGTGGCTCGATATGAGACCCATGGGCAATTCAAAACTCAAGATTGAACGATAAAGTAGCAGGTAATAATAACCGATGTATAACATAAGCAACCACGAAAGATCTGGACCTCTCTTCCGAACTGTAGTCCTCGTGTTCATCTGCTTCACCGATGATGGTAATGCAGTTGGCGTGGCTGCAACAACGGGAAGATGATCTGAGGCGGCGAAAGAAAGTCATGGGGATCTTCGCTGCAGTGAACGCTTCACGATGGTGCACCTCGTGGGTGGATGACGGCACGGCAGGAACAAGACATAACACACATAGTTTTCTTTTTACGCCAATCTGAAAATGAAGTAAATCTGTAAGGGCCCTTAAAATTGGAGGATTCTATAAACGCAGGGACAGGAAAACACAGAATAGGATAGGAATGCACGTGCAAAACAGAGCATTTGGAAACATAGGATTTCAGCCACCTGGGTGTTTGGCTCACATGAATTGGAAGAACAAAGGAATGGAGAAACAAAGTGATGTGATGAGTGTACAACCTCTTTGGCATAGCCTTGTGGACCTCAAGATCATTGGGTTGGACGTGGAGGATGGTGATGATGCTGGTGTGACTGCTCGAGGCGGGAAGAAGATCCGAGGCCTCGGAAATGGCGCCGAGGGTACGCTCCGCTGTGATGGACGGTTCCTCGTTGAGCAGCCCGCTAAGGTGTACGGCGACGAGGCTGAAGCATGACAAGACAGATAACGTTAATCTGAAGTGGGACCCTAATATCATCTGCAATAGATGATGTAAAATACATCACCAAAAGTGCTAGATGTAAACGCATCAGCCGCGCCACGGCCGCTCCGACAGATGCTGTAGCTACTGTTCACTCTGAACTTAACTGAAGAAATGAACTTCACAATCAAAACTGAATTTTACTGTCGAAACTGATTGAACTTGTAACAGAGCATTGCAATTGATGTTTAGGGCGTTCGAGCACTAGTAGCAGAGAAGCAGTGATCTAAATCAGCAGACGCTCGAGCAGGGAATGCACTAGCAGAGAGCAAGTCGTGCAGTAGCACCGCGAGCGAGTGCTAAAGCAGCTACTCCTGTAGCTGCCGGAGGTCGTGCAGCAGCAGCAGCGCAAGCGAGAGCAAGAGCAGCAACACGAACGAAAGCAGGAGCAGTGCAACAGCGTGACCGACAGCAAGAATAGAGCCGCAGCGCGAGCGAGAGCCGAGCAGCTGCAGCTAGTGCCGCTAGGAAGTCGCCACGAGGAAGCAACGACATGGGGAGAGACGCCGTGGATGATGTGGCGGCGACGGCGCCGATGGAGACGCCATGTCTGCTCGGTATCGAGCACCGGAAGCCCCGTGAGATCGAATAAAAGGTAAAATGCAGTGGTGAGTGCAGAACCTCCTTGGTGCACCGAGTTGGCCTCGGCTTCATCAGAGGAATTGGTGAGGGTGCTGCGGTTCTGGTGGGGCAGGTCAAGACAACGCTGTGGGGATTGAGGTGGCGCGATAGACGAGGCGAACGTCGGGGCAGCTCCTTGGAGGTGGAGGATGGGGCGGCTGATCCGGCGGGAGGCGAGATCGACAACGGATGCTCATCCGGTGCTTTGGATGAGGGACGGCGAGCTGTTGCGGTGGACGACGTAGTCAGGGAAGAGTCTCCGGCTGGGCGGCGGTCGGGAGGCCGACGGAGGAGCGTGGGGTTTCGCGGGTTTTGGCGGCCTCGGTGTACGAATGGGTGGGGGGCGAAGGGGAGGGGAGCCAAGCTTAGGGACGCGCTTGTTCGAAATGTAGGGTAAGTTACCAGCATACCCCCACCGGTTTTGACACCGCGACGTGGAGCTTCATTTCCTACCGAGGGTAGAATGGGGATTTCATGTGTCTGGGCTGCGGGAGCGATTTGGATGAGGAGGGAGTTCTCGCAAGGCCCAAAATTTGGGATAACAAGGCGCAAAAGCGGGTTGAAGAAGCGGGAGTTTCAAAGCAGGTGAGACAAAAGATACTCGAGCTTGAAAATTTTGGGATTACAAGGTGCGGATTCCTTGTTCGGCAGAACAAACTTAACGTGTAAAAAAACAATTCATACAAGACACAAGAGAGTCATGTCCCCTTTTACTATATTGCTATAGATGCCATTGAAAAAATACAAGAAAATGTACAAAAATCGAGAGAACAAGATTACCCTGCACAAGACCAAATCGATTCGCACTTCCCTCAACAACAACAAAAACAAATCAATTCCCACCAAAGAAAGAGTAATGTCCCTTTTATATGATTACAGATGCCATGATCTCAATTTCAATTTTTGAATCCATGTTATGTTGAATTCAATACATCATTAGGTGACCTTGCGGTTTATAATTGATGTAGTCGTACATTTTGATCTTCCATCATATATGAACATTTTACTCCACCATGTGAACATATATATTGTCGCTCACCATATGGACTAAATTTGAATCAATTTTCCTTATTTGAATACGATTGTTGTCAAGTTATACAATAATTTAAATATTATCTTGATAACAAAAAACATGCATATAACAGTAATCATATTTCACTATGAACTACATGTACCATACGCCTCCAATTCAAATATTTGTATCCATTTTATGTTGAATTCAAATCATAGTACATTATTGGTCTAGGTAGCGAGATGTTCGGGATAATCTAAACCCTGTTTTCATACGATAATTTTTGGCTGAATTGGGACAAGTTTTGGTATAAGCTTCTTGCAAAACCGAGATTCTCTCAACGAGCCTCGTGGTTCCGAGAGGAACGTGTCACCTTTCTCGTATAAACAATATACGCTGCTTCCCTTGATTTTATTTACAGAGGCAACATAGAACTATATGAGTGCCCTGCTAAATTTTGGAATTATTTCGGTTCATTTGGCCTTTTATACATTAATTGAGTTTCGGACTTTTAATGTGCATAATCTAAATATGAATTGCATGCACATGCTCCGGTGCACCAAAGTGGGTTGAAAAATCACATGTGTGTCCTTGGTTGAATTTCTAGGTCCCATGGAAGAAATGAGAATGAAATTCAAACATCAAGGCGCCATGACTCGCCGAACATCGAGAAACTTAGATTTTAAATTCATGTAAATCCAAAAGTCGGCTGGAAATCATGAAACTTGCCATGGTGTCATGTCATGGAACTAACATGTTGTGGTAAAAAATTGGGCCGATTTGGAAGCCCGTGGTTCTAAGAGGGAACGTGCCACCTTTGAGTGTGAAACGATATACGCTGCCCCCCCTTGAGTTTGTTAACAAAGGCAACATATAACTACATTAGTGCCCTGTTAAATTTTGGAATGATTCTGGGTTCGTTTGTCGTTTTTTATACATTAATTGAGTTTCTGGTCATTTAAGTTGCATAAGTCCAATTTGAACTACAACCACATGCTCTCGTGCACCAAAGTTGGTTGAAAAATCACATTTGTGTCCTCGGGTGAATTTCTAGGCCCCATGCAAGAAACGAGAATAAAATTAAAAGATCTGGGCATCGTGGCTCGGCCGAGAACATTGAGAAACTTGGTTTTAAATTTTTTGTAAATCCAAAACACGTCTGAAAATCATGAAACTTGGCATGGATGTCATGTCATGGTACTACCATGTTGTGGGCCAAAAATGGCCGAATAGGAACAACTTTTGGTATAAGATTCTTGCAAACCGAAGCTTCTCTCAAGAAGGCTCGTGGTTCTGAGAGGGAACGTTCCACCTTTGAGTGCGAAACGATATACGTTGTCCCCCTTGAGTTTATTTACAAAGGCAACATAGAACTACATGAGTGCCCTGTTAAATTTTGGAATTATTCCGCTTGCTTGGCCTTATTTACACATTAGTTGAGTTTTTGGTCATTTAATGTGCATAATTCAAATTTGAACTACAAGCACATGCCCCGCACCAAATTTGGTTGAAAATCACATTAGTGTCCTCGGTGATTTTCTCCTTTTCCTTCCATCTATATAGGTCCTAATGCTTTTCGAGGCTAACTTTGACCAAACGCTAGAGCAATAATATATGACATGCAATTTACACAAAGCATACCTTCAAATTTGTAGGTCAAAGGAGCTTCCAATAATATAATTTTCATAGTATACATCTCATGTGCTATTAATCTTGTCAATAGTCAAAGGCTGTATTGAAAAACACATTAGGCCCTATATAGATGGAAGGAGGGAGTAGGTCCCATGCAAAAAATGAGAATAAGATTCAAACATCTGGGCATCATGGCTCGGTCGAGAACATTGAGATACTTGGTTTAAAAACCATGCCGTGGTAAAAAAAATTGGCCGAATAGGAACAAATTTTGGTATAAGCTTCTTGCAAATCAGAGCTTCTCTGAAGAAGGCTCGTGGTTCTGGGAGGGAACGTGTCACCTTTGTGTGCATAATTCAAATTTGAAATACAAGCACATATTCCAAAGGCACCAAAGTTGGTTGAAAATCACATGTGTGTCCTCGGTAAATTTCTAGGTTCCATGCAAGAAATGGGAATGAAATTCAAACTTCGGGCATCGTGGCTGGGTTGGAAACATTGAGAAACTTAGTTTTTATTCCTGTAAATCCAAAACACGATGAAAATAATGAAACTTGGCTTGGTGCCATGACATGGCACCAACATGCTGTGGTAAATTTGTAGTCCGATTTGCGAAGGCGCACACATTAACAATCAACAAAGTCATTTTGGAAGAAGTGCTGTCACGTTACAATCGGAAACACAAGTATTATTGAAACCATGGGCATTCTACTTACTAGTACCATTTACGTGCCGCCACGCGTCCCCATTTTTTATTAGCTAGGAGGCGCCATGCAGGGTAGCTATATGAGTACGAGAGCCGTGCGATCAGACCCCTGCGTGTGCTTATCGGGAGGAGAGCCCTTTGACCTCCATATGCCGTCTACCTCTCTCCTAAGGTCTCCATTGATGGCGCCCGAGCCTCTCTTTAATGGCATGGCTATGTCTCACTCGACTGAGATTTAAGAGAGAAAAAAGAAAATCTGAAAGCAAGGATCTTGATGTAAGATCTGACGGACCTATATAGGATCTACTACGACTTATAGCAACACTGATTAATATATAAGGACGATTAATTTTTTTTATCAAAGAAGGGCTTGCCCCTTCCGATTTTCATTACTGAAAACCACCACAATTCACAAGAAGTTCAGCACAACTCCAGCCTAACACGAAGGACTAAAAGCTACCAGATTGAAATCGCAACATCCCAAGAGGCCAACAAAGGCCAAACATCCGAGCTAGAACCCATCATTCCACAACCGACGACACAATCCACATCCTAAACTGATTATTACATCAAAAGAAACCAGGAAACTGAAGGAAGCCCAAAGAGCAACTAGAAGAACAATAACGCTGTGGTCGCCACAAAGAAGAGTTTTCTTCATTCCAGCCTTGCAACATTGATCTTCCATAGAAAGATAAGGATGATTAATTGTCTTAAATAATTAGAAAGATAATTAAAAGCTACATGCGGCTACGCCGAAATACACAAGGGCAAAAGAAGAAGGAAGACAAGGATCCGCTCGCTGATCTCTACTTTCTTGATGCGTTGTCAGGTCGCTGGAACTATTCTCCGCGGCGAAGCGGCGATGAGCTTTTTCGTGTCCTCAAGACGCTGCTTGAGAACATCCACGGATTCTCCACCAGCCTTTGGCGCCGCTATGGAGCATGTCATTCTCGTCCAGAAGTTTCTTGACGATGACGCCGGTCCTCTTCAACAAGGCACTGGTCTCCTCCTACTGGTCTGCACTTCGGACGATCTTCTCCCTCAGCAGGTCGCGCTTGGCCTGGAGCCTCTCATTGCCCTCCCTTAGTTGCCAGATGACGCCGGTAGCCTATTCAAACGAGGCTTTCACGTTGTCCTGCAACCTCGCCCAGCTGGAGATCTGATCCATCTGGCTATGGACGATCGCATGCATGCGCCTGTAACAGTCGTCGCATGCCCGTGAGAAATTTTCCCAGGCCGTCGCGGCGCGGCGGGACATCTCTGCTGCATTCGTGGCGCGGCGGGACATCTCTTCTCCTTCCATGGCGCGGCCGGACTAGTCTGCTGCATCGACGGCGCGGCGGGACCTCCGTGCTACTTCAGCGACGCGGCGGGACCTCTGTGCTGCTACTTCCGCACGGCGGGACATGGCGGCTGCTCTCGCAGCGAGGCGGGACATCTCTTGTGCTTCCGCTTCCATGCTCGCCTCTCCTGGTGGCAATCTCACCTGTAACTCACGCTAGCCATGGCGCACGCAAGGGAAGGATGCTGAATGACTTGTTTGTTTTGTGGATGAGGAGTTGAGGAGGACTGTGCAGTCATCTTGGCATACTAGTATTTATAACCGAGTACTAATACGCCCTAAGTGGGAAACCGCTTAGGTTGTGATCGGTGTGAACAGGTTTGAAATTCAATATAGCATGGTACTAATACGCCCTAAGTGGGAAACCGCTTTAGGTTGTGATCGTGTGAATAGGTTTGCAATTCAATATAGAGTGGAGTAATTTGAATGTGACGAGACGCAAGCTTACTTTATGCATGCATGCATTGCAATTAATGCAATGACAAACATAATTTTTTGAGAAAAACAAGAGCATTAATTAGGTGCTTTTGCAAACTACAAAAAATATTCCACCACTCACCATCTTGGTTGGTGAGATTTTTGAATTAAGCCCTATAAACCGGAAAGGAGGGAGTACTGCTGTGTACGTGCAATAACTGGCACCGTCAGATACATATCTTACGGTTAATGGGGCGCTCGACAGGATAGCCGCGTGGCGAGCTCTAGGCTAGTCCTTTTTTCAGACACATTAAACCTATCTCTCGGGACTTCTCGCAAGCACCATCGTGCCACCCACGAAAACTTGTACTCTGAGTTTAGTAGTATGTTATAAAGGAAGATAGGAGGTACACGCACGCACTCGTCCTCGTCCTCTCACACACACGTCCATTTTTTCTCGAAAAGGAGGATGATGACCACCGGCCTCTGCATCTGGGAGTCACACACGCATCTGTAGCTACGAATTGCAGTGTTCTCAACCATCCGATTGGCTCTATCATGGATGTACCTATATACTAAAACATGTCTAGATACATCTATATTTTGACAAATGGAAGGCATGTATTGTGGAACAGAGGGAGTGCTTGGCATCAAAATGGATAAAAAGGGACATATCTAGAACTAAAATACGTCTACATACATCTGCTTTTATCCATTTTGATGACAAGTAGTACTTCTTACCCAAAGGAACTTTATAACCAACATACATAAAATATCCGTTCGACTGTTGGAAATTACTGATCTAATGTCGAAGTAATTGCTGCATCGCCACCAAAACACACCATTTCTTAAGCTAAAGTGGACCAAGGTAATCCCTATATTAGAATATTACTAAGATAAATGAAGGCATCAGAGAAACATTTAGGACGTGAGCTTGTCAATCTGAATGTGGAGGGACACAAGCTTAGCGCCGCCAGCAGCTTGGGCGGAACTGTCAAGAAGGTCAGCTCCTCGCACGCCGACGCTGCCGATCCTTGCTGCTTATCACCTCCATTTCCACCTTGACGGCGCCGGTCGTGTTTTGGGCTCTTCGCGGCCGCTCACCAAAAACTTGGCCAAGTAGTGCGCCGGTGGGGACGCCCCGCCTCGATGCGCATTTATCGACACGGCGATAGGTGCGCCGATGTCGAGCACGCCACGACCAAGAAAAACGCGCTGGGGTCCTCTCCGCAAAACAGCAAGAGCCATGGTTCGACAGCGGCACTTGCAGCTGGAGCACCTGTGCAGATCGATCTTGTGCACGAGCATGGATGCGCGGTGCTGATGTGGTGGTAGAGGCCGGCGGCGGCCTTCAGAGTCGTGAGATGGGCACGGGCATTTGCAGGGCGCGAGCGGACACACGCTCTGGTGATCGGCGAGCTTGTGGTAAGTGACGTAGAGCCCACAGCCTTCGTGCGGGCACTCCACCGTCACTGACGAACGGACCGCCGTGTTCCGCACGTCGAAGCCACCACCGCGTGCACACTTCTGGCGCTGCCGCTGGTTCCTGGGGCGCTCGACGCGGCAGTCTGCGCAGGCCAGGTGCCCTCCCTTGCACTGCAGAAATCAATCGAACAGCACATCAATCAAGAAACTTGCACCTTGCTCAATCAGCCGAACGGACGAGGTGTATTCGAACCTCATACACTAGAGGCGTCAAGGGGCGGAGGCACAAGGGGCAGTGGAGCACGGTGAGGTCCATCAAGACCTTAGAGAGCTCCATGGTCGGGTCGTGTTCGGTCTACATGATCTCGCCCTCCTCGTGCACAACCATCTCTCGACTTGGGTCGGGGTATTACAAAGCTTTACCGTCACATATTTTATAGTACTACTTCAAGGTGCATTAAATCAACACATGCAAGTAGTATCAAAAGAAGAGTCACGGCATGCATGTATGCGTTGTAATTAATGCATCGAGCCAGGGTAGCCGCAATAGAGCAATTATGCCTTAAGCCCAAAACTCTTCCTTCTAGGGATCAGATCAACCTAAAGCACCATCAGTTGTGGATGATGGAGGAGCAGAAAGTGAGAGATTGTGGCGTGAAATAAACGCAAATTATTGAAATACTCCCTCCTTTCCAGTTTATAGGACTTATCTCAAAATTTAAGTTTTTCCATTTTATAAGGCTCAATTTGGTTGTTCCCCATCACATGTTCAGATTCCAAGTTGCATTAAATCATTGCATGCAAGTATTAAGAGAAAATTGACCAATACATGTAATTTATGCATGCATGCATGCATTGCAATTAATGCATTGATAAACATACTTTTTTGAGAAAAACAAGCGCACTAATTCGGTGCTTTTGCAAACTACTCCACCACTCACCATCTACGGTACCTTGTGTCGGTGTCAAAACCGGCGGATCTTGGGTAGGGGGTCCCGATCTGTGCGACTTAGGCTGATGGTAACAGGAAGCAAGGGACACAATGTTTACCCAGGTTCGGGCCCTCTCGATGGAGGTAAAACCCTACTTCCTGGTTGATTAATATTGAAGATATGAGTAGTACAAGAGTAGATCTACCACAAGATCGTAGAGGCTAAACCCTAGGAGCTAGCCTATGATGATTATGATTGTAATTGTGATCGGCCTTCTAAGGACCAACTTCTCCGGTTTATATAGACACCAGAGAGGGCTAGGGTTTACATGGAGTCAGTTACAAGGAAGGAAATACAATATCTGGATCGCCAAGCTTGCCTTCCACGCAAAGGAGAGTCCCATCCGGACACGGAACGGAGTCTTGATGTATATAGTCCGGCTGTCCGGATACCCCCTAATCCAGGACTCCCTCAATAGCCCCTAAACCAGGCTTCAATGACGATGAGTCCGGCGCGCAGTCTTGTCTTCGGCATTGCAAGGCGGGTTCCTTCTCCGAATACTCCAAGGTAATTATCGAACACTTCAACCGTGTCCAGATCCACAAAATGATCTTCACATACCGCTGTAGAGAGAATGATATTTCACAAATGCAATCTGCTGACAACGTTTTTAGACAACGTGACATGTCATTACGGTCGGTTCATTATTCGAACCGTTTTCCTACAACCAGCCACAACGCATATTGCGAGGCGATTTCCTTGACACGTCTTGTCAAAGCAGAGATCGTGTCCCCTTATCACGGGATTCTCGTCAATACGGGTATGGGTAATCCCACCATGCCATCAATCATGGCACTTGGGAAGTAATAGATTCTCAACGGGCGAGTGGGGAGGCGCACTCGTCGCCTCTATAAAGGGATAAGATTTCCCCATTTTTACCCACGCCTTCTTCCTCCTTTGCCCACTCTTGCCCCGTCGAGCTCCAGCGCTCTAGCCCACGTCTTCTGTGCACAGCTAAACATGTCTGTTGCAGGAGGCAAGTGGGTGGCTTCCACCGTGAAGGAGAAGCACATCGCAAATCTTTGGGCGGCCGGATACTTGGCCGCGGACATAGTGCACCGGCTACCAGATGACGGGCAGGTCATTCCAACCCCGGGACCCCACGAGAGGGTCATGTTTCTCGCCCACTTCGTCCGTGGTCTGGGGTTTCCACTTCACTCCTTCGTCCGCGGACTCATATTCTACTACGGGCTAGATTTCCATGATGTGGCCCCATACTTCGTCCTCAACATCTCGGCGTTTATCGTCGTATGCGAGGCCTTCCTCCGCATCAAGCCTCACTTTGGCTTGTGGCTACAAATCTTCTGCGTGAAGCCGAAGATCGTGAGTGGCCAACAAGCGGAGTGCAGAGGGGCCATGGTGGGCAAAATGCCTAATGTCACCTGGCTTGACGACTCATTTGCGGATACCGTGAAAGGGTGGCAGTCGGGGTGGTTCTACATCACCGAGCCGCGCGGCGCTGACTGGGCGGCAGCCCTTGAGTTCCGATACGGATCCCCCATGCGGCTCACCTCCTGGGAAAAGAAGGGCCTGTCCTGGGGCGAATCTACAGAGCTGACTGGACTCCAGACTTGCATCAAGAGCATGAAGGACAAGAACATCAAGCTTGTCAACGTGATCCAGGTCATGCTCGTTCGCCAGATTCTCCCGTGCCAAAGGCGGGCATTTAATCTGTGGGAGTTCATCCCAGCCGAACACCAGACACTTTGGAGGCTCTATGGCATGACGCACAAAGGTGCATGGAAGGCACTGTTCAAGGCCTCCGAAGTACCTCCTCCCACATCCGAGGACCGTGGGCTCCATGTCGCGCGGCCTCCGAATCAGGTGAGTTTTCAGGCTACCACCGGATTCAGTTCTTCCAAATATATTCATGGGGGAGTCTTAAGTAATTGTGCATATTTCTTCAGGATTATGTGGAGACGGCGGAGCAGATTGACTGTCCGGCTCCGCTGCCAGAAGGCCCAGCTGATGCTCTCCTGACGGAGATGCTAGTCCCGGTGCCCTACAAGGTGCCGGAGAAGAAGGCCGAAAAGAAGGCCCCGGGGATCCGAAAGGGTCTCCGGCGTAAGGTTGTGCTGGAAGCCTCGTCCGAAGATGACGAGGCACACTCCTCCCCCGAAGGGGAGAAAGAAGAAGAAGAAGGGACCACCCCACCCGGAGAGGGTGAGGGGCCCGATAAGGCGGACCAGGGGGGCGGGAAAGGCCGTCGGCGCAAGGCCGTCATACCGATGTCGTCTGACGACGACGAGACAGATTCCTCCCGCGGAGGCAGGGGAGCAAGAAGAAACTCTACCTCCCCACACTAGGGAGGAGAAAACGAGGAAAGCCGCCCTTGAGGGGGAGGCTGGGACGTCCAAGAAGGGAAAGGTGTCCCTTCCGGACTACTCCGCCACAGCCGCCCACAGCGAGGAGGGGTGGCTGCCCAGGGGAAAGCCCTAGCGCGACCGTAAGTATCCGCACTCTATCATGACTTTACTTCACAGCCTTTTTATAATGCCGAACATAAATGCAGTCCGGCCAGGGTTCATCCCGAGGTATCTTCTTCGGATGGGTCCCTAAGCGGTTTAGCGATGAACTCGATCCCGACAGCCACTACTCCTCAGCCCGCGGATGACAAGGAGGTGTTGTCCCGAAGGCTCCCAGAGCGGGGGGAGGTGACTCTGGAGACGCCCCAAGGCGGGATTCCAGATGTCGGACACGCGGGGTTCAAGATCGCCGCGGATCGTGCTGATGAGAGCCGCAACAAGCCGGACTCTCATCCGGACACTGTCCCGGAGCCTTCGATGGTTCGATGCGGCAGGCGCCCTCGCTAGGGAGGGCGAGCCGTCTGCGCGATGACTTTCGCTGCGCCCAGGCGCGGGATTGTCTGTTGAAGTGCTTCGCCGCGCCCATGGATGAAGAGCACCGCATTTTATGAGTGCGGTGATTCAGAGGTTTCGCCCGCCAAGAGCGGACTAACCGAAGCTTGCACTAGCCTCCTAACAGGCTTTGAGGTAAGTAATAAAAATGTGTGAAATTACCACCCGATAGGTAGTAGCCCCTGATACTATGTTTGGTCTTCGGGAGGAAAAGCCAAACGGAGGGTCAATTATAATCTGCAGGAGTCTAATAATAAATGTGCATGTGAATGAGCAGGCTGTGCTGCTTGCCACTGCTGCCCGCACAGCCGAGGTCGCCGAACTAAAGCGGGACCTGGAGCAGGCGCAGGGAGAGCTCGACCTCACGAAGAGGCAGCCCGAAGAGAACAAAGGTGAGTGATTCCCCACCCTTATGTATTTAAGGATAGATAAAATTGGTTAGTCTAACGACAAAGCGTCGTGAGTGTGTAACAGGGGCCACCGCCGAAGTGGCGTCCCTGAAGAAAGCGCTGTCCGAGGCCAAGGACAAGGCGGCCTTGGAATGCAAGGAGCGCGAAAAGCAAAACGTTAGAGTGGGCGAGGTACAGCAAGAGTTCCGGGACCTCGGCAAGAAGTTCGAGTCTGTGGAGCATGATCTGAAGATGAAAGAGGCCGAGCTTGCGAAGGCCCTTGTGAGTATGAAAGACGCCAAGGCCGAAGCCGAGATGGCACAACAGGAAATCCAGGAGGCCCAAAATATAGCGGCGGGTAAGAAATTCTTTATGCAAAGCAAACATGTGGAGGAGGCGTTTCTTTTACTTACCCGAATTTGAAGCTCTCCAGGGGCATTCGCAGATCTTCCACGCAGCATATCAGATGCCGCGGAGTTCTACCGTGCCCAAGAGGGGAGCTCAATGGAGAAGCTGTTCTGGTCCCAGTACGCTGGGGTCGAACACCCAATGCCTGTGAGTGATCAACTGAAGCAGTTGGTCGAAATCCACAGGGCGGCCGAAGTGGCTATGAAAGATTTCATAGTCCGGATTTGGCCTGGTGAGCCCCTGCCCACTAGCTACTTCGCCCGATCAAGCGTGATGGTGAATGCCCGTCCGCGCTTGAAGTTATCTGCGATCCGTTTGCATTGAGGGTGCCCGCCGGGCCTTTGCCCGCGTGAAGGTGCATTGGGGCAAGCTGGATGCGGAGAAGTTGGTGAAGGACGGGCCGCCGGAGGGCAAGGCGCGTCGCTATCTGGAGAAGTATTGCGATGGCATTATGAAGGGCGCTCGTCTCGTGGCCGATGAATGTACCAAGGACACAATTTTAGAAAGAATTCACTTCTGTCATGTTCGTAATTTAAGGACGAAGTTACTTGCGCAATGTAGCGCTTTTTATTTAAAATATTACCTTTTGTGCGGCTGTTTATAAAATTCTGAAAGTAGGCCAGTCGTCAGCTTCAGCCCTGACGTAAGTAGTACTGGGGTGTTCATGGAAAACCTGGACACTCTTTATCCAAATGTTTGGTCCCTTAAGGAGGTATCCGGCGCAGCGAACTAGGCAATCAGACTGTGCGGCTTTATAACTTTCACTTGGCCATAGAAGTATACAATTTTAAATTTTGGCGAAGCCCCAAGAATCCGGAAGGTCGAATTGGGGCGCTATATCCGCCTGGATCGGACGGCCGATTCCTCGCCCAAAGCGGAAAAATCTTTAAGGATTTTAAGACCTCTCGAACAGCGACCAACTCTTGCCGCATCATGCCGGTCAGTTTTTGGCTTTCTCTACTGAGGTGCTCGTCCGGAAGAACCGGGAAACAATCATAGTAGTTCTCCCTGTGCTACCTTAGCCGATATAACAGAACGTAAGGTACCAAAACAAGGGAGCCGGGCTAACCCAACTTTAGACCCAATACATGATTCGAAGCTGATGCATATAGTGCTATAAGTTCGGGGTGCCGCACTGTTGAAAGTGTTCGGACTTTACTTGCCATATTACGGGGCGCCATAAGAGCCCTTGGCAAACTGACCGCACCAAGGTGTGCGAATGCGATATTTAAATAAACATTTGTAAGAAAAAAAATGCTAAAATAAGAATAATAAGCTGACGCTATGTATGATCTCCCATTGATGAATAATATGTTTAAGCGTATGTTTACAATGAATGCATTAAGCGGAGATAAATAGGACTATTTGACATGTCCTATCCACGGGCAGGCCGCGTACAGATAGATAAAACAGGTATAATGATCGTAAATAGATTCCACCTGGGTATTTTGCTCCGTGCGCAAAGCCTGTTGCCTCCTTGGTTTTCTCCCCTGTATAAGTCCGACAATTCGGCTCTTCTGAAGAGGTTGCTCTAGGGCAGTGTCCTGAAAGAAATAGAAAGAGAAAGGGTTTTTTTAATGAAAGTATGATGCGGTGATACCACACTGCTGACTGAGTCACTGCTGCACCTCCGCCTGTGCCCATGGTATTTTGAGTGCGTAGTTGTGTGCGCGTGGCATGAATGCTACTTTGATGGGGCTTGAGCGGAGGCCGGACTGCTAGTCGCGCTCTTGGCGTGCCTGGTGATCCTGTTGTGGGGTGCTCCATACTCGCTTGACGGTGCTCGAGGTTGTCGTCGCCGGATTGGTGGTTTGCCGGAGGAGGCCGCATTGCACTTCTGCCGCGAGGGCTGCAGTATGCTCTTCCGTACGGAGAGAGCGGACCATGTTTCCGTTGACTGTTATGACCCTGCACGGGCCTGGCATCTTGAGCTTGAGGTATGCATAGTGTGGTACCGCATTGAATCTAGCGAATGCGGTTCGTCCGAGTAGTGCGTGGTAACCACTACGGAAAGGGACGATATCGAAGATTAACTCTTCGCTTCGGAAGTTGTCCGGAGATCCAAAGACCACTTCCAATGTTATAGAGCCCGTACAGCAGGCCTCTACTCCAGGAATTACACCTTTAAAGGTGGTTTTGGTGGGCTTGATCCTTGAAGGGTCGATGCCCATTTTGCGCACTGTGTCCTGATAAAGCAGGTTTAGGCTGCTGCCGCTGTCCATAAGGTCTCGCGTGAGGTGGAATCCGTTGATGATTGGGTCTAAGACCAATACGGCTGAGCCACCGTGACGGATGCTAGTAGGATGATCCCTACGATCAAAGGTGATCGGACAAGCTGACCATGGGTTGAATTTGGGGGCGACTGGCTCCATCGCATAGACGTCCCATAGTTCTCGCTTTCGTTCCCGCTTGGGGATGTGAGTGGCGTAGATCATGTTGACCGTTTTCACCCGGGGGGAAATTTCTTCTATCCCCCCGTGTTTTGATGCCGGGCTCTCGCCATCGCCGCCAGCAGCCCTTGTCCTTGTTTTCGCGCCATTTTATCGCTTGTTTGAACACCCAGCAGTCTCTATTGGTGTGGTTAGCTGGCTTGTCCAGGGTGCCATGAATTTGGCACGAGCTTTCCAGTATGCGGTCTAGACTGGACGGTCCTTGATTGTTTCTTTTGAACGGCTTCTTCCGCTGACCGGATTTGGATCCACTGAATCCTGCGTTGACTGTCGTGTCTTCGGTGTTGTCGCCGTTGTTCCATCGCTTGTGTCTATTGCGCCGTGGCTTGCCATTATTGTCGCGGACATCCAAAGTTCCGGAATGTGGTGTGGTGCTGCTGCAAGCCAACCAGCTATCTTCGCCCGCGGAAAAGCGGGTCATTAGTGTTGTGAGAGCTGCCATGGACTTGGATTTTTCCTGGCCGAGGTGTCGGGCGAGCCATTTGTCATGGATATTATGCTTAAAAGCCGCCAGGGCTTCGGCGTCCGGATAGTCGACTATTTGGTTCTTTTTAGTTAGGAACCGAGTCCAGAATTTCCTGGCTGCCTCCCCGGGCTGTTGAGTAATGTGGCTCAAGTCATCGGAGTCCGGTGGTCGCACATATGTGCCCTGGAAGTTGTCGAGGAATGCGTCTTCCAGGTTTTCCCAACTCCCAATGGAATTTGCCGACAGGCTGTTTAGACAGTGCCGGGCTGGTCATTTGAGCTTAAGGGGAAGATACTTGATGGCGTGCAGATCGTCTCCGCGGGCCATGTGAATGTGGAGAAGGAAATCATTGATCCATACTGCGGGGTCTGTTGTGCCATCGTATGATTCGATGTTTACGGGTTTGAACCCTTCTGGGAATTCATGATCCATCACTTCATCAGTGAAGCAGAGGGGGTGTGCGGCGCCTCTGTGCCGGGCTATGTGGCTACGGAGTTTGAATTGGTCTGGGTTGCTGTGTTCGGCCCGGCCGGACTTGTTGATAATGTATCCGGCTTGACGGTCATTGTCGCGCGCTGGGGCGCGCCCCCGCGATCCGTAGATCGATCTTGGTTGTCCTGCGGTGTTTTGAGTATTGCCACGGGCCGTAGTAAACTGGCGCGGGGGTGCGGGCTGGTATTCGGGCTGGTATGCCATTTTATCCCGGCCACGGGGTGGCTGGTCAGCCGTGTGGCGCTCGAGTCCATATTCCTGATGCCGGACTTCGCTCATCTCGTCTCGGAGCAGGTCCTGATCAGCTTGAAGCTGCTGCCGCTTCTTCTTCGTGATCTCGCAGCGGGCAATAAGCCGGCGCTTGAAGCGCTGCTGCTCTTCGGGATCCTCTGGTACGCCAAACTCATCATCGCCGAGGCTAATATCGTCTTCGGAGGGGGGCATATAGTTGTCCTCCTCCGGATATCCGTCGGTCGCCTGTTCGTCTGGGCTGACTCGCTCATCTTCCCGCTCGCCTGCTCAAGGCGGCTTGTCGTGGTTGTATTCCACTTCGGCACCATCCGGATTGCTTTCATCTCCGGGGCCGGTATTGCTGTGGCGGGTTTGAGCGGCGCCGATGGCGCCCATGCTTTGCTTTTCTCCCTGAGGGGTTATCCTCCGCTGCCTCGTCGCCATTGGTTTCCTTCGGAGTGTCCACCATATATATATCGTATGAGGAGGTTGCTGTCCACCGCCCTGTGAGCGGTGGTACCTGTACTTCTCCTGCATCGTCGTCCATACCGTCGATGTCTTCGGAGTCGAAGTCAAGCACGTCGGTTAGATCATTGACCGTGGCAATGAAGTGGGTGGTGGGTGGGCTGCGAATTCCTTCGTCGCCTGCTTCCCACTCAAGCCGGACATAGTTTGGCCCAGAGCCTCCTGACAAAGAGAGAGACCTTAATGAGTTCAGCATGTCGCCAAAGGGTGAGTTCTGGAAGATATCCGTAGCGGTAACCTCAATTACCGGAGCCCAACCAGGCTCGGCGGGCTCGGGAGCGCGCGGACTGGAACCTACAACCGGATATGAGTCTGAGGGTCCGGAGCCACAGGCTTCCTTGGAAGTGAGGCCTGTGTTCGGCTCTACCACCGATGAGTGTGCAGCCTGCGGGGTAGGGTCCATCCCTCCGTCCTTAGGCAACGCAGCCTGCTCCGGATTTAGATCAGGGGCTACTGCAGGGGTGATATCCCGAACATTGTCCGACAGCAGGTCTAAGCCGTGCTCATCGTGGATCGTCCGTGTTCCCGCATGTGCTCAATCCATCGAAGATCAAATTCCACGGATGTCGGCCGTAGTTCAAGCTCCAACCTGACCTGGTGGCTGGGGCGAGCTGCCGATCTACTCCAGATGGCCAAGCGCATTGGCCCGCAGTGCGAAGCCACCGAACACGAAGATCTGTCCGGGGAGAAAAGTCTCGCCCTGGACTGTGTTGTTGGCGGTTGGCGGCACCATCAAGCCTTGCAGCGACGACACAGAGGAACTCTCAATGAAAGCACCAATGTCGGTGTCAAAACCGGCAGATCTCGGGTAGGGGGTCCCGATATGTGCGTCTTAGGCTGATGGTAACAGGAAGCAAGGGACACAATGTTTACCCAGGTTCGGGCCCTCTCGATGGAGGTAAAACCCTACTTCCTGCTTGATTAATATTGAAGATATGAGTAGTACAAGAGTAGATCTACCACGAGAACATAGATGCTAAACCCTAGGAGCTAGCCTATGATGATTATGATTATAATTGTGATCGGCCTTCTAAGGACCAACTTCTCCGGTTTATATAGACACCGGAGAGGGCTAGGGTTTACATGGAGTCGGTTACAAGGAAGGAAATACAATATCCGGATCACCAAGCTTGCCTTCCACGCAAAGGAGAGTCCCATCCGGACACGGAACAGAGTCTTGAGTCTTGTATCTTCACGCTTCAATAGTCCGGACGATGTATGTAGTCCGGCTGTCCGGATACCTCCTAATCCAGGACTCCCTCACCTTAGTTTGTGAGATTTTTGAATTGAGACTTATAAACCGGAAAGGAGGGAGTATATCGAGTGCAATGCTTTGATGTGTCGCCTCAACTCATACATCAACGAGAAGTTTGATTATCCTCTCCTCATGGACTTAATCGCACTCGCTTTTGGTCAGTATCACAGGTTGGCCACACATCCGCCGGGCCCACCTGCCATACACGCAAAGGCAGGAGCGCCTCCCTCGCCCATGAGCGTGGTGGCTGGCAAGACTAGGTGAAGCTTTCACTACACGCCTCCTTCTCGCACGCGTGGACATGCAGCAGCTCAATCGGTGTCGATGGCCAGACGCTGCATCGTAGTACTCCTCCAGTAGTAGTACTACCATCATTGTTCGACTTCCCAAGAGGTGAAGAGCCAAGCGTAGCCTGCACGCCGTGTGGCAGTTTCATGTGTAGAGTAGTCTAGGATAGCGGTACCGTGCCTATAAGCTTAAAATCGCTGGGGTCGGCTCCATGCTATGTGGCCGCTTTGAAGTTTTTAAAAAAATAAAATAGTCTTCGCCCCACCACACCCCGGTGATTGTAGTTTGCACGCCATCCGGTCAAGACAGGAATATATATTTTAATTTGTTTTTGTTTTTGAAAAGGAGGGATTTCGGCCTCGCATCGTAACGATGCATACGGCCACATATATTTTAATTTGTGGTGGGTAAATGTTAGAGGTTGCAGCAAATATATTGTACAATCATGGGTCTTTCAGCCAAGTTTAGAGGCAAGCATGTGGGGCCAATGCTATGATGTGTCGCAATAACTCATACAATGAGGAGAAGCTTGATTTTACTACACGCCTTCTCCCTCGCCCATGCGCGCGGTTGCTCACAAACAAGGACAGGCTTTTGCTTAGTAGTACTTCTACAACAAGCTATCTGTCCGCGCCATGATGGACGGACATGCAGCTATGGATTCGACAATCGAGAAGCAGTAGTAGTAACATCATTGTTCGCCTTCTCAAGAGGCGAAGAGCCAAGCGCAAACCGAACGCTGCAGCTATGTAACATTGAGCACGATATAGCCGTGCTCTTGCATGAGACAAAATTGCTATGTGAGCCCACTATTGTACTAGTACGCATAACTACTTGCTAGTATAGCCCTGTAAACCGTAAAGGAGTATTTGCCCTTCTAGAGATTTCAACAAGTGACTAGACTACACCGAGACGGAGTACATATGGAGCAAAATGAGTGAATCTGCACCGTAAATAAATACGCATTAGTTCTATCGCTTTCTCTCCGAGGTGCACAATATTGAGTATACCGACTAGTCTCTTTTGACATGCATTTACGCTTTTTTGACACAAGATGATGCAAGCGCCATATACACACGCATACACTCGCCCCTATGAACGCATTACACGCACGGCACTATCATCTTGAAATTTATGAAGTCACCATAGGCACCTCGTCGCCGACGGGTCCATAGGTGCTTGAATGCTAAGGAGGAAGAGGGTAGCGGTTCCCGAGACGTTGAACGGTCAATGATGCATCCTCAATTACATGCAGAGGGAATTAATTGGAGAAGCGAGATAGAGCCAAGACGATGTGAATGCAACAGACTTTGACTCTCATATAGTAAAGGCGCCCACCACTCCAATCCATCTACTCCCAAGTCTCTCGCAACACCGCCACCCAATCAAAGACCAAGTGATCGAAGCCACAAGCACCTATGGAGGCGATGGACGCGAGCGGCAGCTATTGTGCCAAATCATCCATATGCCACCTGCGCCCCGACCGCGCAGCGCTTCCAGACGGTGTCGGGCGACCGCAGCATCGATCCCTCTCCAACGCCGCTTTGCCTCTCGTGATGGACGACATGATGGTCAACTCCATCCGCAAGTTCAGCGCCGCCCGTAAGCGCGTGGACGACCTTTGCCGATTGTTCCAGCCCGCGCCAAGGCTCCTCATTGCCTACCACCCTCATCGGCCTACATGGTGGCGAACTCTTTCAAGCCCTGTGGCCCTGCAGGTGCCGGAGGTCGCGACGAAGAATGTGCACTCGAGGCCGCGCCGCCGCCAGCAGCCTCACCATGCAAGAAACCGCCGACCGCACATCCACGCTCACGAGGAAATTCTCTACATAGGCCACTACAAGGCAATCGAGGACAGAAAGACGCTGGCCTTCTTCCAAAGGGCTGGAATCTTTGGACGCCATTGTTCAAAGCACGCCGACCTGACCACAAAGCCGCTGCTACTTAGGCGCTGCTCGTGGGCCGGCGCCTCGAGTCAAGGAGGTGGACGCCGTCGAAGGATGCATCTCTTCTTATTGCCTCCTGTAACCAGCACTGCATCGCCGTGGGCCTTAATGTTTTATTAGTATAGTACTCTCCGCTCCCAAATATAAGTCTTTCTAAAGATTCCAGCAAGTGACTACTACATACGGAGGAAAATGAGTGAATCTACACTCTAAACTATGTCTACATACATCTGTATGATGTATTCCATTTGAACTAGTATCTAAAAAGGCTTATATTTATGAACGGAGGGAGTATATGGCATTTTTATTCCAGTCGTAACGTTTTCACTGTGAGGTGGGGCCGCAGTTGAGCAAACCCACCCCGCCCACTAGGCGTCGGCCGAGTTTAGAATTAGAAGAGAGAAACGAGGGAGGAGAGCTAGCTGTAGCACGGACGCTGTTGTCAGATCGGACTCGTGTTTATAGAATAGGAGTACTGAGCACTCGTGCCTCTTTTTTTTGAGGGAAAAATTAGTCGTATGTCTAGTACCACTAGTTGGGTGCGTGTGACCTATAGCTGTCATCACTTTAGGTCTGCTTTTCGAACCGCGGCTACGCTTCACAGTACATATTTTTCACGCATTTATCCTCATATATGTACTCCTAGGCTATTTGCACTTGCTCCCATTCGCCGACATGTGGGACATAGAGCATCTGGGTCGTAGTGCATGCACGACTCGGAGCATATGTCGGGGTACTTTACATTTCAGACCTCACGAATTACATGCAAACCCCCCGCAGAGGAATAAATAAATGAATGAATTACTTCATGAACTGGATTATTTTCGTGGAAACCGGAGCACGTTCATTAAATTTTGGACATAACACGTTTATAAAAAATGACAGGACGTAAACCAGTCTAAGGGCCTCTTTGATTTTTCCCGCAAAAAAAGGGCCTATTTGATTCGTAGGATACTGAAAACATAGGAAGGGGGAAAGTATGATGGCGATGAACCGAGACGAGGAGAACTCTAACTCAGTTAGAGGTTAGAGTTAGATTCTAACCCTGAACTAACTCTAAACCAAAGAGGTGTATGGATGGCAGGGTTAGATTGACAATAAATTCTCTATCTCAATCATTTGACTACTTTGGACCCTATTTTTAGTCGACTAAAATAAGTCCCTTGGATCCAAGCACCTCTTAGTGTGGCCGCCTCTTCGTGGCCTCCTCCCGCCACAATTGACATAAACGAACCATCTATACAAATCAAGCATGCAAAACATGATAATTTTACTTTGTCCATACAAATAAGATATCCCACTTAAACATACAAGTCGTCAATCAAGCTTCACAAAATAAAAAACACTTCATGAAAGAAAGAATGAGCTAACTCATCACGAAGTCATTCACGATAGGGAGGGAGCCCGAGCCCTCACGCACCGAGGGAGGAGCTCCCATCGCCGCTTCTATAGGAAGGCTCAGAGAGCCCAAGCCCCGAACCCTCCGATGCTTGCCCTTGCGAAGTTGAGGTCGACACCGCATGGGTAGCAGGGCCGCCATCACGATCGAACTTAATCTTTGGGCCTCTAGAAATAATGCAAGCCTGTAACTAAAATACCTAGAAAGGTGAACTGAATCTTTGGGCCTCTAGAAATAATGCAAGCCTGAAACAGAATTACCTAGAAAGGTGAACTGAATCTTTGGGCCTCTAGAAATAATACAAGCCTGAAACTAAAATACCTAGAAAGGTGAACTGAATCTTTGGGCCTCTAGAAATAATGCAAGCCTGAAACTGAAATACCTAGAAAGGTGAACGGAATCTTTGGGCCTCTAGAAATAATGCAAGCCTGAAACTGAAATACCTAGAAAGGTGAGCCTAAAATTGAAATACCTAGAAAGGTGAACAGAATCATTGGGCCTCTACAAATAGTGCAAGCCTGAAATTGAAATACCTAGAAAGGTGACCTGAATCTTTGGGCCTCTAGAAAGATTTATTACCTCCTCAAGCAGCATCAAACAATTCCATGCGTGCACCACAAATCTATAGCAAGTTTGATCAGGATCTACTTTTCCAAATCAGAATTAGCGCTAGAGCAAGCAAGATCAATAATATGGTCGTGAGACATTGAAGGAACAAACAAACTCACCCCTCTCACGACCTCCCTCGTAGATGCGCCGCCGCCGCGCATGACAGAGGGAGAAAAACGACAGGTGAAGGGGGAGCGGGGCGACCTTCGAACGCCGGAGGGAGAGGGCGGCCGGAGTTGGGCGGAGGAGGCCGGAAGGAGAGGGCGGCCGGAGGAGAGAGAGGGCGAGCGGTGCTTGGGCGGGCGGCCCTATGGGGAACAGAGAGGATTCGTGCGAGAGGGGGGGAGCGATCTGGTGCGGGCAGGTGAGATTTTTTTAGTTCTCTTTTAGTGGGCCCGAGGATAACTAACCCAATTAGAACCTCTCCACCGGGCTAGTGTTTTTAGCTGGGTTAGAGAAAACTAGCTCAAACTAACCCCTCTTATTTCGATAATTTGAGGCTATTTCAACCCAAACTAGCTCTAACTCAGGGATCCAAACAAAGAGGAGTGATACTGTACATGCTACAGTGTGGACCGTAGCACATTGTTTTTTATGGCCATATCACCACATTGTTTTCTACTGCTGGTTCACTAGGCTACCGTGGTTCGCACTGCTGGCTCACTGGGCTGCCGTGGTTCGCACTCCTCCGACCTGAGTAGTACTCCCTCCGTTCCTAAATATAAGTCTTCATAGATATTTCACTGTGGACCACATACGGATGTATATATACGCATTTTATGTGTAGATTCACTCATTTTTCTCCGTATGTGGTCCATAGTGAAATCTCTCCAAAGACATTTATATTTAGGAACGGAGGGAGTAGTATAGTACTAGTATATACCGCATCTTTCTTTGCTCCTTCTTACTACTCCGACATGTGGGAGAGCCAGATCCGGTCGACGGTCATGCACCAGATTAGAGCGCTGAACGAAGGGGGCATCACCCGGTCGGAGCGCCAAGAATTCATGACTATAGTGAGTGGTCATATCACAAGTCTTTCCAGCAGTAACACGCCACAAATCGCACATCCCCACTCGCCACCCTCCTCGCCTCACAAACCGCCACCCAAAACTGCCACAGATTCCGGGAAAAGCCCCGCCTCAACTTTTAACTACGCGAAAAATAGTTCGAGCTTGTTCGTTCTATATAAATACAGTACTTACTATATGTTTATTCACTCGTGGGGTTGTTCAATGAATGGAGGGGCGGGGAGCACAAGTGAATCTTAAATAGAGAGTTTCTTTTCTTTAATGCCACGTACACAAATTGAAATGCTTGTTGTGGAGAGACAAAAGATAACCACTCCACTATATATGGACGCAGGGGCCTGAGCGCTTGCTTTACTAGGGTTGCTCTCTTCATTCTCTCATCCTCTCCAGATATAAACAAGACAGCGGTAGCGACATTTTCTCTCTGCTCACCGATGGTCACAGATCCGGCCGGATCCCTTCGGCCGGTGTGTGTACAGGACTAAAAGGTGCATCGTTCATGCGGTCATCACCGCTGAGGGAGGAAACCCACAGCTGCCGGAGGGGCCCGATCCTCTGCCCGTGCTGTTCTCTCCGACACAACGCTGGCTTGGGAGGTCCTCCGACCCTTCTTCCTCCCTGCCGTATTGTCCGCAGATCCGACCTACCGGCGCCGACATCTCGGCGACCCTCAGGTATAAGTTTTTCGAAAGCGGCCTTGCTCTACTGCCCCAGCTCCCCACGTGTCTGCATGTGCATCTTTTTCTACTCCCTTCAGTTCTTCCAAAGCCACCTAAATTTTTAGTATTATTAGAGGTAAAGCTACTTCATGCATTCGAATCTAGGGCTTGGTTCAAACAACGAAGAAAGGGGGGAAAGTTGTAGCATGAATCTAGGACTTGATTCAAAGAGGAAATAATATGGTGAAAGTAGTAGAGACCGGATACCCCACCAGTCTCTTGGTTGAAAAGGGAAATAATGGGAAAACGCAATACAAACTGGATAAGGAACGGATCTATTATTGGTTGAAAAAAGGATAGAAAGTAGCGGCTGGTGGACAAGTCAACAGAGTATGTCCAGGATTAGATTTGCTACCATCACATAGTAAAAGTCTCTAGGATTAGATTTGCTGCCCTGACATAGTAAAAGGTCTCAGGATTAGATTTGCTGCCCTCACATAGTAAAAGGTCTCAGGATTAGATTTGCTTCCCTCACATAGTAAAAGGTCTCTGTGATTAGATTTGCTGCCCTCACATAGGAAAAGGTCTCTGTGATTAGATTTGCTGCCTCGACATAGTAAAAGGTCTCTGTGATTAGACTTGCTGCCTCACATAGTAAAAGGTCTCCAGATTAGATTTGCTGCCCTCACATACTAAAAGGTCTCTGTGATTAGATTTGCTGCCCTCACATAGTAAAAGGTCTCCAGGATTAGATTTGCTGCCCTCACATAGTACAAGGTCTCCAGGATTAGGTTTGCTGCCCTCACATAGCGTGAACAAGCTCTGCATCACCACTTTATGCCTCCTTGTAGGTACATTGTGCTGATGCATCCACTGTCGCATGTCCTTATACCAACCTTTTGTTGTTGTTAATGTAAGGGCGCATGTAAAATGAAGCGATCACATGTTACCTTAGGGACATGTCTAACCAAAGGTTATTGTTAATCTAATGCCTCGAAGGATAAGATGCAATCAAACTGTGTTACAAATGGCACTCCGCTGTTTTCCCAAAGATGATAAGTAAGTTGCTCCTTTACGCTGCTGCGTGTCCTGGTGTCCCCATGGTCCCATGCCCTTAAACCAACTCTTTAGCTGCTGTTGATTTACTATGTCTGGTAAACAAGCAATGCCACCAAGTAATCCCATATTTGAGGAATCTCATTGTTGATCGTAATGCTTCTGGTAACATGAAGCATTGCTGACGTTTTAAAATTTCTACTGTCCTTGCGTGATTGCCATGAAACATAATTAAGATGCTTCTTTTCATTTTGTATATGTTTCAGATATTCTTATTGACCAAAGAATCGCTTACTTTCTATCATTTTGTGCAGATAGTGATATCCATTTGACCTTGTTGCTATTGTGACCTTTTGGTGAACTACACAAAACACTTTTTTGGAATGAGTGTCTTGTGCAGTTCAACTAAAATGTCACGTGGGCAACATCTCTCAATTTTGTGGAACTGCACAAAATGGTGATTGGAGTTTCCAAAATCTCCGCCAAGTTCTATCGGTAATCTCGTGCAACATTTTATTAGCCTTTGCAAGATGGAGCCGCCATCGCCACCACAATGGCACTTTATTTTAGTGGAACTGCACAAAAGGATAAGAAAATTATAGTTGCACCTTACATGAGCCGGACAGCCAACCTTAATGTTCCTCAATTTTAGTGCAACTACTAAAGAAGAACCTGCCAGCTCACAAGAGCAAGTACTTCTTGCTAGCTGAATGATGCAATCTTTGCTTCATTTCAGGTGAACTGCAGAAAAAGGCACATGAATTGAATCATGGAACTCCAGGCAGACCTCATCCAAGTAGAGCTGGAGGTTGAGTTCAAGGAGGCCGCTATTAAAGTGAAATCATGCTCTCCTGTCTCCTTGTTTGTGCTGTGCAAACATGCTATGCAAACAGGAATACTCAACTACAGATGTTGTGACGGTCAAGAGCATTCGCCAAGTTCTTTGATTGCATGACATGGCTAGCCAAGATGGATCTAATCCCGATATTCACTTTATCAAAAGGCTCTAATGGGTTGGTTCTGAATCTTGCAAGATGGGAATCAGTGAGATGTGTAGGCATCTTTGTTGTACTTATTATTTGAATCTTATTTGTTGGTTCTGAATCTTGCTAGCTGGGAATCAATGAGATGTGTAGGCATCTTTGTTGTACTTATTATTTGGATCTTATTTGTTGGTTCTTAATCTTGCAAGCTGGGAATCAATGAGATGTGTAGGCATCTTTGTTGTACTTATTATTTGGATCTTATTTGTTGGTTCTAAATCTTGCAAGCTGGGAAACACGGCATGATGATGCAGAGGACAACAACCATAACAAACAGTTCAAACTTGGTAGTATTATCTTTGTGAAAGTGCGACAAATGTGCTGATCGTGTGCGTCCTGAGAATAATAATTCTAATTGTTGTGCATATTGATCCTAGGGCACTGATAGAACGAGCGAATGCATTGCTTGCTTTAAGTATAAATTTATGTTAAAGCTAATTAAAGTTAAGTAAAGTGACCACTAACTCCTATTATTACAGTACTAATACAGACCCGCTCATGAACCGACATGTGGCCGTAGTAGGTTTCTTAATGGAGGCGTTTGAATGCACCGAGGGTGCATCTTCTGCCGGGCGTGCAGCGGACGAGGGAGGGTAGTAATCTGTTGTCGCTTATATACACTCACCATCGTTGAATCCAGTTCCCAAGAGCTGAAAACGAATCTGCCGCCGCCACACACTCGCTCACCAAGAGACTCCAATGGCGATCCGAGGGGTGAGCTTGCTGGATATGGACTTCAGCAAGGAGTTCCCTTGAGTTTGCTGCTCAGTCCTATGGCTGCACCAAGTTGAATGTGATGTACACCAACGATACAGACTCGGTGAAGCTCTCGCCTCGCCTCGATCCTATGCTGCACCAGTTTCGGAGCATTCACCGTTTCATCGGCAGCGCCGATCGCACCTTCGCTACGGTGGAGAGAAGGAAGAACGCGACGATTCGCCATCTGGTGCAACAAGCTTGTCGACATCCGTATAATCCAAGATCATCAAGAACGGGCAGAGATGGACTCCGTGGTTGACCTCGCCGACACCATCGCCGACCCTCGACGCCAACATGAAAGAAGACGACCTGAACACGTGGAGGTACCTCTGAATCTAGCCTACATAACCTACGCAGCCAAGGACGACACGCATGCTAAGACATGTACAGCAGATCTTGGACATGAGGGCGGTTCGCTTCCGTGAACGACGCGAGTACACGGACAGCCGCAGCGCCATGATCAAGCGTGCTGTGAAGGTCTGATGTTGTACTTTATCTGTTTATAAGCACCTTTATCATCTAAGTGTTTCATGCATTAGCCTATGTGTCGTAATTATCTGTTTTGTCCGAAATATTTCTTTTAAGAACCCATTAACCTGATTGCTTTTTTAGTGGCTATTTGCTTATGTATGTAAACTAGTTCACTTGTCCGTAAAAAAAACTAGTTCACTCGGCTGCCATGCTTTGAATCTCCTTCCTCCCAACATATTCCTCTCCTCATGTGGACCCAGCAGGTCTCTGAATTTTCTCCCACTTTCTTTTTCGATGTAAACTAAGTTTTCTCCCAGTACTTTCCCCTAGAACCAACTCAACTGTCCCGCCTAGCCTAAAAATAATAATACCCCACGTACTATTAACTCATCAAATTAAAATGATATTTTATTTCGTAAGTTGAAAGTTCTTACAAAATAATACTCCAATAATAATTGTTTATATATAACTTGCCAAGTTAACTCCTAGTGATTGCGTACATAAGCTTGCAAAGATTTTACTGACGTGCAATCATGTGTTTATGTTTTTATAACATTTCTCCGTCTAGCCCAACATGATATTTTCACCCAGCCCAGGAAGTCTGTGGATTTCGAGAAAAATGCAAATGGGATTTAAACGGGCTGCATAGATGCTACATCATTGTTTCACCAAGCCCACCAAATGGACTAAAAAAAACAAATGGACTGGCTGACATGTGGGCCAGTAGGTCAAAGCCTAAGAAGGCGTTGGATTTACATCCAACGACCGACGTTCTTCTTCAATCTCTCGTCTTCTTCCCCCAGCGCTGCCGGAACCGCCTGCTCCAGCCTTCAGCGTCCAGCGGCATTGTTTTGCGCTCCTCAGCGAAACGCTACCCCGCCGACGGACAGGCCATCCCTCCACTCCGCACCTCCTGTTATTCTCTGCCGAGTGTAGGCCCACCCCGCACCCGAACCAGTCAAGTTTCCCACTCCTCTCCGTCTGCGACTCCACTGCCGCGTCTTCCCCATCTCTCGTCGTTCTAGTCTGAGCTCGCCGCCGTCCATCGCTTCGGCGCTTTCGCCGCGTGGTCAACATACGAGTCATCGGAAGAGGATCAGATGTGGAGAGCTCGACGGCTGGGACCCACGAGGTCCATGGTCGCACGCAAGGAAAGTTCCTCCTTATTACGCGATCGTCGTGCAATCGACGTGGGAAGGGCTTCAGATTTCGCCAAAAAATGTTCCCCGGCCGATGTGTCGGACCCACCAGCTATATCTTCGCACTCGAGGAAGTGCCTCCTTATTACGCACCAAAAAATGAATACCCCCTGCTAGCTGGGACCCACCATAGTGGGTGGCTGACTTGTGGGCCTACTAAGTTGATGAGGATGGAGGGCTTTGTCAACGAGTCAATATGAACGATTCTAGCTCCAAAGTGACTGTCACGATGTCCATCCAACGGCCATAGTGCTTCTTCAACCTCTGGTCTTCTTGCTTCACCGCAGACAAAGCAGCGCCGGTCGTGCCGCGCAGCTCCTCGCCTCTTGTGGCCGGCAGTGATGCTGCGAGGCCTCACCGCCTCTACTACTCCCACCGCTGGCCCAGGTATCCTCTACTCACCCACACCCTCGTTATTCTCAAGGGCGACGGCAGCCTCACGCCGCAGCCGAACCAAGTGAACCTCGTACTCTCTCCGCATGGGCATCCACCGCCAGATCTTCCCGGCCCGCGTCGTCCCCTTCCTAGGCCTCGCCGTCGTCCACCGGCTTGGTACTCTCGGCGCGGCGTGGTCAATATGGTCAATGACCGACTTCCATCGGAAGAGTACTGTACGTGGAGAGGCTGACAGCTGGGTCCACGGCCACATCCTAGTTTTTTTGTGATTTGCCAAGTAAGTCGCTTTGTCACGCCTGTTGGGCTACAAATCTTTCAAGACGAGGAGAGCTTCATTCGGCTGGCCGATAAAATGGCCTATCAGTAATGAGAAATGGGCTGTACATTTTTAAAACACATCAAACCGGCAATTAGTTCCAAATATCTTTTTTTCATTTCGAGATTTTAAATTAAATTAACTTTTATGAGTGGAGAATTTGTTGGATTTTATATTGATATATATTTATTTTTAAAATCAGTTTGAATGTGAGTCAAATTTCGGATTAAAAACAGTTCGACCACACCAAATATGCAAAATTTCATATAATTTTTAACTGTGGCCACAATATGGGCTGTAATGCTAACAAAAGAATATGGGCTCCAAAAAACCCTTAAGAATTAGCAAATGGGCTATAAATTATTAGAAATAATGGCAGATGGGTTGTATGCTGTTCTCCACAGATTTGAGGCTTTCCTAAAAAGGTCGACGACAGCAAAGGATCGTTGGATGTCCATCCAACGGTCATCGTGCTTCTTCAATCTCTCCTCTTCCTGCTCCAAATTCAAACAAGCGCCATGGACTGCTCGCTCCCTCCTCCCATGGGTCGGGTCTGTGGCTGCAGCAGGACTCACCGCCCCATAGATTCCATAGCTGGCCTAGCCATCCATCTACTCACCCACACCTGTTGTTATTCTCTGGCGACGGCAGAGGAACCAGTAAACCCTCGTACAGTCATACTCCCCTTCGCGTGGGAAACAACTCCCGAGTCTTCCTCGCCTCCGTGTCGCTCCTTCCTAGGCCTCGCCGTTGTCCACCGCCGGTGCTCTCGGCGCTGCCTGGTCAACATGGTCAATGACCGACATGCATCTGAAGTGGACTGTACGTGGAGAGGCCGACAGCTGGGTCCACAGCCCCACGCAAGGAAATGCCTCCTTATTACGCGCAAAATATTGATTCCTCCACCTGACATCAGGGACCCACCGAAAGGGCCTCCGTATTTCACGAAAAAAACTTTACCGCCGCTGACAGCTCGGACCCACCAGCTATATCTTCGCACGCAAGGAAGTGCCTCCTTATTACGCATAAAAAAATGAATACTCCCCCTGTTAGCTGGGACCCAGTATAGTGGCAGGCTGACTTGTGGGCCTACTAAGTTGACGGGGATGGAGGGCTTTGTCAACTTAGTCAGTATGCACGATTCTAGCTCCAGTTACCATACGATGTCCATCCAACGGCTGTAGTGCTTCTTCAACCTCTATTCTTCTTGCTCCAGCCGCCCAAACCAGCGTCGGTCGTGCCTCGTGCTCCTGCCTCCCATGGCCGGCTGCGATGCGGCGGAGGCTTCACCGCCCCCTACTACTCCCACCGCTGGCCAGGCCATCCCTCTACTCACCCACACCCCCTGTTATTCTGCGGCGATGGCAGCCTCACACCGCAGAACCAGTGAACCCTCATACTCCTCACGCTGGGCATCCATCGCCACGCCTTCCCGGCCCGTCGCCCCTTCCTAGGCCTCGCCGCCGCCCACCGCCTGGTGCTCTCGGCGCGGCGTGGTCAACGTGGTCAAGGAATGGCTTCCATCGGACGTGGACTTTACGTGGAGAGGCTGACAGCTGGGTCCACGGCCGCAGCAAGTAAGTGCCTCCTTATTACGCCCAAAATAATTATTCCTCCACCTGACAGCGGGGACCCACCGGACGGGCCACCGTATTTCACGAAAAAAATGTTTCCCCCTGACTGATGGGACCCACCAGCTACACCTTCGCACGCAAGGAAGTGCGTCCGGGCAAAAAAAAATGATTTGCCCCCCTGACTGCTGGGACCCACCAGCTACATCTTCGCAGGCAAGGAAGTGCCTGACAGTCGGGACCCACCTGGTCGAAGCGTATGTAGCATTGTCATTCTGGTCGCGAACGTGTACGTACATACTGGTAGTTCTAGAGGCGCGCACGTGTCGTAGTAGAAGCGCGCACGTAGCATGTACACGTACGTAAAGCGGCGAGGGTGCAAGAAAGAAAATACGGCCACGTACGTACATACGGGCAGGGTCTCGAACGCCTACTCGCGCATACATACCGCAAGGGGCTCGTGTACATGGCTGGGTCGGAACGGAGAAACAGCATCGTCGTCGTGTTCATGGGGAGGCAACGGAATGCGTAGTGTTCATGGGGAGGCAACGGAATGCGTCGTGTTCATGGGGAGGCAACGAAATGCGTCGTGTTCATCGGGAGGCAATGGAATGCGTCATGTTCATCGGGAGGCAACGGAATGCGTGGGAGCCAACTGGCTTGGACGGAACAGGCGATGGAAACGAGGCCTGGCATACCGCGACAACGGAGGAAACGGACCTCCTACGCTCGAACGGGTCCCGTTGATCGGGAGGGTGTGGCGTGCAAAAACAGAGGAAACGGACCTCCTACGGTCAAACGGGGTCCCGTTGATCGGGAGGGTGTGGCGATCGCAAACGGACGTAAACGGACCTCCTATGGTCGTAAACAGGGTCCCGTTGATCGGGAGGGTGTGGCGTATCGCAAAACGGACGAAATGGACTTGTGTTGGAGCGCCACGGTCGAAACGGGGTCCTGTTCATCGGGAGGGGTCCGCGTCGCAAAACGGACTCCACGGATACCGTTCATCTCCACCGCCGACCTCCTCCACCTCCACGGGCTCCTGCTCATCCAGCCTCCACCGCGCGCTACTCCACCGGCTCTTGTTCAACCACCCTCCACGGGCACCCTCCATCGCCTAATGTTCATCCAGCCTCCACACCACGGGTCCTGCTCAACCACCCTCCGTGGCCACCCCTCCACCGCTCATCGCTCATCCAATCGTCCAACACACCACGGGTCCTGTTCATCCAGAGGCAACGCCACCACTCACCGCTCATCAACCCCCCGCAACACTCACAGCTCATCCCGCAGGCAGCATCGATCGGCTTCATTAGCAGCAGAGCGGCGAATAGCTCGATCGGGTTCGCTAACAGCCATCGATCGATCACCGGGTTCAAGAACGCGTAGCCAGCTGCAAAGGCAATCGCCGGTTCGATTAGAGCCCAACGCCTTGCTCGGGTTCATTAGAGCCAACGCCGCACACACGCACGCACATGTAAGAGAGAACGCGCATCGCCGCCCCCGACCTCCCACCGTAATTCAGGAATTCCCGAAATTTTCCTCCCCCTCGCTTCTACCACGGTTTTTCCGTCATGGACGGCCCAAAGAATGTCATGCAGCTGCGCCTCCGCCCGCCCAAGATGAAAAGCCCATTTTCTGTCATGATTTTTGTCATAGAAGTAGGAGCCCACCACATCTATGATGATACAGGGTTTTGTCACAATTATCGTCATAGAAGTGTCATATGTATGACAGAAAAAAATTCGTTCGGCCCAAAATGTCACGGATGTGTCTTTTTTTTGTAGTGGTGCCTGTTGCGTCGGAGCTTGCCGTTGCTATTTCTGGCTTCAGAGGTGCCAGGTTCGCTTGCATTGTTATTGCTACGGGCTAGCCAGCTATCTTCGCCCGTGCAAAAGCGGGTCATAAGTGTCGTGAGGGCTACCATGGACTTCGGCTTTTCTTGGCCGAGGTGTCGGGTGAGCCATTCGTCGTGGATGCTATGTTTAAAGGCCACTAGGGCTTCAGCATCGGACAGTCGACGATCTGGTTCTTTTTAGTTAGGAACCTAGTACATAATTTGTTGGCTGACTCTCAGGGTTGTTGAACTATCTGACTTACGTCATCGGCATCTGGAGGTCGGACGTAAGTGCCTTGGAAGTTGTCGTGGAAGGCGTCTTCCAAGTCCTCCCAGCAGCCAATATAATTTTCAGGCAGGTTGTTCAACCAGTGCCGAGCCGGTCCCTTGAGTTTTAGAGGGAGGTATTTGATTGCATGAAGATCATCACCGCGGGCCATATGAATATGGAGAAGAAAATCCTCAATCCATACCACGGGATCTGTTGTTCCATCATATGATTCGATATTCACGGGTTTATACCCTTCTGGGAATTCGTGCACCATTATTTCGTCAGTGAAGCAGAGGGGGTGTGCGGCGCCTCTATATCGGGCCAAGTCGCGACGTAGCTCGGATGGAATCCGTCTGTAGTTTTCGGCCCGGACGTGGTTATGCTTGTCACGTCTGGCTAGATAGTCGTCGTCGCGCGTCGGGGCACGCCCCTTGTGGCACCCCGTCTCAGAGCAACCGGTTTACCATGCATTGCCAGCCCAGAGACCATGTCTTCTGGCAACACACAACATCTTGGTACAGAAAACAACCGCTTTATTGATGCTAGCGGATCATAGTTTATATTACAACAGGTGGCGAGGCCAAGCGGCACACACGGTGCGGCTGAACAATATGTACATTATTCAGTGAACATAAAGGGGCCTCGATCATAACAACTATGTGGCAGCGGAACAACGTCGTAGCGGAACTCCATGGCACAGGGACACCAATGTGGACACGATCTAGACTCGGACAACACTCCTTTCCAACGAGACTTTCCTGAAAGCTGGCATAACACGCCAGGTCAGTACATTGAATGTACTTGCAAGCTCACAACAAACATAAACATAATGACAAACAATATCATGATACTTAACCAATTAGCAATGCAACAACATATCATACATGTTGTGATCATGATCTCATGATAAAATTCCCTCGGGCTTGCTTACCTACGGTGATCGCTCTCGGATCACAAACGAAGCAACCTCGTGGTCTTGGATCTGGTTACCTTGTAACCAAACGGTGATCTTTCCGGCAATCACAACCATGACCAACACTTGGTCTCAAATGGTGATCTTTCCGGCGATCACAACCATGACCAACTCTTGGTCTCCAATATCAAGATGGTTTACCCATCATCATCTTCTCAACAGTGCGACGTTCATAACTTAGTGTGCAAGATTAATTTAAACATTGACCCATGGTGTGACCTACTTTTGAGCGTGTCCGTAACCGCGGACTCAGCTATCGATAGATTTAGTACACTCTGCAGAGGTAGCGCACCGTACCCACACCACAAAACCCATGGCCTCGCACTACCATTCGGGTGGACCAACTGCATTCCAACGAAACCCCTCCATTGCCATGACACTCTCTCGGCCACTCCGACTCACTCCCCACTGGGCTAGTCCTGGGTGGCCCCGTGTCTACCAAAGACACCAACGACCACCATCGTGGCAAAACATAAACGGTCCCAAACGGGGACAAGGTACCATAACATCAACAATGGGCACATAAGGTTATGTTTGCTTACCGGGCTAGGGTACCGCACGCCCATAACCTTGCATCATTGGAGGCACCGACAAAGAGGCATAACAACGAACCGAATAAAGGCCTTCTCATAAAGGCAAATGTGGTTGCAGTGGGAAAACTCGATTCAGTGGCACCATGACCCGGTCAACGATATATTCAAGTTGAGTTATTAGCAGGTTCAACTTAACGTGAAAGTAACCGGTGTCATAACATGCCATGAAAGTGCAACGCAAATATATGCATCATATATCATCGGAAATAACTGGGTCAACTATATCCACACTAAGAATAGCCATCGACAACTCATAACACTTCCCTGGTTATGATTAATCATCACTTTAAACGGAATCTTTACTTAGCAAATTTATCATTTTTCTCCTCCAAGAAAATAACTAAAAATAATTAATTATATCCATAATCATATTACTTCTTCATAACGAATATTACTTCTAGTTACTTAACCAACTTAGTTAGCTTCAAACTTTCTGTAAACTAAGCATATCAACTTAAACAAGCAACCAGTCAGAATATAAATAATATACTAGTGATTTAAATGCATGGATTAAATAATTAATTCAAGTTGAAAAATCACAAATATTGTAATGGCACCATGAAAATGTTGCTGTGGCTTGCCTTAGTGCAGATGAGATTCACGATCCTCCTGGTGATCCTCAAGACAAGCTTCACTTTCTTAAAATAATTATAAACACCAAAAGAAAACATCAAGAACCCTTCTGAAATTCACCAGAAAATCTAGACAGCAGAGAAAAATCACATTTTTGGTGAGCTGCTAGATTTCTTCATAAAGAACACAATGCAAAATGAATCAATTCATTTGGACTTCTGGTTAAAACGTTTTGGCTGTTTGAAGCTCTCTGGACAGAATTAAATTCGAATTTAAATAAAACAGAACTGAAGGGGGGTGTCGTCGAACGCATAAACCTCGCGGCCACCACCACTCGTACCGCTTCACGCGCGTACATAGTGGCTGACTAGCAGGCCTCGCTCGTCAGGTGAGAGGGAGGGGGAGAGGGAAACAGAGGACGGCGCGGCTTCGCCGCAGCACACACCGGTGAGGAGGGCTTCTTGGCCCGAACTAGAGGGAGGGATCGAAAGAGGAGATGGAGGCGCACCTGCCCATACCGGTAGGTTAGCTAGGGCTGGTCGGACGGCTTCAGAAATGACCTCTCCAGCGGCGACAGGAAGCAGAGGTCACCAGAGTTGAAGACGACGGCGACTAGAGGCGACACCAAGGGCTCCAACCGGGCGGAACGACACCACCGAGTCACGACAGAGGCCCTGGAAGGGTGGCCCGAGCCCCGGAGGGCCTGGAGCTGCGGAGACGACCCGAGGGGATCGCCGGCGAGCTCGAGCTCGGGGACGGCGGCCCGTGGCCTGTCCGGCCGGGCTACAGCTTTCTACGAGATCGTGAAGTGTGTGTGAGGAGTGGATGATACTCGAGGAGGCTGGGGAGGGCTCTATTTATAGTCGAACGACGAGAGGGGATCGGGCTCCGCCAGAGGACACCTGGACACGGTGCCCGGCGACGAAAGGCGTCAGTGAGTGAGGGGGAAGGTGACGCAGCTCACGAGGGAACTGTGGGCAAGCGGAGACGAGCACTGGGGCGAGAGGGTGGCGACGAACACGGTGCGCAGCGCACTTTTGTGTTGGCTGGACTACACCCGTGCTCACTGCAGCGAGCTCCGGCGTCGGCGAGCGCCGGGGGGAGTTAAGAAGGTCGGGACAAAGATCATGGCGAAGTTTGGCAAGGGTTGGCAGTCGGGGAAGCAAGCACGCGCACAACAGAGCGCTCGACGACACGCAGGGTGCGGCGACATGCAGGTTGGCATCATGCACACGCGTGGTCACCGCGTGAACTCTGACCTCAGGCCGACCTAAGCCCAAACTTCATGTCTGGCGTGTAGTTCATGGTAGATTGAGATGTTACCATGCTTTGGTTTGAGCTCAGATGCAGTAGAATGGATTTCTACTTCCTGGTAAGTTTCTGGGCTTTGGAAGTTAGCAAGCATCTACTAAGATGATGATGCACAATAAAAATCAGCCACAATAGAGCAAGTAAAATGGTAGTTGATGTAGAAACCACCGTATCTATCCAGAACAAAAAATATTTTCTGTAGCAAAAATATTTCAAAAAGTGATGAAATATTTTTACTCTGGAAGGTGCCCTAGGGTTCAAAGAATATTTGGGAATTTTCTCATATTTTTATGGGCAAGAAATATTGGGGTTGCTTTGGAGCACCTTAAGCTAGCTAGGGTTTTAGAGAGGAAAATGATTATTTTCCTTTAAGAAAAATATTCAAAATATCATTTTGAGGTGAACTAGAGAGGAAATGATAGTTAGAGAGGGAAATGAGGCACTTGGGTGAAAGTCAAGGGTTACCCAAGTGTTTAAGTCCATCTAAAAAGATTCAAAACTCCAAATTTCAAAACCAAACCAACTGAAAATGAGGCAAAGAGAAGAGGGCAAAAACCAGGCTGTCACAAACCTCCCCAACTTAGGATGAATCTCGTCCTCGAGATTCGGTTGCTTGGGAAAACCATTCTGGATAATGAGCCTTTAGAAATTCTTCTCGTTCCCAAGTTGATTCTGCCTCTGTGTGATGCTCCCACTGAACTTTGTAAAACTTCCTTGCTTTACTACGAGTGACCCTTTCCATCTCATCCAAAATTATGACCGGTCTCTCTTCATATGTTAAATCCTTTGCCAACTCTATTTCAGTCGTAGCAGTCTTTTTCTCAGGCGGCGATATGCATCGCCTCAACTGTGAAACATGAAACACATTGTGCACTTCCGACAATTCGGGAGGTAGTTCCAACTGATATGCAATAGTACCCACTCTGGAGGTAACTGGAAATGGACCAATAAATCTGGGTGCCAACTTTCCACGACTCTGGAATCTCTTGATTCCTTTCATAGGAGTGAGTCAGAGGTATACATGTTCTCCGGGGTCAAAACTGATATGTTGGTGCTTTGCGTCATAATAACTGTTTTGTCGCGATTTGGCCAATTGCAATCTGTCTCGGATTTCCTTGACTTGCTTCTCAGCTTCCATCATGAGATCCGTTCCGAAAATACGGCTATCTCCAGTTTGAGACCAATTTAAAGGAGTGCGGCACTTACGGCCATACAAAGCCTCATGCGGTGACATCTTTAGACTGGTCTGGAAGCTGTTGTCGTATGACAATTCGGCATACGGCACGCAGTCTTCCCATTTAGATCCTTGGGCCAAAGCACGGGGTCGTAGCATATCTTTGAGTATTTGGTTTACCCGCTCAGTCTGTCCATCAGTCTGAGGATGATAAGCGGTACTATATCTTAGCGTTGTCCCCAAGGCTTGATGGAGACGTGACCAGAAAGCGGAGGTAAAAAGTGACCCCCGGTCAGAAGTGATTGTTCGGGGTACTCCATGCAGACTGACTATCCTGGATACACATAGTTGTGTAAGTTGATCTGCTCGATATGTGGTTCTGATCGGGATAAAGTGAGCTACCTTGGTTAAGGTGTCCACTATGACCCAGATTGCCTCATTGCCTCGCTGAGTCTTAGGTAGCCCTATGACAACATCCATGCAGACATCATCCCATTTCCATTGTGAAACTCGAAGCGGTTGGAGAAGCCTGGTTGGCTTCTGATGCTCTGCCTTCACCTTGTTGCATATGTCGCAACAGGCCACAAAATAGGCAATGTCTTTCTTCATTCCATCCCACCAGAATATTTGTCAAAGGTCTTCATACATTTTAGTACCTCCAGGGTGAATAGAATACGAAGATTCGTGTGCTTCCGACAGGATTTTCTTCTTTAAATCTGCCTGATTGGGTACACAAATCCTTCCACGGAATCGGAGGGTACCAAGTTGATCCTTAGAAAAATATGAAGTCTGTCCTGCTATCATACGCTTGGCACGTTTCTGCAGGACGGTGTCAGCTGGCCGGGCCTTGCGGATATCTTCCTCAAGTGTAGGTGCAATTTCCAAAATATTAGCAAGACCAGCATCAACTATGACTAGGTTGAGCTGAGCAATCTCCTCTTGAAGTTCAGGAGGCAAGGATTTCATTATGACATTCAGGCTGACAGGCTTTCGACTTAGTGCATCGGCAACCACGTTGGCCTTACCCGGGTGGTAATTTATTCCAAGATCGTAATCCTTGACTAACTCAAGCCATCTTCATTGACGAAGATTTAAATCTGGCTGAGTAAATATATACTTGAGACTTTTGTGGTCGGTAAAAATTTGGTACCTCTTCCCAACGAGGTGGTGTCTCCAAATTTTTAGAGCATGAACCACCGCGGCACATTAAAGATCATGAGTAGGATAATGTCCCTCGTGGGGTCGTAGCTGTCGTGATGCATATGCTACCACCTTGTCATCTTGCATAAGTACGCATCCAAGACCTTGACTAGAGGCGTCGCAGTACACATCAAAGCTGCGGTAGATATCTAGAAGAGTCAACACAGGTGCGGTAGTTAGCCATATCATTAGCGCATTGAAACTTTTCTCATAGTCCTCAGTCCATTCAAACTTGTTATCCTTCTTGAGAAGCTCCATCATGGGTTTATCAATCTTGGAAAATCCTTCAATGAAAGGACGGTAGTATCCGGCTAATCCAAGAAAACTCCGGATCTGTGATACGGTTGTGGGTGGCAACCAATTGAGCACATCCTTTACTTTGCTCGATTCCACGGCTACACCTTCGGCGGGTAGCACATGTCCGAGAAATCCAACTTGCTTGAGCCAAAACTCGCATTTACTGAATTTGGCGTATAGCTGATGGTTGCGAAGTCGTTGTAGAACTGTTCGGAGGTATTCTTTGTGCTCTTCTTCACTTTTTGAGTATATAAGTATGTCACCGATAAAGACTACCACGAATTTATCGAAGAAGTCCATGAATACTTTGTTCATCATATGCATGAAGAAGGCAGGGGCATTTGTGAGACCAAAGGACATAATTGTATATTTATAAAGACCATACCGAGTAGTGAATGCGGTCTTCGGAATATCTTCCTTTTTAATCTTGAGTTGATGATATCCTATCCTTAAATCAATCTTGGAGAATACCTTGGCCACACTGAGCTGATCAAACAAGTCATCAATCCTGGGCAGTGGATATTTATTTTTGATGGTGACATCATTCAGCTGACGGTAATCCACACACATGCATAGGCTGCCATCGTTCTTATCCACGAAGATTGCAGGTGATATCCATAGTGAAGAGCTGGGACGGATATATCCTTTCTGGAGCATTTCATTAAGTTGTTTCTTTAGATCCACTAATTCTGATGAGGGCATCCGACAATACTTCTTTTATAACGGTGCGGTCCCGGGCACAAGATCTATTGCAAACTCAAGCTCTCGATCGGGTGGCATGCCTGACAGTTCTTCTGGAAAAACATCAGGAAACTCACTGACCACAGGAATTAATTTAAACTCACCAACCATAGCGGTGAAAACCATTTCTTTCTTGGGTATGCTTCTGCGAGCATAGAATTTGGTAGTCTGACCCTCTTGACTGGTCAAGGTGACTTCTCAGGTCGCGCAGTTTATGCATACTTGATATTGGGCCAACCAATTCATACCCAAGATAACATCCAACTTTACAAACTCAATGATTATCAAGGAAGTTGGAAAACGGGCTCCGTTGATATTGAGTTCCAGATTACGGCAGACCAGATTGCTCCTGATTAAGGATCCCGGGGATTGTACCAGCATACTCTTGCCCAAAAGCGAACAAGGAAATTTGTTTTGGGCAACAAAACTCCGCGAAATAAAAGAGTGGGAAGCCCTAGAGTCAAATAAAATTACGGCAGGTATGTTATTAACAGAAAACATACCAATTACGACTTTGGGGTTCTCTTGGGCTTCATCTGTGGAGAGGTAATGAACGTGCCCAGTGATGTTTTGCTGGGTAGGGAATGACTCCATAAAGTTAACTTGTGGCCTGAATAGGGCATTTGCCTTGCCGTTCTTGGGACACTGTCTGGCATAATGTCCGGTTTGCCCACAACTGAAGCAAGAATTGTTGTGCTGGCACTCTTCTCGCACCGGGTTGGTCACGACATTCTTGACTTGTGTGGTGGTCTTGTTAACATTCTGTTGCCAGTTGGGCTTGTATTCCACCTGAGTATGCTTCCAGGTACGAGCCTTTTGCACTGGCTGCCCTTCCTTCCTTGGCTCGAACTTGCGCTTGTGATCATTATTGGCAGACCTATTGTTTGATACGAGCTTGTTCTCCTTTTCAGCAATGAAAGCCTTGTTTACCAGAGTTTGGAAATCTAGGAAATCAAACACACTGAGGGTACATTGGATTTGCGGGTTTAATTCCCCAAGAAATCTGTCAATCTTTCTTTCTTCGGTGGCCACGTCATAAAGGGAGTAACGGGCCAAATGATTGAACTTTTGCAAATATTCACCCACAGACTGATTTCCTTGAAGGAGCGCAAGAAATTCACACTGCTTAACCTTCATAATTCCAGTAGAATATGATATTTCCGGAACTGATCCTTGAATTTTGCCCAGGTGATTTCTTCATCAGCAGGCCAATGGCTTTTGCGTTTTCCCACCATATGGCAGCAGCGCCTTCAAGATAATGGGTGGCAAATGGAACTTTATCATCTTCTTCAATACGAGCAATCTCGAGGTTCCGCTCAATGGTTCGCAACCAATCGTCTGCATCCAAGGGATCAATAACCTGACTGAAATTGGGAGGTTTGGTTCTCTAAAAATCTGACAGCTTGGAGTGATGACCGTTCTGATTTCCATTTTGTCCAACCACAGCTTGCACACTCCTTAATATTTCAATCAGATCATTATTCCTTCTTTCCTCAAACATACGCAGAATTTGCTCTGTGGAGGGCGGATTTGGCGGTGGAGGCGGTGGTGGAACGTACGGCTCGGGGGAGTGTCCTGCCTGTTGTGCCAAACTATGAACAGGAGTATCCTCATGAGCGTCGCTACTGCTACGTCCCCACGTCATCCTATTGTGGGTTTTTTCCAAGACAACGCAACCGAGATGAGAAACATCGAAAAATAAATTGGGGAAAAGCCAGCAACAAATCCCGAGAGAAAACGAAATAACAAAGAAAATACGACGAATAAAATAGAGTTCCAACATAATTATACATAGACCCATACAAGAATGATAAACATCATGCCAGGTTCAACTACTCTCATACAGGAAACGGAACATCATGACTCGTACGACTACATTCGTACATCATCTTGACAACTGCGGATTCTTAGAAGCTCTACTACTCTGCTAGTGCTGCGGGGTCCTCTCCTAAAGCGGACTCGGATCCTGAACTGACGAGGTTAACTGAAACCTCCGGGTTAAAGGTAACACGATGCTGCTGCCTCGAGGGCTCTCCCTCCGGGCCAGATGCAGGTTGAAGCATCAGGGCTACAGTAGTAGTGAGAAGTGAAACCCACTCAGCAGGAGCACTGAGAGGATTCCCGGTTGAGGTGCCCAAGCTACTCGGAGGAGTAACCGGTGAAATAGGGGAACTAGAACTAGATGGAATATAAGGAGTAAATCCCGTAGAGGATGGAGCAGTGACAGATCTAGTAGAGGCTAAAGCTGTACGAGCACGAGTCAGCTCTCGAGCCAGCTCGTGGATCATAAGATAGCTAGCAATGATATAACGGGAAAGGTGGCTATCAACACTATCAGACTCCGGATCAATGATAGGGAAACGGACACGACCATTGTCGTGCAGAGAGGGATAGCAGTAGAAACCTGGGTGGTTCTGCATCCAGACCTTGGTATAACGAAGCTCGACAAGGACCTCGAATGCAGCAAACTGGACAGCCTGGTAGAAGCAAAACTGCTCCAGGAGGTATGAGTGTAAGTGCTGGAATCGGAACTGGTGCATAGAGTAACCACTGGGTGATACTCATACACTGAGTCTGCTAGACACTCCCGGTACACATGATAGACTGGGTCGTCACCGAGGGGGTATAGCCGACGCCACACATTACAAAGGAGATGCGGCGACGTGAACGGCATCAGCTGCAAATGGCACGGATACGGCACTGGAGCCATATAAACTCACAACCATTAGCATGTTAGCATAAAAATAGAACGAGTGCATACAATGCAACAACCAGCTACAATTGCTACCGGCACTCAACTTAAACTCGTAACTAACGCCCGGTTAACACATCATAGTCTATCATGGCCTACAGTCAGCGCGGCTCTGATACCAAGCGTTGTGGAACCCCGGCTCAGAGCAACCGGCTTACCATGCATTGCCAGCCCAGAGACCATGTCTTCTGGCAACACACAACATCTTGGTACAGAAAACAACCGCTTTATTGATGCTAGCGGATCATAGTTTATATTACAACAGGTGGCGAGGCCAAGCGGCACACTTGGTGCGGCTGAACAATATGTACATTATTCAGTGAACATAAAGGGGCCTCGATCATAACAACTACGTGGCAGCGGAACAACGTCGTAGCGAAACTCCATAGCACAGGGACACCGATGTGGACACGATCTAGACTCGGACATCACTCCTTTCCAACGAGACTTTCCTGAAAGCTGGCATGACACACTAGGTCAGTATATTGAATGTACTTGCAAGATCACAACAAACATAAACATAATGACAAACAATATCATGATACTTAACCAATTAGCAATGCAACAACATATCATACATGTTGTGATCATGATCTCGTGATAAAATTCCCTCGGACTTGCTTACTGACGGTGATCGCTCTTGGATCACAAAAGGAACAACCTCGTGGTCCTGGCTCGGGTTACCTTGTAACCAAACGGTGATATTTCCGGCGATCACAACCATGACCAACTCTTGGTCTCCGACATCAAGATAGTTTACCCACCATTATCTTCTCAACAGTGCGACCTTCATAACTTAGTGTGCAAGATTAATTTAAACGTTGACCCATGGTGTGACCTACTTTCGAGCGTGTCCGTAACCATGGACTCGACTATCGATAGATTTAATACACTCTGCAGAGGTAGCGGACTGTACCCACACCACGGAACCCATGGCCTCACACTCCCATTCAGGTGGACCAACGGCATTTCGAAGAAACCCCACCATTGCCATGACACTCTCTCGGCCACTCCGACTCACTCCCCACTGGGCTAGTCCTGGGTGGCCCCGTGTCTACCAGAGACACCAACGGCCACCGTCGTGGCAAAACATAAACCGTCCCAAACGGGGACAAGGTACCATAACATCAACAACGGGCACACAAGGTTATGTCTGCTTACCGGGCCAGGGTACCGCATGCCCATAACCTTCCCTCGTTGGAGGCACCGACCAGAGGCATGACAACGGACCGAATAAAGGCCTTCCCATAAAGGCAAATGTGGTTGCACTGGGAAAACTCGATTCAGTGGCACCATGACCCGGTCAACGATATATTCAAGTTGAGTTATTAGCAGGTTCAACTTAACGTGAAAGTAACCGGTGTAATAACATGCCATGAAAGTGCAACACAAATATATGCATCATATATCATCGGAAATAACTGGGTCAACTATATCCACACTAAGCATAGACATCTACAACTCACAACACTTCCCAGGTTATGATTAATCATCACTTTAAACAGAATCTTTACTTAGCAAATTTATCATTTTTCTCCTCCAAGAAAATGACTCAAAATAATAACTTATATCCATAATCATATTACTTCTTCATAACAAATATTACTTCTAGTTACTTAATCAACTTAGTTAGCTTCAAACTTTCTATAAACTAAGCATATCAACTTAAACAAGCAACCAATCAGAATATAAATAATATACTAGTGATTTAAATGCATGGATTAAATAATTAATTCAAGTTGAAAAATCACAAATATTGTAATGGCACCATGAAAATGTTGTTGTGGCTTGCCTTAGTGCAGATGAGGTTCACAATCCTCCTGGTGATCCTCAAGACAAGCTTCACTTTCCAAAAACAATTATAAACACCAAAAGAAAACATCAAGAACCCTTCTGAAATTCACCAAAAAATCTAGACAGCAGAGAAAAATCTCATTTTTGGTGAGCTGCTAGATTTCTTCATAAAGAACACAATGTGAAAAGAATCAATTCATTTGGACTTGCGGTTAAAAAATTTGCCTGTTTGAAGCTCTCTGGACAGAATTAAATTTGGATTTAAGTAAAACAGAATTGAAGGGGGGTGACGCCGAAGGCGTAAACCTCGCGGGCGCCACCACTCGTACCGCTTCGCGCGCATACAGAGTGGCTGACTAGCAGGGCCCGCTCGTCAGGTGAGAGGGAGTGGGAGAGGGAAACAGAGGACGGCGCGGCTTTGCCGGAGCACACGCCGGTGAGGAGGGCTTCTTCGCCCGAACTAGAGGGAGGGATCAAAAGAGGAGACGGAGGCACACCTGCCAGTAGGTTAGCTATGGGTGGTCGGACGGCATCGGAAACGACCTCTCCAGCGGCGACAGGAAGCAGAGGTCACCAGAGTTGAAGACGACGGCGACTAGAGGCGACACCAGGGGCTCCAACTGGGCGGAACGGCACCACCGAGGCATGGCGGAGGCCCTGGAAGGGTGGCCCTGGCCTGGGAGGGGTTGGAGCTGCGGAGACAACCCGAGGGGATCGCCGGCGAGCTCGAGCTCGGCGACGGCAACCCATGGCCTGCCCGACCGGGCTACAGCTTTCTACGAGATCATGGAGTGGATGATGCTCGAGGAGGCTAGGGAGGGCTCTATTTATAGCCGAGCGACGAGTGGGGATCGGGCTCCGCCGGAGGACACCTGGACACGGCGCCCGGCGACGAACAGCGTCAGTGAGCGAGGGGGAAGGTGACGCAGCTCACACGGGAACTGTGGGCAAGCGGAGACGAGCACAGGGCGAGAGGGTGGCGACGAACATAGTGCGCAGCGCACTATTGTGTTGGCCGGACCGCGCCCGTGCTTGCTGCGGTGAGCTCCGGCGTCGGCGAGCGCCAGGAGGGAGTTAAGAAGGTCGGGACGAAGATCATGGCGAAGTTTGGCAAGGCTTGGCAGTCGGGGAAGCAAGCACGTGCGCAACAGAGCGCTCGGTGGCACTCAGAGCGCGGTGACATGCAGGTTGGCATCATGCACACGCGTGGTCACCGGGTGAACTCTGACGTCAGGCCGACCTAAGCCCAAACTTCATGTCTGGCATGTAGTTCGTGGTAGATTGAGAGGTTACCATGCTTTGGTTTGAGCTCAGACGCAGTAGAATGGATTTCAACTTCCTGGTATGTTTCTGGTCAGTAACTTTGAGAGCTTACTGTGGTCAAACTACTGAGAGTTGGGAGCTGGGGTTTCAAGGTTAGCAATCATCTACTAAGATGATGATGCACAAGAAAAATCAGCCACAATTGAGCAAGTAAAATGGTAGTTGCTTAGAAACCACCATTTCTGTCCAGAACAGAAAATATTTTCAGTAGCAAAAATATTCCAAAAAGTGATGAAATACTTTTTGCTCAGGAAGGTGCCCTAGGGTTCAAAGAATATTTGGGAATTTTCTCAGATTTTTGTGGGCAAGAAAAATTGGGGTTGCTTTGGAGCACATTGAGCTAGCTAGGGTTTTAGAGAGGGAAATGAATATTTTCCTTTAAGAAAAATATTCAAAATATCATTTTGAGGTGAACCAGAGAGGAAATGATAGTTAGAGAGGGAAATGAGGCACTTGGGTGGAAGTCAAGGGGTACCCAAGTGTTTAAGACCATCTGAAAAGATTCAAAACTCCAAATTTCAAAACCAAACCAACTGAAAATCAGGCAAAGAGAAGAGGGCAAAAAGAAGGCTGTTACACCCCTGCGATCCGTAGATCGAACTGGTCTAACCTGCTCTATTTTCAAGGTCCTGTCGCAGGTCATATGCATATCCCCGAGCTATTGTGTCTCTACCTTTACGATGAGGTAGTATGGGCTGGTGTTCAGCCTGAGTAGCCGTTTTGTCCCGGCCACGTGGTGGTCGGTCCGCCGCGTTACGCGCTGATAGTACGGGCTCAAGTGCCTCATTATCGAATTGGGGTAGAATTTTACGCTTCGGGTGACTTTTGGTTGGGTGCTCGAGGCCGTACTCCTCGGCTGCCAGGACATTAATCCACCTGTCATTGAGTATATCTTGATCAGGTTGAAGCTGTTGCTGCTTCTTTTTCAGGCTCCTTGCAGTGGCGATTAGCTAGCGCTTAAAGCGCTCTTGCTTGAGGGGTTCCTCAGGCACGAGAAAGTCTTCATCGCCGAGGCTCACCTCATCCTCGAAGAGTGGAAGATAATTACTGTCCTCTGAGTCTTCGTTTACGGCGTGTTCATCAAGGCTAACTTGCCCATCTTCCCGGTCGTCCTGTTCGGATGTTGGTTCGACGGGGTCTTCTTGGTCTTCGGCGTCGTCCGGAGTATTGTTGTCTCCCGTGCCGGTATTGTTGTCTTTTCCAGAGCGTGATTTGGAGCGGCACCTGATGTCTACTACACAACCTTCTTCTTGTAGATGTTGTTGGGCCTAAAAGTGCACAGGTTTGTAGGACAGTAGCAAACTTCCCTCAAGTGGATGACCTAAGGTTTATCAATCCGTAGGAGGCGTAGGATGAAGATGGTCTATCTCGAACAACCCTGCAACCAAATAACAAAGAGTCTCTTGTGTCCCCAACACACCCAATACAATGGTAAATTGTATAGGTGCACTAATTCAGCGAAGAGATGGTGATACAAGTGCAATATGGATAGTAGATAAAGGTATTTGTAATCTGAAAATATAAAAACAGCAAGGTAACAAGTGGTAAAAGTGAGCGTAAACGGTATTGCAATGGTAGGAAACAAGGCCTAGGGTTCATACTTTCACTAGTGCAAGTTCTCTCAACAATAATAACATAATTGGATCATATAACTATCCCTCAACATGCAACAAAGAGTCACTCCAAAGTCACTAATAGCGTAAAACAAACGAAGAGATTATGGTAGGGTACGAAACCACCTCAAAGTTATTCTTTCCAATCAATCTGTTGGGCTATTCCTATAAGTGTCACAAACAGCCCTAGAGTTCGTACTAGAATAACACCTTAAGATACAAATCAACCAAAACCCTAATGTGACCTAGATAATCGAATGTCACCTCAAGTATCCGTGGGCATGATTATACGATATGCATCACACAATCTCAATTCATCTATTCAAACCAACACATAGAACCTCAAAGAGTGCCCCAAAGTTTCTAACGGAGAATCATGACGAAAACGTGTGCCAACCCCTATGCATAGGCTCATGGGCGGAACCCGCAAGTTGATCACCAAAACATACATCAAGTGAATCACGTGATATCCCATTGTCACCACAGATACGCACGGTAAGACATACATCAAGTGTTCTCAAATCTTTAAAGACTCAATCCAATAAGATTACTTCAAGGGGAAAACTCAATTCATTACAAGAGAGTAGAGGGGGAGAAGAAACATAAGATCCAACTATAATAGCAAAGCTCGCGATACATCAAGATCGTGCCAAATCAAGAACATGAGAGAGAGAGATCAAACACATAGCTATTTGGTACATACCCTCAGCCCCGAGGGTGAACTACTCCCTCCTCGTCATGGAGAGCGCTGGGATGATGAAGATGGCCACGGTGAGGTTCCCTCCTCCGCAGGTGCCTAACAGGGTCCCGATTGGTTTTTGGTGGCTACAGAGGCTTGCGGCGGCGGAACTCCCGATCTATTCTCTGTTTTGGAAGTTTTAGGGTATGTGGAGTTATATAGGCGGAAGAAGCACGTCAGGGGAGCCATGAGGGCCCCACGAGGCAGGGGGCGCGCCCTAGGGGGTGGGCGTGCCCCACCCTCGTGGCTTCCTCGTTCCTTCCTTGACGTGGGGTCCAAGTCCATCCGTAGCTTTCCTTCCAAAATAACTTCTCCAGATGATTTAGTTCTGTTTTGACTCCGTTTGATATTCCTTTTCTTGAAATCTCAAACAGGCAAAAAAGCAAAGAATCTGGGCTGGGCCTCCGGTTAATAGGTTAGTCCCAAAAGTAATATAAAAGTGGAAAATAAAGCCCAATATTGCCCAAAACAGTAGATAATATAGCATGGAGCAATAGAAAATTATAGATACGTTGGAGACGTATCAAGCATCCCCAAGCTTAATTCCTACTCGTCCTCGAGTAGGTAAATGATAAAAAAGATAATTTTTGATGTGGAATGCTAGTTGGCATAATTTCATTGCAATTTTCTTAATTGTGATATGAATATTCAGATCCAAAAGATTCAAGACAGAATTTCATATTGACATAAAAATAATAATACTTCAAGCATACTAACTAAGCAATTATGTCCTCTCAAAATAACATGGCCAAAGAAAGTTCATCCCTACAAAATCATATAGTTTAGTCTTGCTCCATTTTCCTCACACAAGAATGCTCTCATCATGCACAACCCCGATGACAAGCCAAGCAATTGTTTCATACTCTAGTAATCTCAAACTTATAAACCTTCACGCAATACATGAGCGCGAGCCATGGATATTGCACTATGGGTGGAATAGAATATGATGATGGGGGTTATGTGGAGAAGAAAAAAAAGGAGAAAGTCTCACATCAACGAGGCTAATCAATGAGCTATGGAGATGCCCATCGATTGATGTTAATGCGAGGAGTAGGGATTGCCATGCAACGGATGCGCTAGAGCTATAAATGTATGAAAGATCAACAAAAGAAACTAAGTGGGTGTGCATCCAACTTGCTTGCTCACGAAGACCTAGGGCATTTGAGGAAGCCCATCGTTGGAATATACAAGCCAAGTTCTATAATGAAAAATTCCCACTAGTATATGAAAGTGACAACATATGAAACTCTCTATATGAAAAACATGGTGCTACTTTGAAGCACAATATATGAGACTCGCTATATGAAGAACATGGTGCTACTTTGAAGCACAAGTGTGGAAAAAAGGATACACTACTGGAATCGGCTACTTTGCCATCTGCCAGCTCTTTGCCGTCTGCTAGCAGACGGCAAATAAGCTCTTTGCCATCAGCTACCCGAAAGCAGACGACAAAGAACTGGCTGATGGCAAAGAAAGCCTTTGCCATCAGCCAGTTCTTTGCCGTCTGCTAGCGGACGGCAAAGAATCTTTGCCGTCAGCTAGCGGACGGCAAAGAGGAAGGGGGCCCCACTGAGGAGCTGATTAAAAAATACTTAATGCCCCCTCTCTTGCCGTCGCTAGCGGACGGCAAAAGCACATTAGCGACGGCAAAGGTCGCGACGGCAAAGATTAAACATATCTAACGGCGCCCCCCCCCCCCTCTCTCTCTGTTTCTCTCCCTGCTCCCTTGCCTTGCCGCCCCCCCCACCACGCCGCCGCCGTCCACCGCACCGCCGCCCACCCCCCCGCCCGTCGCCCCCCCCCCCCCTCCCTGCCGTCTCGGCGCCGCCATCCCGGCCCCAGCCCTAACCCGCCTTCATCGCCCAGCCCCAGCCTTGCCGCCCAGCCGCCCGCCCCTCCTCCACCGCCTGCCTGCCTGCCGCCATGCCGCCGCGCCGTTGCCCCTGCCCCTGCCCGTCGCCCCCGCGCCGCCGCCGCCTCAGGCAGCCCGCCCCCTCCTCCACCGCCACCTCCTCCACCGCCCAGTGAGCTCTACCTCTCTCTGTTTTTTTTTTTCTGTTTTTTAGTTTTAGGTTTATGTTTAGTTTAGATTTAGTTTTAGTTTTAGTTTTTGGTTTAGTTTTAGGTTTAGGTTTAGTTTTAGTTTATTTTAGGTTTAGATTTAGTTTTTTCCTTTTTTCTGTTTTTTAGTTTTAGATTTATGTTTAGTTTAGATTTAGGTTTAGTTCAGTTTTAGGAAAGAAGAAGAAGAAGAAGAATAAAAAAACAGGAGAGGAGGAGAAGAAGAAGAAGAGGAAGAAGAAGCAGAAAAAAGAGGAGAGGAGGAGAAGAAGAAGAGGAAAAAGGAAAGGAGGAAGAAGAAGAAGAAGGAAAAAAAGGAAGAAAAGGAAGAAAAGGAAGAAGAGGAAGAAGAAGAAAAGGAAAAAAGAGGAAAAACCCAACCCGACACGGCACCCGACCCGACCCGGCACCCGACCGACACCCGACCGAGACCCCACCCGACACCCCTTCCCGACCCCGACACCGACACCCCGACCCGACACCCCGACCCCGACACCGACACGGCACCCCGACCTCGACCCCGACACCGACACCCCGACCCCGACACCGACACGACACCCCGACCCGACCGGCACCTCGACCCGACACCCGACCCCGAGACCCCAACCCGACCACGACCCGACCCGACCCGACCCGACCCGACAACGACACCCGACCCGAGTCGACCCGACACCCGACCCGACACCGACACGGCACCCGACCCGACCCGACACCCGGCCCCGAGACCCCAACCCGACATGGCACCCAGACACCGACACGGCACCCGACCCCGACACCTCCGACAAGGTGTTCTTTGGCCTTCGGTGGCACCCGACACCGACCGACACCCGACCCCGACACCTCCGACAAGGTGTTCTTTGGCCTTCCAGAGGCCGACGGGTCATATATTTGTGAATTATTAGTTAGGTCATATATTTTTCGATTTTGTTATGAAAACATCATATATAATTGTGTTGATCGGGTAGTTTTAAATGTGCAGTTGTTTCATCGCCATGAGGTTTGGTGTTCGACGACCTCGCCGTGCGTTTGAGGAGCTGTGCCTTCGTTCATGGGTGAGCACAAATGACATGTCCTCCTCCCCCATTAATTATTTGATCTATTCCGATGAAACTTGATAGCTAGCTATATATGTGTCTTGAATCATCAGTATGCGTAACCAATATGTGTCTCCTGTTCGAAAGCCTCATAGTTATAAATATGCATGCATTTAATCTTTTTGTACCTTCTGCATTCACGTTTCTTCAAATAACTAATGCGTTGGCCTTGTCATGCTGCAGGGGTTGGGACCACCATGAAAGTGTCCACCGGCCCAACTCCGTCCTTGGAGTTCTGATTCGGCAAAACTTTCCGGGGTTTGTCACGTTGCCTTGTGAGGGTCGGCTTCCAGAGGTTGGATTGAGTTGGGAGCACTACTTGGCTGTCCTGGCCCCGCCGGGTGAGATTATCGACGGTGTCTTGTGCAAGACGAGGGCAGACGTGGTGATCAGAAAGTTCTGGGTAATTTCTCCTTTACACAATTAAAAATCTTCAACCAGCTAGTTATTAATTGTACTAATCAATATTGTCTCATTTGATTGCAGACATTATGGCATGAGGCTCGGGTGCAGGTTGTTCGAGACTACTACGCCGGGCGTGGTATCAAGAAGCCCAAGCAGGAGTGTCACGATAAGTTCTTGAGTAAGGAGCAGTACATGAAGGTAATTCTTAAGGCCTTGTACTTAATTCCTTCATTTAGTAATTCATAGCCGTAGCGCTGAAGTTTCTATTTGCTAACTTAGGCCCCTCCGAGATGGTGTGCGGATCGGATGGATTGTTTGGAGGTGTTGGTCAATGCGTGGTGCTCAAAAGAATGGCGGGCCACCCACAACGAGGACAAGGACAAACGTGCCCAAATGGAAGGTGTGCCACACCACCAAGGCAGCTCCAACTTATTTCATCGGGCGGGCTGGGTATGTGGTTTGCTTCATGATTCATGCAATTCATTCATCATGCTAGCTTTACCCCTTTAATTACTAATTTACTTTGTTTCTCTCTTTCAGGCACGCTACAATAAGGCGGATAAGGTGCCAGAGGTGTACGACCTGTATGCCATGGCCCACACTAGCCCTTACAAGAAAGTCAAGGCATTCTCTGCGTCTGATCTCGATGATGCAAAGAACTTCACCAACATCTCTGCCCACGACAAGCTCGTGCAATATAGAGATCAGGGGAAGGCGAGGAAAGAGGAGGACTTTAACCCGAGCTAGGGTCCCATTGATACAGAGTTGCTGATGATATCTGGTGGCGGGAGGTCCCATTTCTCCATAGCCATGGGAGATGGACTTATCCGTTGTCCTAGCACTCTCCCGGAGATCAAGGCGCGCCAGTCGAGCTCCGCTCCTGAGATAAGGCCTCGTGAATGGCCAGTCCAACTCGCCATCAAGGTTAGTTATACGTACTCAGCTATCTTTCTCCATTACATTGTGTGCGCTTCCATCAATGATTACAAATGGTCATGTGAGTGGTGTTGCAGGCTGCTATACAGAGTGAGAGAGATAGAACGGAGAAACTTCTGGCGGAGGCAGCGGAGAGGCAGCAGGAGTTGGAGGAGAGGACAACAAAGATGTTGGAGGAGGAGAGGGCACGGAATGACATGCAGGCAAGGGCCATGTATGAGCTCCTTGTGGTAAGTTTCTTCTGCAGATTACTTGCTAGTCTTAACATTTGAGTCTCATTACTAACTAGTATGACTCTGTTGTGAAAACCAAATGTGCGTATCTGTAGAAGTCCGTCGACTGCTCCGCCGATGCCAGTGATTGCTCCTGGGAGCACGGTGAGTTTAATTTGAATGGACATTACTTGCTAGTCTTAAAATTTGAGTGTAATAATGCTAACGAGACATTGGAAATGATCTTTGGTGCAGCTTAATGTCGGGGGTGAAGAGTTGATCGTGCCCCACGAGCACCTACGGGACCTGGGTCCCTTTGTGGTTCGGAGGGGGGCGGAGACAGCACAAAGAGCGGGTCCAGGCGGTGCGCACGAGAGGGTTTTTTACCCAGCTTCGGAGCTCTCCGGAGAGATAATACTCCTAATGCTGCTTTGTAGATTATCTAGTGTCCTTGCTAGGGAGCGATGCGAGCTACAAAACCTAGCTTGAGTGTGATGAACTAAGCTGGAGCTAGACTAGAAACCTAGCCGAATCGAACCCCCTCTACATTGCCCTCGGCCCTCCTTTTATAGGTTCAAGGGGTTACCACATATGGCAAGTAGACAAGGTTACAATGGTAATAACCTAGGTTGGTACACCGCTATGTATAGTGTACAGTAACCTACACCTAACTCTGACGGCAAGGGACAAGAGTCATCAATGCCCGTCACGGTCGCCTCCGAACAATTATAACAGGACGTTAAGTGCGCCTCCGTCCGCCACGATAGTGGCCTGTCAGCGCTGCTTGTCGCTACTCCCCGCTGGCTGCACAGTCCCCCGACACGCGTCCTTGGGAGAGCCCCGTGGTGACACGTTGGCGGGTGAGCTGGAGCGGAGACGAAGAGAGGTCGCCCGCCCCGGCAAGCGCCTTGCCGCGGCGGGAACCTTGTCGCGCTTGGGGGTTCGGTGCCCGCCAAGCCTTCCCGGCAAGCTCCTCTTGCCGGGGCCTTGTTTCCTTTGCGCCTTGAGTGGCCTTCCCGGCAAGCTCCTCTTGCCGGGGTCTTGACTGCTTTGTTCTTGAATGGCTCCAAGGGGGTTGCTGAGGGTCTTGGCGGCCAGCAGGCCGGCCCGGCCGTGGGGCGCTGCCACTGTCCGTGCACGAGTTCGGGGTACTAGGGTACCCCTATCTTAGTACACCGGCAGAGCCCCGGCTGGGCCACACTGCGGCGCCAAGCTCTGTTGGGCAGGCCCAAAACAGTGCACGGCGCGTGGTCTTGATTACGCCGTTACTGCGCTTGGACCCACCACGTCTCCCACGAGCGGCACGTGTGGGGCGTGGCGTCGTGGGGAGATCGTGGGGCTTCCTTTAATGGGAAAAATCGAACGCCTGTCCCTCTCCCTTTATAAGCGGGAAACCGGGCAGGGCGCCCACTTGCCCTCGCTGTCACATCGGAAAACCCCCGTCGCCTTCCCCCTTCCTTCATGGCTCAAGGCCGATAAGGGAAGGCGTGAAATCCACCGGCGCAGCGGCTCGCGGCGCTCTGCGAAAAGAGCGGCTCCTTGACCCCTGCCGGCAGAAGGACCTGCGGGATGGGTACTACCTCTTCTGGTCGACGGTGACCCCGGCGCATCCGCGCACGAGGGTCATCTCCGCCGCCACATCTGCCAAGGTCTCCTTCGGGTATCCCTTCTTCGCGATTTTCTTCTGGTGCGGGCTCTGCCCGCCCTTTTCTGAATTTTTCTGTGATGTCATGAACACCTATGGCTTCCGCCTTCTTGACTTCACCCCCAACGCCGTTCTCACCTTGGCTGTTTTCGCACATCTCTGCGAGAACTTTGTCGGGGTCCACCCAAATGTCGCCCTCTTCCGCCATTACTTCTCACCTCGCGTAGAGAGAGGAGAGCCGCTTGCCGGAGGAATTGCATGGACCTCTAGGATCGGCAAGAAGGAAGCGTACCTTGACGGAGAGTTGCGCAGCAAGTGGGAGGAGTGGAGGGCTGACTGGTGCTGGATCTTGGAGGAGGAGGCCCAGCCTTTTACCGCCCTGCGCAAGACCCCCATAGTTCGTGGAAACGATTGGAGCAACTTGGCGCCGGAGGACGACAAGTTGAAGATTGCTACGACTAGGATCTTGCGCCTCCGGCAAGCAGGGCTCACCGTAGGGGCAGTTGGCGCGGACTTCCTTCCCCGCCGCATTGCACCCTTGCAGGAGAAAGGGAGACCCGCTTGGGAATTCGAGCAGCGCGGATATCATGAGGCTGCGTCCAGGCCTAAATTGGAACTTCACCACCTTGGAGCTTGACGGCATGCTGCGGGAGCTGTTCAAGCCTGAGCCGGACATCCCTGGATGGTGCATGTTGCCGAGGGGAGTTGTGCCTTTGTGCAAAAACTGGCGCTTGATCGCATCCGCGCGATAATGCCGTTGTGCGACTCCATGGGATCATTCCAACTTGGCAGAACCTGCGATGACATAGTGCAGCAGTTCTTCGACGACTTGTCTGAAGTGCCGGTCCGCGCCGACGAGAAGAGACGGCTCACCCGAGACACCACCGCTCAGGAGATGGCGCGCATCGCCACAAGGGTGGAGGAGGCCGCAGAGGCCGCTGCCGCCGGCGTGTTTGGGTTCACAGTCGAGGAGGCAGAGAGGGCCGAGGCGGCAAGTCTTGCCGATCAAGAGGAGTTCATCGGTGAGGAGGAGCAGATCGAGCCCGACGATGACCCAAGTGAGCCCGCCGGGGGCGCCTCTCCTCCGCCGTCAAGTAGCTTGCCGCAGGGGGAGCTTGCCGCCCCGCCAAGGAGATGTCTCAGGAGGACCGGAGAAATGGTGGGGGAGCATACGGTCCAGCAGCCGCCTCGTCGCCCGACGCGCTCCGCCGCGGCAAGTCCTGTTGCCGCGGAAGCATCTCGTTCCGCCACGGCGGCGGGCTCGGGCCTTCGAGTCGTGGCCCCTGCACCCGCTAAGCGCCAGAGGAGTCTTCTCCCCAATCCGTCATACTGGAGCAGAGTTTGATCTATCCTCTCTCAGCTCCGAGGAGGAAGAGGAAGAGTAAGATCTTGCCGCTACTATTTGTAGTCTTCTAACTTATTGCTTTATCTTATATCATTGGTTCCACTGATCTTTCCTCTTGAGCGTCCACTCGAGAGGCGCCAAGAGAGCCAAGACGCGGTGGTAGTCGTCTCGCGACTCCACAGAAACAACAAGGGGCACGTCCGGGACTCCTTTGCCGGACACAGCAAACCTTCAGAGCAGCCCCAAAGACAGCCCCCAGCGTAAGTATCCGGTATGCTTCCCATGGTTAGCGCGCTTAGGCGCTCGGAGATAATACTCCTACTGCTGCTTTGTAGATTATCTGGTGTCCTTGCTAGGGAGCGATGCGAGCTACAAAACCTAGCTTGAGTGTGATGAACTAAGATGGAGCTAGACTAGAAACCCAGCCGAATCGAACCCCCTCTAAATTGCCCTCGGCCCTCCTTTTATAGGTTCAAGGGGTTACCACATATGGCAAGTAGACAAGGTTACAATGGTAATAACCAAGGTTGGTACACCGCTATATACGATGTCAATAACCTACACCTAACTCGACGGCAAGGGACAAGAGTCATCAATGCCCGTCACGGTCGCCCGAACAATTAACGACAGGATCGTTAAGTGCGCCTCCATCCTCCACGATAGTGGCCTGTCGTCCTGCTTGTCGCTACTCCCGCTGGCTGCACAGTCCCCGACACGCGTCCTTGGGAGAGCCCCGTGGTGACACGTTGGCGGGTGAGCTGGAGCGGAGACGAAGAGAGGTCGCCCGCCCGGCAAGCGCCTTGCCGCGGCGAACCTTGTCGCAACAGGGGTTCGGCGCCCGCCAACCCTTCCCGGCAAGCTCCTCTTGCCGCGGCCTTGTTTCCTTTGCGCCTTGAGTGGCCTTCCCGGCAAGCTCCTCTTGCCGGGGTCTTGACTGCTTTGTTCTTGAATGGCTCCAAGGGGGGTTGCTGAGGGTCTTGGCGGCCAGCAGGCCGGCCCGGCCGTGGGGCGCTGCCACTGTCCGTGCACGAGTTCGGGGTACTAGGGGTACCCCTATCTTAGTACACCGACACTTAGCTCCAGAAACGCATCGCACGATCCTTCTCCAGCTACCAGCACGAGCCAGCTCGCTACTACACCTCCCTGATCACGGTAAGTTTCTCTAGACGTAGACTTTGCTTTATTTCCTCCAATATGCTTACCATAATGACCTAGAGTTAGCTTACTTATGTCAAAAATTGCATAATTAGCTTAGTTAGCTTATAAACGATCCATTTTACCTAAGTTAGCTCTATAATGACTCATTTTACCTTAGTTAGCTTACAAGTGATCCAATTTATCCAAGTTAGCTCTAAAATGACCCATTTTACGTAGATTAGCTCCTAAATGATCCATTTTACCTACATTAGCTTTAAAATGACCCATTTCACCTACGTTAGCTCCTAAATGACCCATTTCACCTAGGTTAGCTCCAAAATGACCCAGTTCACCTTACTTAGCTCAAAAACGTGGCATTTCACCTTAGTTAGCTCATAAACGGCCCATTTCAACTAAGTTAGCTCCAAAATGATCCATTTCCCCTAGGTTAGCTCATAAATCATGCATTTGACCTAGGTTAGCTCGTAAACGACCCATTTCACCAAGGTTAGCTCATAAACGACCCATTTCACCTAGGTTACCTCATAAACGACCTATTTCACCTAGGTTAGCTCATAAACGACCCATTTCACCAAGGTTAGCTCATACACGACCCATTTCACCTAGGTTAGCTCATAAACGACCTATTTCACCTAGGTTAGTTCATAAGCGACCCATTTCACCTAGATTAGATCATAAATGATCCATTTCACCTAGGTTAGCTCATAAGCGATCCATTTCACCTAACTTGGCTCCAAAATGATGCATTTCACCTAGGTTAGCTCATAAGCGACCCATTTCACCTAGGTTAGCTCATAAGCGACCCATTTCACCTAGGTTAGCTCATAAGCGACCTATTTCACCTAGGTTAGCTCATAAGCGACCCATTTCACCTAGGTTAGCTCATAAGCGATCCATTTCACCTAACTTAGCTCATAAGCGATCCATTTCACCTAACTTAGCTCATAAGCGATCCATTTCAACTAATTTAGCTCATAAATGATCCAGTTCACCTAAGTTAGCTAATAAATGGCATATACTTCTTCTTCTAGTCTTCTTCTTCTTCTTCTATTCTTTTCTAACTTTCTTATTTGTCATTTTGCAAGTTTCATTCACTTCACGAAGCCAAAGACATCATATGATGGATTGCTTGTTTTTTCCTTTGATGCACTTATGGTATTCTTTTAAGCTTGCTATGATGAAACTTTGCATATTGTAATATGTATGGATTGATGGGACTATGTGCAACCTACTATGTATGTATGGATGGATATATATGTGCTGGATATTTATGTGATGGATATATATGTGTTGTGATATATATATGTGTTGTGATATTTATGTGATGGATATATATGTGTTGTGTCTTTGTGATAATTGTTGGATATAAGAAAACATAATTAAAAAGAGGTAGTGCAGGCTCTTTGCCGTATGCGCCATCGACGGCGAAGAGCCCTTTGCCGTCCGCCATTAGAGGCAAAGGGACATGTGGCGCCCACATGCTTTCGCACTGTGCCATTTGGCAAATTTGCATACCGTGGCGGACGGCAAGGTTTTGCCGTCGGTGGTGACGGCAAAGAAAAGCTGATGGCAAAGACATAACCTTTGCCGTCCGCCCGTGGTGACGGCAAACCACCGTGGCGTTGACGCCTCGCTTGACGCGTCAATCGGCGGACAGCAAAGGGGTGGTCAAATTTTCCGTCCGCTGGCGGACAGCAAAGGCCGCCGATAGCCACCTAACGGATTAACGCTGGCGGACGTCAAATATTTTGCCGTCCCTCCCCTTTGCCGTCCGCCACTGTAGGCAAAGGACTCTTTGCCATCCACCGTGAAAAGTAGACGACAAAGGACCTGTTTGCCGACCCTGTCTTTGCCGTCACTCTTTGCCGTCCGCCGCTGACGGCAAAGCTCTTTGCCGTCTGCCGTCCGCCGTCCGTGCCTTTGCCGTCCACCGTGGCGGACGGCAAAATACTGGATTCCTGTAGTGATAGTAGCATTGCCCCTTTTTTGTTTTTTGGGCCTTCTTTTTTTTTCTTTGGCCTTTCTCTTTTTAGGGGGGACAATGCTCTATTAAATGATGATCGTCACACTTCTATTTATTTACAACTCAATGATTACAACTCGATACTAGAACATAGTATGACTCTATATGAATGCCTCCGGCGGTGTACCGGGATATGCAATGAATCGAGAGTGACATGTATGAAAGAATTATGAATGGTGGCTTTGCCACAAATGCTATGTCAACTACATGATCATGCTAAGCAATATGACAATGATGAATGTGTCATGATAAACGGAATGGTGGAAAGTTGCATGGAAATATATCTCGGAATGGCTATGGAAATGCCATAATAGGTAGGTATGGTGGCTGTTTTGAGGAAGATATAAGGAGGTTTATGTGTGACGGAGTGTATCGTATCATGGGGTTTGGATGCACCGGCGAAGTTTGCACCAACTCTCAAGGTGAGAAAGGGCAATGCACGGTACAGAAGAGGCTAGCAATGATGGAACGGTGAGAGTGCGTATAATCCATGGACTCAACATTAGTCATAAAGAACTCACATACTTATTGCAAAAATCTACAAGCCATCAAAAACCAAAGCACTACGCGCATGCTCCTAGGGGGATAGATTGGTAGGAAAGGACTATCGCTCGTCCCCGACCGCCACTCATAAGGAAGACAATCAAAGAACACCTCATGTTTCAAATTTGTTACAAAACTTTTACCATACGTGCATGCTACGGGACTTGGAAACTTCAACACAACCATTTCTCAAATTCACAACTACTCAACTAGCACGATGTTGATATTATTACCTCCATATCTCAAAACAATTATCAAGCATCAAACTTTTCTTAGTATTCAACACACTCATAAGAATTCTTACAAATCTTGTATGCTTAGCATATTAGGATTATTTAAGCAAATTACCATGCTATTTAAGACTCTCAAAATAATCTAAGTGAATAATGAGAGTTCAGCTATTTCTTCAAAATAAAACTACCATCGTGCTCTAAAAGATATAAGTGAAGCACTAGAGCAAATGGCAAACTACTCCGAAAGATATAGGTGAAGATCAATGAGTAGTTGTATAATTATACAACTATGTGAAGACTCTCTAACATTTAAGAATTTCAGATCTTGGTACTTTATTCAAACAGCAAGCAAAGCTAAAGAAAATAAAATGACGCTCCACGCAAAACAAATATCATATGGTGAATAAAAATAAAGCTCCAAGTAAAGTTACCGCTGAATGAAGACGAAAGAGGGGATGCCATCTGGGGAATCCCCAAGATAAGGCTCTTGGTTGTCCTTGAATATTACCTTGGGGTGCCTTGGGCATCCCTAAGCTTAGGCTCTTGCCACTCCTTATTCCATAGTCCATAGAATCTTTACCCAAAACTTGAAAACTTCACAACACAAAACTTAACAGAAAACTCGTAAGCTCCGTTAGCGAAAGAAAACAAAACACCACTTCAATGTGATGTAATCAACTCATTATTTATTTATATTGGTGTTAAACCTAATGTATTCCAAATTCTCTATGGTTTATAAACTATTTTACTAGCCATAGATTCATCAAAATAAGCAAACAACACAATGAAAACAGAATTTGTCAAAAACAGAACAGTCTGTAGTAATCTGTAACTAACGCAAACTTCTGGAACTCCAAAAATTATAAAATAAATTGGTTGACCTAAGTAATTTGTCTAGTAATCATCTTCAAAAATAATCAACTAAATAGCACTATCCAGTAAAAAGTTGAAGCTAATCTCGTGAGCGCTAAAGTTTCTGTTTTTTTACAGCATGATCATAAAGACTTCACCCAAGTCTTCCCAAAGGTTCTACTTGGCACAAACACTAATTAAAACACAAAACCACATCTAAACAGAATCTAGATGGATTATTTATTCCTAAACAGAACCAAAAGGCAAGAAACTAAAATAAAATTGGGTTGCCTCCCAACAAGCGCTAACGTTTAACGCCCCTAGCTAGGCATGATGATTTCAATGATGCTCACAAAAAGATATGAATTGAAACATAAAGAGAGCATCATGAAGAATATGACTAGCACATTTAAGTCTAACCCACTTCCTATGCATAGGGATTTTGTGAGAAAACCACTTATGGGAACAAGAATCAACTTGCATGGGAAGGTAAAACAAGCATAACTTCAAAACTTTAAGCACATAGAGAGGAAACTTGATATTATTGCAATTCCTACAAGCATATATTCCTCCCTCGTAATAATTTTAAGTAGTATCATGAATGAATTCAACAATATAACCAGCACCTAAAGCATTCTTTTCATGATCTACAAGCATAGAAAATTTACTACTCCCCACATAAGCAAGATTCTTCTCATGAATAATAGTGGGAGCAAACTCAACAAAATAACTATCATATGATTGAAAATTAAGATCAAGATGACAAGTTTCAAGGCTATCATTATTATTTAAAGCATACGCGTCATCACAATAATCACCATAGATAGGAGGCATGCTTTCATCATAGTAAATTTGCTCACCAAAGCTTGGGGGACAAAAAATTTCATATTCATCAAACATAGCTTCCCCAAGCTTGTGGCTTTGCATATCATTAGCATCATGGATATTCAAGGAATTTATACTAACAACATTGCAATCATGCTCATCATACAAAGATTTAGTGCCAAACATTTTATAGATTTCTTCTTCTAGCACTTGAGCACAATTTTCCTTTCCATCATTCTCACGAAAGATATTAAAAAGATGAAGCGTATGAGACAAACTCAATTCCATTTTTTTGTAGTTTTCTTTTATAAAATAAACTAGTGCTAAAACAAGAAAAAAAAGATTCGATTGCAAGATCTAAAGATATACCTTCAAGCACTAACCTCCCCGACAACGGCGCCAGAAAAGAGCTTGATGTCTACTACACAACCTTCTTCTTGTAGACGTTGTTGGGCCTGCAAGTGCACAGGTTTGTAGGACAGTAGAAAATTTCCCTCAAGTGGATGACCTAAGGTTTATCAATCCGTAGGAGGCGTAGGATGAAGATGGTCTCTCTCAAACAACCCTGCAACCAAATAACAAAGAGTCTCTTGTGTCCCCCACACACCCAATACAATGGCAAATTTTATAGGTGCACTAGTTCGGCGAAGAGATGGTGATACAAGTGCAATATGGATAGTAGATAAAGGTATTTGTAATATGAAAATATAAAAACAGCAAGGTAACAAGTGGTAAAAGTGAGCGTAAATGGTATTGCAATGGTAGGAAACAAGGCCTAGGGTTCATACTTTCACTAGTGCAAGTTCTCTCAACAATAATAACATAATTGGATCATATAACTATCCCTCAACATGCAACAAAGACTCACCCCAAAGTCACTAATAGCGGAAAAAACGAAGAGATTATGGTAGGGTACAAAACCACCTTAAAGTTATTCTTTCCAATCAATCCGTTGGGCTATTCCTATAAGTGTCACAAACAGCCATGGAGTTCATACTAGAATAACACCTTAAGATACAAATCAACCAAAACCCTAATGTCACCTAGATACTCCAATGTCACCTCAAGTATCCGTGGGCATAATTATACGATATGCATCACACAATCTCAATTCATCTATTCAAACCAACACATAGAACCTCAAAGAGTGCCCCATAGTTTCTACCGGAGAATCACGACGAAAACGTGTGCCAACCCCTATGCATAGGTTCATGGGCGGAACCCACAAGTTGATCACCAAAACATACATCAAGTGAATCACGTGATATCCCATTGTCACCACAGATACGCACGGCAAGACATACATCAAGTGTTCTCAAATCTTTAAAGACTCAATACGATAAGATTACTTCAAGGGGAAAACTCAATTCATTACAAGAGAGTAGAGGGGGAGAAGAAACATAAGATACAACTATAATAGCAAAGCTCACGATACATCACGATCGTGCCAAATCAAGAACACGAGAGAGAAAGAGAGAGAGAGAGAGAGAGAGATCAAACACATAGCTACTGGTACATACCCTCAGCCCCGAGGGTGAACTATTCCCTCCTCGTCATGGAGAGCGCCGGGATGATGAAGATGGCAACCGGTGAGGGTTCCCCCCTCCGGCAGGGTGCCGGAAAAGGGTCCCGATTGGTTTTTGGTGGCTACAGAGGCTTGCGGCGGCAGAACTCCCGATCTGTTCTCTGTTCTGGAAGTTTTAGGGTACGTGGAGTTATATAGGCAGAAGAAGCATGTCAGGGGAGCCACGAGGGCCCCACGAGGCAGGGGGGCACGCCCTAGGGGGGTGGGCGCGCCCCCCACCCTCGTGGCTTCCTCGTTCCTTCCTTGACGTGGGGTCCAAGTCCATCCGGTAGCTTTCCTTCCAAAAATAACTTCTCCAGTTGATTTCGTTCCGTTTTGACTCCGTTTGATATTCCTTTTCTTCGAAATACTGAAATAGGAAACAGCAAATCTGGGCTGGGCCTCCGGTTAATAGGTTAGCCCCAAAAGTAATATAAAAGTGGAAAATAAAGCCCAATATTGCCCAAAACAGTAGATAATATAGCATGGAGCAATCAAAAATTATAGATACGTTGGAGACGTATCAGCGCCGCTGAAGCCGGCGCTTGGGCTATTTCTCAGGAGGTTTATCCTCGACTGGCTCTTCCTTGTTGTCGCTGTTACTCTCTTAGGGTGTGTCCACCATGTACACGTCATACAAAGAGGTTGTCGTCCAGCGTCCGGTAAACGGCGGGTTTTGGTCCTGCTCTTCTCCTGTATCGTCGTCCATACCATCTATGTCTTCGGAGCCGTAATCGAGCATGTCAGTCAAGTCCTCGATAGTGGCAATGAAGTGGGTGGTGGGTGGGACGTAAAATTCCCTGCTCTCAGCCCCTAGTCCAGGCTAGGCGTAGTTCAGATGTTGCTACTCTGTAATCACAAGGGACCGCATCAAGTCCAGAGCCTCGCTTAAAGACGAGGTTTGGCTAGGGAGAAGAGGGTCCATGGAGTACGACGGGAAGGAGACTCCTTGGCCGAGCTCACATGATGCTGACTCCGTTGATTCGGAGCCAGTGTCCGGAGAGGAGTCCAGCTTCATGATGGTCGCCCACGACATTACCTCCTCCAGTTCTCCCATTCTGGGCTTAATGGCCGCAAATAGTCCGGCAGGTTGAGGAATCCTGTCTTCGGACCTGGCGATGCGCTCTGGATCTAAGGCCAGAGTGGAGGTTGGGGTCGTGAACCCTTGGAAGATCTAGTCTCCTCGGATATCAGCGACATAGTCCAGATTTCCAAAACTAATCTGGTGACCTGGGTGTAGCTGTCGATCTGCTCTAGATGGCCAAGCGAGTTGGCCCGCAGTGCGAAGCCGCTGAATACAAAGATCTGGCTGGGGAGAAAAACCTTCCCCAGGACAACATTGTTATAGATGACTGATGGGGCCATCGAACCTTCTGATGACAATTTATGACCCACAAGTATAGGGGATCTATCATAGTCCTTTCGATAAGTAAGAGTGTCTAACCCAACGAGGAGCAGAAGGAAATGATAAGCGGTTTTCAGCAAGGTATTCTCTACAAGCACTGAAATTATAGGTAACAGATAGTTTTGTGATAAGATAATTTGTAACGGAAAACAAGTAACAAAAGCAAATAAAGTGCAGCAGGATGGCCCAATCCATTTTGTAGCAAAGGACAAGCCTGGACAAACTCTTATATAGAGAAAAGTGCTCCCGAGGACACATGGGAATTATAGTCAAGCTAGTTTTCATCACGTTCATATGATTCGCGTTCGATACTTTGATAATTTGATATGTGGGTGGACCGGTGCTTGGGTGCTGCCCTTACCTGGACAAGCATCCCACTTATGATTAACTCCTATTGCAAGCATCCGCAACTACAGAAGAAGTATTAAGGTAAACCTAACCATAGCATGAAACATATGGATCCAAATCAGCCCCTTACGAAGCCGAGCCTGCCCCCGAAGAAGACGACCCATCCATCTCTGCCGCTTTCCCCTTGCTGGACAGCGCCGTCACGGGGACGTCCCCGCCGCCTCCGAGCAAAGGATGAGTGCCCATACTGGCATCAGTCCCCACCCCGCCACACATCTCCGCCATCGAGAGGTCGGCAAAACCCCAACCCAACGCTGCCAAGGGTGGGTAGTGGTCCAAAGAGCGCCCCTGGATCACCCCGAACAACAGCAAGGAGAGGCATCACCTATGTCTAGATGAGGCAGAGAGATAGGCAGACGGGGGAGGAGGAATCGGATCTGGGGATCAAGATCACAGACCCATACAACGATCTAAACTAAGGAACCTCCTGTCACCCGTAGGTCGCAGGAGCCCTAGGAGAGAGAACATAGCCGAGTTGTTTTTATTCATCTCTCTATGGACATGCAACTGTGGTTGCAAGCCTGTGCACTAGCGATGGAAGCGGACGGTGTCCAAATGTCCCGAAGCAAAAAACTACGCTGGGCAGATTAGCTCAGGAGCCGCGTCCCCCCTGCCCCCCAGGGCGAGCCCTCCTAGGCTTGACAGACTCCAGATCCAAGTTGGGGAAACTAGGGCTTGGGTGCTGCCCTTACTTGGACAAGCATCCCACTTATGATTAACTCCTATTGCAAGCATCTGCAACCACATGAGAAGTATTAAGGTAAACCTAACCATAGCATGAAACATATGGATCCAAATCAGCCCCTTACGAAGCAACGCATAAACTAGGGTTTATGATTCTGTCACTCTAGCAACCCATCATCTACTTATTACTTCCCAATGCCTTCCTCTAGGCCCAAATAATGGTGAAGTTTCATGTAGTCGACGTTCACATGACACCACTAGAGGAGAGACAACATACATCTCATCAAAATATCAAATGAATACCAAATTCACATGACTACTAATAGGAAGACTTCTCCCATGTCCTCAGGAACAAACGTAACTACTCACAAAGCATATTCATGTTCATAATCAGAGGAGTATTAATATGCATATAGGATCCGAACATATGATCTTCCACCAAATAAACCAACTAGCATCAACTACAAGGAGTAATCAACACTACTAGCAACCTACAGGTACCAATCTCAGACTTAGAGATAAGAATTGGATACAACAGATGAACTAGGGTTTGAGAGGAGATGGTGTTGGTGAAGATGTTGATGGAGATTGGCCCCCTCCCAATGAGAAGAGCGTTGGTGATGACGATAGCGATGATTTCCCCCCTCCCGGAGGGAAGTGTCCCCGGTAGAACAGCTCCGCCACAGCCCTAGATTGGTTCCGCCAAGGTTCCGCCTTGTGGCGGCGAGTCTCGTCAGCTTGCTTATGATTTTCCTCATTTAAAGACTTCATATAGCGAAGATGGGCACCGGAGGGCCAGCAGGGGCCCACGAGGCAGGCGCGCCCCCACCCTCGTGGCCGTGTGTGGGCCCCTCGGTATTTTCTTCGCTCAGTATTTTTATTATTTCCAAAGATAACTTCCGTGGAGTTTCGGGACTTTTGGAGTTGTGCGAGAATAGGTCTCTAATATTTGCTCCTTTTCCATTGAATTCCAGCTGCCGGCATTCTCCCTCTTCATGTAAACCTTGTAAAATAAGAGAGAATAGGCATAATTATTGTGACATAATGTGTAATAACATCCCATAATCCAATAAATATCGATAGAAAAGCATGATGCAAAATGGACGTATCAACTCCCCCAAGCTTAGACCTTGCTTATCCTCAAGAGGAAGCCGATAACGATAAATATGTCCACATGTTTAGAGGTAGAGGTGTCGATAAAATAAAATACGGACATGAGGGCATCATGATCATTCTTATAACAGCACATTGTCATATGATTTCTTATGCTCAAGTAATAATCTATTCACAATGTCAAGTATGAATCAGAAACTTCATTGAAAACTAACTAACTATAATCTCAGTCATTGAAGCAATTGCAATTTATTGTAACATCGAAAAGAGTCTATGTAAGAGCTTTTCAGCAAGTTCACATACTCAACTATCATTTAGTCTTTCACAATTGCTAACACTCGCGCAATACTTATGGGTATGGAGTTTTAATTGGACACAGAGAAAGATAGGTGCTTATAGTTTCGCCTCCCAACCTTTTACCTCAAGGGTAATGTCAATAATAATAGCTCATGCTAACTTATATCCAATTAGATATATATATATATATCAGGATCTTTCCAACACAATGTGCTTGCCAAAGGATAAATGTAAAAAGGAAAGGTGAAGATCACCATGACTCTTGCATAAGGTAGAAGATAAAAGTAAAAGATAGGCCCTTCGCAGAGGGAAGCAGAGGTTGTCATGCGCTTTCAGGGTTGGATGCACACAATCTTAATGCAAAAGCACGTCACTTTATATTGCCACTTGTGACATGGACCTTTATTATGCGGTCCGTCGCTTTTATTTCTTCCACATCACAAGATCGTATAATGCTTATTTCCTCCACACTAATCAATCATACATATTTAGAGAGCAATTTTTATTGCTTGCATCGATGACAACTTACTTGAAGGATCTTACTTAATCCATAGGTAGATATGGTGGACTCTCATGGCAAAAACTGGATTTAAGGATATTTGGAAGCACAAGTAGTATGTCTACTTGGTGCAAAGAATTGGCTAGCATGAGGGAGAAAGGCAAGCTCAACATGTTGGATGATCCATGACAATATACTTTATTTCAGATGTAAGAAAACATAACCCATTACGTTGTCTTCCTTGTCCAACATCAACTCTTTAGCATGTCATACTTTAATGAGTTCTCACAATCATAGAAGATGTCCAAGATAGTATATTTATATGTGAAACCTCTCTTTCTTTATTACTTCCTATTAATTGCAACGATGACCAAAACTATGTTTGTCAACTACCAACAAGTTTTAATCATCATACTCTTTATATGTGAAGTCATTACTCTCCATAATATCAATATGATCTCTTTATTTCTTTTTATTCTTTATTTTTTTTTATTCCCTCAAGATCATAGCAAAATAATCAAGCCCTTGACTCAACACTAATCTTTATTATATATAGCTCACGGACTTGATTACATAAAGGGATCATAAAGCAAAACTCAAAACTAAATCATACTAAGACTTTATTCTACTAGATCAAAATATTACTAAAAGGATAGAACTAAGAAAAAAATGGTAAAGATAGGAGTGTGATGGTGATACGATACCGGGGCACCTCCCCCAAGCTTGGCAGTTGCCAAGGGGAGTGCCCATACCCATGTGATTATATCTCTTTCTTCGGGGGTGGTGATGTGATATTCTTGGCTACGATACCCCTGAGGATATGATTTTCCTCCTCGAGCTTGTTGACTTGCCGCTTGAGATCCATTATTTCCTTACGGAGCTTACCCGTGACGGTTAAAGCTCCTTGCACCCATGGATGCTGCATAGCTGCGGGAGAGCAAGTAACACTCTTCTTCATATTTTCATAAGAAAGAAGTCTAACATTGGAAGGGATGACCGAGTTTTGAATAGCCGAGCTCTGTAGTTCCCCATCGTGAATTCGGCCCGGTAGCGAGAAGTGACTTCTTGATCCTCCTCCATGGCATCTGTCCTTTTCAAATCGGCCTCCATCTCTTCCTCCGTTGCTGGCCCAAAGTTGTCAGCATCGCTGCTTGTTCCTAGTCCCAGTGTCGGATGAGACACTGACTCTCCCCGACCGACTTTTGAGAAGACATCTTGCTCTAATCTGCGGCAGAAACAGCTCGAAACGAAACAGAGGCTATTTGCGTGATACGATGGTCAAAACCTTCGGGAGATTATATAATGAATTTTTACCGACCGAGGTGCCCACGAGGTAGGGGACGCGCCCAGGGGGTAGGGCACGCCCTCCACCCTCGTGGAGGCCTCGTGTCCTTCCCGGACTACTTCTTATTTTCCTATTTTTCTAAATATTCCAGAACAAAGAAAAATTGCCATTAGAACTGTTTTGGAGTCGGTTTACTTACCGTACCACATACCTATTCCTTTTCGGAGTCTAAAACATTCTAGAAAGTGTCCCTTATTTATTCCTCCGATGTTACGGTTTCAATAATATTAGTTTCAACATTTATAGGATTACCTGAGATATATTGTTTAATTCTTTGACCGTTCACCACCTTTGGATTTGTGCCTTCGAAGTTGTTTAGTTTTATGGCACCGAAATGATAGACCTCCTCGATAACGTAAGGACTTCCAATTTAGAGAGGAGTTTCCCTGCAAACAATCTTAAACGAGAGTTGTATAGCAACACATAATCACCTACATTAAACTCACTCTTTTGTATTCTTTTGTCATGCCATCTTTTAACTTTTTCTTTAAACAACTTGGCATTCTCATAGGCTTGGGTTCTCCATTCATCAAGTGAGCTAATGTAAAATAGCCTCTTCTCACCGGCAAGTTTGAAATCATAGTTGAGCTCCTTAATAGGCCAATATGCCTTATGTTCTAGTTCGAGAGGTAAATGACATGCTTTTCCATAAACTATTTTATACGGAGACATACCCATAGGATTTTTGTATGCAGTTCTATATGCCCATAATGCATCATCAAGTTTCTTGGACCAATTCTTTCTAGATCTATTAAGAGTCTTTTGCAAAATTAATTTAATCTCTCTATTGCTCAATTCTACTTGACCACTAGACTGTGGGTGATAAGGAGATGCAATTCTATGATTAACATCATACTTAGCAAGCATTTTACGAAAAGCACCATGAATAAAATGTGAACCACCATCAGTCATTAAATATCTAGGGACTCCAAACCTTGGAAAAATAACTTCTTTAAGCATCTTAATAGAAGTGTTATGATCAGCACTACTAGTTGGAATAGCTTCTACCCACTTAGTAACGTAATCGAAAGCAACTAAAATATGAGTATATCCATTAGAGGAAGGAAACGGTCCCATATAATCAAAGCCCGAAACATCAAATGGTTCAATAACAAGTGAATAATTCATAGGCATTTCTTGACGTCTACTAATATTACCAATTCTTTGACATCCATCACAAGATAAGACAAACTTACGAGCATCCTTGAAGAGAGTAGGTGAGGGAGTCCTGGATTAGGGGGTCCTCGGATAGCCGGACTATATACTTTGGCCGGACTGTTGGACTATGAAGATACAAGATTGAAGACTTCGTCCCGTGTCCGGATGGGACTCTCCTTTGCGTGGAAGGCAAGCTTGGCAATTCAGATATGTAGATCTCCTCCCTTGTAACCGACTCTGTGTAACCCTATCCCCCTCCATTGTCTATATAAACCGGAGGGTTTAGTCCGTAGGACGACAACAATCATAATCATAGGCTAGCTTCTAGGGTTTAGCCTCTACGATCTCGTGGTAGATCAACTCTTGTAATACTAATATCATCAAGATCAATCAACCAGGAAGTAGGGTATTACCTCCATCGAGAGGGCCTGAACCTGGGTAAACATTGTGTCCCCCGCCTCCTATTACCATCCGCCTTAGACGCACAGTTCGGGACCCCCTACCCGAGATCCGCCGGTTTTGACACCGACATTGGTGCTTTCATTGAGAGTTCCACTATGCCGTCACCATAAGGCTTGATGGCTCCTTTGATCATTGGCAGCAGCGATCCGAGGAGAGGTTTTTCCCCGGACAGATCTTCGTTCGGCGGTAACCGCCCGCTGCCAACTTCGCTTGCCATCTAGAACAGATCGAGAGCTACACCCCTGGCCGTCAGGTCAGGTTTGGAAACTTAAACTATACTGCCGACATCCAGGAGACTTGATCTTTGACGGATTCGAGCCCGGGTTAGGTGCGCTGCACAGTCACGACGAGCATGACTTAGCTCTGCCGCTGGACAATGTTCGAGAGATCACCCCTATGGCAACTCCGGCCCTCGATCTGGAGCAGATCACGCCATCCGAGTACGGGTAGATGGACCCCGCCACGGAGGCCACACACTCAGCGGCGATAGAGATGAATACTGACTTCACCACCTACGAGACCTGTGTTGCCGGACCCTTGGATTCATCCCCGGCCACGGGCTCCGAACCGCCTTCGTCCGTGCCTATCGAATCTGATTGGCTGCCGATCATGGAGTTTTCCTCCACGGATATCTTTTAGCACTCGCCCCTGGGTGACGTGTTGAATTCATTAAGGTCACTCTCCTTGTCAGGAGGCCCTTGGCCGAACTATGTCCGGCTCGAGTGGGAAGCGGACGACAAAGAAATTCGTTCCCCACCCACCACCCACTTAATATCCACTGTCGACGACTTAACTGACATTCTCGATTTCAACTCTGAAGACATCGACGGTATGGACAACGATGCAGGAGAAGAACAGGAACCACCGCCCACAGGGCGCTGGACTGCCACCTCATCATATGATATATACATGGTGGACACCCCCAAAGAAAGCGATGGCAATAAGGCAACGGAGTATAATCTCCTCGAGAAGCAAGCTAAGCATTGGCGTCAATGGCGCCGCTCTAAGCCCCGCCATAGCAAAAGCAGCGAAACCGGCGCAAGAGACAATAACGCTGTAGATAGTGCCGGAGACAAATACAATCCCCTCCAGCCAGGCTTCGAGCGGGAGGATGGGCAAGCTATCCCTAAGGAACAGGCAACAGACGAAGAATCAGAGGATGACAATTACATGCCTCTCTCCGAAGACGAGGTGAGCCTCGGCGATGAAGAATTTATCGTGCCGGAGGATCCCGTCGAACAGGAGCGCTTCAAGCACTGGCTTATAGCCACAGCAAAAAGCCTAAAGAAAAAGCAACAACAGCTTCAAGCTGATCAAGATCTGCTAGCAGATAGATGGACCGAGGTCCTGGCGGCCGAGGAATACGAACTTGAGCGCCCAACCAAAAGTTACCCAAAGCGCAGGTTGCTACCCCAACTCAAGGAGGAAGCATTAAAACCTACGCTTCCAGCGTATGATGCGGCTGACCGGCCACCTCGTGGCCGAGACAAAGCGGCATATCAGGCCAAAGTCCAGCCCGCACCCCGTCGCCAGTTAAACAAAAATACCAAGGCCCGGGGTAACACGCAGGACCTGCAAGACGTATTGGAAAACAAAGCAGGACATGCAAGATCGATCTACGGATCACGGGGGCGTGCCCCAACGCGTGACGATGACCGTCACGCCAGATATACTAAAAGCAAATCCGGCAGGGCCGAATACAGCAGACAAGACTCGTATGAACTGCGTCGTGACATAGCCCGGCACAGAGGCGCCGCACACCCCCTATGCTTCACTGACGAAGTAATGGATCACGAATTCCCAGAATGTTTTAAACCCGTGAACATTGAATCATATGATGGTACAACATACCCCGCGGTATGGATTGAAGATTTCCTCCTCCACATCCACATGGCCCGTGGTGACGATCTACATGGCATCAAGTACCTCCCACTAAAACTCAAAGGTCTGGCTCGGCATTGGCTGAATAGCCTGCCGGGAAACTCCATTGGCAGTTGGGAGAATTTGGAAGACACATTCCTTGAAAACTTCCACGGCACTTATGTGCGACCACCGGATGCCGATGACTTGAGTCACATAACCCAACAGCCTGGGGAATCAGCCAGGAAATTCTGGACTCGGTTCCTAACTAAAAAGAACCAAATTGTCGACTGTCCAGATGTCGAGGCCTTAGTGGCATTTAAGCATAAAATCCGCGACGAGTGGCTCGCCCAACACCTTGGCCAAGAGAAGCCGAAGTCCATGGCAGCCCTCACGACACTCATGACCCGCTTTTGTGCGGGCGGGGACAGCTGGCTGGCTCGCAGCAACAACACGTCAAGAAACTCTGGCAATTCAGATGCCAAAGATAGCAACGGAAGGCCGCGTCGCAACAGACACAAGTGCTGCAACAACAACGACAACGCCGAAGACACGGCAGTTAATGCCGGATTCAGTGGCTCTAAATCTAGTCAGCGGAAAAAGCCGTTCAAAAGAAGCAATCTGGGCCCGTCCAGTTTTGACCGCATACTCGATCGCTCGTGTCAAATTCACGGCACCCCCGATAAACCAGCCAACCACATCGACAGAGAATGCTGGGTGTTCAAACAGGCCGGCAAGTTGAATGCCGAAAACAAGGAAAAGGTGTTGCACAGTGACGACGAGGAGGAGCCCCGGCCGCCGAACACAGGAGGACAAAAGAAATTCCTCCCCAAGTGAAAATGGTGAACATGATATACGCAACCCATATTCCCAAGCGGGAACGGAAGCGTGCACTAAGGGACGTCTATGCGATGGAGCCAGTCGCCCCAAGGTTCAACCCATGCTCTTCTTGTCCAGTCACGTTCGATCGCAGGGACCACCCCACTAGTATCCGTCATGGCGGTTCAGCCGCATTGGTCCTTGACCCCATCATTGACGGATTTCACCTCACTCGAGTCCTTATGGATGGTGGCAGTAGCCTGAACCTGCTTTATCAGGATAGAGTGTGCAAAATGTGTATAGACCCCTCGAGGATCAAACCCACAAAAACCACATTTAAAGGTGTCATACCAGGTGTAGAGGCCTGTCGCACGGGCTCAATCACACTGGAAGTGGTCTTTGGATCTCCGGACAACTTCCGAAGTGAGGAGTTAATCTTCGATATCGTCCCCTTCCACAGTGGCTATCACGCATTGCTCGGACGAACCGCATTCGCCAGATTCAACTCGGTACCGCATTATGCATACCTCAAGCTCAAAATGCCAGGACCTCGCGGGGTTATAACAGTTAATGGAAACATAGAATGCTCGCTCCGTACGGAGGAGCACACCGCCGCCCTTGCAGCAGAAGTGCAAAGCAGCCTTCTGAGGCAAACCGCCAATTCGGTGAAAAAGTCCCCGGACACCTTCAAGCGAGTCTGGAGTACCCTGCAACAGGATCACCAGGCACGTTCAGAGCTCGTCTAGCAATTCGGCATCCGCCCCAGTCCCAGTCAAGCGGCGAAATTTGCGCCACGCGTACATAATTACACACTCAAGATACCATGGGCATAGGCGGAGGCACGGCTACGGCATGGCCCACAATGCGGCTCGACTGCTTTAGAACGCGTATACCTTTAACATTTTCTTCCTTTCAGGCCCCTATTCTCTGAAGGCCCTCTCCGATCGTCTGACTATCGGGCCCGTCATGGGAAGGAAACACCAAGGAAGCAAGAAGCTTTGACGTACAAGGGAATCCCCAGGTGGTCTCTGATAACGATCGATATACCTGTTTTGCATACCCACACGCAGCTTGCCCTTAGATAGGACATGTCAAATAGTCCTATCTTTCGCTTATTGCACTACTTGTACACATACGCTTTGACGTATCATTTGAATAATAATATACAGTGTTAGCTTATTATTACATTTCTTCATTTTTTTTCTTGTCTATTTATTTACGACAAATTGCACCCGTACATTCGAATACGTCCAGTGCGCCAGGGGCTTCAGTGTACCCCATAACACGGCATGAAAAGTCCGAACACTTTCGACAGTGTGGCACCCCGAACTTATAGCATTATATGCATCAACTATGAATCATGTCTTGGGTCAATAGTTGGGTTTTCCCGGCTCCCATGTTTTGGTACCTTACGTTCCTCTATATCGGCTAAGATAGCACTGGGAGAACTACTGCGAGTATGTCCCAGTTCTTCCGGACGAGCACCTCAGTAGAGAAAGCCAAAAACTGACTGTCATGATGTGGCGAGAGCTGGTCGCTGTTCGAGTGGTCTCAAATCCTTAAAGATTTTTTCCTCTTTCGGCGAGGAGTCGGCCTTGTCCGATTTAGGCATACATAGCGCCCCGAGTTCGGCCTTCCGAATACTAGGGGCTTCGCCAAAATTTAAAATTGTAGACTTCTATGGCCAAGTGAGAGCGATAAAGCTTTATAGTCCGATTGCTTGGTTCGTTGTGCTGAACAACTCCTTCGAAGGACCCAAAACTGGGATAAAGAGTGATCAGCTTTATCCCGAACACCTCAATACTAGTTACATGGGGGCAGAAGCCGACGACTAGCCAACTCTCAGATTTTATAAATGGCTGCACAGAAGGTAATATTTTAAATTAACAAGCGTTACATAGCGCACATGAACTCGTTTCATATTACAGGATCACATGAGTTCATTCATTCAAATATTACATCCATAGCACATTCCTCCGTGACAAGGCGGGCACCCTTCAGGACACTGTCATAATACTTTTCAGGGTGGCGATGATCCTTGCCCTCCGGTGGACCCTCCTTCACCAGCATTTCGGCGTCCATCTTTGCCCAGTGCACTTTCGCCCGGGCAAAAGCCCTACGCGCACCCTCGATGCAGATGGACCGCTTTATGACTTCAAGCCATGGGCAGGCATTCACAAGTCGCCTTACCAGGCCAAAATAGCTGCCAGGCAGGGGCTCGCCAGGCCACATCCGGACTATGAGACCCTTCATGGCCAGTTCGGCCGCCTTGTGAAGCTCGGCCAGTTGCTTCAACTGGTCGCTCAAGGGCATCGGATGTTCGGTCCCAGTATATTGAGACCAGAACAACTTCTCCGTCGAGCTCCCTTCCTCAGCCCGGTAGAACTCCGCAGCATCCGACACATTGCTGGTAGATCTGCGAACGCTCCTTGAGAGCTCTGAATTCGGGTAAGTAAAAGGAAAGTTTCCTTTACATGCTTGCTTTGCATAATGAATGCCTTACCCGCCGCTATCTTCTTGACTGCCTCAATTTCCTGGAGGGCCTTTTGGGCCTCGGCCTTGGCATTTTGTGTGTTCTCGAGGACCTTCGCAAGCTCGGACCCTTGCGTCTTAGAGTCACGCTCCAAGGACTCGTACCTCCTGACAAAGTCCTGGAGCTCTTGTTGCACCTCGCTGACTCGGGCCTCTTGCTTCTCACGGTCGGCGCGCTCCGTGGCCGCCTTGCTTTCGGCCTCGGACAGCGCCTTCTTCAGGGCCGCCACTTCGGTCATGGACCCTAGCAAAATTCATGGCGATCCTGTGATCTAACAAACCACCTTCCTTTTTCTTTATCAATAAACAGACGGGGTATTACTTACCTTGTTCTCTTCGAGCTGCCTCTTGGTAAGGTCAAGCTCTTCATCGGACCGCTTAAGGTCCCGCTTTAGTGCGGTGACCTCCGCCATGCGAGCGGCAGCGGCCAGCAGCGAAGCCTGCTTATTCACATAGACATATTATGACTGGACTCCTACAATTGTTATTTTGATCCTCTGTTCGGCCTTTCTTTCCGAAGACCAAACAGAGCATCAGGGGCTACTGTATATGCTGTAACATTTTCTCATAATTTGATTACTTACCTCAAAGCCTGTTAGGAGGCTGGCTCAGGCTTCAGTCAGTCCGCTTTTGGCGGACCAAACCTTCTTGACCACCGCACTCATGATAGTGCGGTGATCTTCGCCGATGGAAGCGCCGCGAAGCGCTTCCAGCAAATTGTCTGATGCCTCTGGATGGACAGAGGCCATCGGAACGGACGGCTTGCCCCCTTGGCGAGGGGTCGTCTAACGGAATCCGGAACCACTGGAGGTTCTGGCGCAGTATTCGGCTGGGGGCTAGACTTGCTGCCCCCGGGATTAGAGCCCATGGGAGTCCTGCCCCTCGTTCGCCCAGCGTCTGGTCCGGAACTGTCTCCCCTTGTTTAAGTGCCCTTTGAGACAACACCTCAACGTCATCCATAGGGCGGGGGGAGGAGGCGGTCGAGAGTGAATCGTTGTTCATCTCCGACGGGCCCAAAGACTCATCCGAAGAGGATACATCGATATTGGCTTTGGATGGGCTGCATGATCATGTTCGGCATGATAAGAAGCAATAAAATAAAACATACCAAGAACTATTATGGTATCCGGATACTTACGACTTCGAGAGGGGCTTGTCCCTGGGTAACCACTCCTCGTCGCTGAAAGCGGCCGCTGTGGAGCAGCCCGGAAGGAGGGTCCTTCCCTTCTTGGACCCTTCGGCCTCTCCAGATGGGGCGGCCTTCCTCTTCTTGCCTCCCCCGGCTGGGGGGGAGAACTTTCCTCTTCCTCCTCCTCGTTTTCGTGGGAGGAGGGCACCTCGGTGTTATCGGACGATGAGTCCGATACAACCTTGCGCCGGAGACCTTTCCTGGTCCCCGCGGCCTTCTTCTTGGCCTTCTTCTCCGGCGCCTCATAGGGTGCCGGAACCAGCATCTCCGTCAGGAGAGCCCTTGCTAGATCTTCGGGCAGTGGGGCCGGACAATCAATCCGCCCCGCTGACGCGACCCAGTCTTATTAAATGGCGTGGAGGCTCAGATGCCTCACATGATCATACTGGGGAAAGGAACATCTTATGAGATATAAGGAGCTTACTGGATTGACAGGGTGCTTTGCGCTGAGTCCGTGATCCTTGGTAAGGGGAGGAGGTACCTCGGCGGACTTGAACAGCACCTTCCAGATGTCTTGGTGCGTCGTGTCGAAAAGCTCTTGCAACGCCTGGTGCTTAGCCGGCTCGAACTCCCACAAATTGAATGCCCGTCTTTGACACGGGAGGATCCGACGAAAGAGCATGACCTGGACCATGTTGACTAGCTTGATTTTCTTGCTTATCATGTTTTTAACAGAGTTCTGGAGTCCGATCAGCTCCACCGATGAACCCCAGGATAGGCCCTTCTCTTTCCAGGAGGTGAGCCACATGGGGATGCCGGATCAAAATTCGGGGGCCGCCACCCAGTTGGTGTCGCGCGGCTCGGTGATGTAGAACCATCCCGATTGCCACCTGTCAGTGTCAAAACCAGCGGATCTTGGGTAGGGGGTCCCGATCTGTGCGTCTAGGCTGATGGTAACAGGAAGCAAGGGACACAGATGTTACCCAGGTTCGGGCCCTCTAGATGGAGGTAAAACCCTACTTCCTGCTTGATTAATATTGAAGATATGGGTAGTACAAGAGTAGATCTACCACGAGATCGTTGAGGCTAAACCCTAAGAGCTAGCCTATGATGGTATGATTGTAACTGTGATCAGCCTTCTAAGGACCATCCTCTCCGGTTTATATAGACACCGGAGAGGGCTAGGGTTTACATGGAGTCGGTTACAAGGAAGGAAATATAATATCCGGATCGCCAAACTTGCCTTCCACGCCAAGGAAAGTCCCATCCGGACATGGGCCGAAGTCTTGAGTCTTGTGTCTTCACGCTTCAATAGTCCGGACGATGTATACAGTCCGGCTGCCCGGATACCCCCTAATCCAGGGCTCCCTCAGTAGCCCCTGAACCAGGCTTCAATGACGATGAGTCCGGCGCGCAGTCTTATCTTCGGCATTGCAGGGCGGGTTCCTCCTCCGAGTACTCCAAAGTAGCTATCAAACACTCGAACCGTGTCCGGATCTGCAAGATGATCTTCACACACCATAGTAGGGAACATAGAATAAATCTGATCCGCTGGCCATCTTCGTACGTCGTGCCTTTGCATCGCGGCCTGGCCAAACGCGAACCGGCGTTTCTGACCCCACCTCGACTCGTATTGCGAGGCGGTTTCACTGGCACGTCCTGCCAAAGCAGAGATCGTGTTCCCCTTATTACGGGATTTTTCATTAATATGGGCGTGCGTGACCCCACAACGACCGTTGGTATAACTCTGTGTTTTTAGATAAGCCTCAAGCGGGAAAGCTGAGGACTCTTGATATTCATCCCCTTTATAAAGGGATCGATGACTATGCCTCTTTTCCACCTCCCTCGCACCTTTTCGCACCTCGAGCTCCAACGCCCAAGACCTAAGCCCAAACACCCCAGAACCTCCAATATGTCCGGATCCAACCTTCAAGGCCGGTGGGTGGCCTCCTCGATTCAAGAGGAAGACATTGCGAAGCTTAGGGAGGTCGGGTATCTGACCGCCGACATCCGGAACAGGCTTCCCGCTCCAGTGCAGGTCATCCCTACACCGGAGCCCATTGAGTGCGTTGTGTTCGTTCCTCACTTCCTCTGTGGCTTCGGCCTTCCCCTCGATCCTTTTGTGAGGGGGCTCATGTTCTATTATGGGTTGGATTTTCATGATCTAGCTCCGGATGCTATCATCCATATCTCTTCATTCATTATAGTGTGAGAGGCCTTCCTCCATGTCGCCCCACACTTCGGCTTATGGCTCAAGACCTTCAATGTGGAGCCGAAGATGATCGAGGGGCGACACGCGGAGTGCGGAGGTGCTGTAATAAGCAGGAACACTGATGCCCCATGGCCAGAGGGCTCTTTCCTAGAAGTATCCGATGTATGGCAACGGAGGTGGTTTTATGTCACGGCTCCTACAGGAACAAAGTGGGTGGCCGCCACCGAGTTCCGCTCGGGCCCTCCGTCACAACTAGCGTCTTGGACCGACGTAGGACGGAATTGGGGGCCCGCTGGTGATGTCCCAGTACTGCAGAACCGCATCCGAGAGCTTCTTGAGAGGGACATTAACCTTGTCAGCATAATGCAAATGATGTTAATCCGACGGATGTTGCCGTGCCAACGCCGACCTCTCCGGATGTGGGAATTCAATCCAGAGGGTCCGCGGACTGTCAAGCACTTCTTCGGCATGAAGCTTGAAGGTATGTGCAAATTATTCTTCGGACCAAAAGTAAAGTGTCCGGACAGCACCGAGGATGCGGGCCTAAGCTGCAATCGCCTAGATACCCGAGTAAGTAGACTTGATACCGGACACCTTATTTTGTATTTGTCATAATTGTTTATTTTGAAAGTCATCCGTGGCCAGGAATGGCTCAGCAAGGTGGAGAGAATCAGGTGTCCGGCGCCACTTCCCGAAGGCTCGCCTGGTCCCACCATGGCCAAGATGCTTGACCGGGTACTCAGCAGAATGCCCTCACGGAAGGACAAGGGGAAGAACGAAGAGACCGAACTCCACATGCTACGCATCCGAACCGGGGGAATTGTTACCTCCCCTAAGGAGGATAGTAGGGAAAGGGAGGCTGACGCCTCCTCCCCGTGCGGGAAGAAGAGGGCTGCCTCCGAAGACTTGGAGGCGGAGATGCCCAAACCAGGGAAAAAGGTATCCCCAGAGGGCCCTGCCCTGACGGGCACCCTCACCGCGTCATGCCCGCCAGCGAGCCAGCTCTCCACCGAGCTGTAAGTTATTTTTTAATTCAAAGGTATTGCGTTCCTCCTAGATCGATAACCAGGATTCGTCTTTCACTGTCCGGCTAGTAGCCCTTCTCAACAGAGTTTGTCTTCGGGGGATCTTCCTCCGGAGATGATGGAGAGCGAGACACCACCCACCTCTCCAGCTCATGAGGCGGGTGACCCCAAGGTGTCATCACGGAGGAGTCCGGATCTACCGAAGCCGGAAGCCAATGCGTCAGCCACCCTGAGTCCGGAGCATTTTGCTCCCACGGGGTGCGATGGGAAGGGTCCGGCACAGTTTGATGTCCGGCCGGACGTACTGACGGGCTTACTGGAGCAAGCTGCGCTCTCGAAGGAGCACCGCTCATTAATGAGCACGGTGCTCAGGAAGATTTCATCCGCTACAAGCGGTTTGAATGAAGCATTTCCAAGTCTGCTTAGAGGCTTTGAGGTATGTAGTGAAGAATACACTGTTTTTGGCTGTGAGGCACGCATTAGGTGTGCTCCATAGATAGTAGCCCCTGAGACTCTGGTTGCTCGCCCTAGGTGGCAAACGGGGGATCATAAATTAATGACTATCTTTGTAAATACGTGCGGTACACGTAGGTCCGGCCGCCCGACCGATCTGTTGAAGTTGCCGAACTAACCAGGCAGATTGGATCGATTGATGCCGATATCACGCTAGTGAACGAGCGGCTGGACTAATCACAGGGTATGTACTCTATCTTCCTTTGTATAGGAAAATATGGAGGCGGCATGATATTAATGTAATATGTTCGGACTGCAGATGGTGCTGCTGCCATGGAGGCCCTGAGAGCGGAGCTTGTTCAAGCCAAGGAACAAGCTCGGGTTGGCAATGTGGCTGCCCTAAAGGCGGTTGAAGAATTGAGAGCCGAACAGGCTGCTCATCGCCGAAGCGAGGAAAAGATAGCTGAAATGGCTTTTGAGTTAAAAAATGCCGCTAACCGGTATGAGCTCCTTAAAAAGGAGCATAAGGATAGTTCGGCCGAGCTGGACAAGGCACTAAATGCCACCAAGGAAATACAGACCGCACTCAGGAGGCTCCTACTTGCTGCGGACGAAGTTTTTTGATCCAAAGTATGCTCCCCTAGATGGACGCTGGAGTCCTGCGGACGCGTATGCGGATTTGGCGAAGAGTACAGCTGACGCTGCCAAGTTCTTCGAGGATCAGGGTGATAAGGAAGTGGAGAAGCTTTTCTAGTCGCAATTCAATGCTCCCACTCGCCCGCTGACGTTAAGTGACAAGATGGCTGCTGTAGCGGTGCTTCACAGGCTGTCCGGTCTTGCGATGCGGTCTGTGATGGACCATCTTTTGCCGAAAGGGCCTAAGCAGGACAGTTACTTTGGCTTGGTGCAGCAGTTCCTTGGGGCCGTGCCTCGGATCAACGCCATGAGGAGGTCGACGTGCATAGAGGGTGCACGAATGGCTCTTGCCCGCGTTAAAGCCTATTGGAAGGATATGGAGGCCACCATTGTAGTGACCCAAGATCCGTGGGGCCAATATCTGGCCGAGCACTACTTAGTGCAGTCACGAGGGTGCTCTCTAATAGAGCGCGATGCTCGAAGGATGTCTTATTCGAAAGTGATGAATTGAATCATTGTAAGAACAATGTTTTTTTGGTTATAAGGCTATATTTATACTTTACGCGGAAAGTATTATTGTGTCCCCTCACGACGTTATATATATATATATATATATATATATATATATATATATATATATATATATATATATATATATATATATATATATATATATATATATATATATATATATATATATATATATATATGAATGTATAATCCGAAGATAGCAGTCATTGGCTTCAGCCCCACGAGCAATGCGGGGATGTTATGAAAAATATTATAGCATGAAAAATCATGCTACAGTAATCTCACGTTGATGGTGCCACGTCACCTCATCCTTTAGTTAATCACGGTTAATTCAAAACTGTTTCAAAATTCAAATTCAAATTTATGATGACAATAAAAGTTTTCAAAATTTAAAACTAAAAAGTTAAATTGGTGGTCAAATATTACAAAGTTAATTATGGTGCAACAAACCCATTTTTATAAAATGCCTAAATATGTTTAAATGAATTAAAATAGAAAAGAAAATAAATAAAAAAAGAAAATACAAAAGAGAAACAAAAAAACAAAAGGGGGGAGAAGCCCCCTGCTGAACCAGCTGCCCACCGGCCATCGACCAACCAGGCCGGCCAGTCGGCCCCACTCCCTCTCCTTATCCCCCACCCCGCAAACCCTAGCCCACTCACGCACCCACACCCCCACTCTCCCCACGACGCCCTCCCTCCTCTCTCCCGATCTGGATCGGGATCCAGAGGAGGCCGTCGCCGCTCGACGCCGCCACACGCCGGACCGCCCCGTTGCCGCCGAACGCCTCCTCGTCCTCCGCCTCGCCGGTCCTCCCCTACCGCCCCCCAGCCCACTGCCCCGTCCCCTACTCCCCCCGTGAGCTTCCCCTTCACCCCTCTCCCCTAGAGTCGCCTCGGCCGTCGCCGCTCGGCAGCTCTCGGCGCCACCGTCGCCCGCGCCCTGCCGCGCCGGACCCGGCCCGTCCCGTGCTCACTCGCGGCCTCCCCACGTTCGTCGCCCCGTGCACACCGTGCCCGCCTCCGCCTCTGAACCCGCAGGCCATCGCAAGCGCGGCCAACTCCGCGCCCACCGGGCTCTCTCCTCCAGCAGCCCCCCCCTCCACGGCCCAGCGTCCTCCTTCGGTGGCCGCCCGCTTCCCACCGCCCGCCCGCCCGAGGCCTCACAGCGCCCAGCGCTCACCGCGGCTCCGTTCGCCCACGCCTGCTGTGCCTCGCCCGGCCTCCACTGTCCGGCGAGCCTCGGCGTTGCTCCCCTCCTCTCGTCCTTGGCGCCGTGGCGCGCCCTTCGGTCGCCAGGCCGCGCCCTGCTCCCTACGCCCCACGCCCGGCACCGCCTGCTGCCTGCCATTGTGCGGTGGCAGCAACCTCCTCGCCCTTTGGGCGGGATCATCCCTACGCCCCTCTCGGCGCCGGCGCCAGGCCACTGCCTCCCTGCTCCGGCGCCTTGCCGACTCCGCCCACCCCCTGGCCGTGTGCCCGAACGAACGGGTGCGGGTTGCGCCCGAACCCGCACCGCCCTGTGCCCGCTAGCCCCCTCTGGGCCACTGCCGAATGGGCCCCGCCCCATAACATTTTATTAAAAAAAATTAATAATAAAATGATTTTAAAATAAATAAATAAATAAAATAATAAAAATAAAAATAATAAATTAATTAATATATAAGTAAAACAAATAATAAAAATAAATTTAATTAATTAATTAATTGATTAACTAAATTAATTAAGTTAATTACTCCTTTTTAAATTAATCTAGTTAGATAATTAAATTAACTAAGCAGTAGTTAATTAGGTATGAATTACAGACAGTGGGACCCACTGTCGGGTTGACCAGTCAACAGTCAGCGTCGATTGCTTGACGTCGGCATGACATCATCTTGATGTCATAAACCCAATTTCAATTAATTAAATAATTAATTAAATTCCAGAAATTAATAAATTTTTAGAAAATCATATCTTTTAATCACGAACTTCGGTTAAAATATTTTCAACATGAAAGTTGCTCGAGCGACGAGGCGAATCCGGACACGCAGTCCGTTCGTCCGCCACACACCCCTAACCTATCGAACCCGCAACTTTCCCCTCGGCTCCTCTGCTAGAAAACCACGAAACCCCGGGGATATTTTCCCGGATGTTTCCCCCCTTAACCGGTACCACCTCATACCCCGTTAGGGCACCCCTAGCATCGTTACTTGTCATGTCATGCATCGTTATGCATATGTTTACATGGTATTCATTGTTTCTTCCCACTCTTCTCTCGGTAGACTACTGAGACCGAGCTGCTGCTGCCCGGTTCGACTACTGGAGTTGGCGACCCCTCTCTCTTGCGAGCAACCAGGCAAGCCCCCCTTGATCACGGATATCGCCTATTCTACTCTATACTGCTTGCATTAGAGTAGTGTAGCATGTTACTGCTTTCCGTTATACCTATCCTGCTGCATAGCCTGTCCTTGCTACTACTGTTGTTACCTTTACCTGCAATCCTACATGCTTAGTATAGGATGCTAGTATATTCATCTGTGGCCCTACATTCTTGTCCGTCTGCTGTGCTATACTATCGGGCCGTGATCACTCGGGAGGTGATCATGGGAATATACTATATACTTTATACATGATACATGTGGAGACTAAAGTCGGGTCGGCTAGTGGAGCACCCGCGAGTGGATCTTTGTGGCGGAGCGTCAGGGCAGGTTGAGACCGCCTAGGAGAGAGGTGGACCTGGCCCTGTTCGGCGTTCGCGGATACTTAACACGCTTAACGAGATCTTGGTATTTGATCTGAGTCGGCTATGAGCCTATACGTACTAACCATCTACGTGGGAGTAGTTATGGGTATCCGGCGTCGTGGTATCACCGAAACGCCGTGGCGTCGGCGGCGAGCGGGCGCGCGCCGGATTGGACCGGAACACCACTAGGCTAGGTCTGCGCTTCCGGCGCGTCATAGCGTGTAGGTGTGCTCGAGGCGATGGGCCCGGACCCTGGCGCTTAGGTTTAGACCGGCGTCTTGGCCTCTCTGTTGAGCCTAGGTGGGGCTGCGGCGTGTTGATCTTCAGCGGCGGGCATGACCGTGAAAGTGTGTCCGGCCAAATGGGATCAAGCGTGTTGGGTTATGTGGTGCACCCTGCGGTGATTAATCTATTGAATAGCCGTGATCTTCGATAACGGGGCGACTTGGAGTTGTACCTTGACCTTATGACAACTAGAACCGGATACTTAATAAAACACACCCTTCCAAGTGCCACATACAACGGTGGTCGCTCTCTCTCGAGGCAATGAGGAGGGATCGCGGGTAGGATTATTGCTATGTGATGTTACTTGGAGGACTTCAACCTACCCTCTTCTACTTGTTGCAAGGCGGAGGTGACGAAGCGTAGTCTTCGATAAGACTAGCTATCCCCTCTTATTACGGCATTCTGCATTCAGTCCTTGATATGGCCCTTTACACATATATCCATGCATATGTAGTGTAGCTCCTTGCTTGCAGTACTTTGGATGAGTACTCACGGTTGCATTGTTCCCCATTTCCCCCTTTCTTTACCCGGTTGCTGCGACGACGGCGGTGGAGCCCAGAGGCGAGCGCCACCGTCGATGAGGACTAATACCTCGGAGGTGCCTACTACTACGTGCAGCCCAGCGGCGGCGACCACTGAGTAGTTTAGGAGGATCGAGGCAGAGGCCTGCTCCTCTTCGATCTGTATCCCAGGTTGTGCTAGCCATCTTATGGCAACTTGTTTAACTTATTTACGTACTCGAGATATTGTTGCTTCCGCTGACTTCGTCTATGATCGAGCACTTGTATTCGAGCCCTCGAGGCCCTGGCTTGTATTATGATGCTTGTATGACTTTTTTTTTTTGTAGAGTTGTGTTGTGATATCCTCCCGTGAGTCCTCGATCTTGATCGTACACATTTGCGTGCATGATTAGTGTATGATTGAATCGAGGCGTCACAAGTTGGTATCGAGCCATTTTGTAGGAATCCCCTTCCACACTCCTTTGCGAAGTCGAGTCTAGACATTGCAAAAGTTTTACTAACTTGGCTGTGTGCCTTACGGACCCACGCCGCCATCGGGTGGTACTAGGATCTTTTACTCCTCGACCTTTACTCGGGACTCGAACTCTCTTCTACTCGGGTTAAGCGAATTTACTAACTAACACTAGGATCCCGTGACCACATTCACCCCAAAGTTGGATAAAGCCATAGTTATTCCTTGGAATTGTATTATGATCAATTTCCACACTGTCATTTGACTCCTTTGAAACATCTTTGTTTTCAGATGGAACCCACGAGGCAGGTCGTGCGCCACACGACGGCCATTGGTGCCTCGGGATCACCTGTGGTGCTAGCAGAGATGATGACCTATCTGGGTTATCGCTGGCACCCTGAGTACACCGTCTTTGAGGAGTACCAGGACTTTAACCAGAGCAAGATGCGAGCCATCGTCCACCTCTACTCTCGGAAGTATGGCTCCACTACTGTGCTGCACACCGCACATGGTGTTGGGGTGACTATCGATATGGCAGTCCACGATGCTGCTTATGCTGCTCTGACACGTCTTCGTGGAGAGTATCGGGAGTTGGACACCTCCCCCTTCAGGCACATTGCTATCGCGTCTGATGTTGGTGAGGAGGGATACTACACTGCTGCCTACTCCACTGTCACCAGAGAGCCCTTCTACCATCAGAACTTTGTTCTGCATGCTGATGGGCTGGATCGAGCTAACCGAGCTCTTCGCCACGAGTTATACACCACCCGTCAGCACCTTTACCGTGCTCTGACGCTGTTGCACCCCTTTGTCCGATCCAGAGAGCTGCCGCGTTCTGCGATCTACCCAGCCAGGACCGTGATGCCCCAGGGTGTCGGTTGGCCAGAGGTGGGAGGCTACTCTCCCGCACTTGGTCCTCTTCTGCCACTTGGGCGTCGGGTTCTGCACCAGAGTATCCGCGGCCCCCAGATCACTGGCGTGGAGGACTATCCGCTGTCGCACTACCAGCTTTCAGGCTACAGCTACCTCCGCAGTACCGCGTGGGACTGATGTAGGCTTGCTTGTTAGTGTTAGATGCATTCGCCGCGAGCCTGCGTGCCGCCTATGATGTCTTAGTCTATGTACTGAACTTTGTGTACCGGACTCTGTGCATGATCCCTTTTGTAAGATATGCCGACTACTATGTAGTTTCTATCGTGCTGCTTTCATTATGCATGTTTCATCATGAATGATTCTTGTCCTTTGCAAATTTCTCAATTGCTGAACTACCCCTATTATATATTAGCAGGATGGTTAGACCAGCTGGTCGTGGTCGTGGTGGCAACTTCCCACCACCGCCGAGTACATGGCTGGTATGATCCAACAGCTTGAGATGAATCGCCACCATGGAGAACATGATGGCTCGGTTTCCTCGCCCCAATATGGACCAGCAGCCAAACACAACTCTCTCAGAGGATTTCATGCGCCTCAACCCAAGTGTGTACCGCAGCTCAACCCAGCCATTGGATGTCAATGGTCGCTCCGTGACATCACCTATGAGATGGAGTCTGCTGATGTAGCCCTGCCAGCTATGTCACTTTTGCTTCCTTCTTCCTGAAGGGACCGGCAGCTCAATGGTGGGACAGCCACAGCGCGTCTACAGCTTGGAACAATCATCACCGGGCAGACTTCCAAGCTGCTTTCGTGCCCGCTTCATCCTCAAGGAGTCATGGACGGAAGAAGCGTGAGTTCCACAACCTCACCCAAGGCAACAAGACTGTTGAAGCTTATCGTGAGAGTTCTGGACTTGTCTCGCTATCTTTGAAGAGGATATTGCAACCGATGCACGCAGACAAGAGAAGTTCCGTGACGGCCTTCAAGTCGACATCAAGCTCGCACTTCTAGTGCACGACTTTGCTGATTTCGCCACCTTGGTGAACAAAGCTATCAATGTCGAAAATGGTCTGCAGGAATACCAGAGCTCTAACAGCGCAACCGTGACAAGGGCTCATCTTGGGCCCGTCCTCATGCAGGTTGCAAGATATGGATTCCCAACAGCATGTACCAAATTAATGCACCTGCCCCAAGGCAAAGCTATGCTGCACCTCGTCGCCTACTCCAACTAGGCAGCCAAAGCTTCCAGCTCCACCACCCCAAGCTCCTGTGCCCACTCCCAATAATGGTTTGTGCTTCAGGTGTGGACAACCAGGGCACCGTGCTAGAGAATGCAACCAGAACCAGAATCAGCTGGCCCTTCCAACGACTGGCCGTGGAAGCAACCAACCCCGCAACAACAATGCCAAGCCTTATGGTCGAGTTCATGCCAACCACGTTGATCTCAACGAAGCTCAAGACCAGCCTGCTACTGTGATGGGTACACTCCTCGTAAATTCAGTACCTGCATCTGTTTTATTCGATTCAGGAGCATCACATTCATTCATGTCGGAAGATTTTGCATACAAGCACGACGTTAAGTGTGAGGAGATGAACTCTTGGTAGTGGTAAAACCCCTTGGGACAATGTCAAACCTCCATGGTTGGCGTCGGCGTCCCGTGGAAATCGAAGGGCTGGAATTCTATGCCTCACCCATTATCCTGCAGACGTCTAACATCGACCTCATTTTGGGGATGGATTGGTTGAAAGCGATACCGCTTCAATCGTTTGCGCCACTAAGACCGTCCATCTGCTACACCCTTCGATGAAATAATAAGCTACAATGCTCGTGCGGTTCGAATGCCGAGGCAAGGCTCTATGCATTGAATGCATTGAACGCCGCACCCTCGAGGGCATTGAAAACATTCCTGCGTTCGCGACTTCCGTGACGTCTTTCTGAAGAACTTCCAGGATTCCCCGCTAGAGCTGTCGAATTCGTCATCGACTTGAAACGAGGCACCACTCCTATAGCCGTTTACCCTACAAGATGTCACGCATGAACTCCTTGAGCTCAAGGAGGAAATCGACAAATCTCTTCAAAGTGGTTTCATTCGCCCAAGTTGCTCTCCTTGGGGAGCACCTTCTCTTTTGTCAAGAAGAAGGATGGGACAAACCGATTGGTCCAAGACTACCGTCCTATAAACCAAGCTACCATTCGAATAAGTATCCTCTTCCTCGGATAAATGATCTGTATGATCAACTGGCTGGTTCATCAGTGTTCTCTAAACTCGACTTCAGGTTGGGTTACCACCAGATCCGTGTTCGCGAAGAGGATATCCCAAAGACCGCCTTTGTGACTCGTTATGGTTCATACGACTACACCGTCATGTCTTTAGGCTTAACCAATGCTCCAGCCACCTTCTCTCGCCTGATAAACTATATATTCATGGATTACCTCGACAAGTTCGTTGTGGTTTATCTGGATGATATCCTGGTATTTTCTAAGAACGAAGAAGAGCATGTTGAACATCTTCGTCTTGTGCTGGAAAAGCTACGAGAGCATCAACTTTATGCCAAGTTCTCCAAATGTGAATTCTGGCTTCCCGAAGTAACCTATCTTGGGCATGTCATCTCTAAGGATGGTATTGCCGTCAACCCTGAAAGAGTTCAGGCTATTCTCGATAGGACTCCTCCAAGAACATTAAGCAAGTCGAAGTTTTCTCGGTCTCGCCACTATTGCCGTCGATTCGCCGAGAACTTCTCCAAGATTGCCGTGCCTCGACTAACTTGTTGTATAAGGGCGCCAAGTTCCAATGGATGATAAATGTCGGGAAAGTTTCCAGCACTCAAAGACAAGTTGACTTCTGCCCCAAGATTAGCTCCTCCCGATACTAAGAAGGACTTCGTCATTTACTGCGACGCTTCCCGTCAAGGATTAGGCTGTGTCCTAATGCAAGAGCACAAAGTGGTTGCTTATGCCTCTCGACAATTGCGCCCTCACGAAGAGAACTACCCAGTTCACGACCTCGAACTTGCTGCTGTCATTCATGCGCTAAAACAGTGGCGACATTACCTACTCGGTAATCGCTAAGTAGATCTTCACCGACCACCAAAGTCTGAAGTATCTGTTTACTCAGCCAGACCTGAACCTCCGTCAGCAGAGATGGATGGAGACTGTTGCAGACTTTGATTTGGGTATTTCCTATACCCTAGGCAAGGCTAATGTAATGGCTAATGCTTTAAGCCGCAAGTCTTACTGCAGCCACCTCCAGATTCACAAGGTTCAGCCCTCACTTGTTGAAGAGTTCGAAAGCTGAACCTCCATATTGTTCCTCCGGTGCACTCGCTCCCCTCCTCCGGAGTTCCGCAAGATGAATCTCCGTGTTGTTTCCTGTGGTTCCTCTATACCCTAGCTGTCGAACCCGATCTCGTGAGCTCCATCAAGACAATGCAGGATATGACTCAAGTCTACAAGATTAAGCGAGACCTCAAAGAAGGAAAGCCCTCATTCTTCACTATTGTCGATGATGGCGCCTTGTACTTCAAAGGCCGCCTAGTGGTGATGTGTAAGAAGGAAAACCTGAATATGACTCAGAGGTTATGAAAGAAGCTCATGATATGCCTCTATGTATCCATCCCGGTAGTACAAAGATGTACCAAGACATTCGCCGAGATTCCGTGGTCTAATATGAAGCAAGACATTGCTCGTTATGTTGCTGAATGTGACGCTTGCCGTCAGATCAAAGCGTAACATCAAAGGCCTGCCGAACTCTGCAACCTATCTCTATTCCCGAGTGGAAATGGGACCATGTTGAAATGGATTTCGCCACCGGATTTCCCAAGTCGCAAAAGGTAATGATGCTATTCTTGTCGTCATTGACCGCTTTCTAAAGTTGCACATTTTCGGCGGTCAAAGAAACGATCACCGCTAGTCAGCTTGCAACTCTATATATGTCCGAATTGTTTCACTTCACGGTATTCCACCGGTTATCAGTTCGACCGCAGCTTATTCACTTCAAGATTCGGGCAAGTTTCCAAGAAGCTATGGGGACTCACTTATCTTTCAAGATCGCTTCATCCGCAATGACAAGGGCAAGTTGAACGTGTCAACCAAGTTCTCAAGACATGCTTCGAGCTTGTGTTATTTCCTTCGCAAGAAATGGGAGAATCTCTCCCGTACGCTGAGTTCTCTAGCTATCAAGCTAGTCTCAAGATGACCCCTTTGAAGTGTTATATGGACGAAAGTGTCAAACCCCTCGAACTGGTCGAAATCGGGAACGCCCACTCTTCGTCCGGATATTATCCAACATGCCAAGAACAAGTCCGCATTATTCGCGAAAATCTCAAGACTGCTCACCACGCTAAAAGAGTAATTATGACCGCATCATAAAGACATGGTCTATCAACTCGGCGAAAAGGCCTATCTTCGCTACACCAATGAAGGGTGCTCACAGCCGGGATCAAGGGCAAGCTAGCTCCTCGCTATATTGGCCCATTCACTATTCTCGAAAGGCGTGAAAAGTGGCATATCAATCGGAGCTTCCGTCGAACCTTTCTCGTGTTCACGATGTGTTCCACGTGTCACAACTCCGACGCTGCTTCAAGGACCCAATCCGGCAAAGTGGATCATGAATTGCTCGAATTGCAACAGGACCTCTCCTATAAGGAGCATCCGTCCGCATTCTCGACTGCTGAACGCCGCACACGCCGGAAGGCGATCAAGTTCCTCAAGGTCCAAGTGGTCGAATCACTCAAGACGGCCACCACACAGGACGAGAGGATCGCTTCGTGATGAATACCCGCACTCTTTCCTTCTACCTCCTAAATCTCGGACGAGATTTCTTGTAGTGGAGGAGATTTGTAACGCCTGGATAATCATGCTACAAGAATCTCACGCTGATGGTGCCACGTCGCCTCACACTTTGTAGTTAATCACAGTGTTAATTCAAAACTGTTTCGAAATTCAAATTCAAATTTATGATGACAATAAAAGTTTTCAAAAATTTAAAACTAAAAAGTTCGGTGGTTGTCAAATATTACAAAGTTAATTATGGTGCAACAAACCCATTTTTATAAAATGCCTAAATATGTTTAAATGAATTAAAACAGAAAAGAAAATAAATAAAAGAAAGAAAATACAAAAGAGAAACAAAAAAACAAAACAAAAGGGGGGAGAAGCCCCCCCTGCTGGACCGCGGCCCAGCTGGCCATCGGGCCAACCAGGCCGGCCCAGGTCGGCCCCCACTCCCTCTCCTTATCCCCCACCCCGCAAACCCTAGCCCACTCACGCACCCACACCCCCACTCTCCCCACGACGCCCTCCCTCCTCTCTCCCGATCTGGATCGGGATCCAGAGGAGGCCGTCGCCGCTCGACGCCGCCACACGCCGGGCCGCCCCGTCGCCGCCGAACGCCTCCTCGTCCTCCTCCACGCCGGTCCTCCCGACCGCCCCCGAGCCCACCGCCTGTCCCCTACTCCCCGTGAGCTTCCCCTTCGCCCCCTCTCCCCCCAAGGTCGCCTCGGCCGCCGCCGCTGACGCGACTCGGCGCCACTGTCGCCATGCCCTGCCGCGGCCGGACCGCCCCGTCCCTGTGCTCACTCGCGGCCTCCCGCTGTTTGCCGCCCGTGCACACCGTGCCCGCCTCGCCTCTAGACCATACATCGCACACCAGCGCTAACTCCGCGCGCCACCCCGGCTCTCTCCTCGAGTGCAGCCCCCTCCACGGCCCCGGCGTCCTCCTCCGGTGGCCGCCCGCTTACCACGGCCCCGCCCGCCGAGGTTTTGCCGGGCGCCAGGCCACCGCGCTCCCGTGCCGCCCCACGCCTCTTGGCCTCGCGCTGCCTCCACTGTCCGGCGAGCCCGCCGTTGCTCCCCTCCTCTATGTCCTCGCCGCCGTGGCTACGCCCGCTCGGCCGCCAGGCCGCGCCCGCCTCACCCCACGCCAACCACCGCCTCCTGCTGCATGGTGCGGTGGCCAGCAGCAACCTCGCTTCAAGATCAAGGCGGGATGCGCCTGCGCTTCTCTCGGCAGTGGCGCCTGGCCACTGCCTCCTGCTCCGGCCTCGCCGACTCCGCCCACCTCACAGGCGTGCGCCTGAACGAACAGGTGCGGGTTGCGCCGAACCCGCACCGCCTGCGTCTGCTAGCCCCCTCTCACATCACGAATGGGCCCCGCCCCATAACATTTATTAAAAAAGAATTAATAATAAAATGATTTAAAATAAATAAATAAAATAATAATCATAAATTAATTAATATATAAGTAAAACAAATAATAAAATAAATTTAATTAATTAATTAATTGATTAACTAAATTAATTAAGTTAATTACTCTGCTTAAATTAATCTAGTTAGATAATTAAATTAACTAAACAAGAGTTAATTAGGTAATGTTCCCACGACAGTGGGACCCACTGTCAGTTGACTGTGTCAATCGTCAACGTTGATCGCTGACGTCAAGATGACATCATGCTGATGTCATAAATCCAATTTCGAATTAATTAAATAATTAATTAAATTCCAGAAATTAATAAAATCTTTAGAAAATCATATCTTTTAATCCGTAACTCGGATTAAAATATTTTCAACATGAAAGTTGCTCGAACGACGAGACGACTCGAGACGCAGTCCGCTCGTCCGCCACACACCCCTAACCTATCGAACCGCAACTTTCGCCTCGGCTCCTCCGCTCAAAAACACGAAACCACGGGATATTTTCCTGATGTTTCCCCCCACCGGTACCACCTCATACCCCGTTAGGGCACCCCTAGCATCGTTATTTGTCATGTCATGCATCGTTATGCATATGTTTACATCAGATTCATTGTTTCTTCCCCTCTTCTCTCCTAGACTACGAGACCGACACCACTGCTGCCCAGCCGACTACGGAGTTGACGACCCTCTCTCTTGCCAGAGCAACCAGGCAAGCCCCCCTTGATCACCAGATATCGCTTATTCTACTCTATACCGCTTGCACTAGAGTAGTGTAGCATGTTATCGCTTTCATTATACCTATCCTCTTGCATAGCCTTTGTCCTTGCTACTATCAAGTTGTTACCTTTACCGCAATCCTACATGCTTAGTATAGGATGCTAGTATATTCATCTGTGGCCCTACATTCTTGTCCGTCTGTTGTGCTATATTATCGGGCCGTGATCACTCGGAGGTGATCACGGAATATACTATATACTTTATACATGATACATGTGGAGACTAAAGTCGGGTCGGCCGGTGGAGCACCCGCGAGTGGATCTTTGTATGAGCGTCAGGCAGGTTGAGACCGCTTAGGAGAGAGGTGGGCCTGGCCCTGCTCGGCGCTCATGGATACTTAACACGCTTAATGAGATCTTGGTATTTGATCTGAGTCGGCTACGAGCCTATACGCACTAACCATCTACGTGGGAGTAGTTATGGGTATCCCGCCGTGGTATCACCAAGCACTTCGTGATGTCACGATCGAGCGCGCCGCCGGATTGGACCGAACGCCACTAGGCTAGGTCTGCTTCCTGGTCACAGACGCAACATGCTGGGTGTGCTCGAGGCGATGGGCCCGCACTCCTCGCGCTTAGGTTTAGACCGCGTCTTGGCCTCTCTGCTGAGCCTAGGTGAGGCTGCGACGTGTTGATCTTTCGCGGCGGGCATGACCCAGAAAGTGTGTCCGGCCAAATGGGATCAAGCGTGTTGGGTTATGTGGTGCACCCCTGCAGGGAAGTTAATCTATTCGAATAGCCGTGATCTTCGATAACAGGACGACCTGGAGTTGTACCTTGACCTTATGACAACTAGAACCGGATACTTAATAAAACACACCCTTCCAAGTGCCACATACAACCGGTGGTCGCTCTGTCTCAAGGCAATGAGGAGGGGATCGCCGGGTAGGATTATTGCTATGTGATGTTACTTGGAGGACTTCAACCTACCCTCTTCTACTTGTTGCAAGACGGAGGTGACAAGAAGCGTAGTCTTCGATAAGACTAGCTATCCCCCTCTTATTCTGGCATTCTGCAGTTCAGTCCACTGATATGGCCCTTTACACATATATCCATGCATATGTAGTGTAGCTCCTTGCTTGCGAGTAGTTTGGATGAGTACTCACGGTTGGATTGTTCCCCTTTTCCCCTTTCTTTACCCGGTTCTTTGCGACTGCACGGTGGAGCCCAGAGCCAGACGCCACCGTCGATGAGGACTACTACCCCGAGGTGCTTACTACTACGCAGCAGCCCACGACGACGACCACAGAGTAGTTTAGAGGATCCTGCATGTGAGGCCCGCCTCCTCTTCGATCAGTATCCTAGTTGTGCTAGCCATCTTATGGCAACTTGTTTAACTTATGTCTCAGACTCAGATATTGTTGCTTCCACGACTCGTCTATGATCGAGCACTTGTATTCGAGCCCTCGAGGCCCCTGGCTTGTATTATGATGCTTGTATGACTTTTATTTTATTTGTAGAGTTGTGTTGTGATATCCTCCCGTGAGTCCCTGATCTTGATCGTACACATTTGCGTGCATGATTTGTGTACGATTGAATTGGGGGCGTCACAAATATGCTTAATCACACTAGATCCAACGTCTTGGTCCATTAAGAAGGTGATCGCACGTCGAACTAGGCAACCGGACTATATAGCCGTAACACTTTTGCTTAGCCATGGGAGTCTAAAGTTGGGGCTACTATGTAGCCCCTGGTACCTTCGCGTGCATCTGAATAAGGGCGCGTATGTACATGACCGGGAAACGGCCCTTCGTTAATGCAGAGGAATCCTAAAGATTCCGGTGAGTCTTCGAGTGGTTGATCGCCTCGCTGTATCATGACAACGCGGGCCGCTTTCAATATCGAGGTGCTCATCCGAATAACCAGGGCACAATCACAAGAGTTCTCCTTGGCCACCTTAGCCGATAATAACGGAACGTAAGGCGGCAAAACCCAGAGCCGGGCTAACCCAACATTTGACCAAAGACATGATTCGAGCTGATGCATATAAGGCCAAACTCGGACGCCAACACTCCGAAGGTATTCGGAATTTATAACAGATGATGGGCTCAAGAATGCCACTCATTATAAACCTTGTGTTTCCAGGTACGTGCGTAAGTCTGTCGTGGTGAAAAGCCAATAACGACAATATCCTCTGTGGGTATGGAACCCATGGGATGGTTAAACAACAAGAGGCAATAGAAAAGGTTTACACAGGGGCTTAAGCTAAAAAGAAACACTACAAAAAAAAGACACATCCGTGACATTTTGGGCCGAACGAAATTTTTTTCTGTCATATATATGACACTTCTATGACGATAATTGTGCAAAACCTGGTATCATCATAGATGTGGTGGGCTCCTACTTCTATGAAAAAAAATCATGACAAAAAATCATGACAAGAAATGGGCTTTTCGTCCTGGGCGGGCCGGAGACGCAGCTGCATGACATTCTTTGGGCCGTCCATGATGGAAAAAACCGAGGTAGAAGTGAGGGGGAGGAAAATTTCGGGGAGTTGCCGGTTACGGTGGGAGGTCGGGGGCGGAGCGATGCGCTGCTTTCTCTCGACGACGTCTGCTGCAGTGTGTGCGAGGCATTGGCTCTAACTGAAGCTGAGTGAGGCATTGGGCTCTAACTGAACCCGAGCGATTGCACTGTAGGCTAAGCGTTATTGAACCTGAGCGATCGATCGATGGCTGTTAACTGAACCCGATGGAGTGCTTCCTTCGCTACTGCTTCTAGTGAGCGCTATGGGGGTAGGATGAATAAGGAGCGGTGGCGTTGCCTCTGGATGAACAGGAACCCATGGTGTGGAGGGCTGGATGAACAGTAGACGTTGGAGGGGTGGCCGTGGAGGGGTGGTTGAACAGGACCCCGTGGTGTGGAGGGCTGGATGAACAGTAGACGATGGAGGGTTGCCAGTGGAGGGGTGGTTGAACAGTAGATGGTGGAGTAGCTCGCGGTGGAGCCTGGATGAACAGGAGCCCGTGGAGGCTGGAGGAGGTCGATGGTGGAGATGAATAGTATCCCGTGAAGTCCCGTTTTGCGGTATGCCACACCCCTCCCCCCCCCCCCCCGCTTCGACCATAGTGCTCCAACACAAGTCCATTTCATCCGCTTTGCGGTACGCCACACCCCTACCGATCAACAGACCCCGTGCTTCGACCGTAGGAGGTCCGCTTCATCGTTTTGCAGCACGCCACACCCTCCCGATCAACAGGACCCCTGCTTCGCCGTAGGAGGTCCGCTTCGCCGTAGGAGGTCCGTTCGTCTGCTTTTGTGGTACGCCACACCCTCCCGATCAACAGGACCCCTGCTTCGACCGTAGGAGGTTCGTTTCATCCGCTTTGGCGACGCCACACCCTCCCGATCAACAGACCCCTGCTTCGACCGTAGGAGGTCCGCTTCCTCGCTTTTGCGGTACACACACCCCTCCCGATCAACAGGACCCCCGTTTGACCGTAGGAGGTATGTTTCCTCCGTTTTGCGGTATGCGCGACTAGGCGTTCGAGACCCCACCCGTATGTACACATATGTGCCCGTATTTTCTTTCTTGCACCCTGGCCGCTGTACGTATGTGTACATGCTACGTGCGCGCTTCTACTACTTACACGCAGCGCCGCTTCTACATCAACCAAGATAGTACAGACGCTGTCACGACCAGGATGACAAAGCTACGATGCTTCACTAGGTGGGTCCCGACCGCCGTGCACTTCCTGCTCACGAAGATGTAGCTGGTGGGTCCCAGCAGCTGTGGGGCGAATCGCTTTTTGCGGACGCACTTCCTTGCGTGCGAAGGTGTAGCTGCTGGGTCCCAGCAGCCGATCGTGAATCGCTTTCTTTTTTGCCCGCACGCACTTCCTTGCGTGCGAAGGTGTAGCTGCTGGGTCCCAGCAGTCAAGGGGGCGAATCGTTTGTTTGTTTGCCCGGACGCACTTCCTTGCGTGCGAAGGTGTAGCTGGTGGGTCCCAGCAGTCGAGGGGCGAATCATTTTGTTTCCTGATGCACTTCCTTGCGTGCGAAGATGTAGCTGGTGGGTCCCAGCAGTCAGGGGGGCGAATCGTTTTTTTTTCGGACGCACTTCCTTGCGTGCGAATATGTAGCTCGTGGGTCCCAACAGTCAGGGGGCGAATCATTTTTGTCACGAGATACGATGGTCTGTCCGGTGGGTCCCTGCTCTCAGGTGGAGGAATAATTATTTTGCGTGTAATAAGGAGGCACTTCCTTGCGGCTGCCATGGACCTAGATGTCAGCCTCTCCACATACAGTCCACGTCCGATGGAAGTAGTTCCTTGACCACGTTGACCACGCCGCGCCGAGAGCACCACGGCGGTGGACGACGGCGAGGCCTAGGAAGGGAACGACGCTGAGCTGTGGAAGACGCGGTGGATGCACACGTGGAGAGGAGTACGAGGTTCACTGGTTCATTGCGCTGCCGTCGCAGAGAATAACAGGGGTTGTGGGTCAGTGGGTGAGTGGAGGGATGGCCTGGCCAGCGGTGGGAGTAGTAGGGGGCGGTGAGGCCTCCGCGGCAGCACAACCGGCCACGGGAGGCATGAGAAGGCGGCACGACCGGCGCTGCTTTGGGCGGCTAGAGCAAGAAGACCAGAGGTTGAAGAAGCACGACGGCCGTTGGATGGACATTGTACAGTCACTTCAGCTAGAATCGTTTATATTTTCTAAGTTGACAAAGCCCTTGGTACGTCAACTTAGTAGGCCCACGTGTCGACTTCCAAACGGTGCGCCCGGATGTCGAGGGATGAATCATTTTTTGGGCGGGTGAAGCTAGAATATCCGAGATTGAAGAAGAAGCACGGCATCCGTTGGATGGACATCCAACGGCCACTGCTGCTAGAACCGTGTGTTAACTATAAGTTGACAAAGCCTTGCATTCCCGTCAACTCTGTTTTTTTAGGGGACGCGTCAACTTCGTAAGGCCAGAAGTGTGCGGCAAAGAACATATAGCCCATTTGAGATTTGTAAGAATGTGTAGCCCATTTTTGAATTCTAATGGATCAGCCCATTTACAGTTTGTTAAAAGTACAGCCCATTTCAACCAACCGCTCAAAACAGAATTCAATAAAATTTCCCACATTTTGATGGGATCCGAATATTTTATCCCAAATTTTAGTCGATTAAATACAATTTCAATATAAATTTATATTGCATAAAAATCCAACAAAACATTCCGCCGCAAAAATTAATGAAATTAATATTTTCAATATTCCAAAATAATATTTTATAAAGTAATCACTGTTTGGTGCATTTTTATAGTTACTACCCAGTTTTTATAATTACGTCGCATTTATTATTTCTTAAAGCCCATTTTCTTATTAAGCCTAATGCATCCCTCCTAGGAAAGATTTGCAGCCCGTGTATGAGAATAACAACTTGACCTTGCTCGGTATTCCTAAAAAAGTATAGCTGGGTTAGCCATTTTAGCTTGAAAAAATTAATATCTGGGCTGGATATCCGGCGGGCTAGACGGGCCACAGCCCGCCCAGATTAATACCTGCAGCGATGTTTTCGTTGTTGTTCAGGTGAGAAAATTAATATCTGGGGTAAACATCCAAAAACTCTACAAAGGTTCACACCTCAAAACACAAATACTTCTCGAGCTGCTTGGTCCCAAATATCGGCCGCTTCTTGTGCAATTCTCTCGCTTATTGACTACTCCTCCTTTCCAGTTTATAATGCTCATTCAAAAATCTCACCAATCAAGGTAGATGGTGAGTGGTGGAATACTTTTCTAGTTTTGCAAAAGCACCTAATTAATGCTCTTGTTATCCTCAAAAATTATGTTTATCAATGCATTAATTGCAATGCATGCAGCATAAAGTACATGCATTGGGTCAATTTTCTCTAATACTTGCATGCAATGATTTAATGCACCTTGGAATCTGAACATGTGATGGAAAACAACCAAATTGAGCCTTATAAAATGGAAAACTAAAATTTTGAGATAAGCCCTATAAACCTAAAAAGGAGGGAGTACATAGGTAGACAATGGTGTGGGACCGTGATGTCGAGAAACCAGGAGGAAGCAAAATAAATAATAGTTATATATATATATATATATATATATATATATATATATATATATATATATATATATATATATATATATATATATATATATATATATAAGGAGGCACTTGCATACGTGAGGCTATGGACCTGTGGGTCCCCATTGTCATCCTATCCAAGTAAAGTGATCTCTCGCCTGCAAGCTCCGCTCAAACAGATCGGCCACGGCCGCCCGCTTCCCGGTTCAGAGATTGCTCGCTTTCAAACGACACAAGTGTCGTCCGTCCATCCATCTCGCCGCACACATTAATGATACGCTGCCGTTTAGGCGGCTACTCCGGCCACACGTCCATCCCTCCGCCTGCCCACCATTGCTATATAAACTGTTGCGCCGGCCATAGCCGCAGTCATCCGCATCCGTTGCCTTTCTCCTATCCACACCACTAATCCCCACCATGGCTTCCTAGCGCTCCAGCGCTCTTTGGGACGGGCGGACGTCGGACCACAAGGAGATAGCAGCCATTGCTGCCGACCGGCTGGCCGGCAGGCAGCCGGAGGACGACGACGTCCCAATGGAGAACATGGTAGTGCCATCCTCGCGGTGCATTGCACCATGACCATCGGCGAGAACCGTGCCTAATATATGGTCAGGGTGAGGCAGATGCGTGAGGAGCAGTTCCGGGAGGCGCAGGATGACGCCGCCTACAACCACCATCTCCTCTAGGAGCACCTGCAGGCGGAGGAGCAGGAGGAGCAGGAGGCGCGGCTCGACTCGTACCGCTCCGCCCGCAAGGGCCGCCTCGAGCGCTAGCGGTACCGCATGCGGGTGGCGGAGGCTGCGACCGCCTACAAAGAGGCTACAAAGAGGGCGATGAAGCGGGCGAGGCGCTGTTTGGCGAGATCGAGGACGAGCCAGAGGACAATGCCGGCTCCGACGAGTCCGGTCCGCCGGTGTCGACGACGCCCTGCTCCGCCGACGCCCCGCGGCGCCAACAACGAGGCAGAGGACACCGCCGGCTCCGCCGAGGCCCCGCCCCGCCAAAACGAGGCAGAGGACATCGCCGGCTCAACCGAGGCCCCACCGTGCCGGCAATGTGGGGGAGGATTGTTGGAAATATGCCCTAGAGGCAATAATAAAAGGATTATTATTATATTTCCTTATTCATGATAATTGTCTTTTATTCATGCTATAATTGTATTATCTGGAAATCGTAATACACGTGTGAATACTTAGACCACAACATGTCCCTAGTGAGCCTCTAGTTGACTAGCTCGTTGATCAACAGATAGTCATGGTATCCTGACTATGGACATTGGATGTCATTGATAACGGATCACATCATTAGGAGAATGATGTGATGGACAAGACCCAATCCTAAGCATAGCACAAGATCGTAGTTCGCTTGCTAGAGCTTTTCCAATGTCAAGTATCCTTTCCTTAGACCATGAGATCGTAACTCCCGGATACCGTAGGAGTGCTTTGGTGTACCAAACGCCACAACGTGAATCGGGTGACTATAAAGGTGCACTACAGTATCTCCGAAAGTGTCTCTGGGTTGTAACGGATCGAGATCGATTTGTCACCAGACACGGAGAGGTATCACTGGGCCCACTCGGTAATGCATCATCATAATGAGCTCAAAGTGACCAAGTGTTTGGTCACGGGATCATGCATTACGGTACGAGTAAAGTGACTTGCCGGTAATGAGATTGAATGAGGTACTGGGATACCGACGATCGAATCTCGGGCAAGTAACATACGGATTGACAAAGGGAATTATATAAGGGGTTGCTTGAATCCTCAACATCGTGGTTCATCCGATGAGATCATCAAGGAGCATGTGGGAGCCAACATGGGTATCTAGATCCCGCTGTTGGTTATTGACCGGAGAGCAGTCTCGGTCATGTCTGTCTGTCTCCCGAACCCGTAGGGTCTACACACTTAAGGTTCGGTGACGCTAGGGTTGTAGAGATATGGGTATGCAGCAAACCAAAAGTTTTTGGGAGTCCCGGATGAGATCGCGGACGTCACGAGGAGTTCTGGAATGGTACGGAGGTAAAGAATTATATATAGGAAGTGTAGTTTCGCCATCGGAGAGTTTCGGGGTCACGGTATTATACCGGGACCACCTAAGGGTCCTGGGTCCACCGGTGGGGCCACCTATCCCGGAGGGCCCCGTGGGCTGAAGTGGGAGGGACCAGCCTGGTGGGCTGGTGCGCCCCCTTGGCCCCCTCGCGCCTAGGGTTGGAAACCCTAGGGTGGGGGGCGCCCACTGCCTTGGGGCATCCACCTCTGGCCACCGCCCCTTGGGAGATCCCATCTCCAGGGGCTGGCGCCCCAGGGGCCTATATAAAGGGGAGGAGGGCAGCCGCACCCTCAAGTCTTGGCGCCTCCTCTCCTGCTACACCTCTCCCTCTCGCTGGCTCGGCTCTCTCGCGGAACCCCTGCATCCACCACCACGCCGTCGTGCTGCTGGATCATCTTCAACCTCTCCCTCCTCCTTGCTGGATCAAGGTGCGGGAGACGCCATCCGCCTCCGTGACGTGTGTTGAACACGGAGGTGCTGTCCGCTCGCACTTGGTCATCGGTGATTTGGATCACGGCGAGTGCGACTCCGTTCTCTTGAACGCTTCCGCCGCGATCTACAAAGTTATGTAGATGCACTCCTATCACTGTTGCTAGATGAACTCATAGATGGATCTTGGTGAAACCGTAGGAAATTTTTATTTTCTGCAACGCTCCCCAACAAAGGCATCATGAGCTAGGTCTATGCGTAGTTCTCTATTGCACGAGTAGAACACAAATCTGTTGTGGGCGAGATGTTGTCAACTTTCTTGCCGCTACTAGTCTTATTTTGCTTCAGCGGTATTGTGGGATGAAGCGGCCTAGACCGACCTTACACGTACGCTTACGTGAGACAGGTTCCACCGACTGACATGCACTAGTTGCATAAGGTGGCTAGTGGGTGTCTGTCTCTCCCACTTTAGTTGGAGCGGATTCGATAAAAAGGGTCCTTATGAAGGGTAAATAGAAGTTGACAAAAATCACGTCATGTAAAGGTAAGAAAACGTTCTTGCTAGAACCCAATTGCAGCCACGTAAAAGATGCAACAACAATTAGAGGACGTCTAACTTGTTTTTGCAGCAATTGTCATGTGATGTGATATGGTCAGAAGTTGTGATGAATGATGAATGATATATTGTGATGTATGAGATCATGTTCTTGTAATAGGAATCACGACTTGCATGTCGATGAGTATGACAACCGGCAGGAGCCATAGGAGTTGTCTTAATTATTGTATGACCTGCGTGTCATTGATTCAACGCCATGTAATTACTTTACTTTATTGCTAAACCGTTAGTTGTAGTAGTAGAAGTAATAGTTGGCGAGCAACTTCATGGAGACACGATGATGGAGATCATGATGATGGAGATCATGGTGTCATGCCGGTGAGAAGATGATCATGGAGCCCCGAAGATGGAGATCAAAGGAGCTATATGATATTGGCCATATCATGTCACTACTATATAATTGCATGTGATGTTTATGCATCTTGTTTACTTAGAACGACGGTAGTAAATAAGATGATCCCTTATAATAATTTCAAGAAAGTGTTCTCCTAACTGCGCGCCTGCTAAAGTTCGTCGCTTTGAAGCACCACGTGATGATCGGGTGTGATAGATTCCTACGTTCACATACAACGGGTGTAAGACAGTTTTACACACGCAAAACACTTAGGTTAACTTGACGAGCCTAGCATGTATAGACATGGCCTCGGAACACAAGAGACCGAAAGGTCGAACATGAGTCGTATGGAAGATACGATCAACATGGAGATGTTCACCGATGATGACTAGTCCGTCTCACGTGATGATCGGACACGGCCTAGTCGACTTGGATCATGTAACACTTAGATGACTAGAGGTAATGTCAAATCTGAGTGGGAGTTCATTAAATAATTTAATGAACTTAATTATCATGAACATTAGTCTAAAATCTTTGCAAAATGTCTTGTAGATCAAATGGCCAACGCTCATGTCAACATGAACTTCAACGCATTCCTAGAGAAAACCAAGCTGAAAGATGATGGCAGCAACTATTCGGACTAGGTCCGGAACCTGAGGATCATCCTCATAGCAGCCAAGAAACAATATGTCCTAGAAGCACCGATAGGTGAAGCACCCATCCCAGAGAACCAAGACATTATGAACGCTTGGTCTCGTGCCGATGATTACTCCCTCGTTCAGTGCGGCATGCTTTACAGCTTAGAACCGGGCTCCAAAAGCGCTTTTGAGCAACACGGAGCATATGAGATGTTCGAGGAGCTAAAAATGGTTTTCCAAGCTCATGCCCGGTCGAGAGATATGAAGTCTCCGACAAGTTCTATAGTTGTAAGATGGAGGAAAATAGTTCTGTTAGTGAGCACATACTCAAAATGTCCGGTTGCACAACCGCATGTCCCAAATGGACATTAACCTCCTGGACGAGGCGGTCATTGACAGAATCCTTCGCCGCTCCCACCGAGCTACAAGAGCTTTGTGATGAACTACAATATGCGGGGATGGTGAAAACTATTCCTGAAGTATTTTCAATGTGAAGTCAGCAGAGGTAGAAATCAAGAAAGAACATCAAGTGTTGATGGTCAATAAAACCACTAAGTTCAAGAAGGGCAAGGGTAAGAAGAACTTCAAGAAGAACGGCAAGGATGTTGCCGCGCCCGTAAGCCATTCTTGCCGGAAGAAGTCAAAGAATGGACCCAAGCCCGAGACTGAGTGCTTTTATTGCAAAGGAAGGGTCATTTGAAGCGGAACTGCCCCAAATACTTAGCGCACAAGAAGGCCAGCAACACTAAAGGTATATTTGATATACATGTAATTGATGTGTACCTTACCAAGACTCGTAGTAACTCCCGGGTATTTGATACCGTGCCGCTGCTCATATTTGTAACTCACAGCAGGAGCTGCGGAATAAGCGGAGATCGGCGAAGGACGAGGTGACGATGCGTCGGGAATGGTTCCAAGGTCGATGTGATCGCCGTCGGCACGCTACCTCTACATTTACCTACGGGATTAGTTTTAAACCTCAATAATTGTTATTTAGTGCCAAGTTTGAGCATGAACATTGTATCAGGATCTCGTTTAATACGAGATGGCTACTCATTTAAATCCGAGAATAATGGTTGTTCTATTTATATGAGAGATATGTTTTATGGTCATGCTCCGATGGTCAATGGTTTATTCTTAATGAATCTCGAACGTGATGTTACACATATTCATAGTGTGAATACCAAAAGATGTAAAGTTGATAACGATAGTCCCACATACTTGTGGCAATCGCCGCCTTGGTCACATTGGTGTCAAGCGCATGAAGAAGCTCCATGCTGATGGACTTTAGAGTCTCTCGATTATGAATCATTTGACACATGCGAACCATGCCTCATGGGCAAAATGACCAAGACTCCGTTCTCCGGAACAATGGAGCGAGCAACCAACTTATTGGAAATCATACATACCGATGATGTGCGGTCCAATGAGCATTGAGGCTCATGGAGGATATCGTTATGTTCTCACTCTCACGATGACTTAAGTAGATATGGGTATGTCTACTTGATGAAACACAAGTCTGAGACCTTTGAAAAGTTCAAGGAATTTCAGAATGAGGTAGAGAATCAACGTGACCAAAAATAAAGTTCTTACGATCAGATCGTGGAGGAGAATATTTAAGTCACGAATTTGGTACACACTTAAGGAAATGTGGAATCGTTTCACAACTCACGCCGCTGGAACACCTCAGCGAACGGTGTGTCCGAACATCGTGTCGCACTCTATTGGATATGGTGCGATCTATGATGTCTCTTACTGATTTACCGCTATCATTTTGGGGATACGCCTAGAGACAGCTACATTCACTTTAAATAGGGCACCGCCTAAACCGCTGAGACGACACCGTATGAATTATGGTTTGGGAAGAAACCTAAGTCGGCGTTTCTAAAAGTTTGGGGATGCGATGCTTATGTCAAGAAACTTCAACCTGAAAAGCTAGAACCTAAGTCGGAAAAATGCGTCTTCATAGGATACCCCAAGGAAGCCATTGGGTATACCTTCTACCTTAGATCCGAAGGCAAGATCTTTGTTGCCAAGAATGGATCCTTTCTAGAAAAAGAGTTTCTCTCGAAAGGAGTAAGTGGGAGGAAAGTAGAACTCGATGAAGTACTACCTCTTGAACCGGAAAGTAGTGCAGCTCAGGAAAATGTTCCTGTGGTGCCTACACCGACTGGAGAGGAAATTAATGATGATGATCAAGGTACTTCGGATCAAGTTGCTACTGAACTCAGAGGTCCACAAGGACACGTTCCACAACAGAGTGGTATGGCAACCCTGTCCTGGAAATCATGTTGTTAGACAACGGTGAACCTTCGAACTATGAAGAAGCGATGGTGGGCCCAGATTCCAACAAATGGCTTGAAGCCATGCAATCCGAGATAGGATCCATGTATGAAAACAAAGTATGGACTTTGACAGACTTGCCCGATGATCGGCGAGCGATAGAAAACAAATGGATCTTTAAGAAGAAGATGGACGCGGATGGTAATGTTACCATCTATAAAGCTCGACTTGTCGCTAAGGGTTATCGGCAAGTTCAAGGGGTTGACTACGATGAGACTTTCTCTCCGTGAGCGGTTGAAGTCCGTCCAATCATGTTAGCAATTGCCGCATACTATGATTATGAGATATGGCAAATGGACGCCAAAACGGCATTCCTTAACGGCTATCTTAAGGAAGAACAGTATATGATGCAACCGGAAGGTTTTGTCGACCCTAAGAATGCTAACGAGGTATGCAAGCTCCAATGATCCATTTATGGGCTGGTGCAAGCATCTCGAGTTGGAACATTCGCTTTGATGAGATGATCAAAGCGTTTGAGTTTCTGCAGACTTATGGAGAAGCCTGCGTTTACAAGAAAGTGAGTGGGAGCTCAGAGCATTTCTCATATTATATGTAGATGACATACTTTTGATGGGAAATGATATAGAACTTTGGACAGCATTAAGGCCTACTTGAATAAGAGTTTTTCAATGAAGGACCTTGGAGAAGTTGCTTATATATTAGGCATCAAGATCTATAGAGATAGATCGAGACGCCTCATAGGTCTTTCACAAAGCACATACCTTGATAAGATATTGAAGAAGTTCAAAATGGATCAGTCCAAGAAAGGGTTCTTGCTCAGATTATAAGGTGTGAAATTGAGCTCGGCTCAATGCCCCACCACGGCAGAAGATAAAGAAGAGATGAGTGTCATCCCTATGCTTCAGCCATAGGGTCTATTATGTATGCCATGCTGTGTACCAGACCTGATGTAAACCTTGCCGTAAGTTTGGTAGGAAGGTACCAAAGTAATCCCGCAAGGAACACTAGACAGCGGTCAAGAATATCCTGAAGTACCGAAAAGGACTAAGGACATGTTTCGTTTATGGAGGTGACGAAGAGCTCGTCAGAAGGGTTACGCCGATGCTAGCTTCGACACGATCTGGATGACTCTAAGTCACAAACCGGATACGTGTATATGTTGAATGGTGGAGCAAGAAGTGGTGCAGCTGCAAGCGAAGCGTCGTGGCGGGATCTACATGTGAAGCGGAGTACATGGCAGCCTCGGAGGCAGCGCATGAAGCAATTTGGGTGAAGGAGTTCATCACCGACCTAGGAGTCATACCCAATGCGTCGGGGCCGATCAAACTCTTCTGTGACAACACTGGAGCTATTGCACTTGCCAAGGAGCCCAGGTTTCACAAGAAGACCAGGCACATCAAGCGTTGCTTCAACACCATTCGTGAAAATGTTCAAGATGGAGACATAGAAATTTGCAAAGTTCATATGGATCTGAATGTCGCAGATCCGTTGACTAAACCTCTTCCGCGAGAAAAACATGATCAACACCAGAACTCTATGGATGTTCGATTCATCACAATGTAACTAGATTATTGACTCTAGTGCAAGTGGGAGACTGATGGAAATATGCCCTAGAGGCAATAATAAAAGGATTATTATTATATTTCCTTGTTCATGATAATTGTCTTTTATTCATGCTATAATTGTATTATCCGGAAATCGTAATACACGTGTGAATACTTAGACCACAACATGTCCCTAGTGAGCCTCTAGTTGACTAGCTCGTTGACCAATAGATAGTCATGGTTTCGACTATGGACATTGGATGTCGTTGATAACGGATCACATCATTAGGAGAATGATGTGATGGACAAGACCCAATCCTAAGCATAGCACAAGATCGTAGTTCGCTTGCTAGAGCTTTTCCAATGTCAAGTATCCTTTCCTTAGACCATGAGATCGTAACTCCTGGATACCGTAGGAGTGCTTTGGTGTACCAAACGTCACAACGTAAGCTCGGGTGACTATAAAGGTGCACTACAGGTATCTCCGAAAGTGTCTGCTTGGGTTGTCACGGATCGAGATCGGATTTGTCACTCAGACACGGAGAGGTATCATCGGGCCCACTCGGTAATGCATCATCATAATGAGCTCAAAGTGACCAAGTGTCTAGTCACGGGATCATGCATTACGGTACGAGTAAAGTGACTTGCCGGTAATGAGATTGAACGAGGTATTGGGATAGCTACGATCGAATCTCGGGCAAGTAACATACCGATTGACAAAGGGAATTGTATACGGGGTTGCTTGAATCCTCGACATCGTGGTTCATCCGATGAGATCGTCGAGGAGCATGTGGGAGCCAACATGGGTATCCAGATCCCGCTGTTGGTTACTGACCGGAGAGCAGTCTCGGTCATGTCTGCCTGTCTCCCGAACCCGTAGGGTCTACACACTTAAGGTTCGGTGACGCTAGGGTTGTAGAGATATGAGTATGCAGCAAACCGAAAGTTGTTCGGAATCCCGGATGAGATCCCGAACGTCACGAGGAGTTCCGGAATGGTCCGGAGGTAAAGAATTATATATAGGAAGTGCAGTTTCGGCCATCGGGAGAGTTTCGGGGGTCACCGGTATTGTACCGGGACCACCGGAAGGGTCCCGGGGGTCCACCGTGGGGCCACCTATCCCGGAGGGCCCTGTGGGCTGAAGTGAGGAGGGACCAGCCTGGTGGGCTGGTGCGCCCCTTGGCCCCTGCGCCTAGGGTTGGAAACCCTAGGGTGGGCGCCCACTGCCTTGGGGCACTCCACCCCTGGCCGGCGCCCCCCTTGGGAGATCCCATCTCGAGGGCCGGCGCCCCCCAGGAGGCCTATATAAATGGGGGGATGGAAGGCAGCCGCACCCTGAAGTCTTGGCGCCTCCCTCTCCCCTGCTACACCTCTCCCTCTCGCAGGCTCGGCGAAGCTCGCCGGAACCCTGTTGCATCCACCACCACGCCGTCGTGCTGCTGGATCATCTTCAACATCTCCCTCCTCCTTGCTGGATCAAGGTGCGGGAGACGTCATCCGCTCCGTACGTGTGTTGAACGCGGAGGTGTTGTCCGTTCGGCACTTGGTCATCGGTGATTTGGATCACGACGTACGACTCCTCAACCCGTTCTCTTGAACGCTTCCGCCGCGATCTACAAAGGTATGTAGATGCACTCCTATCACTCGTTGCTAGATGAACTCATAGATGGATCTTGGTGAAACCGTAGGAAAAATTTTATTTTCTGCAACGTTCCCCAACAAGGATTTCCATCGCTCCGCTGAGGCGCCGCCCGCCGGCAACGAGACAGAGGCATTTCTGGCTCCGCTGAGGCCCCGCCCCGCTGCCAACGAGGCCGCGCCACAAAGAAAACAAGGAAGATTAGAACACGGTAGGTCGCCGCTGCTCGGGTCCAAGTAAGGCCACCCCTGCTACCCTCCGGTTGAAGCCAAGCTAGGCGGGTTGACCATTGACGGCCGGTTAGCTTCTTGGCGGCGATGTGGAGTCGGAGAACTGTGCTGGAGAAGAACGTTGCTTCTACTTAACTGCTGGTGCAGTTGGCTGACTGACACGTGGGCCCAACAGGCCACATCTCAGTTATGCAACTGCACCTGCAGTTAAGTCACTCAAGCTTCTCTTCGGCTCAGCGGGACACAGGTGGGTAGCTTCGGTTAATTAATTATACCTCCAGCGCACCCCTTTTTAGTTTTTTTCAAAAAGGAGGATGACCCCCGGCCTCTGCGTCTGGGAGATGCATGCGGCCACAAACACCCCTTTTTAGTTGAAGAATGTATGAAATGTAATGAAATCTTGCTTGTTTATATGAAATCCGACCGTGTATGAATGAATTTATTTCGATTAGTTCGAATTCCTGTATCACTAGCATTGGATGAACATGCAAAACAATACGTACTAGCATTATTCCTGTGGTGATCACCACGTTTGCAGCGAGTTTCACATGTACTCCTCCGGTCCTTTCTAGTCTGGATACAAGTTTTATCTGCAATCAAAGTATCTCTACTTTGACCAATCTTATACAAAAAGTATGCACTTTCACAATGTGCTAAGTAAAAAGGAAAGTATGAGTACAAAGAGTTTGAGCAGCTTTTTAGCGTTTCTATACATTGCAATCAAACACAAAGGCCTGGCAATTCATAGAGAACATTCAAAACAATCAATGATTATGCATCTCAAATGACTCACATGTCGAGGCAATATTTACTTCACAACTAAAGAATAAAGAAAAATTGATCGCCGCTTTGACAAAGAAAGGCGTACCATTCGAAAATATCAAACGCATATCTTGCTAAAATCAATGAGCAAAATTTGACAAGGTTGTCCCATTCCAAAATATCAATTGCCTATGATTGTGGAATGGGCAGGGTTTGCCATCAGTTCGGACATTGACATGGCAACTCGTGCTAAATAAACCAGCTGTTCTTTTTGTGTAGTTCCACCAAAATCAACCAAATTTGCGCGTAGCTTGTATGATTTCGCCCTTATATGTTGCAACGCCTTGAACTTATGGGCACCTCCTTTCTTGTGGTGGAAATGAATGATTCGATGTATTCATGAACATTTTGTGCAGTTCCCGTTGAAATCAAGCTGAGCACCCCTGTTTGCACAAATACAAAAGAGTGATTAGTATAAAGCAAACTGTACTATGAATTGACAGTTTCAACAGGCACATACATGGTGCATGTAGAGCACACTTTTAGAAAAATGGAACTCACTAGAAAGAATCCAAGAACAACATTGTACTCGCGCATCACAGCAAAAAAATGGAGATTTGTCAGTCCTTCTGAGCTGAAGTTAGTTTGGTCTTGTGGGGAGTAATGTAACCATCCTTCAACTGCTCCTTCTGATGAGAAGATAGACAGTGCTTCTTCATCCTGGCATAATCGGAAATAGTCACTTCACGTACTCCATATTCTTCTTCAGAGGAAGATGATCATGTTGTGCAAAGACAAGAGGACTACTAAATGCTAGCATCCATGTTTGCTCGAAAAAAAGGAAAGGAAATATTTAAAACAGCACAGATGAAGCACTTCCCAAGGACAATACCACTTTTTCATGACAGTATCTAAATAGTAGCACAACACCAATAGAGATGACAAAGCTCAATCATATGGATGAAATCAGTGGGCGAGTACCAACCTTTGTCAGGAGGCTGATTGTGTAGAGCATACAGATGAAGCACTTCTCAGGAACCATCTGTTGCTATCTACGGGGGTGGCTATGCTTACTATATACTCCTCGATTGGTTTAATGTTTCCAACATCTTCTTGTGCAGTTCCACTAAAATATATGGTATCTTCAAAGAAGATCCCTGTTTGCACAAGTAGAGATAATTACGTATGGCATCAAATCAGTGGCAAAACAATTGCTCGTTCCAGCCATAGCAATAAATTAAGATGCAAAACTATATCATTACTTGTGTCATCACAGTTCCAAAGGTTTCATTACAGCACCGGAGTTGATTTTTTTCCGCTTGTTCTTCCCCGTCATCACTTGGTTCAATAACAGACAAGCTTCGCCTTCAATGTAAGATTTGGCATGTCAATTAGGGATCACAAGTATAGTACTAAACTTAATTTTCTGATGAAAGTGGCAATATACAGGCCAGCAGTTGTGAAATATCCTTACCTTACCTCAATGGGATATTAAGGTGCACATACAGATTTGAAGTCTTGTCTCCATTTGTGCAGTTCACTAAAATCAAGCAACATTATCGTACAAGTAGCACAACATATGAAAGCACACTGCAGAATCATGTGAAAGAAGGCTAGTACTGACCTCTCATGATGCGGAATTCAAACAACTCACAAGAAGAAGATCGGAACCAAATTCGCCTTAACGGATAGGAAGTAAGATCTCCTCTTGTGCAGTTCCACTAAGATCAAGCAATCAAGCAACGTTGTCAGTGTGACATTTTGGTTGAACTACACAAAACGCTCTTAAAACAAAAATGTTTTGTGCAGTGCAACAAAAGGTCACAATGGCAACAAGGTGAAGTAGATAACCCTGTTTACATAGAGGTGCAAAGGAAACAATTAGTGGTCAATAACGGTGGATGATACAGAAGCCAACAAAAATAAGCATCTACCTTATCTAAATGGGAAAGAAAGCAAGACAATAGCATTTCTCAAACGGTGGCATTGATTAATATTAACATAGAGATTATATTAACAAGAAAATTCGTTAAACATGTAATTTTCTTTTAATTGTGGCATTGCATCAATTTTCCAGCGGCATTATTAGAGGGTGTTTATTTACAGGGACATTTTTGTGTAGGGACTAAAAAAACTCCGTGTGAGTCACATCTAAACCAAACAGGAGGGACTTTTCGGGACTAAAAGTGGGCATTTGGGACTAAAGAAAGAAGACCCCGAGGGAGTCTTTTTGGGACTTTTTCCAACAGTTGCCCCTGCCACGCATTGCACCTTGTTTCTATTAGTTCATTACTAGGGGTAACATGGTCTTTTATCATGTCATTTAATAACCTATAGTCCATGTTTAGTCCCCGAACCAAGCAGGTAGGGACTAGGAGTTTTAACCAAACAGGGCCATAGATTAACAACAGCTAATGAGTTGCACGGGACAGTGGATGCACCAGCACCATGTGCATCTACCGATGTACTGTGGCCATGCACAGTCTGTTGCAACAAATAACAAACAACCAAGGAGCATATTTGTGTTGGTCCCAGTTTTGTTATCTTTAGACACCTTTCCCTATGTGAGCGCAGCAAATCTAGTTCTGCTCAAACTCTACAGCCTTGTCCCTTCCTTTCCTTTTTGAACTAGGACTTTCGCCCCTTCCTTTCCTCTTTGAACCACGTCCGAGATTTATGCGATACAACTTTCCCCCTACTTTCCCCCATTCCTTTCCTCTTTGAACCACGTCCTAGATTCATGCTATACAACTTTCCCCCTTCATTTCCTCTTTGAACTACGTCCTAGATTCATGCTATATACAACTTTTCCCACTACTTTCCCCCACTCCTTTCCTCTTTGAACCACGTCCTAGATTCATGGTATATATGCAGCTAGAGCAATGCATGTGGAGTAAGTAAAACATACCTTAAGGTTCTTGGGGCGTGGTTCGGTGGGCGACGGGACGGCGGCGAAGAAGAAGGGTCGGAGGCCCTCCCGCGCCGCCGCTGGGTGGAAAGTGAACAGCAGCGTCGGTAGTGGATTCCCTCCCTCGCCGACGGCGACAGCGTTAAGCCTCCTTCCCTTCCCGCGGATGCATCCTGCCGGCTCTTTGAGCAGCAGTGAGGGGAGAGAGAGGCCAACGAAGTCTTGTGTAGATCTGGAGAAGGCGAGAGAGTGTGAAGAGAGCAACTACAAGCGTTGAGGATCCAGCTCCAGCGGGAGAGGGTGAGAGAGTGTGAAGAGAGCAACTACAAGCGCTGAGGCTCCAGCGTGTATATATATACTGGAGAGAGAGTGTGAAGCGTGCAAACCCTAGAAAACATTTTGACCAGTCAAAGAATCCTCCTGGCAAAAATTATGCTCAAGTGTAGTTATCGAACCCGAGACCTCAAGTTTGATGAGCGAACAGGCTAACCAGCCACACAAACCTCCCGTTATGTTCAACGAGAGGAAAATAACCTTTTATACGTTCCTGCATTCGTGTAACATGCATGCCGTGTTTGTGTGTGTGTGTGTGTGTGTGTGTGTGTGTGTGTGTGTGTGTGTGTGTGTGTGTGTGTGTGTGGAGTCATTAGGATTTCAATCATAATCGTGTCATGTGGCTTTGGTGGTAAGAATATCCACAAGTGGTGCAGAAATAATGCAGCCTTAGTCACCTTAACTCTCTCCACGTAGTAATGTTGGGTCCCACCAATCGAGGGTGAAACAAACAAATTAATAAGAAAAATTAAAAGCGCCATCGGTGTATCTTACTACCTCACACATCTCGCTACTGCGCGGGAACACTGTCCAATTGATCCCTCTGTTCGCTCACGTACTATTTTAAGTGAATCCTTATTATAACATGGACACAAATTTTGGGCACTTGTATTCGACTTAAGTCAGTGTGCCACCGTATCGCGTATACTTACTACTCCTTCCGTCTAGGTGTAATAAGTCACGTTAGAAGGTGCAACGGGACCAAGGTGCGTGCCTGTGCGTGTGTGTGTGTTTAACAGCATGTGTGTGTTAGAGAGTGCGACAGATCGACCTACTCCTACAAAGATATGATGTGTAGTGTACGATTTTAGCCGCGAGAGTCGGTGCATCCTCTCGTTTCCGGGCGTGTCCGGTAGGTACATGCGGACAGCTGCCACGCCCGCTCCTGACTAGCCTGGCCCACCCAAAGCCCCTCCACCGCTCGCGCGCGCTTCCCGCCCGAAACGGTCAGCGCCGCTCCAAAGAATCGGAGTTGCATTCATGCCCAGGCAGAGCGGATGCGACCTCTCACTGGCGCAAGAGTGATGGTTGCTTCGTCCGTCCAACTTACTGCTGGGTCTATGTGATTTGACGGCTCATTGGTGTTTATTACTGAGGTGGTAGGACTGCTGGATGTCCCACGCTTTCGGCGAAAGGAGGTAGTAGATTACAATTTTCTCCATTCTTACAGCGGAGGAGTGCAAGAGCAGTGAAAACACTTACATGCATGCTACGGTGCATGCTTGCATGCGAACATGTTGATGTGATTTAAAACCCACTACCATGCATGTGCCACGGTATTTCTGCATGCTTGCATGTGGCTTAGTGCTGAGCCTCTCAATGTCTAGATCGACGGCTATTATGACTGATTTACTTCATCTAACGGCTCGCTAATTTTGATGATGTGGCTCAAGGAGAGGATAGAGAATTCCTAGTAGTGGGGCTAGCTATTACTAGTAGATAAGTCTTTGTAGAGATTCCACTAGGTGAACTACATACGGAACAAAATGAATGAATCTACACTTAAAATGCATCTACATACATCCGCATGTGGTTAATGGTGAAATCTCTACAAAGACTTATATTTAGGAACGGAGGAAATACTAGTATAGTACTAGTACGTACTATAATTTATCAGCGAGATGAATTTGTACAATGCTATGAAGCTTCCAGCTCCTGTTACATGTATCTTGCGTCCAAGGTTGCCCATTGCAACATTTCATCAAATACAAAGGAGACTAACATGCATGCTATTGCATCTCAATGATTGATAGATGATAGCAAATATGTACTCCCTCTGCTCCAAAATAAGTGTCTCAACTTTGTGCAAACTTTAGTACAAAGTTGTACTACTACTAAAGTTGACACTTATTTTGGAACAGAGGAAGCTAAAGAAAAAATGATCCATGCAGTCCCTAGCCCTTGAACCGTGAATCCTGACCAGGCTTCAATTTGTCGGGCAACGCTCGAGCTTCCTAATAAATGAAGTTTGCAACCTTTTGACCATCGGATCATTTTGTGCAGTTTCACCAAAATCGAGATGAGCATCCCTGTGGCAAAGAAATTGAAGAAGCATGATTAGAATAAGATTACTAGGACTAGTTGATGAGACATAAACTCATCACAAATACAATACATAGAAGACAGTAGAGGTATCAGGTATGTGCGGGGCAAAGAAGTGGAGAAATATCCACAGGGAGTGATGTGGGAAGCTGGAGCAGTGGTGTAATCCGGCTGTAAAGGGAGTTGTACCTGAGGGACGTAGCTCAACCTTGAGGAGGGCGGCGGAGGCGGCAACCGCCCACGTCCGCGCAAAGGAGCAAGGGACGAAGGCAACCTCACCGGCTTTGTGAGAGAGAACGGCGGGGACCCCTGATCGGGACTAGCCAACAGTGGGTTTTCGCCGTCGGCGACGGACACCGCATCTACACTAAGCATCCACCCCTTCCCCAAGTGGACGTGATCCGCCAGGATGTTAGAGATGTGGCCACAGTCGTTTTGTGCGAGAGAGTGTGAAGAGAGCAACCCCAGCAAGCAACCGTGTAGGCTGGCCCGTCCTGACTATGTATATAGTGGAGCGGTTTCCTTTTCTCTCCATATGAACCTATCGTATTGCGTATGTGCCACTGAAGAAAACAAAATTATTTATAAATGACGCAGCACCTACTACTCGTTCTCCTATAACCTTGCGCTTGGCATCTCCAAAATATTAACCTTGCGATTGGCTCTTCGCCTCTTCGGGAAGTCGAGCAGTATATATCGTTCTGGCTATATGAGACCGAATGAATTGCTGCACGTCCACCACGTGGGCGAGGGTCGAGGGGCAAGGGAGAGTGCTACTACATACGGAGCAAAATGAGTGAATGTACACTCTAAAATACGTCTATATACATCAGTGTTTGGAGTATGTACTAGTAGTTCATATTGAAATCTACTAAGGACATATATATTCCAAACAATATGATATAATCTCTATAACCAAGGTAGTAGGGACGAGGAGTAAACGGAGGGAGTAGTAAATTTTTCTCCTCGTCCTGCGAGCCACCGCACGCATGGGCGAGGGAGGAGCAAGCTTCACCTCATCCTGCGAGCCACCGCGCCCGTGGGTGAAGGAGACGACGTACTAAGCAAGCTTCTCCTTGTTTTGCGAGTTGACGGGACACATCAAAAGTACTCCAGTGTATAGAGCCTTGCCTCTAAGGTAGGCCCCACATGGTTTGCCTCTTTTTTAATTTAACATAACGCGTCAAGTCGCAATTTGTTTGTTCACCCGTGGTAGACGATCCTCCCTCCAGCAAGTGGACAACCAGTACACGTGCCAAATTACCACGTGGGCTGCCTTTTTCGTACAGAAACGAGCTCCAGCGTGTACCCGCACGGGTGTGGTTGGGAAAGAGACGGGAGTACGTGCGCCGTGCATGCACCTCTTCTCTTCGTGCACGTCCCCCACCTACATGGGTGTGTGTGAGAGATACAAACTGCGTTCGTGAGTGTTTTTTGTTTTGTGGTGGGGGTGGGGGTGGGGTGGGGGTTGATTTCGTGAATTATTTGTGGGAATATGTGTCGATGACATCTCAAACAAAATTTTGCATGCAATGTGTGTGAAATGGAGGCCTATCCATATCATACATAGAGGGTCGGGCAATCCTCGAGAAGAGAGGGAGGGGTCATAGCTATCGATAGAGTCGAAGACAGGATCAAGTACAGGTGGGTGCGAGATCGATGAAGAGAGCCATCGAAATTGTGTGTGTGTGTGTGTGTGTGTGTGTGTGTGTGTGTGTGCAAGTCAAAGATATAGGGCGACTGGCCTACCGGAACGTTAGAGGGCACATGTCAAGTTTGTGTGTGGCAGGGAGACATGACTAGAGCGCTTGATGTATTGGTGTGTGGGGGGGAGGGGTGGGGAGGGTAGGCAGAGGCCTAACTATAGAGGTAGAACGACTCGATATGTGTTGAGAAGGAGAGACCCAGCTATGTCATGAGGGAGATCGGTCGACATCCATACATAATCAAGGACGGAAATATGATGGGACAGAGAGAGAGAGAGAGAGAGAGAGGAGGGAGGGAGGGAGAGGGGTAGAGTGCTGGATGGGTGATGGAGTTGCTTCTCAGAGATGTTGGGAGAGGCCTACTAGACAAACTGAGGGTGGAACTGCAATGTTATCAATAAGAGTGGGGATGTGTTTCTGTGTGTACCTATGCGTGATAGATCTCTCGGGACGCATCCATAGATGATGAAGGGGAACCATGTGTTTGGTAAGCAACCTAACTAGATCGGTAGATCAATTGTTGTTTGTCGGAGGAAGGGAGAGACACAACTAATGAGGTAGATCGATCGATGTGTGGGTAAAAAGGAGTTATAAGGACCTAGCTGGCTATATGTATAGCGAGAGATCGGTCGGTGTACGTCCATTTGTTAGAGGCAAATAAGGCCCAGCGAGACGGATAGACAGAGAGAATGGAGCTAGGAGGTGGTGCGAGAGGCCCAACTATTAGCTGGATAGGGAGAGGAGTGTGCGGTTGTGAGATCGATTAAAAGAGGGGTGAGAGTTTACACGTGTGTCTGGCCATATGAGAGACACGAGGCAAGGACACATAAAGGAGGAGATTGAAGCTGTGTGTGTATGCTGTAGGCAGGCATCACTGGAGAGGTTTATCGATCGGTGTGTGTCGGAAAGGAGTTCTGGAGACTCTGGGAGAACGACCTAAAGGAAAAAATGAATGTGCCCGGTGGATAGAATGCCGAGGGAGGGGGAGGGCGAGGAGGGTGTGTGCATGCACGAGAGAAAGTTGGTGGTTGCTACAAAGGTTAGAGGACTGTGTGGGTGTAAGAGACTAACAAATATCATAATTTGATATGAAAGAGGATTCATATATTTGAATAGGAGATCATAGTGTTTTAAACATTGCATTCATGAATATAGCGGTGATACACGTGATGTGCACATGTTGTACCATAATGTGATAATGCATGGCGTTTGCAACTCACAGATAAATGCCGAACAATGTAAACCGTACTATACATCAAACAATCTCACATTTTATTTGAATTTGAGATAATGTGCGGTGTTTGCAGCTTACAACTAAATATCGAGCAATCTAAACAATACTATATATCGAACATTCTCACATTTTGTTTGAATTTGTGGTAATGTGTGGTGTTTGCAACTCACATCTAAATACTTGTAGGCGTAGGGGGCGGGGCACCATACATATTAATGTGATAAACACATTATACATATGAGACATGGTTTATATTATGAAGATCTAGCTAGAGCTAGAAATGTAATGTGATTTGAAATCAAAATAAAGTGGATTCAAAAAATCTAGTTCGAGTTCATATAGTACACATAGTTCATATGTAACTCGATATTGATCATGTGGTGTGCTGTGAAGATAATACACAAACGATGGTTTAACTTGACAATAATGATGATTGTAGATCTTATTAAAACAGAGAAACGAATTCAAATGCTTTGACTTCATAACAATCATTACTGTAGATCTTATTCAAATTTAGTTCATATTGAAGCGGTAGTATATACGTTTGGAATGCACTAAAACATTCATTTAAGTAGTAGGTTGCATGCATTATACACGTAGCGAAATTTTTTAATTGAACATAATATGAATTCAAAGTTTTGAATGACATTTGTACTGTGCATTGATTTGGTACAGTACACGTTAGGCTTGTCCGGAAATTTCAACCCGCGCCTTGTTAGCCCGAAATATTTAAGATATATCTTTGTCTCGTTGTGCTCCGACAACTCCCTCCATCTCAACTCGCGCCTTGTTATTCCGAAATTAAACGCGCACGAAAACTCCCACCTCCTGTGAAATCCCGACACGTGAAATGCCCGTGGTACCCCTGAACCGAAAGAACCGCCTCAAATCGGTGGGGGTACTTCGTAACTTACGCCACATTTCGGACACTAATCGGCGCCACCAAAGAGGTTGTACACTAATCGCCACATTTTCTTCTTGATTCGATCTCACGGTGTTCTTGGCGCCGTCCCGAAATGACACGGCGCTGCTCCATCCACGGCGGCGTCCGCCACCACTTCCTCCACGGCGTTGCTCCTCGGCGGAGACGCCCACATCGAGGGAGATGCTGCTGCTTTAGCTCTCGCTTTCGCGCTGCTGCTCTGCTCTTGCTCTCGGTCCCCTGCCTGGTCTGCTCTTGCTATTGCTCTTGCTCGCGCTGCTTGCTCTCGCTCTTGCTCTTGCTTGCGATGGCTGCTCGATTGGCTACACTTCAGTTGACTGAATTGACTTTTGGGTCAGTCGATTTCCAAGGGGTGGGCTCACCGGGGTGAAGGAAGAATCAGCCGCAGCGGGAGGGGGTTCACCGGAGAGGTACCCCACTATCTATCTTAGGGTTCGAGGATGGGGCGGTGGTCGCCGGCGGTGGCGGGCGTTAGCGGGCGGTGGCGTGGGGATCGCTGGAGAAAAAGCTCGGCACGGGGGGCCTAGAGGGATGGCCGGGGCGATGGCGGACCGGCGGTGGGGAGTGTTTTGGCGGGCGGGGCGGCGATCACCGTCAAGCAGCGGCGGGGGCTGCTGTTTGGCGGTGGTGGTGGCGGCTCAAGGGGTGGAGGTTGAAGATGAACCGCAGGACCTTGATTTCGTATCCAATGGCTGCAAAATCGACCGACGAGAGATGAAAAAGTCGACGACCGACGTGTAGCCTCACCTTGCTAGTGCGTTCGGTTTAACAGACAAAATTCAGTTTCGACAAAGAAAATTCAGTTTGGACAGTTAGGTTCGTTTTGACGCTTAAGTTCAGTTTCCACGCTTAAGTTTAGAGAGAGCGGCTGATGTATTTTACATCTAGCACTTTGTGGTTATGTATTTTACGTCATGTATTGGAGATGCTATTAGAATTCCACTCAGTTAACGTTGTTCGTTGTCTCTCTCGTCTCTGCTTCAGCCTCGGCGTCGTACAACTCACGGAGCTGCTCCAACGATTTAAACCCTCCATCACAAGGAGCAGTACCTGGGCTCCATCTCCAGACGCCTAAGATCTTCTTCCCTCCTCCGACAGCAAAGTCAGCCGGAGCATCCTCACTGGCCAACCCAATCACGCTGAGATCGACATGGCTTCGCCAAAGAGGTTGTACACGTGTTGCATCTCTTTTTTACTCTACATGTTATATATATTGTCCACTGAGCACACGGATTTGTTCCTTATTGTCTCCTTGAAAGAAAAAACGTAGGAATTTTAATTTTCACTTGTCCTCCTTTTCAAATTCCTATTCATGAAGCACAAGACTAAGAGATAGTAGCATAATAGCATTATAACCGTACATGTTCTTGTGGTTTGACTTAACCTCTCCATGCTTCTTTGCATCCTGTGATCTTCCAATTGTTGTGAATCAAACACCCAGTTGGCGTAAATCTGTGTTTTTAAATTCTCTGCTTTTGCACGTGCATTCCTATCCTATTCCTGTCTATTTCCTATCCCTACATTGTTAGAATCCTCCAATTCAAATGAGCCCTTACAGAATTACTTCTCTTACAGATAGTTGTCAAAGAAAACCTTGTGTGGTTTGTCCCGGTCCTGCTACACCGTCGTCCACCCCAGCTCAGCTGCTCCAACAATAGAAGGGTCCAGCAGAGCAGGGATCGGGCCTCCAGACTGTCTTTCGCCGCCTCAGATCTTCTTCCCCGCCGCTGGCAGCCATGAGAACTGCATTACCATCATCAACCGAGCAGATGACCTCGAGGACTACACGGGTCCGCAAGAGAGGTCGCACTCTTTCGTGTTCCGCTTATGTTATGCATCGCTTAATATTACATGCTGCTTTATTGTCCCGTTTCACCGATTAGACTCGAGTCAGCTCCAAACTAATGGTCAAACTTGAGTTTTTAAATGGTTGTGGGGTACATATCGGGCCGCTATCAATAGTATCTATCTACTATCCGGTTAATCTCCGGTGTCTACTATGAGTTTCATGTTGGGTGGGAAACAAACAGTAAAGAAGCCATTATCTCATTTATTAATCAAGCCATTATCTCTGCTATTATTGGTTTGGGTATATCCACAGGTTGCTACCATCACTCTGGATTTCTGCATGCACTCCTTACATAATCTCACTATGTTTTATTCCTATGCATGACAGTTATTGTAAACAATGGAACTAAACATGTAGAGCAAAAGAGACGAGCCTTGCATGGCAATATTATTTCATGCAGATGTCGCTCCATGGTAGGCGCAACGGCAGCCCCTGTAACGCCCCGGATTCGATGCGCCAGGTGTCTGCCAGTTATTCGTCGTCGTTGCCATGTCATGTGCTTGCGTGTCTCTCTTTGCCATGTCATCATATGCATTTCATATCATGTCATCATGTGCATTTCATTTTGCATACGTGTTCGTCTCATGCATCCGAGCATTTTCCCGTTGTCCGTTTTGCAATCCGCACTCCTATGTCTCCGGCGCCCCTTTTACCTCTTTTTCGTAAGCGGGTGTCAAACGGTCTCGGAATGGACCGAGGTTTGCCAAGCGGCCTTGGTATAGCACCGTGAACCGCTGTCAAGTTTCGTGCCATTTGGAGGTCGTTTGGTACTCCAACGGTTAACCGGTAACCGCAAAAGCCTCTTTGTTTGCAGCCCAACACCCTTCCAAAGTGGCCCAAAACCCAGCAAACTCCCTCCATGCTCTCGCTCGTTCGATCACGATCGTGTGGCCGAAAACCGCACCTCATTTGGACTCTCCTAGCTCCCTCTACCTATAAATACATCTCCCCCTCCGAAATTCCGGATCATTTCGCAGACGAAACCCTAGAAATGCCCTCTCTCATACGGACGTGTCCGTCCGGACCGGACGGAATCGCGCCGCCGCCCAGCTAATCGGAGGCTGCCACGTGGCGCGCCGCCGCCTCCTGCGCCGCCAGCCCGCCCGCCCCGTGGCCGGCCCAGCCCCGCCTCCCGCCAGCCCAGGCGCCCGCCTCCAGCGCCATGCCACCGCCGCCTGCCTCGCCTCGCCTCCGCCGCCCGAGCCGGCCGCGCCATGACCTCCCGCCTGCCAAACCCGCCGCCCGCGCCACGGGCGCCCTCGCCGAGCCGTGGCCTCCTCCGCCGCCCGCCGCCTCCTCCGGCGAGATCCGGGCAGCGCCGCCGGATCCGGCGACCACGACCCTCCGGCCGCCTCCTCCGACCTCCTCCGGCCGAGCTCCGGCCCGATCCGCCGGTCATCCTCGTGAATCCCGCGGTTGACCTTCCCCCCCCAATTTCATCCAAGTCCTATTTCTGTTAACTTTTTGTTGCATTTTCATCATGTCATAACTCTGTCATCGTTGCTCCGTTTTGCATGTGTAATATGTCAAAATGTTCGCCTCGAAGAGTAGATCATTTCATCTCATTGCATCATTTTCTTTTGAGCTCATATTGATGCCCTAAATGCTGTTGGAAGAGGGCTACGTGATGTTAGTTTCTGATTCTTATCAGAACTTGCACTTTTGTCATTTTTGCCATGATTGATGTGTGCATCCTATGAACTTGAGTCCTACATGTGTTTTTGTAATATGCCATGCCATCTTTCCAGGGGTGTATGCCATGTATTTTTGTGATCTATGTGGTGAATAGCACAAGCATGCAAACTAGGCATCATAATGTTGCTGATTTCAGCCCTGTTCTGCTGATATTTTTATGCCATGTTGACTTGATGCTACAGAGAGATCCATGCATATTTTGAGATACTTCAGTAAGGATGTTTTGTTATACATGTCTTGCTCTATCCATCCATGCCCTTGTTTGCAATTATGGAGTGCCATAGCTTGAGTCAATCGAGCTCTAATTTTGCTACAAAATGTTTCCTGGCAGGTTGTTTACATGTTATTCAATTTTGCCAAGGTTGTTGTAGTTGATCCTTGCACCCTATGATGTTGTTCTTGCCATTTATAGCTTCTATGCCATGTCTTCTTACTTTTGGTTGCCTTGCCATGCCATGTATTGCTCTGTGGTGAGTGATTCAAGCTCACCAACATGCCTACTTGTTGTTGTTCCTGCCATGTTTGAATCTGTAATATAACTTGCCATGTTTACATGGGTGCCATCATATTTTCTGGTCCTTTTTGGCTTATGGTCAGTAAGGGACTTTTGTTCTATGCTTTGAGTAGATTCATGCCATGCCTTGTCTTGCTATTATAAGTTCCTGTAGCATGTTGTTTGATAGCTCTAAACATTGCAACCTGATGTTATTTCTGCCAATGCCTGAAACTGTTATTATTTGCAATCTTGCCATGTCATTTTGAGCATGTTCTAGTGATTTCTGGAGATAGCTCAGTGTTCATGTTTTGTAATGCTTTACCTGTAAATCATGCCCATGCCTTTTTTTATTATGTTGAGGCCCTGTAGCTTGTTGTTTTGATGCTTGCAATATGCCTAGTTGCTATAACTTGTATAGGGTCTATGTGCTGATCCGTTGCTCCGTTTTGAGTGTGCTCTATATGAAACTTGCTTGATTTTGCATGTAGTTTCATATTATCATGTTGCATCCTTGTTTTGAGAGTGTTTGCTCGATGTTTGTATGCATTTTGCATCAATGCCATGTTTATCTTGTTTTGCTCATATCTTCTAGGCCGTAGCTCCGAATTAAATGAACTTTATATGTAACTTGACTAGAATTTCGTGTAGATCATCGTGGTGCATCTTAACTTGCTGTTTAACAACTTGAACATAATGTTTATCCAGATCTGGACCAATTTCGAAATTTGCATATGAGGACTTACCGGAATTGTTATATGTTGTTCCCGGCCTCATTTAAACTTGCTTTGATGTGTTGCTCTTGTTTGCATCATCTTTTGCCATGAGTAGATTCATGTAGCTTTGTCATGCATCATGTCTGTTATGCATCATGTCTTGTCTATGTGTGGTGTGTTTACTATGTTGTGTGCTTCTTCTTGTCAGTTCCTGTTTCGTTGCGATCGTGAGGATTCGTTCGTCTACGCTTGGTTCGGCTTCATCCGTTCATCTTCTTCATGGACTCGTTCTTCTTCCTTGCGGGATTTCAGGCAAGATGACCGCTACCCTGGATCTCACTACTATCATTGCTATGCTAGTTGCTTCATTCTATCGCTATGCTGCGCTACCTATTACCTGTTTATCAAGCCATCCCAAATTGCCATGTCAGCCTCTAACCTTTTGCACCCTTCCTAACAAACCGTTGTTTGGCTATGTTACCGCTTTGCTCGGCCCCTCTTATAGCGTTGTTAGTTGCAGGTGAAGATGAAGTTTGTTCCTTGTTGGAACATGGAGATGTTGTTCCTTGTTGGAACATGTTTACTTGTTGGGATATCACAATATATCTTATTTAATTAATGCATCTATATACTTGGTAAAGGGTGGAAGTCTCGGGCTCTCCACCCTCGTGGGCCCCTCGTGGCTCCCCTGACGTACTTCTTCCGCCTATATATATCCATATACACTAAAAACTTCGGGGAACAGAATAGATCGGGAGTTCCGCCGCCGCAAGCCTCTGTAGCCACCAAAACCCAATCGGGACCTGTTCCAAGCACCTGGGGGGGGAACCCTCACCGGTGGCCATCTTCATCATCCCGGTGATCTCCATGACGAGGAGGGAGTAGTTCACCCTTGGGGCTGAGGGTATGTACCAGTAGCTATGTGTTTGATCTCTCTCTCTCTCTCTCGTGTTCTCAATTTGGCACGATCTTGATGTATCGTGAGCTTTGCTATTATAGTTGGACCTTATGTTGCTTCTCCCCCTCTACTCTCTTGTAATGGATTGAGTTTTCCCTTTGAAGTAATCTTATCGGATTGAGTCTTTAATGATTTGAGAACACTTGATGTATGTCTTGCCGTGCGTATCTGTGGTGACAATGGGATATCACGTGATTGACTTGATGTATGTTTTGGTGATCAACTTGCGGGTTCCGCCCATGAACTTATGCATAGGGGTTGGCACACGTTTTCGTCTTGATTCTCCGGTAGAAACTTTGGGGCACTCTTTGAGGTTCTATGTGTTGGTTGAATAGATGAATCTGAGATTGTGTGATGCATATCGTATAATCATACCCACGGATACTTGAGGTGGCATTGGAGTATCTAGGTGACATTAGGGTTTTGGTTGATTTATGTCTTAAGGTGTTATTCTAGTACGAACTCTGGGGCTGTTTGTGGCACTTATAGGAATAGCCCAACGGATTGATTGGAAAGAATAACTTTGAGGTGGTTTCGTACCCTATCATAATCTATTTGTTTGTTCTCCGGTATTAGTGACTTTGGAGTGACTCTTTGTTGCATGTTGAGGGATAGTTATATGATCCAATTATGTTATTATTATTGAGAGAACTTGCACTAGTGAAAGTATGAACCCTAGGCCTTGTTTCCTAGCATTGCAATACCGTTTAGGCTCACTTTTATCATTAGTTACCTTGCTGTTTTTATATTTTCAGATTACAAAAACCTATATCTACCATCCATATTGCACTTTTATCACCATCTCTTTGCCGAACTAGTGCACCTATACAATTTACCATTGTATTGGGTGTGTTGGGGACACAAGAGACTCTTTGTTATTTGGTTACAGGGTTGCTTGAGAGAGACCATATTCATCCTACGCCTCCCACGGATTGATAAACCTTAGGTCATCCACTTGAGGGAAATTTGCTACTATCCTACAAACCTCTGCACTTGGAGGCCCAACAACGTCTACAAGAAGAAGGTTGCGTAGTAGACATCAGTCATCCCAAAAGTAATGTCTCAAATCATAGAAAAACTTTTTCTTTTGCTAGTATGTGAAACTAGGTGGTATAAATTTAGCAACAATGTAATTAGCATAATCAGCATACCATGGAGCAGTACGAGAAGCATTTATGACATTCAGTTGTTCATCAGGAAAGCTATCATCAATAGGTAGCGGGTCATCAAGAACATTTTCTAACCTAGAAAAGTTGTCTGCAACGGGGTTCTCGGCTCCCTTTCTATCAATAATATGCAAATCAAATTCTTGTAGCAAGAGAACCCATCTAATAAGTCTAGGTTTAGCATCCTTCTTTTCCATAAGATATTTAATAGCAGCATGATCCGTGTGAATAGTTACTTTAGAATCAACAATATAAGGTCTGAACTTATGACAAGCAAATACAAATGCTAAGAATTCTTTTTCAGTAATGGCATAATATCTCTAGGCATTGTCTAGAGTTTTACTAGCATATTGAGTAACATTTAATTTCTTGTACCCTCTTTGCCCTAGAACAGCACCTACAGCATAATCACTAGCATCGCACATAATTTCAAAGGGTAAATTCCAATCAGGTGGCTGAACAATAGGTGCAGAAATCAACGATTTCTTAAGTATTTCAAATGCTTCTACACAATCATCATTAAAGACAAAAGGAATATCTTTTTGTAAGAGATTAGTCAGAGGCCGAGAAATTTTTGAGAAGTCCTCAATGAACCTCCTATAAAAACCGGCATGACAAAGGAAACTTCTTATACCTTTGATGTCCTTGGGACATGGTATCTTTTCAATAGCATCAACTTTAGCTTTATCAACTTCAATACTTCTTTCAGAAATTTTATGCCCCAAGACAATACCTTCATTAACCATAAAGTGGCACTTCTCCCAGTTCAAGACAAGGTTAGTGTCTTCACATCTCTGCAAAACTCGATCAAGGTTGCTCAAGCAATCATCAAAAGAGGATCCATAAACGGAGAAATCGTCCATGAAAACCTCACGAATCTTTTCACAAAAGTCAGAGAATATAACCATCATGCATCTTTGAAAGGTAGCAGGTGCATTACATAAACCAAAAGGCATACGTCTATAAGCAAAAGTACCGAAAGGGCAAGTAAAAGTCGTCTTTGCTTGATCATCAGCTGACACATGTATTTGAGAGAAACCAGAATAACCATCTAGAAAGCAAAAATGTGTGTGTTTGGATAATCTTTCTAGCATTTGATCAATGAATGGCAAGGGGTCTTTTTTAGTAGCTTTATTTAAT